>CAXIVR010000012.1:73664153-74359203 GCA_964035755.1 Teleogryllus oceanicus
CCATCTCCCGGTTGCGTCCTGCGCCGCGGCGCCCAAATATTGACCCGGACCTCGAGTTGACAAGTTGGTTCTGTTGCCACAGCCGGCCAGTGCTATTTAGCCCCCTTAATTGCTACCTTCCAGTTTGAGTTGGCGCGCGAGCAACTCGGCGGCGCCGTGCGGATCGGGGCGGGGCGGGCGGGCGGGCGGCGCAGGGCGGGGTGGGGAGTGGCGGGGTGGGAGTGGCGGGGCGGGGAGTGGCGGGACGGGGCGGGAGAGGCGGGGCGGGGCGGAGCGGAGCGGATGGGCCGGGCGGGCGGGGCGGAGGGGCGGGGCGGGGCGGGGCGGAGCGGAGCGGATCGTGGGCGGCCGGGCGGGGCGGAGGAGTCGTAGGACATGGGCGGAGCAGGATCAAGCCACGAGGGAGGGGGCATTTGGTGCTTGTGTGTCCCGCGGGCTATCTTCAGAGCTCCGGGGAATCGGTAAACGAAATCAAACCTTGGGAAGCGCGGGGCGACTGACGTAAGCGAAGCGACGGAAGAGTAAATTTGTGTTCGTTGATTGGACGAGAGTAGTCGCGTGATGGACGTTGTCGCGCGGGGAGAGTAAACGAATGGCCCCAGAGCGTGAAGTTTCAGAAAATATCTTAGTGGCGCTTCAGAGAAGTGGCTAAAATTCTGTGTAGAATAATGAGCTGCTTTGGTTACTACAGCTCACACATGGAAATTGAACAGATACTGAAAACTAATTCGCATATGATTTTACTTTGCGTTTGGACGCTTGAAAGATATATAAAAGCAAATGACAGCTATTTGTCTTTCATCTTTTTTTTAATATATTAAACGAAAAACAAAAAATAAACACAGATACTCTACAAAAACAATGTTAAAATCGTCGCAAAATATAATAATTAACGAAACGAGTAGATAAAGGGGGGGTATAATTGCACGAGTGGTACTTATAAGAAATCGTTCGACAAGTTTTATTATCTACCCCGAGTGCAATTGTACTCCTTTATTCACGCGTTACGTTCTGTATTTTTTGGTTTCCTTCTAACAATAATTTAAATTTTAATAAATTCAAGCATATCTTTGGTATTCGAGGCTTACATTTGGTGACGTCGTATTGCTTCTGAAAAAGTTCTATTTTAGTGGTCCGTGCTTTGTGTTCTTACGATCAACACAGGGACTTAGATGTTAAATAGATTCTTGCAAATGGAGGGTATTGAACAAGTGAAATATTAGAAGTAGTTGATAAAGCCATTAAAATATTATTTTCCACCAATAGACAGGTATGAGAAAGAATAAAACTTGTATAAATGTTGGAAAGTAAAAATCACGAGTCACTTTCGACTCAGAAGTTTTGGTGGAGTACATTTTTGAACAGGTAAATACAACTGACATTTATATTTTTTATTAGTAATACGCTGAGACCAAATGTTTTGTAGATAAAAAATAATTTATTGATGATAAATATTGTATGTTGGTCCATTAGTCATCTAGTGTCAAACCTATGTTTACTCCTCCAATTTTGTTTTATTAATTTATTGTTTGTATGTAGTTGTTATAGGTACTTAATCAGTGAGGCACGTTTTTGTTCATGTTTCATGGTCAACTGCAAATACCTTAGGCACGTCTGTCTAATAGTGACTTATTTAAACGATTTTTGTCCTCTTTCGAATTCTGATTGGTAGTTGTGGAGTTTAATTTGCTCGCATGCAATTAATACAGTAATAATCAATGATTTTTCATTGAATTAGTGAGAATAATTAATTCACTAAGAGAAAATTCATTTAATGGCTCGATGAGAGAGCAAATAAACAGATTCGGTGTCAAACTATATCTTATATAAATAATCTATATCTTGCCTTTGTTGCAGAGAAATATGAACAAAGCATGATAAGTTTTATTCTCATCATATACGTGGCAGTTGTTTTGGAGGACATTTCTAATGCAAAATACAGTGAAATGAGGCAAAACAATCGAAATCGTATTATTTCTAACAACGATAATATTTAAAAGTACCTAAGGCTTTTATTTGAGTCCCTGTCTATATTAATCAACTTCCGAAAGAAAGAAAGAAAGAAAAAATTAAATTCGCAAAGAACAGTAATTTGGTTTAAATTGCGAGATTGGCGATAAGAAGATGATCCATGCTCTGAAATTGTACGTATTTGCGTACATCTGCACAAATGGTTTTCTGCTCAATTTATTTTCATGGGCATTTAATATACAATAAGTTTTTCCTTGCACTTTTCCCTTTCTGACTGATGAATTTACACCTCTTTTGTAGGAATGCTGCATCTTCGCCCTCCTGTTCACCCAGTCATTTCGTCGGAGCCTTTATCCCCACCGTCACCTGATGTGAAGGTGGTGGGGGTGGCGATAAAGAATTCGAAGGAATGTAGATTCCGATTCGAACATTACCAACATCTGTAACTGGAGAATTATGCATGTCAACAGAATGAATTGATGAACAGCAAGAATTGATGTGCGTCTGTGGAAACAAAATCAGGGAATTGACCCGAATACTCACTGGCATCAAAATGTATCAGTCTGATTGTATTAAGTCATTCAAGTGTTTCAATACCCACAAAACTAGGAAAATACGAATTATGAGTCATTACTGTTATTTTGTAACATTCTACGCTTCATCTATGAAGCCATTTTGTAATGATATTTTTTCAGCACTCGTGCGTGGAAAGTTGTTCTTACTCAGTTGTTAAACATCTTCACTGTTTATTCATTGCAAAGTGTTACCTTGCGGTATGCGTACTGTAAAATAGACTTTGACATACGCATACCGCAGAGAAGTTGTGACCACATGAAGAAACTTGATAGTGCAAACTAAACAAAATACTGAGATACATTAATCAACATGGCTGCCAACCTCACTCATCGAGACTGATACCAAGAATATATACTTGTAAGTTATCATGAATTCGTACACAAATTAGTGGGGTTAAAACAGCACACACTTTTCAAACCCTTATTTTCACGAAAAATCACGCGAAAAGTACCTACTCAAATTTTAGACCTTATTTAAAATTGTGCATGACCTTATTTAAAAACCTGTCATTAAGGAACAGATATCGTTAACGCAAAAATCTCTATCTTTAATATTTTAGTTGCAGGAAGACTCCGAAAAAAATTTGAACTTTTGCAATTTTCGAACAATCAGGGTTTTCAAGGGACGTGGGACCTGCAACATTATCTAAAACGTTCTCCACTCTATTCAAAACATGGATTCTGGCTACACTACATGTTAGAGGAATTTTTTGTTGTAAATTTAGCAAATGGATTTATTCACTTTCTCGTTACGAGGGCTCTGTATTAAGAGTTTTTCTCGCGAAAATTCGCTTTTTTTCGTGCAGCATTAGATAACTTTCTCTCGACTCCGTAGCAAGAAAGTAAAAAGAATGTACGCAACTCGTGCAAAAGTGTCTTTGGCATACTCATTTCAAACTGACTCCTGTCGTCGCCGCGTCTGTCAACATTTGATTTGTACGCCAAAGACTCTGCCCAAAATAATATAAATAACTTTTTCTACTCCCATTGTATAATTCTGTCATTTGATGGTTGCCAACAGTTGTATAATGATATTCATTACGATTTAGATTTCATTATGATACAGGCTCTTGACCAATCACAGAGAAGTTTACAAACCAACAATTGACACTTAAATCATCATTGAGAATCATTCTATAAGAATATAATAAATGATTCGTTCGATTGTGTACATTTAAATTGCATTTGATAATATATTTTGCTAGTCAGTTTTATAATATTTTATTAGTAATACTTTTTCGTGAAATATTATTTAAAATAAATTGGATCGTAATTTCACGTTGATCCTATTTGACTAGCGCAGTACTCCCTCGCAGGCAGACTGCTAACCTCAGCAACCTGCGGAAGCATGCGAGGGCTAGAGCGCTCTCCGCTAGGTGACCTTCGCAGAATCCTGCATATGAACTACAACGAAACGATTCAATGTGAAAGTTTAACTTATAATGGTCGTAGAAAAACTACCGTATTAAACTTAATGTAATGAGTATTAATATACTCTTGTGAAGTTTTAGATACTCGCTCGTTTCTCGCTCGTATCGCAATTCCTTCGTTCCTCGCTCGTGTCGTAATATCACACTTGTATATTAATACCCATCATTATATCATTTCATAATGTACGAATAATGCATCAATTTGTACGCGTGAGGTGTCAGCATGTCAGGGACAGCAAAAACTTAAAGACGTGTATCTCAAATCTTCGTTTACCTAGTTGCGCCAGTATTGACGTCTATGAATGATACGATACATTTCCCCTTCTACATTTTCATTTTATACATTATACATTTGTAACCCTTCTCCTGCAGGAATGTACCGCATCTTCACTTCCTGTTTCTTCGATCTCTTCGTCGGTGTCTTTATCCCCACCGTCTCCGGAATGTGAATTTGGAGAGGGTGGGGGATAAAGTAACTGAAGGAGAGTATTATCCACCGAAGAAGAGTTTATTTACGCAAGATCAATTTGAATAAAGAGCAAAATCGACAAACAACTGATACTGGAAGGACACAACAGGTCGACGCGCTGGAACAAAAGCCGAAAACGCATCGACCATCATTGCAGATTGCATAAAATAATTTATTATTACTATTGTTATTATTATTATTATTATTATTATTTTCTCATTTTATTGGTACATTTGAATGAATTTTACTGATATATAAAATCAAAGCACAATACATCTATTTTTTAAAAAAGAATTTATAGAATACATTATTTCCCATGAATTTCCGCACTATCCTTGTTGTTGAAATAACAACTGCCTTCTGCATGAGTTTGTACAGGTCTTCATTCAAACCCAGTTGCTTAAGACCCCAAATCAGACTCCTGGGGATGACTCCATCTTGAAACAATTATTATTATTATTATTATTATTATTATTATTATTATTATTATTATCAACATTATTATTATTTGATACACATCTTAGCAAATGTCAGAAAATGTTCACCTTGCCACGCTTACGAACCAGATAATTATATTCATATGCCTTCATCAATTTGCCTAAAATATTATATCTAGCTAATTGCGTAAAATGTAAATGATCTTGGCTGTTCGGGTGACGCCGCGTCGAAGGCTGTGTTGCCGACGTTTCGACCATCTTTTCGTGGTCTTCCTCAGGGCTGGTCTGCAGACCAGCTGACACGGCGTCACCAGCAGACCAGCCCTGAGATAGAGCACAAAAGATGGTCGAAACTTCGGCAACACAGCCTTCGTCGCGGCGTCACAAGACAGACAAGATCATTTTCATGACTCTGGCCGCGGAAGCCTACGACTTGAATTGTGTAAAATGCTTTCACCAGATACAATTGTTCGGTCTAAATATACAATCAATTTATCGTACTTTTTTCGAAACTTTTTCTAAGCTAAGATGTGAAAAGAGACTATTCCTTGAACGGAGGAGAGCTTACGAGCGATTTTCTGATGCTCCATTTTGGCAATATTGATATGACATCTTGTATTATCCACTGCCATACTAGCGATGGACACATTGATAATCTCTGTCTTGTATTTTCCAGAGCGGCATTGCCTAGATCAGTGATGCCAAGATAGTTGCCTCCAGTGAGACTCGAATGTCGGAGGACGCAACAAACCACCCGCTCCGTGCAGATGACCATCTCGCCACAAGAAATCGATCGTCAACGTGGCCCTGAAAATTTCACACGTAAGATTCGAAGAACTTCCAGATAAAGAACTGAAGTACGTTTGCAGCAACTATTATTTTTATCAATTTTTGTGTTTATCTTCATAATCACATTCTCATTGTTGCAGGATCAAAATATTTCATTTCACGCTACTACAGATTTCGCCAGCGCCATTGCTATAGGAAAATTGAGAGTGATTACTATCTACTGATCGTTTCCTTTCACCACACTAGATCCGCTGAGAGTTAGGCACCGGTGTAAGCGGTTCATCGCATCAACAGAGGTCACCGCCTCTCACTGGGAAGTCCTAGGCCTCAAGTTCTGATAGTGGCACGATTTTCGACACTGGCTCAGACGAATCCTGCCGCTGTTTGGAGAAGACCTCTAGCGGCTGGATGGTGATAGTTTTCCATGGTTTCTCAGATCAACAACAGGCGAATGGCGGGGCAGAACCCTAACAAATGGATCACGCAACGGGCATGATGTTCCCTTCCTCTTCCTTGTCGTATCCTAACCCCTTACTTACACTTACATACATACTATCACACATGTACGGAGACCAGACGGCAGCTTACAGCTCTCCGTCCTGGAGCGGTGGTCCGCTGGCGGGAGAGATGAACTGGTTGGAGAACCCCATGGTTGGGAAAACCCTGCAATACGAGGTGAATGCCGGCACCGGCTCTCACCACCTCTTGGTGGTGGGAGCTCACCCCACCTCTTGGTGGGGAAAGATCACCTCCCCTACCAACGCAAGACCAGAGGTCCTAGGTTCGAGTCCCGACGACATTTTCGACACTAGCTTTCCAGCTAGGTCTAATTCAGTCGTTGCCTGGAGAAGAATTCTAACGACCGGCTGCTCTGGTCGGTAGTTTTCAATGGTTTCTCCGATCAACACCTAGCGAATGACGAAGCAGTACCCAAACAAACGGGCCACGGACCGCGCGCGCTTTTCTTTCTCTTCCTTGTCCTATCCTCACTCCTTACATACACATACACTAATTTGCACTACACTTCTACGTATCTCAGGAGACCAATCGGGGACTTACAACTTGTCCCCGGTTGGAGATACCTGATTGGAAATCCCCGTAGGTTGTCGGTAGGTTGGCGCCCGATTTCGCCATCCGGTGGGGGAAGATCACCGCCACCTCCTGATGAAAAACATGCACTACTCTTACGGGAATAATGACCTCTAGTTGACGCGCCCGGAATCACTAGCATTCAATCAATCAAAATACAAAGTAAACATGCACTATACTTACGGCACTAATCATAATAGCAGATGCCGCGCCCGGAAACACAAAATAATCAATTAATCAATCCGCTGATATCCGCTGATAGGCACTTGCCATGCAATGGTGGGTGAAGCCGGGCTCCTGTCACCAGTAGGGATCCTCGATATCACTGCTGTAATTTTCTAGCAAATAAAACTGGCCTGCGTTTTTCAACAACGTTTATGATGTTTAACTTTTTTCAACGGTTTTTATAGAAATGGACTACGCTGAACTTGAAAACAATATTAGTATCCCTGAATCACGTCTAGTTTATGTGCTATGATCCTATGACTACTATGCATACTGTTTTTAGCATTAGGACATTTTCGCTTTATAAAGGGTCAATCATTTGATAACAGACATGACAACAACAGCAGATTACGTAGAGGTAACTATTTATTAAATTTTACACAAGATACTTTCAGCGCAACCTTTGTTAATAGAAAATTAGATTTAAAAAATATCGTGGAAAAAATGTGTACTCTCATACTTCCTTTTTGTTTGCGTCTCTCGGGAGTAATAAATGTGAATGATTAAAATAAATGTAACTATTTCACCTTTCCTTTGTTAAATTTTAAAAGGTTTTAGATAAGAAAATTTATTTTGCAGAAATAATTATTTAAGTGTCTTTCGTTTATGTACGGCTCCGGGTTCATTTCTTTTCAGACACCAACAAAAGTCAACAATTTTCCTCATATTTATATCGCAACGACATTAATACCTCTCTATCTCTGAAATATAAAATGAAGTCTCTCGATATTAATTACTTTGAAATTTCGTCGTGCAAAAGTAGGAATACTTTAAAAGGTTCTTTGCTTTCCTCCACACATAATAGATATCCCAAAGGATAATTACCTTTATGATTCTCTTCTTCCACCATCCAAGCCTACTTAATAAAATTTCGACACCGTAGCTGTGGAGCAAACGTCTTGTCCTGATTTTTCAATTTTATTTCAGAATAAAATTAATAGCTGGCCTTCACAATTGCGAACTCGTAATGTTGGATCTTTGGGGTAGCTATGTCACCTTACCACATATTTAGCACAACATTTTTTTTTACATTTTCTATTCATGTTAATTGATGAAATTTACTAATCTTTGACAAGTACTGTGTAGTACATGTTAAATTAATTGATTGATTGATTTTTTCATGTTTCCGGGCCCGTCAACTGCTTTGGTCATTAGTCCTGTGAGTGTAGTGCATGCTAATTTC
Organism: Teleogryllus oceanicus; assembly: GCA_964035755.1. Taxonomy (NCBI): domain Eukaryota; kingdom Metazoa; phylum Arthropoda; class Insecta; order Orthoptera; family Gryllidae; genus Teleogryllus; species Teleogryllus oceanicus. The sequence goes on from CAXIVR010000012.1 coordinate 73,672,322, forward strand.
TCGAGAGATGGAGGTGATCTTCCCCCGCTGGATGGCGAGATCCGGCGCCGAACTACCGTCGGCTAGTGGAGTTTCCCCTAACCAGGACTCTCCCACCAACGGGCACCGCCTAGCCAGGACAAGCTCTAAGCTCCCGACCGGTCTCCCGGAATATGTAATAGTGTAGTGCATGTTAGTGTAAGTGTGTGTGTAAGGGGAGAGGATAGGGAAAGGAAGAGGAAGGACAGATCGCGCGCGGTCCGTGGCCCGTTTGGTAGGGTACTGCTCGTCATTCGCCTGGTGCTGATCGGAGAAACCACGGAAAACCACCGATCGGAGCCGCCGGCCGCTAGAATAGGTACATGTTAAAGATTTAAAGTAATTATAACAATTTGTCTAAAAATATATCGTATTAGTATTACATCTAATAAAGGCCACAAATGTCAAAAACATATGTTGGCTTCTAGAGGAAAAACTGGAGCTGATTTGGAAATGCCTATTGGTGATTTCAAATCGGCGCTAAAATCGGATGAAGAAACAAATAAAACACTACAGTCATAGCAAACGACGCAGCCAGGTGTAATATAAGTGTCACGGTATTTTCTTGCTCTCAAAAACTACAGTCTGAGTAATTGCGCATTCGCACTGAAAGGTTGCGTTGCTGGAGGCCAGTTGTCCCTTTCACGCCTCTAATTGCCCTGAGCAGCTCGTGGCGCAGCAAGGTGGGATTAAACGTGCTATTGTGACCTGCAGACAATCTTGACAGCTCTTATCCATAAGAATTAACCCCATGAGCCGAACTTTAACAAATTTCTCATAATTGCTTACTTGGTGTTGGACGGCACACCTATTATCCTTCTCTCTCAAAAATTAACCAACCAAAGGAAAGGAATGTGTTTGAAGTAGCTTTGGCAACCATTTTTTTTATTAAATTTAAAGACAGTTAATAGTTACAATCTTGTTATATTATCAACTGCTCTTTTTATTATTTATTACTCCTTTGAGCAATTGAATATGCAGCAAAAATTAAATGTCTTTAAATTTAATGGGATAATTTAATAAAAATAAGATAATTTATTTGACAGTCACTACTAAAAATCAATTCGTCAAGTAATGTCTGATTCAATACAGGAACATGATTACCATAATTGAAAACCGATTCTTTTTTATATCTCTGTGAAACATTATGACTTAAATATACCTTTTAGACCAAATAATGTGTTTGCATCAGTCATGCTTAGCTCACTTTCAGATCGAAGGATTGTAATTCTTGTAACTAGTGAAGGATGTTGTTGACGTATGTATATTTTTGTCATGAAGTTCTGACCTCCTTAATCAGTGTTCTCTGCCATCGTGTCTCGTGTATCATGGGTGCTGTGTCCGTGTTTGCTGTTCTAGATTGTTTTATCTCCAAGTATTTGTACAGTTCACCTCGTTTCAACTCTTCTATTTTATTCAAAGTTTTCTAATTCTTATTCTTCAATTTTCCTAATACCAAGGCATCGTATACATACAATAATACAAATTTAGCAAACCGAAATTTGGAGATACGTTTAAGAAAAATTCAATGGATTGTTTCTCCTTTATTGTCCACCTATAATTACGGCCTAAAAGAATTATCATTGTCCTTGAGCAGTGAGCTTAGAACTTGAATAAATTCATTGAGTAATTCCGCACCCTTCTTAAGTTTTTGTATCAATGGATCACATTATTAATTATCAATTGGAATTTGAAAAATAATTCAATTCACTACAGACTAAGGGTTTTATCTGAATTACGTGTCATTACAACTGTTCTAAATTCAAACTAACTATGGCCACTTGGATTCAAATAAGATTATCTGAAAACAGTAGAAAGGAGGTCATAATCGTTGAAAGAACGGAAAGAGAAATGAATCCTTTTTCTAACCAAACCTGCAAGACAAACATAAATATATGAACACCGCGTTTATTTACTACAAAAATATTTGCGACTCTCTAGCGCATAGTTGGTTCCTACATTTTTTAAATAAAATCAGAACTCATTTCCTTTTCATTTTCTAAAAATGTAAAATTCAAGTGGTAAATAGTTCAATTAACTAAGAATCGTGAATATATATGTCTAGTCCATCAATTAAAAAATTTAAATAATGTAATGCCTCTTCCAGGAGATCCATTTTTAAAGATAAACCACAACTAAATAAAATGTAACGAGGGAGTGCAATAGGTAGGAAAAAAGTAATAATTGGATGAATGGATTTGAATTATTCATTGATTGATGATTATTGTTGCGGCAGCTGCTAGGGTCATTATTTCCGAAAGTGTACTGCATGCTTTTTTCCCTCGGAAGGTGTCTGTGATTTTCTCCACCCTGCTGGATGGTGAGATCCGGCGCCGTTCTACCATTGAATAGCAGGGTCTTTCCGAACCAAGTATCGCCCACCAGCGGGAACCGGCTAGCCAGGACAAGCTCCAAGCTCTCAACAGGACTACTGGCATGTGTAGTAGTGTAGTGTGTGTGTGTGTAAGAAAGGAGTGATGATTGCACAAAGAAGAAGGAAAGATCGCGCGCGGTCCGTTACTCTGGAAGGGTGCTACTCCGGTATTTTCGTGGTATTGATCGTAAAAAAACTCAGAAAACTTTTGATCAGAGCAGCTAACTGCTAGAATCTTCCAGATATTGACTGAAATCGACTTAGCTGTTTAGGTAGTGTCAAAAATACCTGTCTCTGTCGGAACTCGAACGTAGGACCTCCCAGTCAGAGGCACTGCAGTCACTCCTGATGATGCCCTGAGCCACTCGTCCGGAGATCTGAGTTAACAAGTGAGCCGAAATTGAAGAGCAAAGTTTACCGCCTTTGTCAGAGATCGGAAACTCTAAAAGAGTGTTAAACTAGTGGTGCTACAAAATGGCACAGACTTTCTCGTAGTAAAGTTTTCTAATTTCCTTTGTGGACTGACTTTGAGGTCTTGCAGCCTTTTTCTAGCTAATATCTAACGCCACCCAAAGTACATATTTTTTTAAAACTTTTTTTCCACTTTTTATTTCCTAATAGTAGAACTGAAATAACACTTCAAGAGTATTAAAGAAGAGTAAAACCTCGTCATGACTGACAATTTTCATTGAAAAATTTGGAGCTGTTTTTAAGAAAATGGCGTTTAAGCTTTACTGTAATTTCTAAATTTGAATATCTTTTTCACAGAAAACTTTTGAGTTCTCGAAAATCTTCATTTAAAGTCATTTGCGTAACTTTAACTCACAAACGCAATTGTGTACACAAATCAATGGAAATATGCGTATTAACGGCGTGAGGGATTTAAAATAAAACATATGTGTAATTTAAAAAAGGATATCCCAATATGAACTTTGTCATTTTAAACAGTGCAATTAGTACTACCCCTTGGAAAAGTTTGAACAACAAATTTGGAGCCATTTTTGAGAAAATGTCGTTTGATCGTGTCTGAAAATGCGGAATTTTGAGCTCATTTTAACACAAAAACATTGAGTTTTCGAGAAACTTTATTTAACATTATTTAAAGCATATGTATACATAAATGTAATAATGTGAACAAATTATCGCTAATGTGAATACTAACGACGTAAGAGATATGTGAAAAAATTACAATTTTTGTAATTTTTTAAAAAAGAAAAGAATAGAGAAATATGGCAGTTTTCTCATCTTATAGAGTGCACATAGCACTATTTCTACCAAAAGTAAAAAACATTGGAGCCATTTTTGAGAAAATCTTGTTTTTGTATTTTTTTTTTTGAAAATTGCAGACACTGTACGCAATATTGCGCGAGAACTAATATAATTTTCAAAAAAAAAAAGTGCAAGGCCTTGATGAAAGAACTAATTATGGAGAATCCATTTTCTTTGAAGGAAAAATCTTTATCTTTGATTTTTACTTTCTTGCCTCGCGAAGTTCTTAAGAGAAAGTTACGTAATCGTGCGCCGGGAAACGGAGAATTTTCTAGAAAAACTCATTTTTTCGGGCTCTGGTAACGAAAAGTACATACATCCTGTTGCTAAATTTAGAAAAACAAATCCTCTAAGACATATTGTATCCAGAATCCTTCTTTTGTTGGTCCTTGATTCCGAAAGTTTGTTTGATGATAGCGACCGTATCAAGCACTTCGTGATCATGCGACATCTAGCGGGACGACCGAGAAAGAGGCGAAATACAGTGACATAATGCCACTGTGATGACAGGCCCCGAGAGGCAGCTTTATAAAAATCGCACTATACTCATGAGACCGACTTATATATTCTTAATGGCTGACCGATAGAGGTTGTTCAAGCCATCAACTAATGTCATTGTAGTGCTTTTGACCGGGAGGTGCTAGGTTCGAGTCATGACAATGACAGTATTTTCGACACTAGTCGGATAGGTAAGTCGCGACCTGCTGCTGTGTGCAATAGAATTCTACCGGCCGGCTGCTTTCATCAGTAGCTTTCCATGATTTCTCTGAACAACACCAGGCCGACCGCGTGCGAACTTTCCTTCCCATTCCTTGTCCTATCTTCCCTTAACTTACACACACTTACATGCACCACACTGACACACATGCCGGGAGACCGGTCGGCAGCTTACATTGTCCCGGCTAGGAGAATACCCCTTTGGCGGGAGGTACCTCGTTGGAGAAAATCCCGCTACCCGAAGGTAGGTCCGCACTTGATTTTGCCATCCAGGGCGGGACAATCACAGATATCTCCTGAGGAAAATCATGTACTTCACATTCGGGACTAATGATTTTAGGATTTGGAGCGCCCTGAACCGCTATCAATCAACCTATCACCAAACATCTGTCAGTCCATCGGTGAACAACTGTAGCTCTTAAACCGTTCAGCCGATTTTCTCCAAAATTGATATTTCATGATCGATATGAACGAACTGGAGGCTTTGGGAGTTTCTAACGGATATTTGATTGCTGGTATTTTTTAAAATTATTTTTGAATCAGGCATTTACCTTTTTACGTCTCTGCCCGAGATCCAACCATAGGGCTTATCTGTGGAGAAGTGGTATGAGTGCCGACAAGTTAACTCTGAGTCTCTGAGAAAACGTGTTTTTGCGTTGAAATCTTGAAATAATTATCCGCAGCATTGCATAACTTACATACTCAGTATATACGTAAGTCTGCGAGATAATAGAAACCTCAACCTCATAAATATGAAAATACTTTTAAATCTATTTAAACCCCACCAAGTTAGTCACTACTCATTCCGTCTAAAGCGGTATCTTCTAGCTCGTGCGTGTCGGGTTCAGGGGCTCTCGTGAATTTGGCTTCGAGAGTCTTGATTCGACCCGTGTGAGAGGGAAGATTTCTCACCCAATCCAAGGACTTAGCGATTACCAGGTCTACACTGCAATTCTCTTCATTGTCACCGGGAGCAGTGTCTCGGTGCATCAACTTATGTCACATCAGTGACGGGAGGTCCTAGGTTCGAGTATCGACGGCGCCAAGATTTTCGACATTAGGTTTCTCCGATCATTACCAGACTAATGCTGGAGCAGTATGCTAACAAACAGGACACTGATCACGCGCGATCTTTCCTTCCTCTTCCTTGTCCTATCCTCACCCCTTACACACACACACTTACACTAACATGTACTACACTACTTGACATGCCGGGAGACCCGTTGGAGATTTAGAAGTTGTTCCGGCTACGGCGGTGCCCCGCTGGTGGGAGATACCTGGTTGGGGAAAACCCCGCTAGTAGACGGTAGGTAGGCGCCGGATCTTGCAATCCAGCGGGGGAAGAACACCGCCACCTTCCGATGAAAGAACATCCAGTATAGTTACGGGACCTCGGTAGTTGACGCGCCCGGAATCACTAAGAATCAATCAATCAATATTTTTTGTCACATACGTCAAAATAGACCTTACCCTATGAGTTTCAATTAGAGCCAAACAAAACACATTCTGTTATCGACCGTTTGGGCGGGTTTGATTTCGCAGTCTTGGACAGCGACAACCCTTATCTCCGTGTGAAATCTGTATTCTGTCAAGGATCGGAGCTGTCGACACTCATTTTCGGCTGTTCTCCACAGTGTCGTCAGTTTCGACAGAGAGGAAAGGACTGTCGCTTGTGAGAGTACCAAGGGAAAATAATTTAATAGAGCATTTTAATTAATTTTGATAATAAATTAAAAACATTTCTAAAGAATAGCACATACTTTACCGCATTATTTGTAATGGTATCTAAAATTTTGCGAAATATACTCGCATTTTCAAATAATTCAAATAATTTTACGTCACATTATTTCAAAATTTGATTTCGAAGAAAATGTATTATTGGGAAAAGATTTCTCTTTCCAATATTACAATTGTCGGAACAGGCCGAAAGTTTTGTAACTTTTGCAAATAATTCTTTTTGAAAATACATAGAGCTCAATTATAATTAGACGTGCGCCAGTTTAATAAATATACCTACCTCTACTCCAGAAAAAAGTAGAGAAAAGTAGTGAGGCTACATCAGCACATAGTTTCTCGCATTATTTGTATTGCAGACAAGCATGAATAATTTCACATATAATTTTAAACATTCAGAACTAAATGTCACCCAATATATCTCTTCTTATCTACTAGATTTTAAAAAAATGTACATGACCTTTTTCAAAGAGCTGAATTCTTACGAGAGACTTCGTCTATGACAAAAATCTGTACCTTCAATTCTGTGGTTTTGAAATGTTAACTCTTTGCAATTTTCGAAAATACAGAGTTTACCGGAAATGCGAATAGCACCATATTTTTACTGACCCTTGATACATATAAGGAGAAAACTTAAAGAAACAAATTGAAACGGTTGTGCAGAAAAAAATTGTTTAAAAAAATTAAAATTACCAATATTTCGCAAAATTACACGTAAACGATTAATATTTTCGAAAAATTGATTATGACATTATTTCCAGATCTGCCTTTGAAGAACAGGTTTTATTAAGTATAAAAATGATTATTTTCAATATTATAGTTGGAGGAAATAGCCCCCAAAAATTGTACTTTTGCAATTTTTGAGAAAATGCGTTCAACGAACAGACCTGCACCATTCTTTTGAGAGTCCTTTACGATATCCCAACGCAAGGTTTAATAAAAAACTTGGATGCCATTTTTTTAATTGAATGATTGTTTTGAGACTTCTTGTAAAGTAGATTCAAAAATCAAAATATCAGGTAGAAAACTCCCCAAAAGTTCGAGTTCGTTCACATCAATCGAAGAAAACGAACTTTGGAGAAAATCGGCTGAACGGTTTAGGTGCTATCGTTGACCACAGATAGATAGACGGAGAAACAGACGTTTTGCCGTCAATCGATTTTTCGGTATTATTTTTCGATTTTTCGGTTTACGGATAGAACCCGTAAAAAATGGATTCTGGCTAGACATGTTAGAGGAAGTACATTCCTCTATATGGTAACAGAATTTATCCAGTTTTTCGTTTCCAGGGCTCGATAATAAGTTTTTTCCTTCTGAAAATTTTCTGTTTTCCGGGGCACTGGTTGGAGAAACCTCTGTAGCGGACGGTAGGTCAGCGCCGGATCTCGCCATACAGCGGGGGTAGAACACCGCCACCTCCCGAGCAACAACACCTACTACACGTACGCGACTAATGACCATAGTAGTTGAGCGCCCAGAATCTCTAACAATCAATCAGTTAAGAAATTAGGATTACGGTGTAAAAATGCTGTGGAGTAAACTGAGGGCAGGCAGCGTCTACTATTTGATAACCAAAAAAGTTGACGTAAAATGCCCAATGATGATCATGGGTAATGCTATTTAGTTGGGTTTATATCTCATAGAGATAAACCGTAGAAACGAAGAAATTCATCGAAGATAAAATACTCAAACTTTGAACTTTCAAAGGGCAATATGTTGGCAGAGAAAAGCGATTCACAGACAGAACACTATTCTGCATCTCTTCACTAACATCTCCACTGTTGCTGTCATCTGACTGATACTTCACGAAGGTGCTCTGAAAGTGATGTCGGGAAAGTACGCAGTCGCAGTTTTGTAACCTTTGCCTTGTCTTTTTTACTTCCTGCGTCTCTTTTTGATTCAATACTGAAGCACAGGAAGTAAAGGAGACCAGAGGACGGTTAATTTCTTCTAAGAACAGCAAGTTTCAAAGTGTTAAAACCGGTTTTTCAATCTACGATATCTGCAGACATGAGCACGAGAGTTCAAAATTAACTCATTTATTCTAGAACTAAATAATACCACATTTATACGAGTCTGTCATGATGATCGAGGCACTTCTTTACGATTGAACTCAATAAGGTTTCATCCCCTTCCATGCACAATCTCTCATCGGAATGGGATTACGGCATATCAGAGGCGATAAAACGAGGAAACCCGCCACTCTTTCTAAAGGCAACTCAAACATAGGTAAGCATTCAGAAGCCACACCCACTCTGTGGTATTTTATTTTATTTTATTTTACGTCAAAAACCGTTAAAATCTCTGTGTGATGTGCAACGAAGGGAAGGGTATTCTGTGCACGTTTTGTGAATTCTGGGATCCCTACCCTAAATCATTGACAAATTGAATTCTGAATACAGAAAGAAATGAGCTTTCTCGGCAAGAATTGTTAACAAAATATTCGCTTCTATGTAATAAAATGTATTTTCAAAGGCAAATCATCTGTAGATTTGGGATCCTTCATCATGTCCTTCATGACGGGAATTTCATCTTCCACGACAACATGGGAAACGTTAATTTGAATAACTGTATCCCCCACTGAACTCTAGAAGACGTACACAGAAAGTGAAGTTACATTTGTCCAAAGCAAAACAAGGAGCCACCTCAGCATTTACTCCAGGGATCTGAAAAATAGGACCTAAAACTGGATCGAGATGGTGGTCGTTCACTCAGAAGATAATGTACAATATTTGTTAACATGTTCATGTTACAGGTATTCGGGCTGCATACCGCCGCGTCGAGAAGAGGAAGCAGGAAATGCAAATCCTGAGAAGGAATTAAAGGAATGTTATGGAGCCATCATTGTGGTAAATCTAAATCGCTTAAAACATGGAGTATTTCGATGCAAGACCAACTTGTTACGATGGTCTACCAACAATGATACTCCTCGTGTGTCTGGTTCCGTCATTAAACTACCCTTTACAATGTCAATTCACACTACTGTCTGGTTTGTTCTCAATTAGACTGTGACGGAGGTATATAAACGGCTGCTTGGTTATCAACAAATAATTACAACTTCCTTTGCATTCACAATTTCATTTTAAAACATCCAGAGATTGGTGCACACAGGGCATGATCCAAGATGAACAATACTGATTTTTTTAATAACAAAATTAATGTAATAAAATTAAAATTAAAATTAATAAAGCCGTAGCTGCAAGTCAGGACGGCATAGAACACAGTAAGCGTGAGATCATAAGCCGGAGCAACTGTCCTCTGTCTTTTTTCTTCTTCTGCCATTGAAGAATCAATACGAAGGACAAAAACGCGGCTGATAGGCAAGTCACTGCAGGTTAGGGTGGGGAGGGTTGAGCTGAACTTGTACTGGGCTGGGGTGGGCTGGGCAGGAGCATTAACGAGCGAACAAAATATATTTCCGCGATTCCAACTAGTACGCATTAGAAGCAAAACTGTGATACTGAAAATGTGGAAGTAAGGTATGACTGATTTATAGATTTATTACCCGAGATGTTACAATAATTATTATTTAATGAAAGCTGGCTCAGAGAGAAATCAGAAAGATATATTTTGAAACAACATCGCCAAGCTCTTCATTATTTATAATATTTGTTTTTATTATCAGGTACACTCAATTCCAGCGTACATATTGCTCCGAGGATTTCATAGATGGATATTAAACAAATAAGAATGAATTAATAAAATTAATACAGATATTTTCTGAATATTAGAAAGAAGAAAAGTAAAATTTAAAATAACTAATAAAAATATTGTTATGAAAAATGCAATTGCAATGTTTCCTATTCTTCTTTCATAAACGTGCGAGAAGAAGAAGATTATGAAGATTCATGAATAGAGAAAGAATAACTTCCGAATGACAATAAATGCTTTCTCCTTCTTTCAATTAAAACAGCTACATCGTCCTACCCCAAAATCTGACAGCACACGATTGACAGAGGATCACTAAAAGTGAAAGGGATGTCAAAGGCGTTTCATGTGGTTGTCAAAATCCCACAACAAGAGTAGGTTCTCCCAGGCACGGGTTGCGAGATAAAATATAGAACCTGTAAAGTTGGCAAGTTGTGGAAAGCAGGCTCGATTACAACCAACAACACACGTTACCCACGAAACACACTTTGTCATCGTGTGTAACTTGGAAACGATGCTTATTAAACCCTTTGGAATCAATTTTTGTTTATTGCAACGTAATTTAAGTAATGCAACATTTTTGGACGTTCTATTGCATAATCGCTCGTACTTCCTAGCACCGGTTGTTAGAAACGAACGCTGGGATCCAGTATGAAGCTATATTCACTTTTAAAATTTGCGCGAGTTCTTCATTATTTAATTTTATGGAGTTCAGTACAGAGTCTCGGAGAGATATATTCGCACATCACAAAAAATCCCCAAACCACTTGCCTCGCGCTCCTAAAAGCGTACTGCAAGGTGTCGTGTAATCAAGCACGGCGCGAGAGTATTGCAGGCAGCTCGAGCGACCGAGATTCAGTCCTGAGCCAACTGAACGGGCGCGCGGATTGGAGGCGGGTGTCCGCGGGGAACACCCTCCGCCTTCCCTCCCACACGGGTTCGCCCCGCTGAGATTGCCCCTGAGCACAATAGAGGGCTTCATCAGTGCCCTCGCTCTCACCCCATCCGTTCGCACACCCAACACTGTGATCAAACACAACCATCAATTCACATTTTCCCTCGTATATAAATGTAATGGTAATGTTATGGCAATGCAACCCGCAACACTCGGCAGCGTTTTTTCAATCTATATCGTTAAATAAGTCCTAAACGAAGAGTTCTAGGGCATTAAAAACTAAAACTGTCAGACCGTAGGCCTCAAAGGCTTGAAGCTCATGTGACAAGTCCAGTACATATGTTTATAGTGAAGTTTGGATTAAGAAAGAAACGTTATACATTCCGTGATCTTTCAAGTATCTCACAGTTAATAATGTCTTAAAAACTAGTGGAGTTTCAGAAAGGAACATACTTCTCAATACAACTTAGTTTCCTATTTGCTTGAACGACTTACGATGGCCTCTTGCATGTACCCTCCTCTTGGAGGAGGAGAGGAGCGCCTTCGTACATCCCTTACGCGGCGTAGAGCTATCTTGATCCTGTACCTTTACATTTGTCCACGATATTGGATTAGGCATGGACCATTGACCATTTCCCCACGCCGGTGCTTGTAACACCGTTTTTGGACAAGGTTTGAATACCCTTCCACACACCACCACCACCACCACCACCACCAAACTTTGAAAACAACTGAAATCATTGATGCCTTACGTGGGTTCCAAGCCTACAGCAAAGTGTTCACATACTTTGACTTATCATCTCCGACCCCCTGTCTCATGAGGCTTGTCCGTATTGACTGTAAATGTGCGACGGCCTTGAAAAATAATAATTTGGTAAAACCAATAATATAACTAAAACTTTCGTTGGTATGCATACACAGCTTACAATGTGATTTGTAACTTTGAATCTATATATCTGAAGCATTCTAAAACCATTTATGTTAATAGTCAAAGTGCCAACAAAGTTATTTTAGCTTTAAAATGCAGCAACGCACTCAAATCAATAATTTTCTCTAAATTAGCTACCTCTAAAAAATGTGGAACATAATATTTACCGCAATTAACTCAACAGTTTAGTTTCATTTCATCTAATCTTTTTATTGGGAAAATCGAGTCATTTACATTACTTCATCTTGGAAATGCAACAATGTATATATTTACGAAGTGATTTAAAAATTTGTACTGTATATAATAACGACCTGAAAAATAATTCTAGAAAATTATATTGAATTGATTATATTAAATTGAAACCTCAGAAAACATCAAATTCGCATTCATTGGAATTCATGTAATTTAATGTATTTGTCCTTACAATTATTATTCTTATCTTAATTTTATGTTTATGTTAATGTTATGTCAATGGTAACTATCCTCACAAAAAGTTTAAGGAAAAACGTGTAGCCGTTTTTGAGGAAAGGCCGTTTGAGCGTTTCTGACAACCCGCAAATTTGAGCTCATTTTTACAGAAAACTTTTGAGTTCTTAAAACATTTTATACGAAATCACTTGAAGCACTTGTACTCACAAAGTTAGGAGCATATAAAACTAGTTGTGCTTCAACAACACACCCTTTCTCGCATTATTTCGAACTTTCGCAATTTTCGAACATTCAGTGAAAATTAGACCTCCACAATTTTTAAGCATTCTTTGCTATACCTATGAAAAAAAATTAAAGAAAAAACATTTCTCGTATTTCACTCAAAAAGCACAAAAACTGTAGTAGTAATAGTAAAAAAATTACACGAGATTAAGTAAAGAAGTAATTGTGGAGGAGAATTTTTATTGAAAAAAATCTCTTCAATGTCTAATTACTAGTCGTAGGAACTTAGAAGTCGTAGGAAGAAGACACTGACAGAATTTTGATCTTTCAAGCCAATGCATTCAACGAAAATAAAACATGCGTCTCTTTTACAGGCTTTTTTTCTTCAATCTGCCAAAAATATTAAATTGGAGGTATTTTTTAGAACATTTTAAAAGTATTGTGGGTTTCAAGCGCCGGAACATGAGTCAGATCTTCTGGGAATATCAATTTTGATGAAAACCCTACTTGTAATTTCGCTGCTCGCGTTGTTGAAGGTGGACGGATTGACGGACAGAAAGGTTTTGCCGTAAACCAATTGTCCGGTGTCATGGACCCAGAACATGTTGATCTGAACGTGTATCTGAACGTGTAATTTACTACATATACGAACAAGAAATATCCACTTCTTCGGTGTCAGGTTCCTACAATACGAATTTTTCTTTTTCCGTTTATATTCTTTTCCGCTTTTACGCATTCGCCCTACTACAGTAGAGAGAAAGTATTTTAATTAACCTACGTAATTTCGACGGAGACCCTATTCTCGGGGCCAGGTAACGAAAAAGTGGATAAAACGTGTCCCTACAGAGGTAATTAGAAATTAGTTTCTGTTATGTACGCAAGAAGACACAAGTCAACAATAACAATTTATTGATCAAGCTTTTTACAGTAGTGATCCCGTTAACCAAAATCCAGAAGCGTAGTCCGTTGTACAATGCCACGGTGTCCAAAATCCAGAAGAATTCCCAAGATACGCGCACGGTCGCCCAAAATACCAGGAGAGAGAAAACAAGTTAACTTCACCGAGTTCGCACAAGATACACCATACACTGGGTCACTGCTGGATCGCACTTCAGAACTGTCTGTTCCTCTGGCCAGCGCGGCCGGTTAAGTAGCACGCCGCGCCGTAGTCTCGCCTCGGGGCTGCTGATCCGCACGCCGGCCGCTCACGTCCTATTGGCCGGCCTTCGCGCCGGTTTGTGGCCCTGCTGCCTTCGTAGCCTCCGTCCCGCGCTGCCGATTTGGCGCGCGATACGAATCCTCGTATATCGCCGCAACAGTTTCCTAAAAGTAACATTAAATAATTTCGAAACAATTGAGTAATATTTCGCAGAGTGCTGTTCAAAGCTCGTGCCCTAATCTCAAGTTTGAAGTTTACACCGCCAAATGTCTCTCTAGTTACTCGTTTGTCGTAAAAAATGATACCGCATTCGCAATGGAGACATAGCGGTGGGGAACTTTCAAAGCATTGCTAGTGGTACCACAAATTGCGATCTCCATTTGTTGTAAGAAGACTCTTCAGAACGGATTATCACAAAGCTCCGCCTAAGGCAAAGATTATAAAAGCATGGTATGTGAGGTTCGTGGAAACAGGTTTTTCCTACAACTACAAAACTGAAGACAGATTTTTCCTTCAAATGAAATTGGTTATGCATATATAGTTCTTTCAATAAGGTCGTGTAAATTGTTTTTGAAATTTTAGTAGTTTTCGTGCAATAGTGCGTGCAATATTTGCAAGTTTAAAAAATTAAAAAAACACGGCTAACACGGCGGTTATTCTAAAATACGGCTCCAATTTTTTTCTTTAACTTCTTGGCAAGGTTATTGCCAAACGATTATTATATTTATGAGTACATGTGCTTTATGTAATATCAAATAAAGGATTTCGAAAACTCAACAGTTTTCTGTAAACATGCAATTCCGCATTTTCGAAAACAAATTCAAATGTTGCATTTACGGTAATGCTTAATCATCGTTTTCTTAAAAACCGCTTCAAATTTTGCAATGCAAATTTCTATTTAGGACGAACTTTTACTCTTCTTTAATATTCTTGAAGTAATAATTCGATTGTACAACTAGGAAAGCAAAAGGTTGAGAAAATGTAAAAAAAATATACTTTGGGTGACGATAGATGGCAGCTGGCCAGAGAATGGAGCAAGATCTTAGAGCCAGACAACACCAACGAAATTAGAAAACTTTAATACGAAAAAGTGTGTGCCATTCTGTAGCACCTCTAGTTTTGAATTGAAAACACTTTTGCGGGATGAAGTATTAATTTAATATTTTCTTATTGAAAAGGTGAAATTAATTACATTAGTTATATGGGTGAAAGCATATATTTTATTTCTGATATATTTTTTTACATTTCTAAATGAGAATTAGATTCCATTTTATAGTAGATAATCGAGTATCAATACAGACTCAATAAATAGCTTTTATAATGCGAATTATATATGGCTACGTTTCGCGTCTCACTTGTGGCCACGACAGAAAAGAAATACATCAAATTACAAATGATAGATTAAAATAAATATAAATGAATTAAAATAGAGAATAGTGACACCAGATGGCATTACAATTAATAGCATCAAATTAATAACAATGTTCTGCAAATTTCATGTAATTTGTGATGTAATCAAGGCAAGCAGGCGTGAAATTATTCTTTCGTTTCTGTATAATGTGCTGCAAATAATGTAATAGTTAAATTGTTTGTTTCATTGGTTAATTTTTGTTCATGTTTGTGCCATTAGTGAAAGTAAAAATTACAACTATCACTATCGAAATAAACTCAAATATGAACCACAGGCCCTTCATTTGAATTGGTTAGATTGGACTTTTTAAAGTTATAGCCGAGTTGTTAGTAGGACAAAAATTACAATTTTCAATATTATGTAGAACTTATTTTCAGTAATGCGAGAAAGCATGTGCTCTTCTAGTTTCACTAGTGTCTTTGATGAAATCTGTTATTCAAGTCTTGAAATAAGGTCACGTACACTTTTCCGAAAATATGAGTAATTTTAACGTTCTAACTTTGGTGCAATATAAGAAATACTTAGAGATATTTCAAAATCAGCTCCAAAATTTTCTTTAATTTTTCCTATAGAAAGGAAGCTAAAAAGTAGTTCTGGTACAATTTTTGCAAACTTTGTGTAGTTTTCAAAATTTTAAAAATTGACATAGCAAAAGTACAATATTGAAGATAGATTTCGTCTTAAATGAAATCTGTTCTAAGAACTCAGATCTTTTCTCATTCTAAGAAACGCTCATAATAAGCTAATAAAATATTTTTCTCTTTTACATACAATGTTTTTACAATTTATTAAAGAAGGTTTAGAAAAAAGAATTGAAAATTTTATTTCACCTAAATTGTTTCAAGAATTTAAGAGCATTGTTAAATAAAAGAAATTCTAAATTGAAATAACCATTCCATTTTTCTTCCATTGTATAATGCTCTCATTGCGGTTGCAAACAGTTGCATAATGATACTCATTACGTTACAGATTTTATTATGATGCAGGTTCTTGACCAATCATGGAGAAGTTTACAAACCAAGTGTTGACACTCAATTAATCATTCATAATCGTTCTAGTAAATGTTCCGTTCGATTGTGTACATTACAATTGCATTTAATAATATATTATGCTTTCAGTTTTAATTTCTTTTATTAGTAGTATTTTTGTAGAATATTATTTAAAATAAATTAGATCGTAATTTCACATTGATCCTATTTGACTAGTGCAGTACTCCTCGCAGGCGGGCTGGTAACCACAGCCACCTGCAGCAGCATGCGAAGGCAGGGTGAGATGGCCTTGCCTGAAGTCAACTGCCTCAAAACGATTCAGTGTAAAAGTTTAACTTATAAAAGTCGTAGAGAAAGTACCGTATGGAACTCGATGTATTGACTATTACCTCGTGTAAAGTTTACGATACTCGCTCATATCGTAATATCACACTCGTGTATTAATACCCAACATCGTTTCATAATGTACGATTTTTGTATACTAGCATTATTAACAACTCTTTTCATTAACAAAATCGTTCATAATAGGGCATATTATGGCACTAATCATTACAAGTCTGTATAAAGAAGGCAGTAGTACCATGTAAATAGATTCTGTGTTCGTAGTAAAATTAAAAATTGTGAAAAACTTGCACTTTTAAAATCTAATTTATTAACTTATTACTACTTGAAAATTACATGTTGGTGTTATTTGGTAATGTTTAACAATAATAACAAAGAACATCTAATTAGTTTTTATGAATGTGAATATTAATAGTACAGTTAGATAAATTTGGCAAAGACACTCTAAGAAGATGTATTTAATTCTGGAGTGCTTATTTTTTCTTTACGTTCTGTACTAACCAATATCTTGTTGCAATGTAAATATTATTATACACTGATTCTTCAATGTAAATTTAGCTACATTTGAAGATCGCCAGCCTTTGTGACATGTAAGTGCAGTAATATCACCACCATTATAGGCGAAAAACGTCACGGAAGTCCTCTTAAACGAATACATTTATACATTATCTTTAATTTTGAATATGTTCACCATAAGATAGACGCTTTACACGCTGTGGACTTAATGTTTAAAGAATTATGCATCATAACTACCGTTTTTATTTAAGCATATTGTGATATACCAAAATGACGAACCATTTCTGCTTATGAATGTCATTAATATGAAGTAGAATATAGGGATGTCAATAGTCGATCGCGGCGGGGTTGCTATGTGACAAGTAAACAACCGGCGTTAAAGGTCATTTTTGCAAGGTGAAGAGGATTAGAAAATGACCGGGCGGAGGCGGAAATAGTTTTGTTTTGTTAGACAAAAGAGGATGATACAGAGGTCTGATGCTAGGAAGAACAGTG
Source organism: Teleogryllus oceanicus (assembly GCA_964035755.1). NCBI lineage: Eukaryota > Metazoa > Arthropoda > Insecta > Orthoptera > Gryllidae > Teleogryllus > Teleogryllus oceanicus. The sequence goes on from CAXIVR010000012.1 coordinate 73,689,468, forward strand.
ACACACTCTGTAGCAATGCGGTAGTGAGCGGGTCGGCTCCTGACATATTACAAAGTCGAGGAAAGACTGTTGGACTACCAAATGCGATGCAATAACTTGTAGTGTAATTAAGTCTACCGTTTCTTATATTATGATAAAACGTTCTTGTGGGTAAAGACGAAGGAAAGTAATAGTCAGTGTATGTATGGGCGTCCACCCGTGATGAGAGTAAAGAAAGTAACGGGTAATAATAGTATCGCTGGGAGAATTTGAACGTGATCGCGAACATTAGGCGGAGGACTTTATGAAGAAGAAATAAAAGAAGTCATCTTCGTCAACATATCAGCTTTATTAAGATAGCCGGCTTTCGACGGCTTTGCCGTCATCGTCAGTCTAAAGAATACAGAAAAATACAAAAAATTTTTATAAATATATACACAATAAGATAGAGAAAAAAAAATTAAATTACAATTGATGGATAACTCTAAAATATTTAGTTACAGATAAAATTTCAAAAAACGGTAAGGGGGGGAATGCAACGGGAGGATTAGTGGCAGTTGAAATTAAACAAAAAATCAATACAGAAAGACACATTGTATGGTTGCAAAAGTTAAGGAACATATAGCAGATAAAATTATAAAATTAATTGCGGTGGGGGCCGAGAGGAATTAATACCTATACAAGCAGTTCAAATTTCAGATTATAAATATTTGTGGAGAAATATACATTCTCATATTTTAAAGAAAAACAAAATTTATATATATATATATATATATATATATATATATATATATATATATATATACACATATACATATACATATATAAGAAATGGGGAATAGTAATAATAATTCATATCAATGTTATTACAAATGGGAAATAATTGAATAGCAAGTTGAGCCGTTTTTTGCTTACCTCGCTGCTGTCGGCAAAAGTCGAGCGACTGTGCCCAGAGAGAACGTGACACGGGGTTTTTATTGCTTTCCGGAGATCGGCGGGGGTGGGTGGGTCGGAGAAGGTCTGTTTAGTGTTCTCTTGGAAATGTCTTAGGAGGCGGGGGAGTCAGTTAGGGACGTCGGGTGTGTAAAATTATTAGCAGAGGGGACAGAGGGAAATTAGTTTGTTCATTGAGAAGGGCCTCAGATTTCTGTTTGGCTTGAAATATATGAAAGATTTCTAAAGCACTTCTGTTCCAGAATTTATTTTCTATTTCAAGAATTTTGATGTCTGAGTCTGGGTGGAAAGTATGGCCTGCGTTTATAAGATGTGTAGCAAAGTGCGATTTGTTTGTGTTGTGCTTCCATGCATGTAAATGTTCTTTAATTCTGGTATTAAAGCTTCTACCAGTTTGTCCGATGTATTTAGCCTCGCAATTGTGGCAGTGTAGTTCATAAACTCCTGATTTCGCCATGAGTGGGGTGGTGTTGCGAGGTGAAAGTAGTTGTTTGAGGGATTTGTGTGTGGTAAAGGAAACGTGAAAATTGTTTGTGAAGAATATGGGCTACCTTCTCGATATTTTTCCAAAGAACGGAATAGAAATAAATTTTGATGGTTTCTGGGTGAATGGGGTGAGGCTTGTATACGTTTTTAGTTTCTTCTTATTTAATTTGCGGCGTAATATGTTGTCAACGAGAGTGGTACTGTATCCATTGGCGGTAGCTATGTATTTAATGGTGCGTGTTTCTCTTTCAAAATTGTCTTGTGATAAGGGAAGGCTAACAAGTCTGTGAATCATGGCATGGAAAGCTGCGTGTTTGTGAGCAGATGGATGTTGGGATGTGTTATGGATGACAGTGTCTGTGTGTGTGGGTTTTCTAAAAACATTGAAGATGTGTTTATTGTCCAACCTAGAGTGGTTAGGTCTATGGATGGGTGTCTGGAGTTAAGGAACTCGAGGAAGATGTCGAGTTGTCTTGTTGTACCTGTCCATAGAGCTAAGATGTCATCGACGTAGCGGTACCAGTACGTTAAATTTTGAAGAAGGGGATGTTGTGTCTCAAACAAGAGTGTTTCAAAATTGTCCATGAACATGTCTGCAAGTAGTGGTGACAGTGGTGATCCCATCGGAAGACCAGAATTTTGTTTGTAGAAAGAGTTATTAAACATAAAGTAGTTAGTGTCCATGCAGAGTGAGATCAGATTGTACAGTTCTGTTCGTATTGGTACGGGGCATGTAGCTTTGTCCAGGATATTTTGTAAAATTAATTTACAGTCTTGGGTCGGGGTGCTAGGGAATAAATTTGTAACGTCAAAGGATATCAGTTTGGCATTGGCCGGTACGTGTGTGTTTGAAGTTTGGTCACAAGTTCCAAACTGTTCTTGATGGTATGGACGGGTTTAAAACGTACGTGTTCATGAAAGAGGTTGTTGAGTCTGTGAGCGAGTCTGTGGGTAATAGTGTTGGTATAGGAAACAACAGGCCTAATAGGTATGTTTTCTTTGTGGATTTTAGGGAGGCCGTAGAGGCGAGGGGGGGCGGGATTAGAGGGAATAAAATATCTGGATCTAGTGAATAGGGCGGGGGAGTCCTTGAGTTCTGTTCTCAACTTAACAAGAAGTTTACTCGTAGGGTCCTTAGGAATTTGTTCAATGTTCTCGTCATTCAGGAAATCATCTATTTTGTCATTGTAGTCTTGGGTGTTAAGTATGACGACTGTGTTCCCTTTGTCAGCTTTTGTAATGGTCAAGTTGTTTTCAGTGGCTTTCTTGAGAAGCAGTTTGGCAGTAGTAGTTTCATGGTGTGTGTTTTTGATGTGGCAGGCTATGGTTTTGTCGCGGGAAAGAGCGCTGGCAATATCATATTTAGTTTCAAGCATGTTGTTAGAAGAGGGAATGTTTGTGTCTGTTTGAATGCATAATTGTTTAAGTTTAGTGCTACTGAACTGAGAAGGAGGACAATGTTTGAGGCCTTTTCTAAAAGCGAATGTTCGTTATTAGATAGTGTTGTCGAAGAAAGGTTAATTACTTTGGGATGGAAGACTGGATCGCCGTAAACTGACGGAGGGGTGGGTGGGCCGGTGCAGCGCAGAAGCAAGGAGGACTTTATGAAGAAGGAAGATTCTGCTGCGACGACGGAGAAGATTCTACGGAGCGCCATCGAATGGAAAACTGAAGAGCGCGCGAAGATCCGCGAATAGAACAAGGTTGATTTATAATTATTACAGATTAGGTTTTAATTATTACAAGATAGAAAGAGCTGGTCATTACTAAAGATAATTTAATTTTGTATTAACGATGTAAAAATTTTTGTTTAACTTTTATTAGAACCATATTTTACATTATAATAAATTCCAATTTGCTACTTTAAAAGAAAGCTGATCATCATTATTCGTTACGTGCAATCCAGTAGTAGATATTTTGAAAAGATTTTCAGATTCCTCGTCACTCCGTATAGATGGCAGATTGAGTAATTGGCTGCAGAGTAAGTAGTAACAATTCTAAACTTCGAACCCAATTGACTGAGCTAGCACGACAAAACTTTGGATGAGAAATATTAAAATGACGTAGGAAACATCCGGATTACAGTCGTCATTATTTCCTGGCGCTGAAATCAATAACAATTATTCGGAAAATATTTACGTGTGCCATTCAAACAAAACGAGTCATGAATCTAACTTAATAATTCGTAAAATTACGAATTTTGCTGGTAGAGAAAAAGGGCTTGTTTCAATATGCATTGTAGTAACTTAACAAACCTACTCTGACAGATAGGAAAGAACAACAACCTCGTATATACAATTTGCATATTTTTCATCCACCCAGCATTCAGCATTCAGCATCCAGCATTTTCTGCTTTTGCAGGTATTTCCAAAATTTCTTTTGGCAAAGAATCCATAATGTTTGAAACTTAATTTTCAATCTAAAATCCTTTTGAAACAAATAAGTAACTTAGGTAGCACTCATGTCGCAACATGAATCGAAGGTTACAACTTAACATTCAAATTGTCTTCGCTTCCTTAAATTTTTATAATACTGTTATAGGAAAAAATAGCGTATGCGTTTATAATGTTACTTTTTTGAGCGCATAAGAACTTATTACCGAACTCACTCCTTACGTCGTTCGTTCGGTAATATTTTCTTATTGGTGCAAAAAAGAACAACATTATAAAGTAATTGCATAATATACTATTAAAAATTCCTGGCTAGATGCGAAATGATTTGCAGATTTAAATTGAGAACACTAATATTAGGTTTGCTTAGTAGTTCAATTCTGTTCCCCAATCGCAATACTGTCCACTGTAATTACTGCGCTTGTCGGCCCACAGTTAATTTATGTATCGGAGGAAACAGCGTTGTTCTAATGCCTTCACAACGGCAGCCGCTTGTGGCGCAGATCATTCGCGGAGAAAAACTCGTTTCAAGTGCGCAGTTGCGGGAATTCCCCGCGAGTGAGTAAACGAGCTGGAACGGCAGCGGCGGTGATCGAGCGGCCTCCCTCGGTTTCATCGCTGCCCCGCCCCTCGCCCCCGCCTCCCGAAAAACTCTCTCGCGCCACCGCGCCTTCCCAGCCAGCCCCGCCCCGCCCTGCCCCGCCCTGCCCCGCCCTCCCGCCCGCACTCCCCGCCCTCCCGCCCGCCCCACCCCGCCCTTCCCCGCCCCGCCCCGCAGACTGCGATCGGGACGTCGTGCGATTCCGTCTCGCTGCGAATGCGTTGTTGGCCCGCTTCCACCGGCTCAATTACCTCACAGCCAGTATTGCCATCGTTCCTGCAGACTGTGATCGGGACGTCGTGCGATTCGAGTTCCAACGGTGACAGCAATTTTGACACTAGCTACATAGATGGGTCGAATTCAGCAGCTATCTGGAGGAGAATTCTAGCGACTGGCTGCTCTGATCGGTAGTATTCCGTGGTTTCTCCAATGAACTTCTGGCGAATGCCGGAACAGTAGCCTAGCAAACGGGCCACAGACCGCGCGGGATCTTTCCTTCCTCTTCCTTGTCCTATATTCACCCCTTACTTACATACATTTACATTAACCTGCACGACACTACCACACGTGCCAAGAGACTGGTCGGAGCACTCAAAAGCTGATTTCAAAAATTATTTCTTGGCAAACATTTGTACTGCAAACGCAAAGAAACACTCCAGGAACATGTAAATTGTTTTTTAAATTTTTTAAAAAAAAAATTTTGAAAGAAAAATTAACCCAGAAATAAAAGAGACAGTCGAGTTGTGTAAATTAGGTGCTTTTTTTATTTCTTTTTTAATGTTTCTTAGTAACAAAAAGAGTAACCATCCAACACAAGAGCAATCATCCATGCCCGAGCGGGAATCAATCCCGCTGCTCTTCTCTCCGACATTGCCATCAGGGCAACAGTTTAGCATCTCGACAGTGGCTTTATTGACACAGATTGACAGTGGCTTTATTAGTCATATTCCTTTAGTGGTCTACTTCTGGTGCACGAAGAGTGCCAAACAAAATGTATGAATAGGAATGTATAAAATTGGGCTGTATAAAATTGTTAAAATATAATGTTGAGAGATAAACGAGTATATATCTCAAGAGCTGACATACAGAGGGACGAAAAATTTGAAAACACAAGGAGCAATTTAGGGCAACAAATTTGTGAGACAAATGTGCGCGAATGCGAAAAGCGAATCGAGATAGCACATAAAGGAGAAATCTGGCTGAGCAAGGCAGAGAGGTGTTTGAACCGCGCAGGCTGCCGGACAGTGAAACGGGCAGAAAAGGGAGGTGACGGGGAGGCGGCTTAAGTCCCCGTGCGGCGCGCCGTGCGTAATTGAAAACTCGATGTCCTTTTGTGGCGCGAATATTGCGCGCCGTGTTCGGGGGCCGATAAGTCCGGCAGCCGACGCGAACAATCGCGTGCATTTGTGTAGAATTAATGAATTCCAGCGGCCGCGGGCCTTCCCTAGGGCCGTCGTGCTGGACGAGGAGGGGAGGCGAAAAGGCAGCAGCACATACTCACAGCACTGACTTCGCTTCCGAACGAGAACAAACGGAAGGACGTCGGGAAGAAAATCCCTACGAATCATCGGATGCCACTCCGTCGGATAAGGACATCCATGTTTTTGATAACATTCAACAGCTGTTACTTTCTAAACCAAATTGTAGGGTTCTCTTGATCTTTCTTTTAGGCACAAACTTTGAATGTTTGATTTATCAGTTATCTGGAGAGTGTTTTCCATGTTACAACATGAGTTTTAACAATTGTTTGCAATTAATTTAGGGAGTTGCTGAATGATGATTGGCACCATGACAAAAAAAAACAAAAAAAAAACACGATCAGCGATTTTTCACATATTCAGAATCTATTGCCGGATATTTGAACGGTTTTCAATTCTCTGAGGGGCAAGATAAATTATGCATTTTCAAAAGGTGTGAATATGTTTATGATTGATTACGACAGGATAAAATTATTTACGGACTTGGGAAATAAATCAATGCCGCAAAGGGTATGGTATTCTATTTGCATGACTACTTCGAATATATTAACAAAATATTGTAAATGATAAAATAAAATAATTAAAATACTTACATCTCTGAATTAAAAGCAATATGTTTATTCGTAATTTTCTTCTAATATTCGGCAATTCAAAATGAACTACATATTTAAAACCCTTTTTTGAGACGTTGTAGAAGAAAATAGAATTTCTATTAAAACAGTGTTCCTCAAGATCAGGAGATGTAGAGAGGGATTCACTGTCATCCAATCTGGAGCTTCAATACCAGAACTTTTAATCGTAACGAAGCTTCCGATTCGAGAACAGTGTCCCCTCTCCTGTCAGCTCGTAACCTTGAAGGGACTGTGTTTTAAACCGAGTATAAAATAAAACTAATGGTGCTAAAACATCATGTACTTTCTTACCCGTATTTTCACGCAAAATTACCTGAAAAGTACTCAAATTTTCCAAAAATTTTACGCGACCTTATTTCAAAATCTATCTTCAAGGAACATATTTCATTAATGGATAAAATCTCTATCTTTAATATTTTAGTAGTAGGAAGACTGAAAAAATTTTGAACTTTTTCAATTTTCGAGAAATCACAGTTTTCAATGAAAATGAGAATTAACAAAATATAATGAAAAACGATGAAGACATTTTGTTGAAAGTTTTGAAAATGTTCCAGGGACTCTAAAACATTTGCGAGATACTAAAGTATCCCTCAAAATTTAATTATGGGTTTGAAATTCAAGGAACTGCGACATCATCCACATATACTGGGGAAAATCAATTTAGGAGAAAATCGGTTTTCGCCGTTAGCGTTGTTCACAGACGGACAGACGTTTTGCCGTCATAATTTTGGGGCGTCATGGATTCTGACTGCATCACGTGATAGAGGATATTTTCTATATTTAACAACAGGATATATCCACTTTTTCGTTTACAAGGTCCTGTAATAAAAGTATTTCTGCCAGTAATTCGCCGTTTTTTCGCGCAGCATTACATAACTTTGTCTCTATTCCTTAGCGAGAAAGTAAAGATACCTGATGCGGGGTAGCTAGTCGCAATGCAATTGTTAATGCAATGCTTTTTTTAAATTATCCGCTATTAGTTGATCAAAGTGTAAGTGATTGTCATTCGTCTAATACAAATAATTATACTGGTTGCTAGGAAGAAAATTGTGCTGGCTACAGACAATAAACTATTAATATACAAGTCATTCTTGAAACCAATCTGGACATATTGTATACAGCTCTGGGGCTCAACTTGCAGGTGAAACATTCAAATCATACAAAGATCCCAATACAAGGTTCTGAGAGACATTTCTAATGCTCCTTGGTACGTCCGAAACGATGTGCTACGTAATGATTTTAACATGCCAACAGTACAACAAGAAATTAAAAATTTTATCCATAAATATCTTAGCAATCTAGAAAACCACAATAATGTACTAGCCACAAACTTACTGGATAATAGTTTAGAAGTGAAAAGACTGAAAAAGTTCAAACCATTGGATTTGCCAAGTAGATTTTAAACTTACAATATTGTTAATATTGTAAAAAAGTCAAACATCAGATGTTTAGTCAACATGTGCTTGTTGAAAGTGTGTTTTATGATAAAGGAAGATCACCAGTGGGTGACCTCCCCATGCAAGATTGTAATTTTGACAGCACATTTACTTATTTTTCTTTTTTTGAACAGATTGTAAATTTACAGATTTAATTTTAAAAAATTCATCTAATAATCCAAGTGGCTTCATTTGGTGAGTCGAGTGACTCATTCTGTGAAGACCTCTGTCTCTCCACAGAGGCCACTTCAACATTCCCCAAATCGTCAACCTCAGATACAGGCAAACCCTCATCTCTCATTACCACATCCAGGTACTAACACCCAAGTTTCAACAATCAGTGCAGGTGCCGCTATCACCATCTCTTTTCCTTGAAGGATCTATTAATGAAGACCCCTGTCATACGCAAGGTAACATTGCCAACTTTTTTTCTACAAGTGAAAAAGTGCTTACTCCTGTAGACTCCCTACGCGTGGGGAATGTACACGAAAAACGCAAACTGACAACCTCTGTAATTTCTTCAACGTCTGCAACAACTGCTGTAACTAGCAAAAATGAACCCAAAAATAATGTCAAGAATATTCGATATAATGTGCCCACTCACTCGCCTTTCGACTTGTTGCGCAAAGAAAGTGACGCGGAGGTTCGAAATGGAGCGAACAACAACATCAAGATCCCTCCCCTTTATATACATTTAAATCATGACTACCTTGAATTAATCCAATATTTCAAAACAACTTCAAATCAAAGAATTCCTTATGGAACCTGAGAATATATAAAAGTTAACTTCTCTCGAATATCAGACTACGACAAATTGTTTCCGTAGATTTAGCATAAAGCTCATATTCAAAACATTTTAATGTGGAAAAAACAACATACAGAATGATACGTGTTCAATTTAGAAAGAAAGCTATTATTCCATCCAACGTAAACGATGACAACGTTGGGGTATTCTCAGACGAATTGCAACAATACCCCTCGTTGGTCATGCCACCACTTCTTTCAATGAGACAAGTCTGCCAACTCCACTCCAAAGTGTGTGAATGCAACGGCAATCACACTGCTAATTAGCGAGGTTCCTCAGAAATCAAAAAGTTCAAGAAACTACCCTACGTACTTACAAATCAACCTCCCATATTCATCAAATCAGCTATCAAATCAATTCATCCATCTATCCATCAAATCAATGTCCGACCCATCAGTTTCCAGTCCCATAAAACTTTTCACAAGCAAGTCCTACTACAAATAGATCACCTCTCCCCCCTTCCCGCATTCAATCCACTTCTCTCCCGTACGTCCTACCGTCCTTTGCACCTCTTTATCCGCAATTCCTGGCTTAAACAGTCTCCTTCCAAACGTAGTCTTCCAATTAATAGACGCATTAATCCCACAAAGTCAAAATATTGTAATGAACATACTACCAAAAATTCACAATGGCTCTAAGTAATCTGAAATATTTGAATCTGTTAAACTTCTATAAAAAGTGTATCAAAAGATAGGAAAATTGCTTCCGCTACTTTTTATCAGTACATCATATTCATGTTGCTTGCCTAACGGAAACGCAACTGTTAGCCGGAGAACATTCCATCGTTTAAGAATTAATCAAAATTTATTCTTAAATTTGTTTTCCATCTAAGAAGTAGCCTTACCACATTAACTTCAAAGTGATACAGAAAGATACTGAAAGATATTCAGAAAAAAATGTATACACCAAAAAACAGGCAGGAAGATAGAAACAGACAAATGTATCCAGCTATCTAGTAAGAAAAGTAAATAAAGTACATGAGAAGATACAAAACGCTACGAAACAAATAATTGATTACATTGAATTCGTTGTAGCTGACATTCAGCCCAGTGAAGGCTTGTAAGGAATGATAGAGTCCAGAAAGCGTGGCAAAAAACTATTTTTATTCAATGATATTTTACTTTATGTCTTGAATAGCAGTTCCCTTTTTCCTGGTGTTCACTAGCAATTGACTGCGTTTTCTTCGCTTCCTTTGCCAAGATTCGTTTGCAGGTCTGAACGCAAAGTTAGACCGCAAAGAGTTACCGTGTGGCGGAGACATGACAAAGAAATAGGAAAGCCATTCTGTGCCACTGGCAATGATCCCAAGTTTCGCTCTCACATAAAGAACGTTCGGCTTCATTTCATCAAAGATATTATGGAAAACAAAACGGCAAAACTATTTTTCAGGGTATTATATAATAAATTCATAACATTATGTTTCAGCAAATGAATGGAATGACATGTGAACATACTGAAAGAACCGCATCAAATTCTACTTCTATTTTTACTTTCTCAACATTCCTTTACAACAAGAGAAAATATTGTCATCGTGTGCCAAAAAACGGCGAATTGTTGGAAGATAATCTCTTATTGTTGAGTACTGGTAACGAAAAAGAGAATAAATCTTATTCCTATTTACACCAACTATGGACCACCCCATAACTTCTAAACTGTACATGATATCGAAAGGCAATTTTCGTCCAACAATGCGAAATCATAGGATAAGTAATATGCTGTAGAGATCTTGTTTGAATTATTTTAGTTTTGGACATACTTAATCATCTTTAAATTTTTCGTCAGAAATTGATGGATCATAAAAATAGGAATACAATGATGTTTCATATGTTAATATTTTGATAGCAATTTGCGTGCAAAATTATACTTTCTGACGCGTAATTTTAAATTCAACAGACAATATTTCCTGTAGCAGCACTTGTTGCTACCGTTTTTTCAAAAATTGCACAATTTAAATATTTAAAAAAAATTAAATAACTGTTCTAAAAAATTCTATTCCAAAAAATAGAGATCTGGTCTAAAAATTAGCTCTTTAAAAAGGCCGTATATATTGTTTTGAAATATACTACTTTTTGCATAATTTCTGTTTGAAATTAATGCAATTTATAAAACACATTTTCTCAAAAAACACTCCAAGTTTTTGCCACAAATAGAACAAGGAACGTTTAAAATAATGAAGCATGTCATCTTTTTATTGATTAATTGATTTGATTGTCCATCATTTCACGTATTTGTTGAACACTGCTGCCTTTAGTGCAAAAGAGGTGCTCGTTTGCGCCATTCGTTTATTCATCTGTGGAGAGGATGTTCTCGCGAAGAAGCGCTCTTACGATCTTCTGTGGTCACAGCTCCAGACACAAAAAGATAAACATTTTCTTGATTATCGCTACAAAACATGTTCCTCATATATTATTAACTGCAGTGTACATTTTCAACTAGATCACTTGTATGGAAACGTGATGAAGCATATGATTGATGCAATCAGTTACAAATGTTCATTGTACTAGATCGGCTCATTAAAGAAATAAACATGTTTAATGTCTCAATGTATACGAACACAACATACTCGTAACGGAAGATGTCGCAGTAAAACGAATGACGAGATCTTACAGAAAATGCAAATGTGCAACTATTTTTAATATTTTTTTGGTTTCTGAAAGGGCAAAAAAACGATTCATCACCAAAACTAATAAAATAAGGAAAGTGTACCCACGTAAGTATGACAATTAGCCAGAATTGCATTGAGAGGACCATTTATCGGCAGAAAAAATATCAATTATTTTTAGATGAAGTGGAATTGCCCCTTTACCACAGTTTTCTTTTGAAGGTAACCTAAAGAAAAATTAGAATAAATGGCGATAAATCTTTACATTATATTTAAATGCAACAACAAAAGACTCAAAACTATAGGAACGACAAATCGCAGCTCTTGTGCCAATCATCGTAATTGGTGAACTAGAGAATTGAGGAACTAGAGAAATATAATACGTTTGAATTGTCAGATGAACAAAAAAAGTATTGAATGAAGTTACAAATACAAACCCACTGGCTGCCTGTGCTGAGCAGCATACCACCCCAGACATAAGGAGAAAGAATGCACTCAAAAAGGAATATGAGAAGATTATGAACAATCCGCTACTTCCTATACATGAAGATATTGGCGCAAGAACAACGAGACAACTGAAATCACGTCATTCATCGATTACAACCGCTCAAAGTTTGGTAGCCTCAGATTACAATAGCTTCAACGATTGGCAAGAAACCTGGAACAGATCTGTATCTTCACTATGGCAACCTATTTTACAGGAAAATCAAAAACCTGGAGGTTTCTCACTTCCACGCAGCACTTGGACAACTATTAACAGAATACGTACTGGACATGGCCGCTGTGCTGACTTAATGCATAAATGGAAGATAAGCCCTAGCCCGATGTGTGACTGCGCAGATGTCATGCAAACTATACATCACATTGTCAATGACTGTCCGAGAAGAAGTTTTCTGAAACCCCAAGAATTCATCGCAGTAACTGATAATGCGGCCCAATGGGCAAAGGAACTTGACTTAAGGCTTTAGAATCAATATTTTAAGACTGATAAAATTAACTTCTTATTGTGAATTAGACATATAGTTTTAACTTCAATGTGCTATATTGTTTTTCAATTGTGTACTTGTTCTTTTAATTGTTTTGAATTGCTCTCTTTGTGTGAAATTTTTCCCTTTTCTTATTGTATTGTTTCCTGCCATACGAATAAAAAACAAAGACATTCGAAGATTGCTGCTCGCCAAAGCCGAATGAAGTTTCGAACGTCTTTTGTTTCTTTACTCGATCACAAAAAGAAGGAGAAAATTCGCTATGATGTTCACTGATTTGAAAAACTGAGACTAAATTGTGATTTTGGTGATATAGTGATAGCCTAATCAAAGAAAGAATAATTTGTAGCATTAGAGATTCTAAACAGAAGGATGGATTTGCTATATGAAGAGAACCACGATCCCAGTCGTTGTGACAATATGTGCCGAATAGTTGAGCACAATTAAAAACATTGGTTCACGTGAACGAGACGCTAGTAAATAAAAGAAGAAACTACTGATAATGTATCGGACGTGATTTTATTTCTGTAATTTCTAAAATGCACATTATTAAACACTAAACATAAACTAATCTTACGCATTTGGAAAGATATAGCTTACTCTTTAGGCACATTCGCTCGTAACATATAATCAGAAAGTGACTTGTGCACACGCCTCATGTACACGAGTATTGCGCTCTCGTGGGCAACAAGCTCCTATTGTATGGATGTGTCGCAGGTCAGCAGAATACATTGTTCCGATTAAATACCGAATATAAACTAAACACACGCGTTTTCAAAGGTACAGACTAATCATGCACGTTGTCCTAAATTATGATCAGAAGTTTCTATTAAAATCATAGTGTTGTCGTGGTGTATGTTCTTGCTTTCTCGTTGACCGCGCGCTCGCTTGGATGTCAGCTGTACTCCATGAGTTACGATTCATTAGCTGGACTAAGATCGGAAGTTTCATTTGACTATTCCACTCATGGAATTTCAGCCAATAGCGTGCAATAACTGCGACCCTACCAGCCAATTAGAGACGACTTCACCATGCATCTTTATCAGTTATTGATTATCACCTCCAAGGAGGTGATACATTTTCGCCTTATTTGGCTACAGATAGAGGTTATATAATTTTTAAATTAATTTTATTCCATGGTCGGGTGTGTATCTTTTGTTTGAAATTGTTTGAGCGCAAAATGTTGCAGCAAAGGTTTAGTTCGACGTCAAATGACGAAATAGAGAAATTATTTGGAAATCCAAATCAAATAACACACTCAACAACAGGAAATATATTTGGAATCAGTTTGAGAAATTTTGTAAGGAAAGGGAATATAAATTAACCATGAGTAATATAAATCAGGAAATATCAAATATCTTAAAAGATTGAAGCATGAATATGAGAAAAAGAATATTCCGTGAAAACTATATGGAACGTGACTGCGAAAATGATAAAGTGAAATGTTTCAAAGAATTCAATAGAAATATTAATCCCTTTACAGATATGGAATTTCAAAGTCGCTAGAGAGGCTACAAATGCAAGAGAAATTTACTACAAAATATTCCGGAGAAACGAAAGGTTAGTGCAGTAGCTCTTAAATCTCGGGTACCAATTAATGATTAATACGTGTGAAGAAAATATCCTGGAATTCCCATATTTTCCAAACTTGTCAAGAAGGCGATGGAAAGCTTTAAACGGAATTAGGTTGATGGTAAAGAAACCGGTAGAATAGCCTATAATCCCGTATTTTCCAAGACTTGTCAAGGAGGCGATGGAAAGCTTACAGAGACGAAATGGTTGACACCAAATGAAGAGTCGCCTTCTAGATGTCCGGTAAGATTATACAAACTTTTGGCAGAAAAACGCACAGGTAACATTAGAAACTGATCGAGTTTTTGTCTCACCTAACCCTTCAACCCAAAGTCAGGGTTGTACAAGAACTAGTATTTGGTACAAGAACTGACCTGTTGGGGAAAATACGTGGACGAAAACGTACGCTGCTAAAGTTGGATTTGTCACGAAATAAACAGAAAATAATTAATAATTCTTGTCGTTCAGCTGCAGTTTCTGAAATGCACATCTTCCTTAAAAATAAGCGAACAAAACATAACAAAACAGTTTCCTTCGAATTTAAACTTTAAAGATTGTGTATTCAATAACTGTGTTTTCAAGTAATTTCGCTCTTAGTTTGTCTTATGTTTATTTTGTTGTTTATAATTGCCCTTATGTATATATTTCTGTTCGATGTAAAAATATTTGAATAAAACAATGTTAATTATTAATAGTACATTATATTTATGAAATTTCATTCGTGAAATAGTCTTAGTAAATTTCACTCGTGGTTTGGAAATTGTCGATAAATCCCCTCATCGCTTCGCAAGTCGGGATTTATCCACAATTTCAAACCACTCGTAGAATTACCTTTGACTATTGTATAACCTAAAACTTCCATTGCTTCCGAGAAAATTCCTGACCAATGAGCACGTACTGAGTAAAACATATTTCTGGAGACTGATGGCGGCACCCTTTTCAATTCAAGTGTTTCTAGCGAGTACTTTAAGGTCTTCCCGATCTGGGCTAATTCTTGAGAATGATGCGTGTTGCTGTAAATACCACTGAAACAGTCTTTGTTTCTAGGATATTACACTGTTCTTTCGCGATATGGGCTAATTCTTGATATTTCCGGATCTTCGCCTGGCATACTGTTGTAATATTGCTTTTATAGACGATTGCCATATCCACAAACCGTACTTTTTCCTGTTTTTATCCCATTATTATTATTATTATTATTATTATTATTATTATTATTATTATTATTATTATTATTACTCCTACATATATTCCTCTACTTCTCGACTAAATATGTTGTGACATACCGATATGTCACGTTAAAATAAACTAACATTTATTTGTAGACAATATGGTGGAACATGCATTACGAAATATCACGAGAGCTAGAGCTTAGCAACGACCGTGAATAAACAATGCAGTTTCTGTTTTTCTAAATGCATTAAGAGATGGTTTGGTGCCGAAAGTAGAAAATTTGGGATTGGGCGAAGAAGTTTAGACGCTACACCAAAATATAACAAACGTATGGATTGGCTGGGTAGAGAAGGACGGTCAAATGTTATGAAAAAATGAAGGTAGTTTAATACGAAGTCTTCGAGGATGAATCATGCAGGAAGATTTCAGTCTGCTCGAAACGCGCTTCTGAACTGATCGTAGATATTTTCATGTGGAAGCAATATTGAAGTATAAATTGGAACTTTGTCGGGAGTGGTAATCAAGTTCGGGACTATGTCATAGGACGTAATCGGACTAGGTAATTTTGATAGTTTGAGAACAGCTTGGATAGGGGCAGAAGAAGATTCCTTGGAACTTTGGACTACGGCAAGCTCAAGATATTTCGACTGAGAAGTCTACGAGGGACATCAACGAAGAAAGATAAGTTAACCGCGGTATAAACTGTAAATTGAAAGATATCTTGATCAAAGGCCTAAAATTGTAAATTCTCTAAATTGTTTGCTAAAAAGGCAGAAATAAACTTTGTTGAATTTTGTTCTTTAGAAAGAAAGTGATTTTCATTTAGTCAATCCAAACAGAAATGAACTAGGAATAGAATCATTCTATTTCAGATTCCCAGCTGCGCTGTATAGTCAGGGATCCTATAATCCTTTATAGAGGTAATAAGGATTATAATATATCGTGACCCATTGACCCAGCAAGCCGGACGCTAAGATCTTTAGCAGATACAAATGTAGAGAGAGAGGAAAATTTTTGTATATCTCAAAATGGCGCCTCAACGTGATGCATAATTTGTTATAATTTATAACAATTGGTGACACGGATAAAATTAGTCTTATAAATTATAATATAGTGATCCAAAGGGAATCTGAAATTTATGGATTGACATTTGAAATTAATTGTTAATTATAAGAAAGGGCCAAGACCATTTCATTGGTGTGATTTTAAAATAATTTAACAGAGAGATTTTAATTTGTATTAGAATTCAAAATGGATACTAGGAGCAGAAAATTGCGTATGGAGAATGTTAATGTAGATGATATGGCGTCTGCTAATACTAACCCCGAGGGAGAAATTTCGCGTGAAATTATTGAGATTGAACCACAAGAAAAGGAAATAATGGCTGCACCGTTAGGAAATATGGACCCTAATAATTTAATTCTTAAGATGTTAGCAGAAATGAACGCAAAAATTGAGTCTTTTAATAATCAAGGAAATTAAAAGAATCTGGCAACAAAATTAATTCCCAAACAAAAGAGGAAATTAAAAGAATCTGGCAAAAAATTAATTCCCAAGTTAATTATTTACAGGAAAACATTGTGACATTAGGACATTTACATGACCAACAATGCGAAAAGTTGACAATCGTCGAATCGCGTGTAGATAATTTAAATGCAATGTCGCTTCAACATGGCGAAACAATTGAAAACAGAGGATCTAAATTAGTTAATTCGGATTGTAAATTAGAAAAACGAATACAGGAGGGACTTAGAAACATTAAAATGGTGCAAGAATCTGAATCTGGGAAATATATGTCGGACATTAAGGACAAATTGAACAGTTAGAAAATGAATACATGATGCGTTCACAGGGAAATATACCAATGCATGCATCGGCGCTTGTAATACCAAGCCACCTAAAATTTCATGATGATAATGAGGGCGTGATGGTTCTTAAGGAGTTGAATAGCATTGAAGTATCGGTGGAAAATTTATTAAGGAAGATACGGACAAACGGGCGGAGAATAGCACGTGTTTAATTTTGAAGGGATATTTCGAATATACCTGTAGACATTTTAATCGACACAGGTGCTAATGTTTGTGCAGTGTCGGAAAATTCTATGAGCAGTTAAAGAAAAGGGAAATAAAATTGATGAGCTACCCACCAGGAGTTTGGATATTCGGACAGCTAATGGAAGGCGCATCGAAACGAGAAGTCGGCAAATTTCGGTGGATGTGGAGTTCAAGGGATCACAATTCAGTTTCCGGCAATTGTAGTGAAGAATTTGATTCGTCCAATTATTTTGGGATTGATGGCCTAAAATGTGTGACGCCAAGGTCGACATAGGTAACAGGAGTGTATTGTTACGAGGTGACAAAGGGCAACAACATTGTTTAGGATCAAAGACCAGGAGGGCGAAGATATGTGTATTTGCGATATTGCGGAACAAATTGAAGAGACCAGGGACCAGATCCACACGGCAGCAGAGGGCGCGGTCGACGGAAACGGAATAGATGCTAGTGAAGCTATTGAAATGTTAGTCAATGAATATAGAGATATTGTTGGAAGTTCAAGGAGCCGGTAAAGGGATATCAATTTAAAATTGAATTGATGGATGAGGAACCTTTAATATGAAACAATATCCGATCCCATGTATATAAAATCGAAGTACGTAAACAAATAAACACGATGCTTGAGGATGGTATAATAAAAATCGATGACACCGTATGTAGCCCAAAAGTGATAGTTCGTAAGAAAGACAATAAGATCAGATTTTGTGTTGATGCTAGGAAACTCAATAGCAAGACCATCGCTCGTCATGAAAAACCGCCGAAATTAGATGAAATGATGTGGAAGGTAAAAGGAGCTCGGATATTCACGGGACTGGATTTTACTGCGCCGTACTGGCAAATTGGACTACACCCAGATGATGTGGAGATACGCGAATAATTTATGACAATTTGAGGAGGCAGCAGCCAAAAGAAAGCTAAAACAGAAACAATGCTTTGAGGCGAGTATAAGGAGGGTGATGAAGTGTTAATTAAAGTACCTCAAGTGTCGTCAGTGGATAAGAAGCTATTTTATAAATTTTTCCGTTGTATAGAGGACCGTCCCTGAATTTGTGAAGTATTAGCAAGAATGCGCGATTTTGAATGATGAAAATGGACGGCAAATGGGAACATATAACTACAGGAACATGAAGCCGTATATGAGGGACGACACGCATGATTAAATATTCTGGTCATGACAGAGATTGGTAAATAGTTGTAAATATTAGGTGTAATAGTTTTTCTTTTGTTATTGTTTTGTTATGTGTATTCAATGAAGTTAATGGGGAGCAAATATTAGGCAGATACGGCTATTAGAATACCTGATGAAATGGTTATTGTTGGCACATTCCGAAAGGAAAATGTAAATAGTTTTAAGGCAGCAAGTAACAAGACCTAGTGCAGTGCAAAGTGTAAAGTGTTAATGTCGTTTAGTGTGAAGAAGCAAGAAGAAAGTGTTCAATTTTAGTCTTGTCATTTAGTTAGGTTGTAGCAAACCAAATGACGCTTGGAGGGGAAGCTGTGACATACCGATATGTCACGTTAAAATAAACTAACATTTATTTGTAGACAATATGGTGGAACATGCATTACGAAATATCACGAGAGCTAGAGCTTAGCAACGACCGTGAATAAACAATGTAGTTTTTGTTTTTTCTAAATGCATTAAGAGATGGTTTGGTGCCGAAAGTAGAAAATTTGGGATTGGGCGAAGAAGTTTAGACGCTACACCAAAATATAACAAACGTATGGATTGGCTGGGTGAGAGAAGGACGGTCAAATGTTATGAAAAAAAAATGAAGGTAGTTTAATACGAAGTCTTCGAGGATGAATCATGCAGGAAGATTTCAGTCTGCTCGAAACGCGCTTCTGAACTGATCGTAGATATTTTCATGTGGAAGCAATATTGAAGTATAAATTGAAACTTTGTCGGGAGTGGTAATCAAGTTCGGGACTATGTCATAGGACGTAATCGGGACTGGTAATTTTGATAGTTTGAGAACAGCTTGGATAGGGGCAGAAGAAGATTCCTTGGAACTTTGGACTACGGCAAGCTCGCAAGATATTTCGACTGAGAAGTCTACGAGGGACATCAACGAAGAAAAGATAAGTTAACCGCGGTATAAACTGTAAATTGAAAGATATCTTGATCAAAGGCCTAAAAATTGTAAATTCTCTAAATTGTTTGCTAAAAAGGCAAAAATAAACTTTGTTGAATTTTGTTCTTTAGAAAAGAAAGTGATTTTTCATTTAGTCAATCCAAACAGAAATAAACTAGGAATAGAATCATTCTATTTCAGATTCCCAGCTGCGCTGTATAGTCGGCGGATCCTATAATCCTTTATAGAGGTAATAAGGATTATAATATATCGTGACCCATTGACCCAGCAAGCCGGATGCTAAGATCTTTAGCAGATATAAACGTAGAGAGAGGAAAATTTTGGTATATCTCAATGTTATGAGTCGGTTGAATATAAAATCTACTCCAGGTCACAACCAACTTGCTAAGGAGAAGATCTACAATCGGTGCCTCTACAATACTTTGCGCAAAATGTGGACTGTTCCCAGTAATACAATGTCTTGCAGTTTTTTGAATGACTTAGGAGTTTAACTAAGCCCTTACACACATTTTGCGAAAAAAAATCTAAGAGCTCCGATAACCATCGGAACGGCCTGTGCGTTTACGCCCCAAATTCGGCTAATTTCAAATTCCAAACTCTTATATTTAAGACGTTTCTTTGTTTCTTTGGTTACGGCCTTTTGATCGCACGGCACAGCAATATCTACAAGTAGACACGTTTTTTCTTCAAATTTGAGATAAAAATATCCGATCTGTTTGCCGCTATCATGCGATCTGTTCCTATTTGTGAGTCGAACAATATTTCACACAGTTCAACAGACGTCACCCAGTTTGATGAGCCTTCGTAACATTTGAAGCCTGTGTTTGGAACTTAGAGGGCGCTACAGATCTGGCAGTGGAAGTAACTGCACGTCCTATTGGGTCTTTTCAATTATTATCTCCATGCTAGAATTGGACAATCTGAGACGATATGATCATATCGTTGCTACTTTTTCCCAAAACGTCCCTACTTTTATATTCGGTACTTCCGTATTATCTAGATACATTTTGAGAACCCCTTTATCATAATGTCGTGTTACCAACGCCTGCTCTTGCGTAAACTGCTCTTGCGCAGACTGCTCTTGCGCAGACTGCTCTTGCGCAGACTGCTCTTGCGCAGACTGCTCTTGCGCAGACTGCTCTTGCGTAAACTGCTCTTGCGCAGTTATTGGAACTGTTTCCGAGTCTGGCTTTATTCCTTCCTTTTCAGCCACATAAATGGATTGATCTTTTTTTGATATGCAGCTTTCCATTCTTTTTAAATATTACCCATGGAGTGGATTATTATTATTATTATTATTATTATTATTATTATTATTATTATTAAAATCATATGATAATTAGTTCACTAAAATTGTGAAACATAGGGAAAGGTATTTAAAAAATGTTTTTCTTTCTGTTGTTCTAGTTCATGTTGCACGGACAGTGAATGTGCACTGAAAAATGTCAAATATTTTGTTAAGGAAATGTTTAATCCCGACACTCACCTTGTCTTCAGGTCGTTTTTGACCCTTCAGGAGGAATTGTGTTGGAGAATCGTTCTCCTGACGACCTCCTGCCGGGCCCTTCACCTTGCCGCTGCCGCCACCTCCCTTCCTCGCCCCTGCAGGCGTTCCGCTCGGCTGCAGGTCTCAACGTATCCTCCTCCCTCCGCCCTGACCGTGCCTCGACCTGCACCGCCCCGCCCCTACGCCGCCCCTGCCCCACCCCACCCCCGCCCCGACCTCGTCTCGACCTCGCCCCGACCTCGCTCCGCCCTCGCCCTGCTCGTCCGCCCTCCTCGTCCCGCCCTCCCTCGTCCCGCCCTCCCTCGCCCCCCCTCGTCCGCCCTCCCTCGTCCGCCTCCCTCGTCCCGCCCTCCCTCGTCCCGCCCTCCCTCGTCCCGCCCTCCCTCGTCCGCCCTCCCTCGTCCCGCCCTCCTCGTCCGCCCTCCCTCGTCCGCCTCCTCGTCCGCCTCCCTCGTCCCGCCCTCCCTCGTCCCGCCCCCCTGCGCCCTCTCCCCGCCCTCACCGTGCCTCGACCTGCCCCCGCCCCCGCCCCTCGTCCGCTCGACCGAGCAGACACGACTTTTGTGGGTTTCAGCCCTCAAACTCGCCTGCAAGTTTTTTGGGGGACGCGGTAACATTCCCCCGCTACACGCCGGGATGTTGTTCGAGATAGGTATCGCGGCATCCCCTGCGTGTCTCGCCCCTCCCCCTGCTCGCCCACGCCGCTCTACGCCCCCCCCACCCGCCCGGCAGACGCCACGTCGCGTGGAGCGGCTCCTCTCCCGCTCGGGAGTTTCTAATTGGTTCCTGACTCCACTCCATTTAAGCGCCGCCTCATTTTCTTCCCCCGCCTTAAATTCCATATACAAATTACACTGTGCAATTTCCGATCCAGCAGTTCCCTAAAGTGACTTGTTATCGCTTACGTTTACTCTCGGCTCACTTGCTGACGCGGGAGATGAGCCTGAGAACACGTTCGGGGAAGTAGTTGCATTCTGGTGGATGAACTCCAAATGGAATTCGTATTCTTCCTCCACTTCTTGAAAGGAGCGTGTTTTGATGTCCGCAATTTCTGGGAAAGGTAATTACGATAAATGTTATGAATCAGCAATAAGTTCCTGAAATCTTAATGGTATTTTTGTCTCGCTTTACCAACTTATTTATACACCAAAAGATACCTTCGTACTTACTTACTTCAGTAATGGTCGGATTTATATATTAAGAGACCCCCAGTCCGAATTGTGTTCGTTCTCACCTGCCCTTCCAGGAAAAAATTCCTCCGAAATTACTAAAAGTCAAAACTAATTAATTATAGAATAACTCGCTGTACAAATGAAAATTAAAATGTATTGAATCTTTTATAGTTATGTAATAACTTATTTTACTATTATTTTACAAATACAAACACATATTGTATTTTTTAAAAAATATTTTATGATTTTTGTTCCCTACAGCAGTGCACCCCAGATATCTAAGCAACTTCTGTTTCGTTTGTAGGTAAATCCGATCCCGCATTCAGTTCTTCAGTTCATTCCTTAGTTTGACGTTGAGCGTTTTGTGTTCCAGAAATATTTAAAAGATATATACTGTGGATTTAAATCTCTCTTCTGTGTCTTACAACAACAGCAGCCACTTCAGATGATCAACTACTTGTTGCAGAACCTGAAAATGACAACATAAATTACAAAAAGTAATGGAGGAGTATCGTCTTAAGATATATGTTACCACATCTAAAACCATGGCTTTTTTGGGTCCAGAACATGCCAGGTGCAAAATAGTTCTAAATAATAAACGTTTAGAACAAGTTTGCACCTTTCATTACTTAGACTACAGTGTGCCGTTTCAAATAGAAAAAGATCTTGATGTTCGTAGATTCCAGAGAATGTGTGGAACAATAAGATACACATTAAAAAATAGAATCGGAAAGACACTCGGTTAAACTTTCATAAAATGCACGCGGTCTCAAAAGATGCGAAAATTGGTCGTTAAATAGATTATCAAAAAGAAAAATTCTAACTAGCGAAATAAAGTTCCTGCGAAGTTTTGATAACAATACTTATTAGATAATAAGAAAAATGTGTATATTCGACAAGTACTAAACATTTTTAACCTGTTAGAAAGAGTCGAAAAACATAAATAAAATTGGTACGCCCATATTGTAAGAATGAACGACGTCAGGTTCCCTAAACAAGTAGTAAATTATGTACCGGCTGACAGAAGAAGAGTTGGAAGACCAAAAAACTCGGTGGATTGAGTTCAGCGTTAAAGACGACGGAACAGGCTTTCAGTTCTAATCCTTGATGTTGAAGAAGGAGAAGAAGAACAAAAAAAATCCTCTTAATCCTACAATTCTTTGCTACTCATTCTTCCAAACACACAATACTTTTTGCAATAAACCCTGTCTTATTCTCAAGAAAAAAATCTCACTTGTATCATGTCATCAAATATCATTCATAGAAATATTTGCATTCTCACAAAATTTCTATAGCTATTTCTTTCTTCCTCTTTCAAAGAGATTGGGTAAGCGTTGTAGCGTTGTAGCGTTGCGGATTCGGTGGTATAACGGTCAGCGTACCGGACTGTTGTACCCAAGTTTGCGGGTTGAAACTCGATCGAAGCCGTGGATTTTAAGGGCGCAAAAATCCTCGTACGCCTTCCTTCGGAGGAAGTAAAGCCGGCTGTCCCATGTTAGTAGATTTACTTGCAGGATCTTTACGATCCTCAAGCCTAAAAGAAGCCTCTGAGCAAAATTGAGATCCGCCTGTTTCGTCGCCCAACATAATACCTCCTTTCTCCGCTAGGTGGTGAAAGGAGCGTAAAAAATTTGCGTGGTTAGACGGAAGAGCGGGCCTGATGGCCCTGAGTCTCGCCACGTAAAATAAGGCCTAAACTAAACTTAACTATTCTCTCTGGGACTTTGAGTGTAGCCACAAACGTAGCCTTCCGTTGCTTTGACAGTAGGGTTGCCAACAATGTTCGCAAAAATGGCAGAATACTCGACAAGCAAAAACAAAACGTATCAACACATTTCTTTTTATATTTAATTCAGACTAACATCAGCTCTATTTTTCTTCTCTCTATTTGCGATTCGAGTGAAAATGTTCGCCCACCAAATGCAGATGAAGATGGTCTGAGCGTTTCTTTTTTATTTTCAACGCTGGACAGAGACACTATCATGCATGTATGTTTCAGCGTTTTGAAAAAGTATTTTCGTGTTTTCCATTCTAAATCAAATCTGATACTTGAATCGGGCTATCTCAACACGAATTTGAGTGAGCGGTTACATTACAATATTGTTTGATTACAAAACCTGGAGAAATGACGGTGAAGAGCTATTTTCTAAGTGATTACACGGGCCAGGAAATAAAACACTTTCCATAACCAAGAGGGCAATATTTTTTGTGTTTTTTGCAAATGTACAAAGATCTGTCTGTGATTGCTGTGAGGTATTCAGGAAGGCATTCTGAAAGAAGATTATATTCCTTTTAACTGCGTTAGTTTAATCTAATCCCTTTATTTAAATATTTAAAATGTCGCTCAATAGTTGGACAGCTATTTATGCTACAGGTCATCCGTTTTTTGTTGTTTTTTTTTAAATATAATTTTGATTTTGATTGCGTGAATGCTCTTTGTGGCCCACTTGTTTTCATAAAAAAATTTAACGATGACAAAACTGTATCAAATATTAATATCATAACTTTGATCAACATAATATTTTATTTGCATTATACATTAATATTATGTATAAACTTATAATCCTAACTTGTATCAAATATCAATATATTTTTTTCTTAAAGCAGGATGTCTAAAAAAAGACTAATCGTGAAACCACCATTCTCAGGCTACGACCAAGGGGCAAGATCCAAGACTTGCGTTCCGAAGAACAGGCACACTAAGACAGTTTTAGTTAACTTTTTCTTCTCTGCTTCAGACCCTCCTCAGCGACCTTTCTGGTGACACTCCTCGTAATTCACTCTGGAGTTCATTTAAGTCATTTTAATTGTTTTGATGCTGTCCATTATGCTCTCTCATGAAGATTAATGGTGCAATGCAGCACTGCGTGGTAGGACGTACAGAATGTAATTGCGCACACAAAAAGGATGTTTTGTGGTGGGAAATGCGGAGTTCTCAGAGATTAGTCAACCCCAAGCATTAGTCCTGTGACTGCCAAAGTCTATTTTTGTGGAAAAGTTTATGTTAAAACGCAGCGGAACGAAAAATATTATGTTAATGATTGTCCATTGCAGAAATAGTTTAGATAGGCATCGTTTTCAGCGACAGAGAAAAATGTATGAATTAACAAATCTTTACCATTCATTTCATTGTTGCCTAAGAATTACATTACAATAAATTCAATTACAATTGTCTTCAAGAACTCGTAGCATGTTACTATCTCGCCACATTTTTGTAAGTGTTCATGCGTCGGAAATCATTAATAATACAGGTATACATGATATAAAGTTGTGACTATAACACCTTTTTTAGAAAAACAATGTATTTTAAGTTCAGTATTTTTCCACAGAGACCTCGCAAATTTTTATAAAAATCAAAATATTTAATTGTAACAAAAGTTTTAATGAAAAACCTGTACAGTTCCCCTTCTAGGTAAAATTGCTACCGACGATCATCTAATTAATTCTAAGAATAATTAAATTTCCTAGATTCAACAAAAAATTGCACGGAAACTAATTATACGACACTTTCAGAACTTCAGTTCATTAAAAGAAAAATTGAAACTGGACAACTAAGGGCAATTGACATTGCAAGAAGGACAATAGCATATCTCAATTTCAAAGCATGCAAATCAGTGGATTAAACATGAAATATTGAATAATAAGTTAATTATTTAAATTCATAACCAACTATTAGAAATAAATTTATTATTTAACACGTGTCCCTTAGAATTCCCGCAAGAGAAAAGTTAAGCAAAAAATATTTTTGTAATTGAAAACGAAAACAAACCTGATTGTCTATATATAATATATTTTTTTTAAATCACAGTGGTATCCTTTAATATTAAATACCAACAAACCAAATTTTGCTTTAAAATAGAATTATTTTATTGGCATCAGTTTACTAAAAGATACATTTTACGACATACTATGGTCGCATCATAAGATGGATTGTAATGAAACAGTAATAACAATTAAAACTGTTTCTTAACTCGTCAAATTTTAATATGAAATAACAATACGAAAACAACTAATGGTGCTACAACAGCATATACTTTCTCTCAATATTACAATATTCTCATTATGTACGACGAGACGCCAATATATGTTTCATTAATTTCAAATACATATTACACGAAAACTACTAACTTTTGCGAAAAACATTGTTCATGACCGTTCTTAAAGAGTTCATTTTGTACAACAGTCTTTATCTGAGAAGAAAATCTCTATCTTCAATTTTGTAATTTTGAACGTTTTTGCAATTTTTGATAAAAAAGAACAATACCCCAAAATGGGACTAGCACCATAATTTTTCCAGTTCCTGTTTACATAAGTGGTTAAAATTTAAAGAAAAAATTTGGAGCGAATTTTTTATAAAAATAAATTGCAAAGATTTCAAACGAAAATTACGCAAACACTACTCGTTTTTTGAAAAAAATGTACATCAATTCTTTAAAGAGCTAATTTTGTACAACAGATTTTGGCTAAGGCAAAAATCTCTATCTTTAATTTTGTAGTTTCAAATTTTTAATTTCCTTTTACTTGCATTTTTCGAAAAGCTACAGATTTTGACGAAAATGAAAACTGCACCATTCTCTTAAACGTCCATTGCACTATTGAAAGACAAAATTTAATCAAAATAGTTGGAGTCCTCTTTGTTTTTGGAAATTTTGAAAATGTGCAAGCGCAGCACATTAACGGAGGTTGAGGCTCGCTAGGCAGTGAAAGCAGCCACATTAACGTGAGGTTGAGGCTCGCTAGGCAGTGGAAGCAGCCACTGTAACGCGAGGTTGAGGCTCACTAGGCAGTGGAAGCAGCCACAGTAACGTGAGGTTGACGCTCGCTAGGCAGTGAAAGCAGCCACAGTAACGCGAGGTTGAGGCTCGTTTGGCAGTGGAAGCAGCCACTGTAACGCCAGGTTGAGGCTCGCTTGGCAGTGGAATTAGCCACTTTTGTATATTTAATCATTATATTTTTTTAAGATTTTGCATACAAATTCAAATTTAAAATAATGGGAAAAAGTAATTTTAAAGACACACAAAAATTTGTTGTTCAGATGATTTCGACCTGCCTTGCTTACCTACTGGGCACTTCTGTAGAATCAAAACATCTTCATAACCTTCTGGCACAAAGTGTTTGGATGCAGTTCGAGCTCGGAAAACCCTGACTAGATCAATAGTAGATTACAAAAGCATTAAACCATTTAAGAGGGTACTGGGAGCGATGTCTCAGCGTCTGAACCGATGGCATTGCAGTGTCTCTGATCAGGATGTCCTAGGTTCGAGTCCCAATGGCGGCAGAATTTTCGACATATTTTTTTCAGCTATGTCGAATTCAGTAGCGTTCTGGAGGAGAATTCTAGAGGCCGACTGCTCTGATCGGTAGTTTTTTGTGATTT
Source organism: Teleogryllus oceanicus (assembly GCA_964035755.1). Lineage (NCBI taxonomy): Eukaryota > Metazoa > Arthropoda > Insecta > Orthoptera > Gryllidae > Teleogryllus > Teleogryllus oceanicus. The sequence continues at coordinate 73,716,768 of CAXIVR010000012.1, forward strand.
CTCCGCTCAACACCAGGCGAATGCCGGAGCTGTTACCGAATGGGTCACGAACCGCGCGCGTTCTGTCCTTCCTCCCTTTTGTCCTATCCGCACCCCTGACACACACACACACACACACACACACACACACACACACACACACACACACACACTTATATTAACATGCAAAGCAATACAATACTATACATCCCGAGAGACTGGTCGGGGACTTTGAATTTGTCTCACCTAGGGCGGCGCCCCGCTGGTGGGAGATACCTGGTTCAGGAAACTCTGCTAGTCGACGGTAGATCGGAGCCAGATCTCGCCATCCATGGGGGGGGTAGATCACCGCCACCTCACGATGAAGAAAACTGTGCTACACTTACGGAACTAATGACCTCGTTAGTAGATGCGCCCAGAATCATTAACAATCAATTATACATTGCTGAAATATTTCGAGAGAGTAACCTTCTTCAAAATGTTTCTCAATTACAATGTAGAGTGATATTTACCAGGTTGCTATTACTTTCCCCATATTTAAGATAAGAATGTTAATAAACGCCGACACAACTTCCATCTATTCACGTCCTCTGCAATAGCATATAGCACCGAGCGCCGGCATGATAGGAAAGGCGCAGCTGCTGGAGGCCGCGTGCGCGTATTTGGGATGCACTGCGCGCGCGCGGTGCAGACGTGTAGTTTATTAAATTCCGGCGCGCATACCACGCGGCCCGACGCATTCCTTGCTGAGTTACGCGACATTTATGTAAATTATCGCGAAAATGAGTCGCACAACCTCGCGCCAGTGTATTTGCTCTGTGGCGCAGCGCCGTTGCCGCCGCCGCCGCCGCCGCCTGCAGCGCCAGATCAGGCGCCACCAACGCCATTGGTACTTACGCCGTCCGCTTTCTCCGTTCCTTCATCACTCTCACCGCTTGATTTACGCCGACTTCATGTTGCCTCTGTTGCTTGTGCATTTGGGTTGGGTTTTGGCTCCCACCCTTAACGCTGCTCTCTTTTACAGGTTAGGCGTCGCCAAAGCCATCGAGACGTATATCGTCCACTATCCTCTGTTCCTTCGTCACTCTCACCGCTTATATTTATGCCGACTTCATGTTGCCTCTGTTTCTTGCTGCCCTCTGTATTTGGTGTCGAGTTTTTGGCTCCCGCCCGTAATTGTTTCACTGCTCTCTTTTGCCGCCAGATCAAACGCCACCAAAACCATTGACAATCATATCGTCCCCTTTCCTCCGTTCCTTCATCACTCTCACCGCTTGTATTTATGCCGACTTCATGTTGCCTCCGTTGCTTGTTGCCAGCTCTATTTGGTGATGGGTTTCTGGCTTCTACTCGGGACTCCTTTCGCCGCTCACTTACCGCCAGATCAGACGCCACCAAAGCCATTGATACATACACCGCCTCCTCTACCAAGTTACTTCATCACACTCTTCACCTGTATTTTCGTCGTCCTCGTTTTGCCTTCATCTCTTGTTGCCATCTGCACTTTGCAATGGGGTTTTGGCTCCGAGCCGGACTTTTGCTGTTCTGGTGTGTCCGATTTTTTTGTTCTCTTACGCCTCTGGCCCCTGGTTTTTCATGCTTTTTCTTTGCTGTTTTCTGGAATTCCGTGTCCCTCCCGTCGCTTCTCTTCGCTCCTTGAATGCCAATTCCCACCCTCATTTGTTCTCCCATCACTCACTTCTCTCCCTTCTACGTCACTATTTCACTACTCCATTCATCACCAAAACCTAAAATAATCGTATCGTGCACTGACAACAACCTTGAAATCTAAACGCAAACATTTCATTAGCTGATAATGAATTAATATCCATTTACAAATTTAGCCACATGTTATTCCTGACAGTAAAATGGAATTATCAGAAGGATAGTTTACATATTTACAGAAGAAATCCTGCTAATAGTTATAAATATAAAATATTTTTATTAATCATTAATAGGTCTTGGACTTTTGGGTGATAAAAATAGGTGAATAAATATGTATTTTTCAGCGTAAAATATGTGTTCAAAAGACCAAAATGTTTATATATTACCCATATGAAAACCTGTAACCAAGATTGAGAAAAATCTTGTTATAAAACGTGACGTCATCCTCTTTACCACTTTACATATTTCGCCAATGCAATCTGAGGAAGTTTGGACTCTTCTCCTGTTATGAGTGATTGTTACCGGTCAGAGAGTCATTGCGTGAAAAGTCATTGATGTTATAAATGCTCTCAGAGGTCGTAAACCAGACTCACTTCACACATTACCGGAAGTCTCACAGTAGCATGTGATGTGTGCCCAATCATTGCTTTCCAAATTGGTACGTGTTTCACAATACATTCAAAAGCTCTAAGGTTTTAAACTTGAAGATATTAAATTATTCATTTATTTCTATAAAATTGAGCGAAATTTATATTTTATATTTATATTTATTATATATTTTATTATATTATTATATATATATTATTAATATTTTTTATTTATATTTATTATATATATTATTAATATTTTTATTTATATTTATTATATAAATATTAAATATTAAAAATTATATATAAATATTAACACTACAATATTTATTTTTACAGGATTATAAAACACTAAATAACTAAAATATTTATTTTTATTTCATATTGAATTTGGGTTATGGAAAACTTGAATTAACACTTAAGTTTCAACGCTCAGGAGAAAAAAAAACGTTTTTTCTAAAAGTCTGAGCTCAAGTCATTAATAATATTCCTTTAAACCTTCATGTCATGACAGAACATTTGACTGAACAAAATACCCACCCCAAGAGTCTCATTGATTCCGTGACCCTCTTTGCTTGTTTAGCCACCCTTGTGCCATGCTCTTTTTTGTCGCGGCCCACCGCATGCCGCAGTAGCTCCCGCCGCCCCCTCCTCTCTTCGCCCCGTGCGGCATTCGCCCCGCTGTCCAAGCGGACGCGGCACCCGCAAAGAATTCTCGTATGTTTGTTCGGTATTTTGATACTGTGGCCGTTCATTTCGTTTCCCCGGAATTCTGGACATTGTTTTCCACGTCATCATTCTGTCTTGTAATCTTTACTATCCATCGGTGGTTTCCTTACAGTTTGGTTCAGTGTGTCTCTGATGCGTCGCCATAGTATTGGGGGCTTCCGCTGCTCCATTTGCTCCCGCATTGTCAATGGTTTACAGCCCTTTATCAACTTGTTCATTTCAAATATTATCTTCTTCCACAACATTTGAAAATGTACAAGTGAAATTACTAGCACTTGCGAATGCATTCAGCTTGTATGGGGTATTGCTTGTAGTTCGTTTCGTAACTACATTGGACATGTACATTTTCAGCTTAATCTAATGTCAGAGCCGATTCATCTCTAAAGGCGCCTTTTTCGGAGATCAAAAGAAGTGCTCGCTCTTTCATGGGAGTGGTGGCCGAACGTGGAATTGTAGTGGGAGGCTGGAACAATCGATTGAATGATTGAATATTTCGTGTTTCCGGGCGCGTCAACTGCTTTGGTCATTAGCCCCGTAAGTGTAGTGCATACGCATCCTCGGGAGGTGGCGATGAACCTTCTCCGTTGAATGAACAGATTCGGCGCCGACCTGCACGTCAACACATTGAGTGTTTCCCAAAACGAATCTCCACCCCAACCGGGACAAGCTCCAAGCTCCGAGCTTAGAGCTTGTCCCGGCTGGGGCGGTGCCCCGCTGGTGGGAGAGTCCTGGTTAGGGAAACCCCACTACCCGACGGTAGGTCAACGCTGGATCTCGCCATCCAGCGGGGGAAGATCACCACCATCTCCAGAGAAAAAACATTCACTACACTAACGGGTCTAATGACCAAAGCAGTTGACGCGCGAGGAAACTGTTATGTACGCACAAGTCAACAATAACAATTTATTGATCAAGCTTTTACAGTAGTGATCTCGTTAACTAAAATCCAAAAGCGTATTCCGTTGTACAATGCCACGGAGTCCAAATTCCAGTAGAAGTCCCAAGATGCGCACACAGTCGTCCAAAATACCACGAGAGAGAAACCAATTACTTTGCCGAGTTCGCACTAGGTACACTATACACGGGGTCACTGCTGGATCGCACTTCAGAACTGTGTGTTCCCTCTGGCCGGCGCGGCCGGTTAAGAAGCACGCCGCGCCGTAGTCTCGCCTCGTGGCTGCTGATCCGCTCGCCAGCCGCTCCGTCCTATTGGCCGGCCTTCGCGCCGGTTTGTGGTCCTGCTGCCTTCGATAGCCAGCGTCCCGCGCTGCCGATTTGGCGCGCGATACGAATCCTCGTATATCGCCGCAACAGAAACCACAAAAAAATCAAATCAAATCAATCCAAGCTCCCGACTGCCTCGCGGAATGTGTGATAGCGTAATACATGTCAGTGTGTGTGTAAGGGGTGAGGAAAGGTCGAGGAAGAGGAAGGAAAGATCGCGCGCGGTCCGTGGCCCATTTGTTAGGGTACTGCTCCGGCATTCGCTTGGTGTTGATCGGAAAAACCACGGAAAACTACCGCTCAGAGCAACCGGCCACAAGAATTCTTCTCCAGACAGGCTAAATGCAACAGAGCTGTGCAACTATTGTCGAAAATCCTGCCACTGTGGGGACTCGAACCCTAGAGCCTTGCGGTCAGAAGAACTTCAATGATATCTGAGCCACCTAAGCCGATGGGAAGAACGCATCGCTCGCTGTTTCGTGAACACGGTCTTGCTACACCGAAATGTTTCAGCAACTTGAACGATGCACAAGGCAGGGCGGTGCGCGACGGCAGCCAAGTCGCCAATTCACAAGTATTGGTTGCTTACTAAGCTAATTTAATGCACTAGTGAGGAGTCACGTATATGTGGAGCAATGTCACTCTCCGATTCGCACCGAGGTGCCCAGTTACGGTGGCTGCATTCACGGTGCTGTGTTGCCCCGAAAGCTCGCGCTATCCTTCCGTGCGCGCGGCTCATTTCAATGCCCCGACGGCGCGCGCGCAGGGCAGGCGGGCGGGCGCCATGACATGGACACTGTTGCATGCACCCAAACAAACAGCAGAAAAAGTATTTATTTATATTTTCTGTCTTTTTCTTCTTTCTGATTATATATATATATATATATATATATATATATATATATATATATATATATATATATATATATACGAGGTAGGGTCAAAAAGAAAAAGAAAAGAAAAGAATAATGTTACCACTCTGGAACATCCTCCATATTCTCCGATCTCGCACCACCAGATTTCTACCTGTTTCAAGGTTAAAAATGGCATTGAAGGGACATCGTTTTCTGATTCGTCAGAGGTGATTGAAAATGCGACGGAGCGGCTGAAGGAACTTTCAAAAACGGCTTTCAAGAGTGTTTCCAACAATTATATGAACGGTGGAATAAATGTGTAGATGCAGGAGGAGAGTATTTTGAAGGAAATAATGTAAGAATGTTATAAATATTTTTAATAAATTTTAAATAACCAATTCCGGTACTTTTTGACCCTACTTCGTATATATAAAATCATGTAACTTATTGTAATGTCCGTCTCAACCTCTCTCTGACTACTTCCTTTCATACAGTAATATGTTTATGAAGATGCGGTTTAGTGTGACTTGTGTACATTAATAACATATTCTTCTGATTCCATCTGACCATTGTTGAAATAATCCATATTTATTTATTTTAATCAGCCTAACAATGGAAACAACTATTTCCAAAAACGTTGCGCTGTATGTATTATGTAATAAATATTAATATGAAAAATATTCGGTCTTTAAAATCAAACACAAAAAATATCCTAGTATAAACAGAAAAAATAGCTTATGAGCTTCCAAATGCCATATAGTGTTCTTTAATCTAGTATTTTCCAAACTCTTTTGATGTCTCGAAAAATATGTTCAATGCAGCGTGACAGTGAATTTTGAAATTCGATCCAGCAGTGCGGCTCTACTATGAGTCGTTAACAATGATGGCGGACGGAGCAATTTTAGCCCATTGCTGTTAACTTTAATTTTTCGAACCAATGTTCTGAAAGAAGAGATTTCAAGCTTTAATCTTATCTGAGTTAAAAGTATTTTGAATAGAAGTTTGCGGAGGATTTGAAAGGTGTCTCTTTCTATGGTTTTATTGTAAAATAGACCATATTCAGACCAATGTGATATGCTGTTTATACCAAATTCGTAATATTTGATTTTCATAAAATGTGAAAAAATGTTTTGAAAAAATGTGTTTTAGACACAGACAGCTGAGATTAGGCTGGGGCAATACCGAGAAACTAGGTTAGAGTAAAGAGTGCAAGAAAGTCTGTGCCATTCTGTTGCACCACTAATTTCATTTGTGATGCTATACATTGAAATATGTTTTTGTTTAAGTGAATGCACATATTATTAGGTATATACATTTACTAATTTATCAACATCGATAGAAACATCAATAAAATCAAAATTTATCGGAAGAGCTCCCTTAGTAACGATGGAAAGCTGGTACTTCTAGGGAGAAATGGAATTGAAACTGTCGCGTCCAGTCATTGCTCTCTAGCTAAATTTCACCGTTATGCTACCTATGTGATCACAGCATCTCTCAGACTAATTTGTTTTAACTTCTACTTCCGCAATTGCAATTAATCATTTTGGTTGATGTTCTTGGCTGTCCCGGTGACGCCACGTCGAAGGCTGTGTTGCCGACGTTTCGACCATCTCGTCGTGGTCTTCCTCAGGGCTGTTGTGCCTTGTCACACAACAGCCCTGAGAAGACCACGACAAGATGGTCGAAACGTCGGCAACATCCCTTCGACGCGGCGTCACTTGGACAGCCAAGATCATCTACATGACTGGCCGCGAAGCCTACGACTTCAATTAATCATTTTGTAGGCGAATCTATTTAAACATTAAAAGGCGACTGTTTAGTATGTTTATGTGAAAAAAAGCGTTAGTTAAGTTTTAATAAAAATAAGTTATTAGTCACATTCATTTGAAAATCGGTATTTGCACGCTTAATAATGTATATGAGGAGTCGAACATAAGAACATAAATGTGCTTCTGTTGCATTAGTCACAGTTCGGTTTTCTCCGTATTAATTTGAAGTTCAAGTTCCAAGGCAATATTTTTCGTAGGGTTTTACACATTTATTTTTAAAAACAAGTTAATACGTATGCAAATTAAATGAAATCTACCGGACGGTGATTCACTTGTCGCATTCAACGCTACCAACATACATCTATTTAGGTGGTGGTGGTTTAATTCCAGGCATACTCACTAAGACAGCAGCGCTATAACACGCAAAAACATGTTTTTTTTTAATTTCTGAGAATCTTCTGGGCTTTATCAATCCCCACCAGGAGACCACGTCGAATTACAGACACGTAATATGTCGCGATAGGTGCACTGGAAATGGTCTAACCATAAGTCATATCCGCACATACACACTCACGTACACTTGTGAGTTACTCAAATACTGTATATGGATTCAAAATAAAAAAGGTGTGAGGGCTGTGAAAAAATATTGCATTTTACAGAAGAGAAGAAAGTATGAAATCTGTAGCCTTCTCATCTACGAAATCTTGATTAAATCCTTTCGATTTCGATCATTGTGCTTTTTGTTGTGTTGTTCTTAATCCCCCGCAACATATTATATTATTTCAGCTGGTAATGATGCAACAAAAATGTTGAATAAACATCCATTTTATCCAGAGAACCATTGTAAGTAGAATTGTTGTTTTTCAGCATTGTGAACGTATAGAGATGAATATTATAATAGAATGTTAAAATTTTTATATTTGTAATAATTGCAAATAATATTTGAGTGTTCATAGAATTGACTGCCCCCGCCGAATATCCCGGTTTATCTGATCAGTTCATCGGCCCAGTTCATCTGATCAGTTGAGACAGACTTCGACCAGCTTTTAATTCTTCGAGTTAAGAGACTCAGTGACGGTTACATTTTTCATTTTAGAACCTCAGACAATTCTTTGAATAATCAAACGTCAGTTGCAACATTTCTTCTGCTAAGTAGCTATGAGTTCGGAAAAGTTATTTGGCAATTGTGAAAGGGGAAACATATTCCTATGCTATTGTTAAGCTTACGACAGTGAACAGTTGGTGAAATGTAAATTGTAATTCTTATTAATTTTTCGGTTCTAGTATCAGAAATATACAATTCATAAAGGTGCAACAAGAGAGTAAAATGATTGATAATTTAGAAAATGAGATGCCTCAAATAGGCAGCATATCCCAGTAAATACGCCGAAACGTTCTGGGAAAGGGTCTTCTCAGAACTACCGACAGATGACCAGTTCTTGTGTTATATCAACACAGATCGTCATTTACAGACATTGTCAACTGATCGCTAAAACATTGGCCTTTTTGCCATAGCCCGGCTGTGCTGCAAACACACGGTCATTAACTCATTGGCGTTGAGTCAGGAGGCCGAAATAGAATCCAAACGTAACCCACGAACCCTCCAAAGCGATCTATCGGCCATTTATCGTAATTAAACGCGTGACACACGACTTCAGGGGGTGGGGCTCAGGGGGCTAGAACCTGCAATTCGGGCAGATAGTAGCAGAGTGCGCCTTTGTGACGTTTGAATTTCTCTTTGACGGCGAGATGAACCGCACGGTTAATGGGTGGGGGGGGCGATGTCCGATTCGATGTAGGCTTATTTGTGTGAGTATTACGGGGTTTGGGGGATGTGGGAGGGTGGGGGAGAGGTGGGAATAGAATGGGATGGGGTCCCCATAGCTTTCTCTCCAGTGAGAGCGAGTACTCATTCGCCGCTAATCAGGCAAATTAACGGCACCCACCTTTGCGCCTCTGCGACCGCCCTCGCTCTCTATTCGCGCCCCGCCCGCCCTCCACAGCCACGGCCCCGCAAGGCTCAGCCGGGGATGTAACGCACGCTTTTCACTGCCTCACTTCGAGCCTCGCATCCACATCACTTCAGGTGCAACTGGCGACCAAACTAGTTGGCAAGAGATTTTCCAGCGGTTCTCACCTTTGACATCACAAACGTTATTCAAACACGTATTTCATTACTATCATTAGTCATCCTCTGATTTACACTTTCCTGCATCCTTTCATGTCTACAATATATTAATATCAATAATCAAAAACTACTATTATCGATTTGTACAGTGACTAGTGTTTTCAAGCGCGCAAACTATTATGAAAGTAGATCCCATAAATGTAGTGCATGTTATATCCCGTGAGGTGGTGGTGGTGATGATCCTCACCGTTATGACGTAACATCCGGCACTACCAACCCGAAGGCTTGAGGAATTCCTCCTCTCGGAATCTCGCCCCAGCGGGGCACCGCCCCGATCGGGACAAAAAATTCATCCTCCGCTGATTTTCCATCATGAGCAGTGCAGTATCTCTACGTGTGTGCATGTGTAAGGGGAAAGATCGCGCGTGTCTATGGCTCATTTCTTAACCTTGGCGTAATACCAAGACGTAAAAAGTCCCTTGCATTACCAAGAGGGCGTGAGTTCCGAATCCAATCGCTTAAATCTTGATTTCATTGGTACATTTGCCGATTTTGATGGATTGATAAAGTGATATAGCTAATATCCATGTGCATTCATTTAAAAATATTAAATGTCTGGCTCTGCAAATGAAAAATCTCGCATTTCTCACATCAATATTTGCATTTAATGACATAACGTATTACATTTTTGTGTCATAGAAAGGATGATGTACCCTCAGTTTGTACTGTATTTAACAGTATTATATGATGGCACAAGTTTCCTAATTACATATTGAATGTTGAGCTGTCAACTAAATGGTCCCGAACTATCTATAGCCAAATACTCTGCAATAACTCAAATTCCATCAAATACTTGTGTGAATTGACTACATTATATACAAAAAGCACGTCACAAAAACAATTTCAATGATTTTGAGGTTCATAAAAAACTGAAACAGATAAAATAGAAACAATTATTGGCAATAAACCTAGAGAAATTATTAAATAAAATTATAGAAAGTAGTGAAACACAAATATATGATCTTCCTATATTTCTATTTCCAAATCGTAGAGTTTGAATTCGTAATATAATTTATTAATTAATGAGCTTCACATTAGTTGTTGAGCCTCCAAACAATAATCGTAGCACTACTAAGACAATAGAAACCCTTTCTTAGTAATGCTAGAGTTACCTTTCTGCGTGAGCATCGGCATTTATCGGTAAAACAACGTACAACTACAGATCAGAGCAACCGACCGTTAGAATTCTCCTCCAGATAGTGGTTGAATTCGAACTAGATTTACAGCTATTGTTCAAAATGCATCACTGTCGGATCTCGTACCCTATAACCTCCCAGCCAATGATGCTGCAGAGGCAAATTATGTTGCCATTCAGCTATCCTAGGCGATCGATTTGTGGAAATATGGAGTATATATTTTCTTCTTCTTCTTCTTAGCTTCAAGTAGTTGGTCATGATACCTGTTACGTCGCTTAGTACTGGTCCTTCCAACGCAGTCTTGGACGTCCTATGGTTCTCTTTCCTCTTGGTTGATAATTTGCCATTGGTGACATTTGGTAACATGACATTTTGTCGTTGGTGGCGGAGCTTGAGTACCCCCATGACCCGAGAGCTATGCCGGCGGTAGCGTAGCTACTGGTGGGCCTCCTTGCCGGACAGGTCAAAGGATAGGGTGAGACAAGAAGTACTCCAGAAGAGGACCTAGGCCGTATTCTCGAACGCTGCCAGGGGCCTGCCAGAGTAGCAGGCTCCCAGAGTTCAATTTGCGATTCTCGAACTGCTTCCAGCGGCTGGCAAGCCCTCGTATGCTCCCAGCAGCGGCTCTCAGCTGGCAGCGGTCGCAAGTTCTGCCAGCAGCCCCCAGCGTGCTCCTAACCTCGTTTACTGTGATTTATCCTCTGTGCGTTGTCGTTGAAGTAAATTTCATTTTACACCTACTTTGCTTGACTTTTTGACACTACTCTTGATTTACGGCAACGAGCATACTTATGGACTACTCTATCGAATACACGGCGAATTATTGCTTAATGTTTCGACTATTATTTTTATACACTGCAACATAACCTTTCGTGCATTTTGCCAATCAGTTCCGTTTGATATAATGGATAACGAATTGCTGAGAATTCTGAATCCATGGAAGAAATGGAGAGGAAGAAGAAGAGCAGCGTCGACGAATGCCTCGCCGTTATATCCGGATGTACAGAATCCTATAGAGAATTTCAGGACCGCGAATTTCAATGTCGCTACCGATTTTGAAATCCACTGTTGATGTTTGTTTCTCAAATGCGGAATGTATTTGATGGGACTTGCGGGTTGCCAATATCCCCAATGTTCAAGTTATTGCAGCATTAAGATTGTAGACCACAGACCTGTACCAGGTGAGTTTGTGTAATAAATTTTTATAATATTATAATAATTATTTTCTTGGAGTGGAAATTAATTAATTTATAAGTATGGTTTGAGTGTTTCACTGCAAAGGTAATATGATTCAAAATAAATATTTCACAGAGATAATGGTGACATTCATGGTCTCAGCCAGTCAAGTGTTTGCAAAGTGGTTCAGAAGTGACAGCTATCCTCGAAGTCAAGTGAGAAATTGCATGCTTCTACCAGAACTGCACAGCAGCAACAAGAAGTTAAAAGAAGTTCTACGCATGAGGCAATTTCCTGTGTTATCAGGTGCATAGATGGAACACTCATAAAAATTACTTCCCTGAAGGTATTATCAGAAGTGTACCGTAACAGAAAACATTTTTCCCTTAAATGTTCGGTAATTTTTAGAGAAACTTTGAAACAAGTATGTAGTTTTAGAATTCTTTGTAAACGTATCAGTGAAATCTATTTTATATCTTATCACACTCTTTATGAATGAAATAAGAGTAGTACTTCAAACCTAAACTTTTATATGTTTGAATGCATAATTTTATAGTTCCTTTTTAAATTTCATTTGATGTATCTTGGCAATACTACTGTGAAAGAAATACATGTTAGTTTCTGTAAAGTTATGGCTTATAAACTGGTCAACTTCTTTGAAACGGCAGTAATTTGTTATGTACATTTTCTTTACAATTAAATTAGCAATTTACTATTTCTTTTATTGATTTTACCTGACAGTCTCCTGTTTAAATTTAAAATTGAATTGCCTATCAATTACTTCAGTAATATAAAGATAAAGAAAAATAAATAAATTTATACAAAATTTATGTTAAATGGTGAACTTGAATGCCATCATCCAAAACTGAATTTAGATAATTTTATCAGTTTTTAATATCACAATGTAATGTGAGGTTTTAGCAATTATCTTGATGAATTAAACATTCTGAAATTTTAATATTGTTTCTTTGGACCTCAAATGGTTAAACAGTATTCATGGCAGTTTCACAAGAATGTGGATAGAGGTGTCAAATTTACTAGCAAGAGCAAATGTACTAGCTACTACATCAGTCATAGGAAAAGTATTCTTAAAGTGGAGAAGTGAACAAAAATAATGTTGGAGTATTTAGCTCATTACATTGATTTAACAACATTAAATTAATGGTATGTTTGCATGTTCTATATAAACATAAATAAGCAATTAAAAACAAGTATGGAAACAATAATTATTATAATACATCATAAATTAGTATAAAACAAAGATATAAAACTGAATGTGTAAAATGTATTTGTATACTCCGTTTTTAACCATTTTAAGTGCTATTTAATATTTAGTTGAGTTCTCAACTTATGATGGCCTCAATCATCTGAGCATCGACTAAACAACTTTAGTGGGGACCTCCGACCCAATCTTTCCCATTCTTCCAAAATAGCAGCCTTTAGAAATTGCTTTGAAGTGATATTTCGTTTTGAGGCAACTCCATAAATGTTCAATTAGATTAATATTCAGAGACTGTGGAGGAGGTACCATCTATTTTAGTCTATAATACAATACCCACAACCTACAATCTAGGCCATATAGGTCATTATTTTGCATGAAACATAACTGTTTGTTAGTCCCAATTTTTCAATGCTGGATGGTAAATTCTTCTTAAGTAGGTTAATATAACTTCATGATCCACCTACTATCACATGTTTGACTGAAGGAAGCATTTGTTATTCCTGTTCAGAATTCTTTTCCCTACACACTTTTTTGGCGTGTTCTAGAAGAACAATGAATTTAATTTCATCAGTAAATTGTCACGACTGTCCCCCTTATCTTGGATTGTTGACGCTCGGCCGGACGTAGCTCAATCGGTTGAATTGGATGGTGGAAGAAGTTGATGAAAATAGTTTCAACCAGATAGAAGTTATTGTAGGTTAATAAAGTGGGCTTTATTCTGACAGGTGTCAGAGAAGTTACATTGAGAATTTCGATTAAAATTAACCCACCTTATGAGCTCATACAAAAAATTTAAATTAAATTACAGATTCGGTTCTTATTCTTAAATTACACAGCCAATGCGCGAACCTTACATAAATGAAGTTTTTAGGAGAGTGCTAAATCCTGCGCGCAGGTTTATTTTGCCTGATGGCGGCTGGTGGCAGAGAAGTGTCCTCGGTCGCTGACCTCATCAGCTGGGGACTGCGTGCTCAGGAAGCGGGCCCTTGGCGGCCGTGGCAGCGTCTCCTGCACCGGTCGCGCTGGGGGCGCGGCGTCAGGCCGCGTCAGCTGAAGAAGCCGGGTGCTGGGGCCGTCTCCACCTCGGAACGACTAGCGGCGGCACCACATCAGGTATCGGTTGGCGGCGTGCCTCAGGAAAATGACGAAAGTCACCAGAAGTACAGGCAAGCATTAACCTGTGTCTAGCTGGGCGAAATAATGACTGGCCGTTTTATGCACGTGGCGCAATGGTCACGAATCACAGTGCCAACAATCTCGGCGGAATTGATCTGAGACAGAGAAACCATTCTTTCTGCGCGTGAGCCTCTCGCGAAACTCCTCGGCCGAAAGTCAAATCGAGAGTGTTTCTTGGATTTTGCTCCGTGCGTTCGAGCCCTTTGGTTCCCCTCCCAAATTGCTTACTTTCTTTCGAAATCACCCTTCCCTGTCATTTGTAATCTGATTGGCCTAAGCCTGTGGCGTCGTGGTTAATTCTTCACCAATCAGATCACAAGAATTTCTAAAATTTTCCGTCAATTCGACCTTTTCCTCTCACTCTATCTTTAAGTGCGTGCACGTGTGCAATGGCCGTTTTCATAAACACTCTTTCAATAAACAGAGTTAATGTACTTCCCAACCGGGAATCACCTAAAGAAAGATATCGCTTCGAGGACAGTGAAGCATTCATAGGTGGGCCCTGCCGCGCGAGTTACATCCCCTTGCCTAATGGTAACCAAATGCGTACCAGGATGTTTACTAGAAATGATACGAGGAGAAATCTTATTTGTGAAATCTAGTGAACAACAAGTAAAATTGTATTTAAGCGAGAGCCCAGTAGCTCTCACCAGCATTGTTCCTTCAGACGCTGCTCACGCTCCACGATGCAGAATCTTGTTAAGTTCATATTGCAACAAGTATACAACTGATGTACGACGAATTGTAATAAAACACTTTTTAAAAACTTGATTTCTGACTCTGGAAACTTAATTGGCGCAGTCGGTAGGACGCTGCTCACTGTGTTGGAAAATTCATCGAGAATCAAGAAGGCACAGGTGGATTTTAATCCAGTCGGAGCAGCACTGTCCATTACAAACTCATCGGCAGGTTCTGAGCAGCCAAAGGAATCAACTACAAGATCACCGAAGGCTAACCAAACCACTGCCACCGGTAAGGTTTAGCAAAGCCAGAGACATCAACTTGCGATCGTCGACAGCCGAGCAAACGTTCACCAACTTAAGTTAAGGTAACAATATAAGAAGAATTAAGATAAGAAGATTCATCGCAGTACTTCAGAGTTTCATCGCAGTACTTCAGAGTTTCATCGCAGTACTTCAGAGTTTCATCGCAGTACTTCAGAGTTTCATCGCAGTACTTCAGAGTTTCATCGCAGTACTTCAGAGTTTCATCGCAGTACTTCAGAGTTTCATCGCAGTACTTCAGAGTTTCATGCAGTATCCTCCTCCAGTAGTACTTCAAATCATCAACTTTGTAAGTTACTATTTCATTCATTTTAAGCAACTTTCACAGTGTGTAATAATTCAGGATTTATCGAAATGGAGTTCAAAGATAAATTCGAGTTATATTCAAAACTGATCCCAACTTATTCTGGACCCAATGATGATCTTACTAAATTCATTAAACAAATAGAAATTATGCTAGCCAGGTTATCGTTAACCCCAGAGCAAAGAGACCATAACCTTTTTATTTTCAGTTTTATTCAATCAAAAATAATAGGCGAAGCAGAATCGGTAGTCAAAAATAATACTATGATAAATTGGACCGATCTCAAACATAAACTAATTCTATGTTTTGGCCAGGTTCGTTCAGAGGAACATTTACAATTTAAATTAGCCTCATGCTACCAACAATTAAACGAAAGTTATTTCGACTACTACCATAGAATAAAAGAATTCACTCAGCAATTAAATGATACTGTATCGCTAACATCGGAAGAACCCTTACTTACTCTCAAAAACAACTTTACACATCCACCGCGTTTAAAGCATTTAAACGGGACTATAGAACCTTATAAAACCAAGGTAGAAAAAATTTGATAACATATTGAAGATGCTTACGAAAGTGTATAGAACTCGATGATGAGAAAACTCATGATCGGTACGTAAACTTCATGAGAAACAATTTTAAAACAAATGACAAGAACAGCCAAAAACCCGCGGCTAATCAAACCAAACATACTAAACAGGCACAAGCTCCATTATTCACACCCTGGAGACCACAAATGCCTTATTATCAAAATTTACCTTTCGAAAACCAAAATTTTAGAAATCAACCCTTGAACAATCAAAGTCACGCTGTTAACCGATTTAACACAAACCAACCTTTTAACCGGTTCAATTCAAATCAACCCCAGAGAAATCAGACATTTAACAGACCGAGACTTGACAAACCCACGCCAATGTCTATCACAACAGCAAACACGACTAGAAATCGACCGCAAAATATGGCAAGACCTTCAAATATTATAGTAGAGGAATTATTTAATCAAAATGAAACACCAGTGATATTCCAAGACGATGAAGGACGTCTATTCCAGTATATAGGTCAGCAACCCGACGAACAGGAATATGAAAGGGAAATGAGTTACGCGGAAGACCCCCAGGAAATAGAAAGTAGGGAAAGTGACGAACCGGAAAATTTTCGAATACCAGCCTCAGACATGCAGAACACCTAAACAGCTATGTAGGTCCAAGACTCCCTTTTGTTATTATGAACGGATTGAAAATACTGATTGATTCAGGAGCTTCATCATCCATTATGAATACAAAAGTGGCAAATGATAAATTTAAAAATTATTTTTACCCTTACGACTTCACCTTAACTACAGTGAATAGAAACTATCATGGAAATACAGCATTCAAGTATCCTTATTTTCTGACTATGACATTAACAAACCAATCAAATTTCTTGTATTAGATTGGAATAGACACTATGATGCCTTAATATCCACCAATGACCTTAGAGAATTAGGCGCGATATTAAATTATCAAACCAATACTTTAACAATTCAAGGAAAGACAATCCCGTTTTACGAAGAATTAAATGACATAAAGGCTATGCCTTTAAAGAAAATTTAAAAAGGAATTTAAAAAAATTAAAAAAAAAGTTAAGCCATTAAGTGAATACTTATTAGTTAATGAGAATCCATATAAGAATATAATACTGACTCAAGAGAAATTAATAAACTCATTAGAACAATAACGAAGAAAAAGCCATTATATTACTTATGTAAAAATTAGTGACATTTTCTATAATGACCAAGAAACTCAGTGCAGCAAATACGCTTAAACATCATATTAGAACAATCAATAATAACCCAATATTTTCGAGAAATTTTCGGCACCCTCATTCTATGAAAGGAGAAATCCAAAAACAAATTCAGAAATTATTAGAAGACGAAATAATCAGACCCTCCACATCACCATATTCGAGCCCCGTTTGGATAGTGCCAAAGAAACTAGATGCCAGTGGTCGACAGAAGTGGAGAATGGTAATTGATTACAGAAAATTAAATCAAGTCACTATCGAAGATAAATATCCTCTACCTAGAATCGACGATATATTAGACAATTTAGGGAAATGTCAGTATTTCACAACTTTAGATTTGGCACAAGGCTTCCATCAAATTGAAATAGATGAAGAAAGTATCGAGAAAACAGCTTTCACTGTTGAAAATGGACATTACGAGTATACTAGAATGCCTTTCGGATTACAAAATGCCCCTGCCACGTTCCAAAGAATGATGGACCAGATTCTACAAAAACATCTCAACAAATTTTGCTTTGTTTATATGGACGATGTAGTTATCTTTTCGAAATCTTTGCAGGACCATTCTATTCATATCAAAACTATTTTCGAAGAACTTAGAAAACATAACTTGAAAGTACAACTTGACAAAAGCGAATTTCTTCGATCCGATGTACCTTTTCTCGGACATGTAATAACAAAAGACGGTATTAAACCAAACCCTGTTAAACTAAAATGTATTGCAAATTATCCAATACCAAAGACGCACAAGGAAATAAAACAATTTTTAGGACTTATGGGATTCTATCGGAAATTTATAAAGGATTTGCAAAAATTACTTTTCCAATGCCAAATACTTGAAAAAAGGGAAAACTATAAACTTAAAGATCCAACCTATATAGAGTCATTTTCAAAGTGCAAAGAATTAATCCAAAATTCTCCAGTACTAGCTTACCCAGATTTTAATGCTACCTTTCAATTAACCACAGACGCTAGCAATGTTGCTATCGGTTCGGTTCTATCACAGAAAGGCCACCCAATTGCTTTTCATTCAAGAACGCTGAATTCGGCTGAAAAAAATTATTCCTGCATTGAAAAAGAACTTTTGTCTATTGTTGAAGCGTGCAAACATTCAGACCTTACATTTATGGAAAAAAGTTCATTATCGAAACTGATCATAAACCATTAGTTTGGCTATTTTCGATAAAAGACCCAAATTCTAGATTAACTAAATGGAGACTTAAACTTGAGGAAAAACCCTTATGAATCCCAAATAATTTCAGATGACATCGATGACTTTTAAAACCATGATGAAGATATTTTGTCCATAATTGCAGAACCAGGGAACCCTTATGAATCCCAAATAATTTCAGATGACATCGAGACTTTTTGATATCACTATTGCAACCCCCGGAAAACGAGAACGAACAAATGGACATCGACGAAACAGTTCAAACAACACATACTTCCGACGAAGACCCAATTTGCGGACTGACTTATTCAGATCGTAACTTCCATTCCTACCAGAATAAATTTACTTTTAAAATCGGAGAAAGATGTAACCAAAAGAAACAGCAACTCTAATTGCATTGACGTAACACTAAATAGAAACAAGTTAGAAAATGAACTGAGAGAATTCCTTTTGCACCATACCAGACCCAAAATTACTTATGCCATTTACTTTTATGACCCAGAAATTGAAAGATTATTCATAAACATAATTCAGGAATTGTTTAATAATGAAATGAAATTCACTAAATGCAATCGGATAACTAACTTTTTAAATAAAGAAGACTTCTTAGAAAAACTAATAACCTACCATAACTACAACCACAATGGAATAACAGAAACAATTGCACATTTTAACAAGAATATGTATACTCCCAAAATGAACAAATTAATTAATGAGTATATAAATAAGTGTGAAATCTGTAAAAAGGCTAAATACGACAGACATCCGTATATGCCAAAATTCCAAGGACCCTTATTAGCAACTAGGCCCATGGAACACGTATTTATTGATACGCTTACCTTAGAAGGAAGAAAATTCCTAACATTAATTGATCTTTTCTCAAAGTACGCTCAAGCTTACTATATTACAGATACCAATTCAACAACATTAGTTAAGAAATTAAAGCACTACTTTTCGCATCATAATATCCCTCAGAAAATCACGGCAGACAACGAATTTAACAGAGAATTAATCAAAGAATTTTTCAAACTCCATAAAGTAACATTTCATTTTACCACTCCCAAAAACCCTTCATCTAATTCACCTATAGAAAGGTTTCACAGTACAATTATTGAAAAATTAAGAACATTAAGAATACAGGACACAACTACTTCCATTGAGGAATTAGTAATAACCGCCACCTTGATCTACAACCAATCGGTACACTCATTAACAAATTACACGCCATTTACCCTCCTATACGGACCTCGAGATGACAATGATAACTTAATTCCAGACTTAGAACAACACTATAGAAATGAGTTCATAAACCTTTACAAATGCCATTTGCTTCCATTTTACCAAGAAGTTAGTCAAAAACAAAAAGAAAAAGAAACGAACAATTTAGACCGTATAAATAAAGAAAAATTATTAAAAGAACGAAAAAGCCATCGTAATAGAACAATTAAATGATAAAATACTTAAAGTTCTCGTGGAAAAAACCAAGCAAATTAAGAACATAGCTATAAATCGCATTAAGAGAATAAATATTTTCCAGGAAAATGATCCGGACACTTGCAATACTCCTGACATACCTACTAACCAAGGAAGTCTACAGCCTGGATGTTCAAGAAATTCCACCTGAAACACCCTATATCAAATTAGAACTAACACCAGTAGATTACTCTCACATTATCATAAGGTATATTACATTTACAACACAACATTATTAAAACAGGCTTATTATAACCTTTTATCAAATTATATAATTATCAATAATCAGTTAGGAAACACAACACTTAGCGTTCAATTAAATAGAGAAATACACTCTTTGGAAAATCAAATATTCAAATTAACTCAAAATGTCAAAAACGAGGATTAATAAATGGACTTGGAACGATTATTAAGTGGGTCACAGGAAATCCTGACAATAATGATCTTGAAATGCTTCAAGAAGAACTTCGAAATTTTAAAGAAAGTAAAAACACTATTAAGAAAGAAATTAACTCTATTGCTTCCATTGCAAGTCAAACAATTGATAGATATGAAAAAGATCTCAAAATTATAATAACAAGTCAAAACGAAACTAATAAATATTTAGACCGGCTACAATCAGAAGTCGATCGAATATATCTTGAATTCCAATTTCAAAGCCAAATAACATTACTCAAAGATCATGTGCTTATAATAGAAAGAACACTTAATGCTATTAGAAATAAAAATATAAATCTTGAATTATTCCAATACGACGAACTCATGACTTTGCTTAATCAATTACAAAATTTGTATTCACCTCAGTTACTATTCAATAAATATAATCATGTCTATGAATTTTTACAAAAATGTAAAATGAATGGAATAGGAACAACAGATACTATAACTTTCATTTTAGAAATTCCAGTTTTAAGACCACAGAATATCAAAATAAACGTATCATACCAATTCCTAATTTTCAGAATATAACTTTAGACCTACCAGCAAATTACTTACTAGAAAATGAATATGGAGATCACATATGGACAAATGAAAATATATTTATAAACAAAAAAAATTGGAAAAAACTTATAAAAAAACTTTACAATTGTACGATGAAGTAATTATTATTACACATAATACTGTCTATGGTAAAAACCAATGTAATTCAAAATTGGAAAAAATTACAATTAGTAAAAGTAGTATAGTAAGAAACTTCTGTTCATTATATATTAACAACGACATTTATATAAACAAGAATAAGTCATTCAAAATTAATGTACCAACAAATGTAAAACTTGATTCAAACAAAAACAAAAATTATATGTAAAAAAATGTAAAACAAAAGTATGAAATTCAAGAAGAAACACTGTCTACTCATGAGGCAGCACATATTTCTATAACTATAATATTAAGCATTATAATATTTTGTACAATTATATGTATATCAGTGTATTTACTATATCAAAAATGTAAAAAGAGAAACACAGAATGTAATGGACCTCAGGAGAGTTCCAACTTAAGGGAGGAGGAGTTACATCCCCTTGCCTAATGGTAACCAAATGCGTACCAGGATGTTTACTAGAAATGATACGAGGAGAAATCTTATTTGTGAAATCTAGTGAACAACAAGTAAAATTGTATTTAAGCGAGAGCCCAGTAGCTCTCACCAGCATTGTTCCTTCAGACGCTGCTCACGCTCCACGATGCCAGAATCTTGTTAGTTCATATTGCAACGAGTATACAACTGATGTACGACGAATTGTAATAAAACACTTTTTAAAAACTTGATTTCTGACTCTGGAAACTTAATTCGCGCGGCTGTGGGTCGTAAATCCCTTTGGAGACGGGCAGTTACGGAGGGGACCTGCCAGCTGCGGCGGCGGCAGTGGTGGCGGTGGTGGGGGTAGTGGGGGGTGGTAGGCCCAGCGTGTCCCAACACACAGCCCTTTGTTCACGAATAATTTTTCTTATTATACGTGAAAATCATGTCCGCCACAAAATAAAACCTTTTCCAGTACTCTATTGAACAATTCTTGTAACAGTTTGCATACTCTATCCCTTTCCTTACCAGATTAATAAATTGTTTGCTCTTGGCATTTCTACAAAAACATCCACTAAAACACACATTTTTGACCAGTAGATGCACTAATATTAAGATTTAAATCAGTTTGCAGTTCAACACTAAATTTTCTCCACTTATCCTAGGGTTTCTCTTAACGTTTGTGAAGACTTGTCATTTTACATGTTTGTCAATTTAACAGGACGTCCACATCTCTTCAAATTTTTATAATTTAATGGGGGTTATAATGGGGAAATTCTAATCAAAATAGAACAGTATTCGAAAATAGAGAAAGTACCAAGGAGAATAGCCGTGTCGTTATAAGAAAGAAATACAAAGAAAACCACTACGATCACTATCAGTGATCAAAACACACCACCACCACCAGAACTCGAATGCACGTGGATCAGTTGGAACACGAAACAATCTGCAAACGCAGATGTCATACCAACGATTACACAAAATACTATTGTGGATGTGTTATTGGTTTCAGGCTACAATTCACTGGGAATGTACACAAATTAACTGGGTAGTATACAATGTGTTCAACCTTTGTATATTCACTTTTTAATGATAAAATACAGTTGAAAGTAGAAATAAAAATAAAATAATTTCACTTAGATTCATTGTGTTGGTACACTACTTCATCTGGCGTGCGAGTCTCGCTTAAGTCGTTCCACCAATCAGAGCAAGCTCCCATTCTGGGACAAAGCTGGAAGTGATTTCAGAATACCATCGGCCATATTGCCGCTGGCAGCCCGGCCTGGCAGCAGGACTCCCAGGTAGCAGGCTACCAGGAGATTGCTCGGCAGCGGTTCGAGAATACGGCCCTAAACGCCAAGAAGAGGACTTCAGAAGAAATCTCTAGAAGAATCATGCAAAAACATCGTTAGCGTGAAAAGATGGCGAAGATGTCCTGGGTAGATGCAACTCAAAGCCGTAGTGAAGGCGATGCACCTAGGTGAGCAACCGAAAATTGCCCTGCAAGTTTGGAGGCAGTGAGATGGCATACCCATCACCAAACTAACCTGCATATGGGCTAGAAACCCTATCAGGCAAAAATTAAAATTTCTCACAGATCGCAACAAGTACAACCGGAGTATATATTTTACCACATATCACATTCACTTAATAAATTTATAACGTCTTTGTAATTAAGAAGATGAAGTGAATGCTACTCTAATGACTATTGTTCGAATAATATTTGTCTACTTGACAGCTAGAGGCTGACTGGGGAAAGAGGGCTTCGTTTTCCAATCAGAGGCTTCAAATTTTCTGACGTCATTGCAGAGTTGCCGATACTTATAAAGAAACAAATTACAGCGCGAAGCAACTGTAAACCGAAGAGCGCCATAACGTTTTTAGTTATGCATCGTTTGTGCGGTTCTGGTCGTCTACTGTCGTGTGCTTTTATTACTAATTGTTTCTAGTTACTGTTGTGATCTGATGCAAAATCGTGACTGTCACCCGAGTAATTGGCAACATCGCTCCGCCTCCACCCCAGCTGTCAAGTAGATAGAAATAATATTTGGACTACAGGCGATGAAGAGGAGAATGTCTTCATTCTTTATGACATCTCTTCTCCAAGTAGATGACCATTGTGGTGGGGTCCTCTTGGGTTTCACAGTATGACCGATAATGAAGAGGAGTGAATGGTACCCTGGATGGGATTCATGGGGAGTGAGAAGTCAGCCTCACTACAAGGTAAAATCTCTCCTGCCGTACGCATCGGGACACGAACCCGCTCCTTTTGGCTTCGCGCGCTTGTACTATACTCCAAAGTCCTTCGCCAAGTAGACTAACAGAATAAGCAAAGAAGGTCAATTTTCCATGAGTGCATAAATGGGTATCACAATAATAATGACTCTAGGTTCTTCATCTTCATTCCATCAGCTGAAGAATTGTTTTCGAATGAAAAATAAACGAAACATCCTTTTTTTTCTCTCAAAATTATCTGTAGTTTCTGTCACTTTTAAAAGTTCAACAACTTTACTGCTTTACTTATTAAAGGCAGTGTTCTTAAAAACTGTTGCGAACCCATTAGCAGCTTTACTTTTATATATACTGATTTATTACGAAAGAAATCGAATAATATATTGCCGAAATCTAGTACAGAACTTTACTTTAGTATATTCATAACCGCTCATATTCATTACTCAGCTCACCAGTGCAATTACTACCAACCACTGCTCTGTCACAACCTCTGTCACCTTCATTTATCATATGAACTTCGCTGCTTAATCCCCACCAACACTGCATCGGTATTTCCACCACCATCTCTACTTCCCCCACCGTCACCGCAGCCGTGTCCTTCACGGTCTCAACGCCGCCTTCCTCATCGATCACCACGCCACAGCCACACCATAAGGAAGCGAAGAACCACAACCTGCATCCCTCCGCGTGCGCCGCGGGCGCGCCTGGCGGCCAGCGCCGGAACGAGCCTCATCCCGACTAATCTTCCCCAATAATATTAATTAGCAGCGAGCGGCGCGGCGCAGTGGCGGTCGTGTCATTGATTTGCCACCTGTGATAATAGAACAGCCATTACCAGATTAGCGCGCGCGAGGCCCGGAGCCCACGGGGCGGGCAGCATGACGCGGCGCCACGCGGCGGGCCCCGCAGGTGCACCGGGGGGCGAGGGGGGGCGAGGGGGCCCGCCTCCAGCGAGGGTCCGGGGATCCGATGGCTTATCTCACCCGGACGGGGGTCGCTACTAGTTAGCCTCGCACCAGCGGCCGCTGGCTTGAGCGGCCCCGGGACCCCCCGCGCGCCCGCCGTTAACGGATCGGGTGGCCGTAAGATTAGTCCTAAATCACTGGCTTCTGCCCAATGGACTCCTGCGGCCTGGCTCCTCAGAGGGGTCGGATGTGGACAATAAGGGTGGGATGTAATGTGCGCGGTGTGGCGTGAAATGAAGTACCCTTTTCCTTTCGGCTTGTCGTCAGTTGATCATCATTTTACGGCATTAACTCGATCTGTTGCTAAGAGATGCTAATTAGTACTGCATCAGTAAAGGAAATTGATGTAAGTATGTAAATTAGACTTGCTTCAGAACTTCGTAAATATTTTGCACTATGTAACTCCTTGATAATTTTGTCCTCTTCTTAGTGCATTCGAGGTGGAAGCTGAAATTACTTCATATGAAAATCTCAAAACCACTTTCTTCTTTCTCCGGCTTCTTAACGTTGTTTCGGTCTTCGGGCGCCTAATCTTCTTTTCCAGTCTTCTCTGTTCTTTCAGGAATCAGGAGGTAATTTCCCACTTCTTGATTATCTTTGTGAGCCGGTCGTTTTTCCCAGGATCTTGTTCTTCTTCTTTGTCTCCTTTCACTTAGTTGCCATTCTAATGATCTTTTAGGGAGTCTTTTCTCGTCCATTCGTGTACATATCCAAACCAAGTGAGTTGTTTCTTTTCAATTTACTCTATAATATCATGTTGCAGATTCATTATTTTCCTAACGCGTTCATTTCTAATTCTTTCCCTTCTAGATATTTCTGCTGCTCTTCTGAGGAAATCCATTTCCAGGGCTCTCAATTTTCTTTTCTTTTGTCCTGGAAGTTGCCATATTTCTGCTCCATACAATGTAACACTTTCAATCATACATTTATATATTCTAATCTTCGTCTTTTTGCTTACATTTGAATCACATATCACTGGATTTAGAACTCATACATTTTTTTTCCTTTAATGAGTCGGGTTTCACATTCCTTTCCATAAAAACCCTGTTTCTCTATTGTTGCCCCCAAGTACTTTGTGTCCTCTGCTGTTCGTATTGTTTCTCAGGTTCCATTGTCAATACGTCATATTTATTGCCTAGTGTCCAGTATACTATTTTTTCTAGATTGAGGCTTACTCGCCATTTCCCATAATCTTTTATCTTTCTTGTCATATATTCTATATCTTCCTGTTTTTGCGCCATCAGCACATGATCATCAACGAATTGTAGAGTATAGAGTGTTGCGTTATCATCAAGCTGTATTCCCATCCCAGATAACTTTCTTTTCAATACCTGTTACACCGCATTAACGTATATTTTAGAGAGGATATGTGACACAGCATCCTTGTCGTAGCTTTTTTGATTTAGGAAATGTTTGAATCATGTTTTACAACTTTCACTTTTTCTTTTTGATCTCTATATAATTCCTTCACCGCATTTATTAAAATTTTATTTGCATTACTTTTATACATAATTTTGCATAACTTTATGACTGACACACTATCATAGACCTTTGCTACATCAAGGAAGACCATATAAATTTCTCTGCCTGTTTGCCATTTCTTCACCTGGGACAGACAAAATAGGTTCTCTATGCAAGATTGACCCGCCCTAAAACCACTTTGTTCTTCTTCTTCGTACTGCTAGTATTCCTCTTCTATTAATTCTCTTAATATTCTTCCATATACCATACTGAACGTGTTTGTCACTGCTGTCCCTCTTTAATTTTCACACATGTCTTTCTTTCCTTTCTTATATATTGGAGTTATATAAGCCATTTTCCAATCTTGTGGTATATCGCCTTTATTTATAGACCTATTTAGCTTCGTCATTATTCGCAATAGCTTTTGTGTTTTTTCTTGATCAATTCGCTAGTAATTTGTCCTCCGGAGACGCTAGTAATTTGTCCTCCGGAGACTTACCGCCTTATATTTTTCTTTGATACATCTCTTAACCCTCTCTTCAGTTACTGTAATTTTTCTGGCCGGAGATTTGACCCGTTTTATGAACTTCCAAATTTCGCTTGTTTTAGTTCCACCTATGTATATTTCTATTTCTTGACATTTACGCTCCCATGATTGTTGTTTTTCTTCTTTTTATTTTCTCATTTTTGGTTTTATATTCTTCCATTTTCCGGTTGCTTGGTACTCAACCATTATTCATACAGTGTCTTCTTCTCCACTATTTCCCGCTCCAGGTTTTGAGTAATACAATAGCTCCTCGCTATCTTTTTATTATTTAAAGGTATTTCTCCAAGTTCTTCTTTAGCCGCTTGATGTAGACTACCTTTGAGGTGTTCATGTATCTCCATTGATCCAAATAAGTCTTCATTCAGTAAATAATCCATTCTGTTTTGAAATAAATATTTTATACTTGGTTCTGATAGACCCTCTATATCATATTCCCTACTTTCACCATTTACATTTTTGTCTTCCTTACGTTCTCTGATCTCCATTTCGTTTTGTCTTACAGGTAGAAACATAATTTTGGCCTTCACTAGATAATGGTCGGATCTACATTGTGAGCCTATGTGCCCTGACATCCATTACTTTACCAGTTAAATACTGTACAGTGATTACGCAATCGTTCACAGACCTCCTTCCTCTTATCTTCTCTTTTCCGGTGAATATATGCTTATCTTCATGTTGAAAGTGACCGTTTCTAATTAAAAGTCCATGTTGTTTACATGGTTGAATCAATCTTCTTCATTCAATTTTCCACCTCTTGTCCACGCTGTCCAACGACTTTTGAGCTCTTATATTCTCCCACTCTAGCATTAGAATCACCCAATAAAGTAAGTTCTCTATTTATCCCACATTCATTGATTACCTCATCTATTTTTGAATAAAATTCCTCTAAAATGTTAGTATCTTCATTTTCATCCGGCGCATGCACGCCAAGAATCGTCATTTTGTACCTAAAACTTCCTAAATTTACTTTAATAAGCCTCTCGTCCATAGCTTCCCAACGTTTAATATGGCTTCTCAAATTATTTTTTATGACTATGGAAGTCCCTTTACTACCCCTCTGTTCTTTTGGTACTCCGCTTCATATATGAACATAAGGTTCAATAGCCGAGTCCTATTTTTTGGTCTCACTTAAACTTGCAATATCCATATTTAAATTTTGAAATTCCTTAATCACCTCCTGTACCTCATTGTCGGACTGCAGGAATTCTATGTTGTCTTCATTTATCATTACTTTGCTTAGTTCGTCTCTGGTTGCCGTCTGTTTTTCTCATGGTGGCTCTTTGGCGTTTAGGCTTTACATGGACGATGAAGATGGCTATCGTCGCTTTCACCGTGCTGGGCTCCTCCTTGGATATCATTGGAATCCTGGTTCGTTGGCAGATCCTTTCTTCCATCGTCCCGGAAGCCGGGCGGTGGTTCAGTGCATCAGCGTGTACTGCAGGGCCTCTGTCAGGTCTAGGTTCGAGTCTGATAGCGGCAGGATTTTCGACACTAACTTTCAGCTGGGTCGAATTCGTCGCTATCTGGAGGAGAATTCAACCAACGCTCTGATCGATGTTTCCATGGTTTCTCGATCAACACGTGAATGCCAGACAGTACCTGCCCTATCAAACGGGCGAACGCGCGCGATCTGTACCACCTCTTCCTTGTCCTATCCTCTCCTTTACACTTGCTAACATACTGCATACCACATTCTGGGAAGCCGGTCGACTTTGAAACATCCCGGCTGGGCGGTGCCCGCTGGTGGAGGTCCTGGTTGGGGAAACACTAGCCGACGTGGAAGCGGCTCGGATCTCATGATCAGCAGGAGATCCACCGCCATCATACGGAAAACATGCATTACACTAACGGACAGCGGTAACTACTGGCAATCAATCTGAATCATCTATGAAACAGGCTTTCAGAAAAATGGAAATTTTGCTTTGTTATTATATAAAACGTTACATTCTCACCTGTCAATTGCCCTTTCGTAAAATCAAGCCAGTCAGGTAATATACAAACATCATTTAATATGCCTTATAAAAAGAACCAGCTCCAAGTATCAGTTGAAGAACATCTGGAATCGTTGTTGGGAATTAATACTAATTAGAATGATAAATAGTGATTTTGGTCGATAGTCTATATGTTTTTGTTCGTGTAAATAAATGCATAGATTATAAAATAGATACTAACGATAAAATGCTCCCTCCTTGCACAAAAATGCGGCGTGTCAGATGAACTTTACCAGGATTTCCGACCCTACCCAGCCCTGCGGATCAGAGCTGACCAATCCAACTGCTTCATTTCAGTGAGTTTATTAATCTTAGACATTTACAAATATAGCAGTGATGGCAGGTTATATTGCAATAAATATTTGAATATAAATATTAAATCAACCAACAGTTTACGCATTTTGTATACATTTAATTACATAAATAGTAGCAAATTTCCAGTAAGAACCATATTTTGAAACTAATGAAACGGTTTTTAAAAATAACACTGGACAGCGACTATGCTTCATATCCATTTCGTCGTTTATTATTGTAATATTAATATAAAATGCGGCGTTTGCATTATATACATTATCTAAACTAGTTATTTTATTAGAAAAATTTAATAGCAAGGAAATACGTTTAAGTCAGTTTCTGACACGTCTCAGTTAGTAACTCAGTTTGATGCCATCATCAATTTCTCAGATGTTGATTAAAATACTATGGTCACGGACATAATGTTGTAATAAATGGTTTGTGTATAAATACTAAATAAACTTAAATGTTAAAGTTCATTTTAGTCTATTAGACATTTCTACAAGACATTATATGATTGGTAAGTGTGGCTGTAATGATGATGATTTTGATCTTGTTTTAGGGACCCACAGTTGTTACTATCAATCTAACGTTAGGGTGATTGCATTTCATGGAGTTCTTTACCACACCAAATATTAAAAGTCATGCTATATGATACCTACTCTTTGAAGTTTTGCGTGAGAATCAAAAACGACATATGACATATATAACATTTAATATCTTAATGGTTGCAAGGTAAACATAACTGTCTGCGTAGACATTGGAACACACACACACACATACACCTCATCAATATATTGCCATGTAATTTATATATGATTCAATCCAACACAATAAATTAATATTTATATTATTATACTTAAATATATTTTACATTACGATATTTTTATTTCGAGACGGTAATGCCTGAGTTTTACGTCGTAGTGTACACCATGCTAGATAAACAGTCTATATTCTGTTTGCTCAATCTGTTAAGAATCACTAAATTCTCTGTCTCAGTGTTCAAAATTGTAATTGTTAATAATGTTTCAAATTTTGTCGACTTCAAATCTGTATACGATCGTTAAATGAATAGGGATCCTCTTTGTAAATATTGTTGCAAAATAAAATTTCTATTTCGCCCATTTTATTCTTACAAATTACATTTGTGGATATGTGTATACTTGCATCTTCAGTAATATTACACCATGTATTTATAATTTTAATGAATTGTTAATAAATGTATAAATAAATCATATTTTTATTGAAATTATTAACTTATAAAGTTATAAGGTTGAATTTAAACTATACCTAGTATTTATTATTGTTAGACACATTACTATATTGTGTAACGTTTAAAATGCTGCCCGATGATTGATAGTTTGTGTTCGTATACAGTATATCTCACGCAGAGACGATTTTACAAAGAAAATCTAAATAATAGCAGAATAACCTCAAATTTATAATTCATTGCTTTTGGTCACTTTGCATGGCGACCACTTTAATACTGAGTCAGATAAGGAGAAATCACTTTATAGCTGTTGGGTTCGTAGCAAATCTTCAGGAGTCACCATTGCGTTACTTTCTTAGTCTTAAGTTCGAAAGTGATACTAGATGTTCATTAACGAATACATGTTACATGTGGAAATGATGAACAAATGTCCTGAGTTTAAAAAAATCTGCCTTTAGATACCATCAAGTCCTACTGTGTTATAATTACATTTCTATCATTCGTCGATAAACTGTGTTCTTTCCAGTGAATTATATTATCATAACAACTAAACAGAAGATTTCCAGGTTAAAGAGACCCATATATTGGTGGATCAATAGATTTTAATCATTAGTGATAATCATTGTTTAACTTAAAAGTATAATTTACTATTTGTGATAGTTTTCTCTTACTTCAGTCCAATCAATTTTTCGAAGCATAATTCAATCATATCTTTTTAAATACAATATTTACTTTCGACCCATCAATTCGGAAGAATGGTGTTCCCATTGAAAAGAAGCAGTCATGCCGATAAATGGGACCAAAGTTTACAAATATCAAATGCAAATAAGTGTTGTTATCTACAGACTCCCCCTCTAAGTAATCAAATTTTCTTTGTTTTCATTAATCTTTCAAATAGAACGTTGCTGCTTTTGGTTTGGTGACTGGATAAGATCTTAACAGATCTTGCCCCCGCCTGTGCCAGCACATAATATGAGCTAACCTTCAATAGTGTCTTCCACTTCAGGTTAAAGTGGTATGTTAATTCTTAAGCGAGTATTTACAGTTCTAATGACCATTTTTCGCAATCACTGTGTTTTTTTTTTTTTTTTTTTTGTTCAGTGGGCATCTTCCTCTATTCTTCTGCCTTCATTTGTCAGATCAGTGACGTGCTTACAGATTTCCTTGGCCTTCTCGTTTCTTCTTTCGAAAGTTCATAAGATAATTTTTGATATTCTGTCAGCCATTCTGCGTATACCATTAGGTGTTTTAGTTCTACATTTTGATCAACGTCTCTCAATCATTTATTATCTATAAATCTCTTACTAGTTATTCTATCAAACAGTATACTGACAACATCATTCAAAATTCATTTTCATAGCATTTAACCAGTGTTTGTTGCATCATTTTTAATTCAATTTCCCCGATTCACTTATGCCCACAACTCTCACCATTGTCTTGTATATCTCTTAGTTTTCTTTCGAAAATTTTTATTTTATAAAATATTATGAAGTCTAATTGGCCTTCTTATTTTTAATAGAGTCAATGTCGTCCCCTGCTCTAATCCTCCGATGTATTAAATTCACTCCTGCTGAAATGTTTATTTCTGACTAGATCATATCAA
Source organism: Teleogryllus oceanicus (assembly GCA_964035755.1). NCBI lineage: Eukaryota > Metazoa > Arthropoda > Insecta > Orthoptera > Gryllidae > Teleogryllus > Teleogryllus oceanicus. The sequence continues at coordinate 73,748,032 of CAXIVR010000012.1, forward strand.
GTTTCCTACAGCCATGTGTCTTGACTTTGCATTATTTGAGTCTCACATGTTTTATTAATTTCTGGATTCACGTCTTGGTGCAAAATATATTTTTTCTACTATTTTTCAGTGCAGCGACTCAAGCGGAAATCGCATGTGTAATTCAAGGTTTTGCAATCGTTCAGTCATGATATCACCAGCATTTTTAGTTGTTTGGATTATACTAATCAGAGCACCAACATTTTGTTCACCAAATGCATGACTTGTTCGTTGTCTCCTAAATAATGTAACAAATATTTCAACGTCAAATTGAGGTAAGAACTGTTTCTGATGAAATAATATTATATAAATAAAGATCTTCATCTTCATCTTGTTCTAGTTATCACTGGATCATTCATGAGAAAGTAGATCTTTCTAGGATGAAGAGGGCATGACCTAGGTCTTTTATTTGGATCCGCAGTTGGATAGTTTAGTAAAATAGTTACTTATACTCTTGAATATAGATGATTAGGAAAGATATTTAATAATGGTTTGTTTGTAATCAATATCATTCACAACAATAACTTTCAGAATGTTAGCAAATGGGCATGATAAACATGTTACTAACTAATAATCGAATATTTATTATATAAATACATGGTTTCAAATAGAATTATTTTCAACTAAACTTATTCCTTACAATTTATCTACGTGACATGTTATGGAAACGCCATATTTACATTCTGTACTTACAATATATACAGAGTAATATACGTGAGTATAGACTATGTTATATAATGCTTATGAAACACTGACTGAAAAATCATTGCCTTGCTCTGGTGACGAAGAAACTAGATCAATTGCTAAATTAAGGAAAAAGTCCTCTAAGATAAATTTTTAGCTAGATAGAATGTGTTAGCATAGTTAGATAATTTAATAAGGTCTTCAATTTCTTTTAAGTTTTAGTTGATTTCGCACAATATGGCGTTACAATATTGCAATTTAAAATTACATAAAGCAAGATTTTCTCAAGCAATAAAAATTTTCTTTAGCTTTTAGTTGGGGTAATACCATCTACAGCTATCAAGTAACAAACAGATATTACTCTATTCTATTATTTTAAAATTACTAAATAATTTTTAAATCTCTCTCACATGTAGACATTTAATTAGTTTATAGATCTTTAACTTGTGAGTAAGTGCTTCAAATGACTTCAGAAATTTTCAAAACTCAATAGATTCTGTGAAAAGAGATCTTTTAGACAAAGTTGAGAAAATGTCAAAAAATGTATTTTGTGCGGCGATAGATGTCGGCTGGCAGAGGTGTAAAGAACCTTATGTGAGTTGTGAGAACATGACAGTCCTGAAGAATTATAAACATTTGCTGCAGGAAAGTCTGTCCCATTTCTATGGCACCTCTGGTTCTTATATTTTAGGTTGCAGCGAGTATAAACATTTCTTATTTTAAACGAGAAAAATTCAGCTGGAAGCGACAGAACAGTGAGACACAAATAAATCAAGTTAATTACAGGACGTAATATATTAAGTTAGGAAGAACAGTGTATAGTAGAAACCAGAAACAGCCTACGAACAGAAGTATAGATGGTGAATGATCTGGTAAACGATAATCAATCAAGCACATCAAGTCTTTGCAGTTTGTAATATCTATTTGAAAGGAATGTTTAGAACATTCTCGACATCGTTAATAGAATTTGTACATTCTCGTCAAATGAAAACCGCTGATATCATTGCAGGATTTGGTGCGCGTTCCTCTGTGAAGCCACGCACCTAAGCGATTGCGCTACCAACACAGACGTACGTAAGCATTTCGTGGTTTCTCAATTAGAATCTTACAATTTGTCTTCAAACTCATTGCTTTCCGCATTCCGTTAAGATATTAAATCGTACCCTCTAAAGACAATAAAGAAATCTACGCCTTTATAAAATAGTTAATTCTACTTACAAGAATCTTCAGTTCAATTACTATGTAATTTTTGCATTGTGACGCTGGCCTTCTGACGCTCAGCAGCCATTATCGCCTCTGCCCAAAGGTAGAATTATTAGACGTGATAACGTTGGAGGCTGCCAGACAAGTTCGACTTGGCCCAGTTAAATTCATTTGCAGGTGTGGAATCTAAAGCATTTGTGACTTCAGAAAAATCACCTATCATTACATAGTTATTATCTTTGTTCATCCTATACATTTATATAAAAATAGCTCTTATTTTCATATTGGGTAATGTTTTCTTAATATATCGATATTACACTGTGTACTTCATTCACGACAACCGTAAATGCATACCTTAAATTATTGAAAGGAAAGTATTAGTTCAATCACATAGTCAAAATAAAAGTTGCATGAACAGGCCAGGACGTAGACTCAGGTCTTTGATTCTTCAAACAAGCACCTGAACCATGTCCTCCCCGCAGTCCTATTACAATGTTTTACATATTAGGATGTGTTGACAGTGATACTTGTGAGTTTGCTAGCTGAAGACAAGATGTTACTTGCAACAGAAAGAAACAGTAAAAATACGATTTGCAAAATCAGTTTGAAACGTTCAATAATAAAACGGTTTCATTGGTTACATTCAAACAATTAAATTAAATATGCTTGCACTTTGCACGAAAATGCCATCATTTCAAAGCCTCATGGATGTATACAGAACGAATTATGGACAACAGAATTTCCATTTGAAAGACAAATCTGTTTTCAATTTTGTAGTTGGAAGACCCTTTAAATGTTCGACTTTAAGATTTCAAAGTGGAGTGTATGAAAGTGGAACTGTCATCTTCTAAGTGTATTTACTCATGCACAGAAATTAGAGCCGTTTTGAAAATTTTGAAAATGTCCGAAAGCTGCACAAAGTACCCCAAATTTCAAGATTTTCAAAGATTTCAACTTCTTCACAATGAAGAACAGGGTTTTCAATTTGAAGGATCGTACGATATAGTTTAGGCGCTATTAGTGATCACAGACGGATGGACGGACGGTTTGGATAAAACCACTTTTCGACTTCAAACGTATGTTACCGTTTAATCGAAATCAGATTTCCATGTGTATAACTTTCTCTATACTGCATTATACGCACAGATATACTACGTATGCCATCACATACGAACATACGACGTATATTCATTGTTGCGTATGCGAGAGAAAGTGAAACTCAGGAAGTACAAGTTTTGTTTGTACAGGATAACGAATTATCATAGATCAAATCCATGTTGTGTTGTAGTTTTCAAAGGTGGATACAAAGAAATTACGAATTTTCTGTGCAGTTATCATTTTCAGTGAGTTTATTTTTATACGTATAGTTATATTGCAAAATAGATGTATTTATAATCAGCGTCGTGTTATCAAATCTAGGCACGACGTTGTATAAGTCACGCTTTGATATAATTACTTAAATGTTCAAACCTTCCCTCCTGCTGACACGTAAATGATGACAGTGACAAATATCAAATTCATTAGAATGCGACCCAAGACAACTGTAAAACGCATTTTGTTCAGAGCTCAGTGGTCAGAGCAACATCGTCGTCAGACGATGCGGGTTTGATTCTGTCGAGAATTACATCTGGTACTCAATTCATGCAGTTATCAGGTCTAATATGGATATCATAACAGACGCGTGTTTTCCCTCATATTTCATTTCCATAAAAGTGACAAAATTTGACAAACTTTTTGGAAGTAGATACAAAATATCAAAACATTCACCTCTAATTGTGGTTAAGTTAATTCCTGCTAAATATAAATAAATACATTTGTACGTCTATAATGGCTTGGATCAAACTAATTATTATATAGTATAAAGGATAACAAAGATCTTATAAGCAATAAATAATACAGAATTTTCCAACTAAACATTCTATCTAATTCTCAGATAGTTAAAACAGAACATTAGTTCAGAAAAGACATACTTTAGAATAAATCCTCAATACCTCCGATTTAAACACGTTGTCAAACGTTTCTTTACAGAGTTGTGGTCTTTCAATGATAATGTAATGTATCTACAGTGCAAAATATTTGTTTCATATTTCTCATTTTCTCTGAAGTAATATTTAAGACATAATCAAATCATATTCTCCTAGTATATCATTCTCAGCAGTTACAATTTCTGGAAAATGCAATATTAATTACCTGATATTTTCAACAATACATGATAAATATATTTGTATACTCCGTTATCATATTTATGAATTTTATAATAAATTTAATATTTAGATTTAAGACATACATTGCTCCAGACATTTGAGATCCAGTACTCCTTGTTTTTCTGTGAGACTGATGACAAATAGTTGTACATTGGATCACCTACACAAGCATGGCAGATATCATTGGAATATAACAAATAATTAAAATTCCTTATTTTCTTTTAATTTAAGTTTAGTTGAATACTCACCATAGTCTCAGTCTACACTAAGATAGCCGTATCAAAACATTTATTTAAATGGAATAATAAAAATGTGATTTCTTTCATAGCCAATCAAATCATACTATTATGTTTTGGAGTTAATACATTTGATGGCTCACCTACAGGGCCATTAAAATTTTGAAGACCATGAAATAGGTATCCAGTGTACAAACAATTAGGGATGCGTTCTGTGCTTGATTTATCACAAGGCTCAAACACAGTATTAATTTTAATGGGTTCATGTAGTCTCTAGGAACTTTGTTAAACGTGTAAAAGGCAATACTCCTTTCTCAATTAATAAAGAACAGAAATTACCTTTATTGCAATTTTATAATAAACCTGAACATTAGGATTCAATTATCTCTAGAACTATTAATGTAAATTACTATGGTGTAACATTTGAACTTTTTCTATATTATTATGATTACATAAAAATATGATAATGATATTTTACCAATTGAGACACTATTAATATTTAGGCCTCTCTTCCAAATTTCGTTTCGTCATTGCTTGAATACAAGATCTGCTTTACAATCTTGTACAATCACATTATGTTCACAAAACAAGTTTATATCCTTTTAAAATTTTGAATGTCTCTCTCGTGATAGTGATTGTGTTCCAATCAGGTAAAAAATACATATTCAGCAGAGTTGTCTGGCGTCCATTCCTCTGCCTACTGTGACGATCCACGAATATACAGAAGTACCTTACAACGATGAGGTGTTGTGAATAATTCTATCTTGAAATTTATTGTTCTTATGATATACAACATTTATTAGTTTGTAAACTCACATTCTTGATAAAATGGAATCGTAACGATACTAGTCTGTAGTTGATTCAGTTAGAAATATTTCAGTTCAGATATCTTTTGTAGGACTCCTTGGTAACTTCTATCATACAGACTTATCTTTTCCCTTCCCTTATCTTAAGGTGGATCTCCACATTGCCAATCTAAGATGACTGTAACTCGTCATGAAACACCAGTCTAAATACAGAACCATATAGTATTAAACCGTAACTCTATGATTTTAAAACCAATTAACACAACTAAAATTTTCGGACAAATTTGCATTCATTAATATGAAAACTTGTAACTAAACTAAGTGATATAATGCTATATTATTTTGTTATCAGCAAATAATTGATTAGTTGCTTTATAAAGAAGTATAATGCTTATAATGTAAACAACAAGTAGTTGTACTACAACAGCATACTCTTCTCTAATGCTCACTGCTCCACGTATTATACTATTACATGGGTGGGAAAGAGTTTTTCAGCCAGTAGATCTCATTTTTCAATTTTGTAGTTTTGAAAAATTACTTTTACAATTTTCAAAAGTATAGAGTTCCTCGAATGGACCACCAGCGCCTCGGTCAGATGGTACAGAACGGAGTTTCAGATCGTCGTACTGATATGGACGACCATTTAGCCTTTAGGGCTAAGTCTTTAAAAGTTAATGTAATTACAAAATATTGGACATATATTACTACTAAATCACACCGTAACAGAAAAAATCACCTTCTGGTTCAGACTCCACAACGATGTGAAACCGACAATACCTATGACGATTAACCATTCAGCTAAACGATTTGTGTTTCAGTTGCCACTTAAAATGAATTAAATATAATAAAACCTATACTAAATAGGACATAATTTTTTCAGTATATATATTTTTTCATTTTCAGAGTCAATCCTTTTTAGTTTAAATAATGTGATATATAATATAATATAAAAATGTATAATATAGGGGAATAATAAAATATGTGTCTAATAATGTATAATTTAATAGAATGCAATTTTCTCTATAGAAGAAAGTACAATATTTTATTTTCTTGTGCATGTAGTACTACATTATGTAATAAAACTGGAAAGGACTGCAATTATTCGAGAAGAGCTAATGTCTAGAAGTAGGACAGTTTTAAGAATACTAGTGATGCTAAAACAGCATGCTCTCACATGTTTCCTGAAACTTATTTTCTGAAAATACTAAGTTCAGAAAAATTTCCATGATCTTGTTAAAATCTTATCTTTAAGGGAAAAGAGAAGTTTCATGAAGGAAAAGTCTCATTCAATATTTTACTTGTGTAAGATATAGAGAATCAGTTTCAGCAGACACAGACCAACAATATCTCTTGATACGCCCACTATCAAGCAATTATTACATTTACATTTTAATTATATTAAAAAATTCCCAGGTCATTTGTTTGAAAATTTGAAAAAATGTCCCAGAGGCTTTATATAGTGCCTCCCTAGTGAATATAGTTTCCGTTAGACGCTGACATGTGAATCGGTGGAGTATCATTTGGTGAAAATCAATGAACAGTTTATGCTAGAGTTGTTAGGACGGACGGACCAGACATTTACCGTCAGTCGATTTTCGCTATCAACCACCCACAAACATGATTCTGGCTACACACATTGGAAGTTTTCTAAATTTATGATAGTTATCCATTTTTTTTCATCCTGAGGCCGTGTAATATGCATTTTCTGAGACAATTGCGTTTTTCGCGTAGCATTACGTAACTCTCACTCCTTAAGAAAGTGCAGTCAATATATGAGAGAATTTAGATTATGCGTTCAGAAGATTGTATGCTTCCATAAGCAATTTTCTAAACTGATATTATTTGTTTATCTTCATTTGTAGAGTTAGTATACCAGAGAAAGTAAGGCTCGTGAGGAAATTTGAACAGATTAAGTAATTATGTTAAAGTCAGAGATATTAATAAAGTAGCATTACTCTGTATTTGTAATAACGGTATAGTGTACGAATGAAGAGTGTAAAGTAAAGAAGGATTCTTTTTAGAATATTTCAATGTGCAATACAGGCATAATGCCTTCTCAGAAATATGGAATATCATTAGTTCAGAGTCAATGAACTTGCTAGTATAATATCAATTTTGAAAGAATACATTGATTTAGAAGTCTAGTAATGTTTGTTTTTGCAGGTATACATGCGTATACACAGTCCTTTTCCTACAACGAGGTCTAAATAAATGCATGTTCCCTTGAGTCTTTTTTTGGAAATATTTTTGGAGTTCAGTTTCAAAGCCAATTTTCCTTCAAACCCTAAATGCTGTTTTGCCAGTATCTAACTGTTTCTGTAGTGTGCGCGTTCTGAGATATAGTATAGTAAATGTTAATAGTCTTAACTCAATATTAGGTAATTGTTTCAATCCTGTTCCTCAACCAAACTATTAAATATTGTAATGGAAGAACATTGTGTTCAGTGGTACTCAGTTTTAATAAATATGTTTATTTACCAACGAATAGAAAGTGTGAATAAAATGTATATTATTTACAATGAATATCATTGCAATATTATAAATCTCTGAGAGGTTAGATATTAAGTTATAAATAAATAATCGAATTAGCTGACCATATACTAGAAATTTCATTTTGATTAAATAAATTTTCAATTTATCAATACTATTTACCAGAAATAAAGTCTGCATTTTATTGAAGCAACGATTATTGAAGTCAATTCAAATATGTGAAATTTTTCTTTGACAATTGGAAGTTGTTTTGTATATTTTAATGTCTCTTTTTGTACTAGATCATATAACGACCATAGTTTTTATATTTGAGGTTTTCTGTAGGGAGATACATGGGGACATCACGAACACACATCTATGTCCGAGGCGGACCCATGACCCTTCAGACCCAGAGTACAGCGTATCGTCATTTCTCTTCTCTCTAGTAAACCTTTGACATCATATATCAACATGATACATCAAGTGTCAGCTTAATTCTCCATCGTTTGAATACATTTTCCTGTCTGACCCGTGGGGATGATTAAATGCGAGCCTCTGACTAGGTAATGGTATCAAGGAAGCCAGAAAGACATCTTTATAGTAATATCCTCTTACTACCAAGATTTTTATCCAACATTGCATTTAGTGCAAACAGGTGGCAGAACTCTTTCAAACTCACAGGATCTATGAATCTTATTGTCGTGGGTCGTCCGTGGCTCTAAGCCCAGTGAGGTATTATGCCTTCAGATCAGGCACTGCCACTTCTCCTTTTGGACATCTCATTACAGTTACCCCTATCCCAGAAGTGAAGGACAGACCTTGCACAAAGCATGCTCTGTGCGCGCGATAATGAAAGAGCCAGAAGAAACATAAACATCGACTATAGAGGAGATGCTGGCTACTGTCACAAACTCTTTAAACTTTCTTAACATGGTTATAAATCTAATACGCGTGAAGAGTTGATCTGCCTTACCTTTTATAACTAATTTTGCGTTTTTGATGTAACACTATGCCTCATTTATTTCATTTTAAATTAGTCATTTTACTGTTTCTCTTAATGTATAATTAATAAAAATGTTTAACTGACTTTTATTACTAACTTTCAGAAAATTTTGCGAATAATATTGCACTATGTAATTGTGAATGTTGAGCACAATACACGGTCTTTATATTATTAAAGGTATGAAGTTTGTTTCATTGAAATAATAAGACCTTAGTTTTGATTTCAATTTGAACTTTATGATCTATTAGATCTCTTGTGTTTTCAGTGTGATTCAAACCAGAAATGTATTTCAGTTTGATGTACATTCAAATATTGGGATCTTACAAACACAGTGTTTATCTTGTGTATATCTTACAATGTTAAATTTCTGATTAATCATTCAAACAGGACAGACAACCTGTGAATGAAAAACCATTTCTTACTTTAATATCTGATATATATGTCAAGGTTCTCAGTATTTGAATTGCAGAGGCACTTGAATCAGACAAACTCTCAGAGCTAACAGTCCTTACAAAACTAACATAATTGAAGATATTACGATTCCAGACACTGTGTTCCTTCCGTATTTAGTGGAAAGTGTCCCGGGTAAATTTTAACTAAAGTACTCAATCTCTTTAAGGATTTATTCAAACAAGTTTTTTCTTTCTTAGCAGCTGTTTGAAAATTACATTGTTCCTTAACATTTTAAGAACAAATTTATTCTTTTTACTACATGTTATTCCATGTTAAGAAATAGCTAACTAGTGTAGATTTACAATTAGAATTAAAAATTTACTGTTTATAATGTGCTTTATTTATTAAAGATATCAATTATTACAATTTGTATTAATATAGCAGTGATGTGTGAAAATAATTATGTTAGCGCCTATTCGTCATATCGTTTGTACTGTTGCCTGTATTATAAATAAATAAATAAATAAATGAAATGATAAATAAATGAAAATATCACTGGGAAGGTAGATATAATCTTCACAGCAGTGTAACAGAAATAGTAACAAGTATAGAAGAATAAGATGAATTATATTTTCAAGTATTTCTAATGAGGAGATTCTAGTTTCCTTTTCTGGTATCACTATAAGTGCATCAATTTTACAAATATCTAAACAATATTAACAATATAATTTGCAATGATAATCTATAGGACTGGCAGTCACAATTGGTGCCAGTACTATTGCATACCTGCTCATATATAGAAAGAATGGCGATTATTTTCATATGCATAATAAAATGTATGTACTTCACATTTCCTTAATAAGGCGTAATAATGTCAATGTAAGTTTTTAAATACGTGGTATAATTTAATTTATGATAGAATGTATATTGTAAATGTATTATACTATTTCCAATTATTATAAATAATTAGTATTTCTGCTTTAGATATTAGCATTTAAAATAGTTGTAAATAAAACTTTCAGCTATTAATTTAATCTAACTTCATTCTCACAATATTAGATACCTAGAATTAAGTTAGTTTCATGACAGACTCGATAAATGTCTAGCCTTCCAGGCCACTGCCCCTTGGTTCATTAGGCGTCCACGGGTTCAGACAACGTCAGTACAGTTGGCGGAGTGATCCTCCTTGCGCAATCCATTTCGTTCTGTACCCTCTGTTCCTCCTCTTACTTCCCTGTCACCTCCTCCTGTTGCCCCTGCTCTACGTTGGCAGTAGCATCTGACCTCAGAGTGCTCACCTTTAGAGATAACTGGGAGGAAAATCTTCCCGAGGAGGAGGACGTGTCTAGGCTTGGGCAAAAGTCAATGATAAAATGGATACGCCTCGACATAGGATTAGTCAGAAATTAATCATGTAGTTGTCAGGCTATGGAAAAACAATTTGGCCACACAGAGCATACATATTCTGTGAGTGGATATCCACATAAATTTGACTTGTATTTAATAGGAATGCTAAGTATTTATTACAAATACATGGGATAAAAAGATTATTTAAATGTAGAGTTGGGGAAAAATATTGGATTAATCAGGGGATATCTTGATATTTTGATTTGCATGGGCATATTACAGGAAAAATTATAGTACATGGGATGCATTGGTTCTCCATCAACTGATGTGCTGCAATTGCCTCTGACCAGGAGTCCTAGGATCAGACCTTGATGGCGGCGGATTTTCGACGCTGGCACTCAGCCGGTCAAATTCAGTCGCTATCTGGAGAAATTCTAGCGACCAGCTGCTCGATCGATGGTTTTCGTGTTTCTTGATCAACACAGGCGAATGTCAGACAGTACCTGCAAACAGGCCACGGACCGCGCGCGATCTGTCTTCCTCTTTCTTATCCACCTCCTCTATCGCCACGCACGCACTGCCACCACACCACATGTTCAGGAGGCGGTCAGGCATTGTCCAGCTGGACGGGTGCTGGTGGGAGAGTCCAGGTTAGGCGGAAACCCACTACAGCCGACAGTGAGTCGGCGCCGCATCGCCATCCAGCGGGAAGATCATGCTTGCATATCCGAGAAAAACACACTACACAAACAGGTTATTAGACAAAGCAGTTGTGTGCGAACACAGAAAAATCAAATCAAATCCATCATCCCTAAGTTGAAATGTAGGTAAGTTTCTGCCGAAATATTCGAGTTATCTTTGTCATTACAAAGTTCTTTTGTCGCACTGTACCAGATATTTCTCTTCTGCCCGTCCAGAAGTACTTCTTAGGTACTGACCTCTGGACCTCTTTGACTTGTCCGTCAAAGGGCTCTGTGCTTCACTCACGCCAGCATGCTTTATCAGGTACTCCAAACTACCACCAACATCAAGGTCTTGTACTCCTAGGAACATTGGCTGGGCTTTATTATTTAAAATATATTAAATAGAAAATAAACATTATAAGTCCTATATTCTTAAACACAGAAAACAGAAACAAACTTGATTTGTATGAAAGTGAAATATGATCGAAAAATAAATAAATAAATAAAATCAAATGAGACAAACTTTCATTAAATCCTGTAACTACTTTGCTGTACATATGTTTACTGATCCATTATATTCCTATTATGGCATATATCTATTGTAAAAATGTTAAAGCATTTGCACTGATTTTGAAATTCTAGGCCTTTCTAAAATCTGGACCTTTGGAACCTTTGTGAATATCATATGTGTGAACGATTGTTTTCTATATTTGAACAATATTGAAAATTTTTAACAATTTGTAAATCATCTTTGTCTTTTAGACAAATCACTATTTCTAGAATAAACTTAAAACAATTATATTTTCAAAATTGTATATTTAATGATCTAATTTTGTTGAAGAGATTTTATTCAGAAAATGTCTCTATTTACAATACAAGTAGTTGATGGAGGTTCAAAAGTTTATAACGTTTCAATTTTCAATGTCAAACACATAATGTTTATGTACGAGAATTTGAATAAATTAGAGACAGTGTATTCAGATAAAATTAAAACAGTATTTCAAACGAAACAAATTTTAGTTAATCCAGTTAGAGTATTCATTTTAGAAAACATAAACTATTTAGTTATAGTGTTATACCAGACATTAATGGAAGAAAATGCATTATTTTGAATTTTAAACACTATAGACAGTAATATATATGCTATGTGAAGAGTCAGGGAAGAGTCTGACTTTCACTGTATTTATATTTATTGTGATAATTGTACAAATTAAGTGACTTGATACCTATGGTCAAATAGACATTGTATTTACCAATTACATGTGCTAAATAATGTATGAGTTCTTATTTATTTAGCCATTAGTGTACAAATTAGAAAACTTGATGCTAGTGTGTGAACCTTTAAGCCATTAATCTACACCCTACCATGTTCTTGCTCAGTTCTAGTATTCACCCCAATTGATCATCATCGCATCTTCCACGGAGAAGAGACCATAGGAACTAGAAAAAAGCCTGAGAGGAATACCCCGCCGTCAAACCATTCATGCTAATCTATCCGACTTTTTTAACTTATTTTATTTCCTGGCATGCGTCACATTCTCCTTCAGTGTTGGCCTCCTCAACACACAGAGAGTAAACAGCGCCACAGAAGATCGTCGACTTTGCTTGAAATCCTTACAGTCTACAAAACGTGTTTTCTGAAAAATCAGTGCTTCTTTACAGCATTCCATGCTCTTTGTACCGTATACGGACAGTGAAAGAATGATCTGAATTATTTGAAATGATCCGATAGATTGCATATTTTCTCTCCATTGATCCATTTTATAGACTGATGAAGAAATTACATCTTTCAATAGATATTTGTTTTCAGTTTCTTTCTTTTTCATTATTTGCTTTTAGGCATACAATCGAAATAATCAGAACCTTTAATATCGTTTTAAACGTTACTATGCGAATAATCTAAATGTTCACATTTCGATCATTAATTGAGGTTTCAGAAATATGATTTAAGCTCTGATTCTGCACACTCAATGGGAAAACCCAGTGAAAAACCGGTAATCTTTCCAGTTTCAGCTGTTGTTTGAGCTGGCAGATGACGTTTCAGTCACTCCAGTCTCGTCACATAGTTTATTAAGGTGTCATTTATTACAAGGTGGCAGACAATTTATATTTTCTTTGTACTTTACTGAAGGTCAATGAGATCAGTTTAACCTACAATAGAAACAAGTACTCAAAACAAACGCTGGAATATAGTATCCCTTCATGATGTATTTCATTCCCCTGTAAATGTTTGCCTAAATCGTGTACCTCTTTCATTACAGGCGAAAGGACAGAATGCAAACTTGTATAGAGGTAGAGTACTACCTGGGTACTTTTTCATTCTTTGGGACCTTTGCTTACTTGGATGCTAACCTTCAGATCGATGGTGCATATTTTATTACTCTCTCCATTGATCCATTTTATGAAATGAAGAATTACAATACGTTTCCTTATTCTTTTTGCTCCATTCCACTTCATCCAATGGGAAGTTACCGCGCTTAGTTCCAGGATGAATCATGTGTGACGATGTGTGTTTATACAGACATATCATGGTAGCCTGTACCAGTTTCAGGTATTGAAGGCAATGCCTCTAATCGTGTTTATGTCTACTACTGCAGAAAACAGGAGATTATCGCCACAGCCATATACCATATCGCCTCGCCGCGCCGTCCTCAGGGCACCTCCACGATCCTCCGTCGCGAGGCAGGTACGCCCCAGATAAATTATGGCCTCAGATGCGCTGTAGGAACAACCTTGGTTTGCATACTCATTGTTGCATCCACATTGCTGAAAACATTTGTACCTATCTGTATGTTTGGTGTTCTCCAGTTGCGCCATGTCAGTGTGGCAGGCAAGGTAGATAAATCTGAATATCCCATTTTACATGCACGCAGTTTGGGAGTCAGTTTATGGTCTAATGTTTGTTCTCTCAGATCTACTTATCATCATTCTGCGGAAGGTTTAATATTCTTTTGTCTCTATTGTATTGGATTAATTGAATATATATTAAATGAACTAAATATTAAAACAACAAGCCCCAGTTGGCGCCATTTGACAATTTGCAATATATTCAGTACCATCTATATAACATAATCAGTTCCAATTTAGCAAATGATTGCCAGGAAAATATTACATGAGACTATTATACGTCAACCTTCAACTCTATATAAATTAGATTTCCAGCTATAGGTCGATGGTTTTGAAATATCCTATTGTATACTAATAGGTGTATCAAGTCACCATCTATACAGTGGTCGAACCCTGAAAGCAAATATCTTCTATCTTTACTTCATTATAAGGTGGCTCAATGAAAATCATATATTCATTTCAAAACATGATCATATTAAACAATTTTAGTGTATAATTTGCAATATAAATTAAACACTGTCGCAATGAGACAACCTTATAATGTCTTCGCGCTTTGGACCATCTTTGTCATCTCCGACACGCCGTCCTCAGTCAGACACAATCTTCTCTCTTTCTGAGCCACTTCGATCACGTTCATGAATCATTAAACTGTTGCTACTATCATTCCAGTCAATCGCAGTAGCTATTGAAGCCTCATGTCCCTCCAACTGGTTCCTTAGTATTTTCATCCCTGTATCTTAGTATTCGTTCGATGTTCTGTGTCATTCCTATTAGTGCTTCGTCCCAAAGTATCTAACGTTAATTTGGGCACGATCCATTCGACCACAGCCAGTCGTGCTGCCTCTCATATTCTCAGCCTGCAAGCTCAGTCCATTTTCGATTATTGTTGCAGATAACGCAGTGTATTCATACTCACTTAATCCCTAAATTTCTTGCAAAACGAACTAGCCGTCTTCATTTGTCCTGCTTTTCAGCCCAATCCTAGATTCTATACAATTAACTAGCCGTCTCACGGTGTCCTGCCATGAATATATTGACCCGAGCGACGGCTCAACACGTGCTATACTAGCATGTTCATATATTTATCGTTTCACGCCATTTATAATAAATATTTGTACCATATTCAGTGCATATCAGTATGTCACTATATGTTACGTACCCTCCACCAGCTAGCTCAGAATGAGTTTTCAGTGACAAATAAAAAATACAATTAGAATAGCGAGGTGTGGGGTCATGAGCCATTATTAGTTGAATACATTTACAGAAACTCAGTCGAATCATTTCCACTTACTTAAGTATATTCTAGTCAGTGCTGTTACAGTCAATGACATAAACACTACATATACAGGTACATCTGCTGAAAAAGCAACACACTCTCAATAATTAGTTACTGTTCTTTCTCATTTAAATCATTTCAAAGAAATACCAAAACTTTTACTATCCATTTCAGTCAATAAATTCCCTAGTTACAACTTTACAATTGCTAAGTTTTTCTTGAAAAGATTGGTCTATTTTTACGATATCAGTACTAAAACCTGTACTAATACTTTCTTTCCAGAAACAAATTATTCCTTCAATATCTACAAATGCTAGTTAACGACCTTACTGTGCTCTTTCACAGCAGCCAGAAATCTACAGCGTCGACTCTTCAGTCGCTCAGTGTCCCTTGTCTTGCAGCTCAGTCAGACAAACCGCCCCTCTACAGAACTACTGGTCCTTTCCAGTACCATTGTTCAACTCACGATGTGGCCTCCTTCTCATTCGATGATACTCTTTTCGTATTCTTTTATAGAATATACTGCTTTAATTCCATATTTCAAAAGAATCTCAATACGACAGCTGAGTCTATCATTATGAAGAATAGTATAAAATAAAAAAACTGCAAAGAAAAGAAATGAATGGCCTCGATCAGTTTCCTTTTTATTCACACTCCTCTCTCACAATTTTAATTGCGTCTTATACTCAATATTTCGTGATTGTTTCAATGCATATGTCTGATAATTACCTCCTCAGATGTCTTGAAGAGTTTTATCATCAGTGCAGTCCACAGAAATTGTGGTACAGTGCCTTCTCGTGATCGTGGTCCTCACTCTCAGCTGTTGCTTTGAAAGAAAGCTTTCTTTCTCTGACTCTGATCTCTGTATCTCTGAGACGCTCCACTTACCAGATATAGTTCATTGAATTTTCATTTTCAGATTGTATTCAGGCACTTTGTGCGCGTTAAACTATCATCTTATTCTTGAATATTGATGTACTCCATTTTGAATCTCAACAAACAGATAGTCTAATATATATATATATATATATATATATATATATATATATATATATATAAAATGAAACTAATTGTACATGACGCTATTCAACGTTTCATGGTTTCATGTCAATGTTGATATTAGTATGTTAGGCGAGCTAAACTAACATTTCAGGTACTCATCTCACAGAATCGATTGTTGTTGCTCACTAACAATATGTTATCTACCTGGTGTCGGGGAGCGCGTGTGTGAGGAAGAACGCGCCAACTCCCGTGCAAATGACACTACTCTTACGGGACTAGTAGTCGTGCGCCGAATCAGTAACAGTCAATGGTAGCCTTCTTTCCTCTGGATCGTGGGCGCTGCCCGCTGCTGGGCGAAGGCGTGTGACGAGCGCGTGCCTAGGAGCGCCGTCGGAAGCAATATACGAAAGTAAATCAGGCGGCGATCGAGACGAATCCAGCGGAAGGCAGAGTTGGACTACATGAAAGCGCTGGTGAGCGCCTCCATCGCTGTACTCTTCGATTTAACGCTCTCCGACGTCTCTGCAGGACTCGTAGGAGGAACGAAACGACTTGGTTTGACTTAAATCCGATGTGAAGATTAAGTTAACATGTTCACAAAGAATTGCGGCTATTTTCTGTGAGCAGTGATATCAAAGTGGCATGGCGGAGTCGTGGCATGACGGCACGGCAAATCACCTCACTGGTATTCATCTACCACGAAATACGATTTGGCGAGACAGATGACACATTGAAATTTTGTTATTTTATTTTATTTTGCTTATTAGTGTGTTAAACAATATATTGATCATTCTTCATAACCGTTTTCTGCATTCAATCTTCCTCTCATTCAGAGGTTTCAGTAATAGTCATTTATTTGAAGTAATTGACTGCCCACTTTCATTCTGCATTTATGCTACTATTTCCACCAGGTACTTCCTCTAATCTGGATCAAAATGCACAATCATTGGAACACCTTCTGCAGGTTTCATTCACCTCCATCATTATCGGACAATGCGGGCTGCTCCTGATATGATTGCCTTTTGCAACATGGTGCGCAGAGAGCTCGTGTCATGCCACGGTGCCACCCAGGCATGCCACAGCGACCAGTGGGACCTTCAGAGCATTACTGCTATGAAGGGGCTGTTTTAATCGGCCTTTGAGAAGAACCATTTCAGTCTCACCTGGATGACCAGGGAAACCCACGAGCCCAGTCAGAATGACTGGCACGAGTTAAAACTGGCCTCCCCGATTACAAAATCCTTCTGTACTGCCATTTCATCTGTATCTACCATGCAATATTGTATTATATTGTATTTTTGTTCAGAATTTTGTGTATAATGTAGGTATTGAAACTCAGTAGTTTATTAAACGTTTTCTAAATATCTGAATACTTTAATACAATCTGATGTTATATTCTCATATGTCAGGTATATATGAGTTAGTAAGGAAAGAAAGTAATGCAGAGACAGAAACAGGCGTTTTTATCACAAAACCTTGTCTTGGCTCATTCTGAAAAGTTGAAACATGTTCATATGTAATACTGTTCCTCCTATGCTATGATCATAATTCGTCGTGAGGTCTTGTGCAAGAATTGATTGGCAGCTTGCAAAATGTCTAATAAACTACCACCAGTTCATCAATTGCCCACGTATTGACCATCAGTTATCAGTTTTGTCTAAACATCCATCACTTTTATATTTACATACCACCTTCTTTAAGCCATCATATTCAATAGTTGGCTGTCGATTTGGTTGCTTCATCATTCTCAACTCCTATGTGTTCATCTATCTGTTTGTCCTTTGTCTATCTATTTGCTCTATGTCTGTCTGTCTGTTCATCTATCCCACAATAGTCTGGGCATCTGTTGTCCATTTTATATATCGCTAGTTGTCTGCTGCCCTGTCCGTACATTCATTTGTCTATAATTGCCCATCTGTCGTCAATCGGTCTATGTTTCAATCTCTCTCTGTCGTCAGGCGTGTGTCAAATCCATGTGTTTCATGTATCTCCACCTGTAAGATACATTTTCTCAAAATTGATAATTCAAATTGCTCTTGTGAAGCCAGTACAAGATCTAGAGCAGTTATTTGTTTGGAGAGATCAGAAGGTCAAATACATTTTAGTTTCAACAGAAAAATGGTTACAAATTTTTGTGTATTTTTCCCTCAGAGGCAGTATGCTAAAAGGCTGCTTGAAGAGTCCATTTGTCTTGAAGTCTCAATTTTTAATTACAAGTTCAAAATTTATGATGCATACAATAACTAAAGATAGAGATTTTCTTTAATGAAGTATGTTCTCTCTAGGACAGAGGTTTAAGAAAAATAACACAAAAAGATGCTGGAGATAACCAGTGAAAGTGCAAATTAAAAAGTAATGGCAGAAATGGAAGAATAATCATTAGAAAGGTATAAGTGGGGTGTACAATGGTGACAGCTCTCGCCTACAGAAAGGAAGACGAGGACAGCCAGGTCTTGAGGTACCGTGGGGACAGCAGGCGGCACTGAGACAAGTGGCAGGAGCAGCGGGGAGGCAATTCAGTCTGAGCAGGTCCATCTGCAGGGCGTCGCGCGAGCGCTGGGGCCTAGACGCAGGCGGCGATGACGCTCCTTACCCCGCCAACGACCTTCCGGGCCCAGGTCACCCGGCCCCAGTGCTTTCGCGAACCGGTCGGGATCCATTCTCCCAGGACTCGCGGTTATCATTGAGCTGCCTCAGCGTGTTGCGGCCGCTTGCGACCAGAGGCCCCGTGGGTACGCAGCCTCGCAGGTGCATTGTAGGCAGGCGAAAGCTCCACATATCAGAGGCGTGGCTGCACTTCTTTGGGAGATAAATGCTCTACATCTTATTATAGCCCAATAATTTTTAGGCGTGTGATTACACAGCTTCATCGTCGCTAAGATTGTTTATTATTAAGTGATTCGGATACGTCAACTGCTGGGTCATTAGATTGTGCAGATTTTATCGCATGAACGGTAATCTTCCTGGGATGTGAGATCCGACGCAGACCACACATTCCTTTTGGGGTGAGGCCCAACTGGGTATTTCTCACTAGTGGGCACCTTCCTTGGACAATAAGCAGCTGGTCTCCCAGTATGTATGGTAGTGTAGTGACATGTGTGTACGTACATGAGGTGGGATGGATGTGGAAGGCAGAATATCCTGACGATCCGTGATTTGTTGAATCCTGCTCATTGATTCCGCCTCGTGGGTAAATCAATGGAAGAAGGAGGAGGAAAGATCGCGCACGGTCCTCGGCCCGGGGTCCATGGCGTTTGTTAGGTACTGCTCCGGCATTCGCGTGGTGTTAATCGGAGAACACGGAAACTACCGATCAAACGCAGACGATTGGAATTCTCCTCAGACGGTGTATGGTGCTGAACAACACTGTAGTGGCTGAATTCGTCACAAGCTCTGTAGCTGGTCAAATTCTGCCCCGTCGTGACTCAAAACTGGATCTCCAAATCAGAGGGCTGCAGGACATCAGTGTGCCCTCAGCCATCTAAACAATTCCGCCAAGAGGTATGTGCGAAAATCAAATGTTGTTAACGAGTTTTGGCACATTCAGTGCTGGACTAATTTAGGCAATCACAAATATGCTGTTTGGTCCCGTTCTAATGGTATCTGGTGGAAATTATTATTTTCTGTAAAATATTAAAATTTCAAATTATTAATTTATTTTTTGGAAATGAGAGATGTTCGATTTGTTATCTCAAACTGAGTTAATTATCAACTGGAATAAAGTGCTTAGTACTCACACCCATCGATCTGAAATCCTGAATGGAAAATTAAATGGAAATATCAACAATGCTCAAAATTTTGAGTTAGTAAAGATGCATAAAAGCAAACATGCTAATTAACGTTCAATTTCAGAATAAATATACTTGTCATGTCCCTCAGGTTGTATCTGAGAAAGTGTAGAACATTTGCAAGCAATAGAATTTGATGGTGAATATCTGTAATCTTGTCTTATTTCCATTACTTACTTTTACGTCTTTATCCAATATTATTTTTTCAGTGTATACCTCATTACGTTCATTGCAGAAATTTGAGTCAGGAGTAGATGGGGCTTCAGAGCAACAGATTATTCCATGAATCAAAGGCAACAAAATGACATACAGGCGCCTGTCAGAACTGGCCTTCAAAACCTGCAGTACAATTCGACCGCGTCTGACTCAGTGGAACAGTTGTTGCCCTACTTTGTAAATCTCCGTCCTCCTCTACCCGGTCGCGGCAGTGTGGATCAGTGAAGTAATGGAAGAAAGAACATATTGACAAAACTATTCTAAGTGAAACTATTATTCAGAAAACTCCTTGGTTTCAATGTTCTTGATTATATCACAGATCCTTTTCATTCATTTAATTGGTTAATTTTTATATCAAGATTACCAGCCCTGGGTACAATGCTTAGTAGCCAAGTCATTAATCATACAATACCTACTCCTAAAACGCTGTATTTGAATTCGGCATTTCACCGCAGATGGTTTTCAACATCAGTCATGAAAGGTGGAATTATTGGAAAAACAACCTGCGTCAGGCTGATAGTTCACAAGCTCTTTTGACTATTTGCTCATAACTTTCTTTCTCCTCTCTTTGCTCTTTTTCTCTTTCTTTCTTTCTTTCTTTCTTCTTTCTCTTTCTCTGCTGCTCTTTGCTGCTGCTGCTATTTATTTATTTATTTATTTATTATTGTTCTTATTTATTTGTTATTTGTATTATTTATTTATTTATTTATTTATTTATTGTTATTTATTTATTTATTTATTTATTGTTATTTATTTATTTATTTATTTATTTATTTATTTATTTATTTGTTATTATTTGTTATTTATTTATTTGTTGTGCCACTCTCAGTCTTTAGCCCCTCAGCCTGAAATGAAACATTACTAGGATGTCCACATACCCTACCTCTGCTTCTGTAGATCCTCTCCCATTTGTTTTAAAACAATCGATGTATTTTATGTCTATAGTACTTCTTGACCAAAGGAATACGCTATTGGTCCAGATAGTGGATGACGAGGTGCCTCTACCAAGCAGGGTGGTGGTGGGTTGATGATGAGGAAGGGTTGGAATGGTCTGAGAGTTCAGTCAGATTCCATAATGATGAGGCCTCATTTTCTGCGTTCAGAAGTATGTGAGGGTATGGAGAATCCTTTGAAGCTGTCATCGGTGTCGATTTCGACTTGTTTGACTGGTTAATCTAATGATAAGTGTGCGTTTTGGCCTGTAACAGGATAATTTATTCAAGATTGACATTTGACTCCTCTAGTATGTCAGAGTCTGTCGTTAGAGTGTGGAACATTCGTTGATTCAGTTTGGACATCACTAGACTATTTGGACATGTTAATTTAAACTCGCAAGTAAATGTAAACTTACAATGTTATTTCGACTGAATATTCCATGTGGTTGATTCTCTCTGTAGTGCATGTTTTAATGCTAGAACCTTTATAATGTTATTTTGATTTAAATATTCAATTAGAATAAAACATTAATGAGTGCCTCGTGGGCAAATTTCAGTAAAGGACAAGATATTTGGACATGTTAATTTAAACTTGCAAGTGATTGTAAACTTACAATGTTATTTGTTGAATATTGTAAATTTTAAATTTTGATAACTTTAGTTGGAAATACTGTATCTGTATAAGTAACGGCTTGATGACAAGGGTTATACTGACAACTGACTGAAGTAAGAGGAATGTTATCATTTGTTTAAATTTCAAGAAATTTATCCTGTAATTGTGTGTAAATGTGTGTAATTGGCGTGCTCCATTGGCAAATTTATATTTGAACCTGTCAGTTCTTCTGAAATAAATACACGACATTACCTGAAATTGATAGTGCAATTTTTATATAACTGCCTCAAGGCCTAACCTCTCAAGGCCTGTCTACTCTATATCCAAGGCCTGTCTGCATTATATCCTGGTTTTCGCGTCTTTCTCAGTCTAGCCTCTAGATGTCGCATGATCAAGTAGTGCTTGATACAGTCGCAATTATGCGACATCTAGCAACACGATCGAGAAAGACACGAAATCCAATAACATAAAGTCACTGTGAAAACAAGCCTTGTGGGTACACGGTAGACGACTCCACGACGAAGCCAAGTGTCTGACTCGGGGCCAGCCCGGTTAAGTCCTGGGAGGCTCGGGAACCCCACCTCATCTCCTCATTGCCTTCTCCTTGAAGCTATCGACGTGAGAACCGTAGGAACCTAGTCAACATGTCAGGGAGTTTATGCCGGAGAATTTCGAAGACATTCTTCGCCGAATCACGCTTTAAGGTCAACGCGCCAGGGGCCCAGCTGATGGGTTAGCTGGCGAATCCGGTAAGACGGAGCTTAGCGTCGCCTACTGCTTCTATCCTGAAGCTAACGACGTGGGTGCTGCCGAGAAACTTAAGATCCGGATGGTCTTCTACAACTCTCTGCCAAAAACCACATCCACCTACGACTTCCCCCTGCGCGAGAATCTAGGAGTGCAGAAACTACGCTGAGGGCAAAATCTGTGCGAATTTGCCGGCGCGGGACTTGCGAGAAAGGGGCTCTATGGGGCGTTGACAGGCCGCTTCTCCCATCATGCAGCGCGGAATCCACGCGGCTGGTCCAAAACCGCCTCGGTATCGGAGCGTCATTAATTTCCGTGTCGCGTCGCCTGCTGCATCCGCCTCCACTCCACGCCGCTACGAAACGTCGTTCGATTCATACGGCTAAGTGCAGGAGTACCAAGAGTTCGGTAAAAAATGGATAAATTGATGTTTCGGATACTTTCTGGTCCACAAAAAAGGAGATTTATCTTTCCTTGGAGGACTTGGAGATCTATCGAGAAGAGGAAGCGAAAAATGAGTCAGGAAGGGCCGAAGGCGGGGGAGAAATATTTATAGAGTTTCGTGTTTCGTCGGCCAGGAAGTGTCGCTCCAGTTTTATGCCTTTTGTAGACACCTTTGAGCCGCTTCGTCGTACAAATGTAGGCGCTGCCGGAGACTTGCCTTCTACGTTACTGATATCTTTTATTCCATCTCTGACGCGCTGTCCTTCTCTGCTTTTTTGCGCCGGAAGGAAAAGTGGGGCGCCGCCCGCAGAGACACACTTCCCGCCTCTTCTTCCTAACTTTGCGTGTAGTTTTTGCTCTTTGACTTCGTAATACTTCTGCATTTGATTTCGCCTCAACTTTCTGCGTTATTCGATATGCCAAGTCAATTTTGGGTGATCGATGCTTCCAAAAATACCGCCACTATAGTCACAGCGATAAAAAATTCTTGGGCTGATGGCGTATGAGTAGTAACATTGTTCTGAATGAAGTATGTTTTGAACTTTTCGTTAAAACTTGAGTCGTCCATTATATCATCGCAATACGAAATAAACAGGAAGATATCAATCGTTCAACACTTTTATGTGGATAAGGCACACAGATAAATAAATCTTTATAACATGTAGAGGAAATCAACGCATCCTACGTTCTATTATCCTTTCCGGTAAATATGCTCTTACGTAAACTCGTAACACTTCAAGTGATCCCCATGGATTAATGCAATTTTCCCCCCAACCCCCACATTTTAAACAAATCTGTTTTACTAATCCGTATATTGTAACAAATACTTTTGTATCTCCTATTAAATACAAGTCAAATTTATGTACATCTTTTATCGTTAATATCTATTTTTTATAATTCTATACATTTATTTTCATTACTATTTGTAATAACACAATATATATTATCGACAAAAATCAATTATTTATCATTGTAATTAGTATTATTAATTCCCCACAGCGCTCCCAGATGTTCTTCAATCGATACATTTCGAGCTGGTTTCTTTTTATAAGCATAATAGCTAATAATTCTCGCTGCTGTTTTGCAGCTACTCTGATTGGCTTGATTTTACGAAAGGGCACTGACACGTGACAATGTAACGTTTTAGATAAGTCAACAAAGCAAAATTCATTCCGTATTTTTGCCATTTTTTCTGGAAAGCTCCTCTTTCACAGATGGACACCAAATTGATTGCCAGCAGTTGGTCATTAGTCCCGTTATTGTAGTGCATGTTTCCCCCGGGAGATGGCGGGATCTTCCCCCGCTGGATCGCGAGATCCGGCGCCGGCCTACCGTCGGCTAGTGGGGCTTCCCCCTAACCAGGACTCTCCCACCAGCGGGGCACCGCCCCAGCCGCGACAAGCTCTAAGCTCCCGACCGGTCTCCCATCATGTGGTAGTGTAGTGCATGTTACTGTAAGTGTGTGTGTAAAGGGAGAGGATAGGACATGAAAGTGGAAAGACAGATCGCGCGCGATCCGTGGCCCGATTGATAGGGTATTGCTCCGGCATTCGGCTGGTGTTGATCGGAGAAACCACGGAAAACTACCGATCAGAGCAACCGGCCGCTAGAATTCGCCTCCAGGCAGCGACTGAATTCGACCTAGCTGAAAATCTAGTGTCGAAAACCTGCCGCCGTCGGGACTCGAACGTAGGACCTCCCGGTCAGAGGTCAGTTTTAAATATATCGTCATTCTTAAAAGTCGTCCGCATTTGAAAGAAGAAACAACGATGAAAAATGTCCGGATTTATAGAAAATCTAAAACCGTTTTCACTCTGAGCAATCTGTAATGGTGGTGGTAAAAAGCATTCTGGAAGAGTCTTTAAAAGAGGCCTTCAAAATGGACAGTAGCAAAACCCATCCTGGCATTTGGCGATTCGCAAATAAGGAATGACTGTTTCGGAAATGAATATTTTGCCACAACATATCTTTCTGTTGGAAATAAGTAATTTTAATATTAGCATTATTGTATCAATATTCTCTCATACAACAGAAAAGTTATCAATTACGGGTGTAACCTTCAGTGAGCGGAGAACCAGCAGGAGCAAACCATTTTCGTTTTAAATTCTTCGTCCACTGTTTCAGCTTCATTGCTTAAATGACTGTCAAAATGGTCAGGAGGAAAAATAACACCATTAATTCCTTACTCTTCTTCACAAAGTAATGTATGACAGGGTTAATAATAATAATAATAATAATAATAATAATAGTAATAATAATAATAATAAAATAAAAAAAATAATAATAATAATATAATAATAATAATAATAATAATAATAATAATAATAATAATAATAATAATAATAATGTCTATTAATGGCGAGGCTCAGGCCATAGGGCCTGCACTTCCGCCTAACCACTGAGTCTTCATTGATACAGGGTAACATGTAAGAGATGATACAGAGTAACATGTAAGAGGGAGGAAATCTGTAAATTTAGGTCTGGGAATGCAAAACTAGGAACCATCTCCATACGCCTTTAGCGATTGAGTAAACCCAGAAAACCTCAACCAGGATGACGGCTTATGGCCGAACATTAATATAGAAGAATATGATATGCATAGTAGTGAAGGTGAAGAGAAGAGGTGTATAGGGAAAAGGGTCGTAAAGACATGGGGAAGTCTGTGAAGGAAGAAAAAGCGAAGAAAAGGAGGAAGAAGAAGTAGGTGGAAAAGTAAAATTTTTCCTGAAGCGGTACAGAAATATTACATTTGATATACATTAGCACTTAACATAAATATACAAGCATTTGTAACACCAGAGAAGCACTAGACGATAAGTTAATAGTACCAGTAATTTAAAACATAATATTGACAGTATTAAGAAACAATGTAAAAGTTCAAAAGGATATAAACATCAATTGTAATTATTTTTAAGGCCAATATATTGTAGTTATGATAACAATGATGACAGCATGAAGATAGCTATAAGTATTTTAGCATTTTATTTGGAGCGTGGCTAATCACTTTTAAATATTTTACTTGAACAACTTCATTAAGATACACAGAAAAATATGTGGTTGTTAATAATTTAGATAGTTTGAGAGAGAATGAAAAATGAGAATACAGTAATGAGGTATGGGGTGGAATTTTGAATTTAAAGAGAGGAAAGCGTGGCGTTTAGGGGGGCGGTGACCGGGTGCTTGGAATTGGGAAAAGTCTGGAGGATGAAGAGGACATAAATGCCATTCTATATGTCGTTATACCTTACCAAAGTATTTAATTCGTTTTTGAATTTACGGAAAGTATTCGAATATTTTAGACTCGCTGGTAGTTTATTCCAGGCTAGGATAGCTGTAATGGTGAAAGATTTACTGAAAGAAGCGTGGTGTGACGTGGTACACAGAGTAGAGCTGAGCTAAGAGCTCGGTTTAATTTTAGAGGACTGAAATTACTTATTAGACGTGTGACATGAGAACCGTATAAAATTTTATAAAGAAGAAGTAGAGAGTGAAGTAACCGTCTTTTATCTAAAGTAATCATATGAAACGAGTCAAAAAAGTATGATACACAGTCGTATTTTCTTAGATCAAAAAGAGCATTAATCACTTTTATGTAAAGTAGATTCTCGTCGTAATCAACCAGCATTATAATGTTCTAACCAATTCCTTCAATTTTAATTCCGGCGTAAATGGATGGTGCGATGAACCTAACCCACTCATGGTTTATCAGTGCGACACACATGAGATGCATGAGGAAGTTCCGTTAGTATTGAGCAGCCGTAATGTTAATTGGCATACGAGCGTTGTCGTCTTGGCTAACGCAGAACACTTCTTTTAGTTCTAAGATGTGCTAAAGTTCACGCTTTATACAAACATGTTTCTCTGTGGCGCATATTATTATTAAAATGTTTGATTCTCGTCTACTGCAAGTATCTCACAAATACTCCCAAATTTTATCGTGCCATGTAGGTATTATCCATGGCCGCAACGGGCGCCACTAGCCCACCTACCCTTTCATTCAGACGTTTGGATGGGGAAGTTGAGGCCCAAGGGCAGGTTCGTTATACTCTGATTTATACTTTAATTTAAACTTAGTGGTACTTCAAGGTTACGGGCTGGACGGAGAGGGAGGCATTATCATCCAATCGGAAGCTCCAATACCAAAAATTAACTCGTAACAATGCGCCCGACTGGATGACAGTGTCCTCCTCTGTCCAGCTCGTGACCTTCAAGTGCCATTGCGTTCAAATCGAAGAATCAACAGAATGTCCCTTCCAGGTCAGGAGCTTTACGAAGGCGATGACGCAGTCATCCAGTCAGGAGTTTCTTTACACAATTTTTAGTATGGGAACTGCCGATTGAATGCCCCCCCCTCTTGCGGTTCGTGAATTTGAAGTGCCACTCTATTTTATTCGGAGTATAGGCAGGTTGGCCGGCACGAAGGGGGCAGATAGGGAGATGAAAAAAGGAGAGGAGGGAGGGAAGGAAGGTGGGAGGGTGGGAGAGGGGAAGGAAGGGGGAAGATGAGGTAGGGAGGGAAGGAGGGTGGGAGCGGGGGGAAGGGGAGAGGAGAGAAGGAGAGAGGGAAGGTAGTGGGTGGGGGAGGGGGAAGAGGATGGAGGGGAGGAAGGAGGGGTCGCCGACCGCATTAGCGCCCCGGGCGCCGCCCGCAGCGCCGCCTGCAGAGACACGGCCTCCTAATGCGGCGCGTGGCGGGCGCCTAATCAAACAGGCCCATTATGCGGGCCGCCCCGCCCCCACCCCGCCCCCGCGCCCATCGCTCGCTCCGCTGCCCGGCGTGCCTGCCGCGCGCGCTTCCACGTGCGTTCCCGCTCAAGAGGCCCACGCACAGCACGCACTGTCATTAAACTACGTTCAGGCATCCACCAACCTCAGCCTCCGTATCGAAGAACAACCTTCCTACTGGCTCAATGCCGCTGCAGCCACTCTCCTCAGGAAGGTGTCTGGGTTCGAGTTTTGGCCCTCCCCAGATAGCTAGGTAGAATTCAGCTGCTGAATGGAGGAGAATTTTTCCGGCTGCCTGTTCTGATCGGTAGTTTTGAGAGGTTTCTCCGTTTAATTCCAGACAAACGCCGTGTCACTACCTTAAAAAATACGTCAAAGATCGCTCGAGATCTTCTTTTCTCTTATTAGTTCCCGCCTCAACCCTTACACGCAGGCGCACTGGTATGCACGATCACATGTCGCATCCAATCGAGAGAATAGAGCTCGTCCCAGGTAAGGCGGTGCACCTTCGTGGAAGATACTTGGTGGGTGTGAAATCTTCGCAGGCCAACGTGTACGTTGGTGCCGGATCACATAAACCGGCGGGAGGGAAACACCGACATCCCAGGATATAATAGGAGTATATACTTCTTGTCCGACCCTAATGTCCAAGTGGGCGTTCCCGAAACCTGAACCTAATGTCCAGTTGACGACCCCGGAACAATTTGCAGTGAGAAGTCAGTGCTCTGCGATCTGTGGTAATTTCCATGTAAATCTCGCGTTCTTTTCCGCCATGTAAATTTCGGGAAAAATTGGTTCACTTAGAAGACAGCTCAAAAATAATCAAGAAAATGTATTTTTTCCTGGGGTTTTTATCCAGCCGACAGCCGGTTATCCTTTACGTCCCGATGGGACGCATATTCGACCATCCACTAGATCAACACACTTGCGGGCTTCTCTAATCTGGGGTCAGCACAGCTCTTCGCGACAACACGTACAAAGTCAAGGGACAAACAACCATGCCCAAGGCGGGACTCGAACCCGCGACCTTTGGGACCGAAGCGCTGAGTCGGTACTCGCTCTTAGCCGCCTCGGTCATCAAGGTCGGCAAGAAAATGTTTACGACCCTAATAAGAGGTTTTTCCTCTAAAGGAAATGGCTCCACCCTCAGGAATGAGATATTTTGCTTCGTTGCAACTAGTTGATCTTTCTCCGCTCCGTTGAAGCTTCTTCTTCTGGTTGTACTAGGATTTCTGTCAGAAAACATTCACCAGCCTTTCTTTTTAAATTAACTTTCAATTCTTTTCTATATTCTTTTAGGTTTTATATTATATTATAATATCAACGTCCTTGACTCGTTTTCAAGTTCTCCTCTTCTTGTTATAAAGCAGGGCTGCTCAAGCAAAGCGTTCGGGAGCGCGGAGCGCGAGAGCACGTTCGGAAACAAGTCACCGGAGCCGCCATGACGCGCGGCTTGCGATAACTTCTGTTGCAGTGCCCCGATAACTCCAATCACGGAAACATGGAAGTGGACGCGAGCACTTCTCAAACAGAAGCGTCCACACAGACAATTTGCAATGCAGCCTGAAAAGAAAAGTATCCTTTCGCAGATGGCAGTAGCTATTTCAAATGTTTGGTTTGCAAAATTTGCTTTTCACATGAAGTTTAATTATTCTAAAGGGGAACTTAAGAAAGATTGCAGTGCTATGAGAAACACTGCCTTAAGAAGTACACTTTGGATATATGTTGATGTTCATATATAGTTTAAGAGTAAAATAGCACACACAAAACAGGTTAATTTTATTTAACTGTGCCTTTCGGAAAGATGAATCTCTTTCTTCTCAAAATTAACTTCAGTGTCGAACATTCACGGAACATCCAATTTTGTATAATTTGGAGAGGTGTTCTGAACATTGCGTTTAAAATTTGAAATCCGATTTTAGGATTTGTTTGATTTACATTTATAATTTAATATATTTGCTTCACCTTTCCCTCTTGATATATGATTTTTCCGTGTGATTTTCAATTAGAAATAACTGATTTGCAGTGTGACACTGAATTAAGAGAAACATTTCAATCAAAGGAAATATTTATTACATTTTATGAGAACGTCTCTCAAAAGCGTTTTCCGAAAATGAATCAGAATGCTGCTCGAATGTTACGTATTAGAAGTTAGTGGTATTTTTTCTTTGAAAATTAGTAAATCTCGAATGAGAAGTACCATTACAGATCACAATCTGAAATGCAAGAAGAAAAATAATTTATTTGCAATTAGCTTGATTTTTTTTATTTTAATCCCATTTACTGTCAATATTTCCGTTCTTAGCTTTTTAAGTAAGTTTCTTTCGGTAACCTTTAGAATACTTTTTCATAATCAGCAGAACGATAAACTGTAATGTCGCAGCAATTAAATTTCTTAACGTGCTTCAGCACTCTTTTGAAACTAAAAATTTGACATATCTGACGCAATCGCCAAAGGGACATTTTTCTATTCATGTTGCAATGAAAATTGCCTTTTTTACTTTTAAATAAAAAAATATGTGTATTACTAGTAAATGTTTCAATAAATGTTACAAAAATATTTCTTGTTTCTGTCGCAATATCCTTTCCCAGAGCAATGATACACTTTCAGTTCGAGCAATGGAAAATACATCCAAGAAACAAAACGCGACCCACTGCGTCACAAGCCGCCGATCGATAAAATATGGCGTAAACTGCTTCGTCTGCTGCCAGAGCGAAGAAAGAGCAGGGAGCGAGCGGCGGCTCCACATCGGAGGAGATCGCTGGGCGGCCCTGTGTAAAGTCTGCTCTGGAAAACTCGTCTTCATTACATGAAGTACATTGAAATTTGCTGTAAAATTTAATAGAGTAACAAGTTTTTAAAGCAAAGTTCGTTCATATAACCCACAGTTTGGCGCTTTGGAGCGCTCTAGCAGGATAATTTACAAAGTTAAGCAATAAAAGTTGGTAAAAAATGTTGCAAATCGATTCCACTAGACAGCTTCAAAAACGTCATCGGGATAAATTCTATTGGCCGGCCGCTCTGATCGGTAGTTTTCTATAGTTTCTCCGATCAGCTCAGGCGAATGCCAGAGTAGTACCTTAATGAATGGGCCATGGACTGCGTGTGATCTTGTCTTTCTCTTCCTTGTCCTATCCCCACCCCTTACTTACACTCACACCACTACACTGTCCCACATAACGGGAAACCCGTCTGGAATTAAGAAGTGATGGGAGATACATTGTTGGGGACACCCCTGCTAGCCGATGGTAGGTCGGCGGCGGATGTCGCCATCAAGCGGGGGAAGATCAGTGCCCCTCCCGCGATAAAAAAAAAGGCATTACATTTACAATGATCTTAGCTGTTGACGCGCACGGAATCACTAATCAATCAATCAATCGATCCAACCACCCCCGTGCGTCAGGAATAGTGACGACAATGAACGTGCACAACGTAGAGCAAAATTAATTTCGGCACTAATGGACAAACCGAACAATCATATTTTCGAAAAGCTACTAAATTAAAGATTTACTCAATTTTGGCGTGTTCTCGTCACTTATTCAAAAGTAAAATAATCATTTTGAATTTCACAACCATTTTATAGTACGATACGTAATAAAGTGTAAATACGTAAAAATCTTTAATAGTGTATCTTTTCGAACTTTCGAAAGTTCTTTTAATTTTGCTTTATGTCGGGTTAAATCTCAAGAAATTTCTTTCAATTTTAGCTTCCTATATACATCATTCAGACACACCATAAAAGAATTCCATTGTTTGAGACATCCAAGAAATCTCGTAACATCGATTTGTGTGATTATAAACTGAAACAACCTAACATACACTCATCAAATCAAATTACATAGAATCATATACATGTGTCATTTCAAATTTCAACTAATAGAATTAATTGATTTATTTGTATTGAATTGCTTTGAAAAATATATAAAAATTACGCTTTTGGTAATAACTAAGATATTTACGTTAAAATAACGTTTTCGGTTTAATTGCGTTCTTTAGCTTTCTGAAAGAATGGTTTTGCTATCATCTATGTTGATTTGATTTTAATAGTTTTTAACATCAACTTTTACATCCGTATTTAAGCATCAGTTTTCTTAAAAAAATGTATCACAGTCTGGAGGTTACATTTAGTAAAACAATCCTGAACTTCCTTTATTTTTTACAGAATGGGAAACAATTTTATTTCAATGATAAAGATTAAAAAACTCTGATAATTAATTAATACACGTGTAAAATATTAAAAACATTTTGTGAAACACGTAACCGTGTACGTGTATGCATATAAGTTTAAACGGTGTAAGGATAGAACTAAGAACAAGGAAAAGAAGGAAACATCGCGCGCGGTCCGTGGCCCGTTTGTGATGTACTGCTCTGGCATTCGCCTGGTAAAACTACATATCAGAGCAGCCAGCCTCTGAAATTCTCCTCCAGAAAGCAGCTGAATTCGGCCTAGCTATTAAGGTAGTGTCGAAAATCCTGCCACAGTCAGGACTTGAACATTAGGACCTCGCGGTCAGCGTCGTTGCAGAAACAACGGTAATACTGGCTGTGAGAGCAACAGCATTTGCTAGTGAAATAAACAAAAAAAAATACTGAATGATGCAAGCGAATGAAAGAGACGCACATACATTCCACCCCAACGAACCTGCTTCACATGCACCCGTCACGAGCAAACGCCCCCCTGGGCCATCTTTCCAAGGAAATGGAAAGCTATTATTAAAATACATTGAATGATCAAGAACAAGCCGCCCTCTGAAGTGACGGGGAGCCACGAGGGGCTCCCCCTCCCCCTCCGGCTGCCTGCCCTCGCAGCGCCCTCGCCCTCTACACCTCGCGGACGCGCGCTCTTCGATTCGAGAGCGGATGATGCGGCCTCGCTGCTCGTCCAATTTCGCATCCGACTTGCAAAGTGTGCCACACGCACGCGGCCGTGCGGGGTCGCGCTGTCGCGGGGGCAGGGGGTGGGGCACACGCACAGCGCTCCAATTGATTGGTTGGTGCTCCCGGGCGTGGCAACTGCTACGGTCATAGCGCCGGAAGGATACCGAAGGCACACAGTGCAATGGTAATTAGTTTAATTTAAAATGTATGATTATTTTTAGGTAGTCAATTCAAGACAGATGCCCTCTCTATGCTTCAGAATCCTAATCGGCTGATTCTATCTGCTAATAAATTCTAAAACTAAAAAAAATAAACTAAAATAACTGTAGTGCATGTTTTTATCGCTGGAGTTGGCAGTGATCTTCCCCAGTGGTTGGCGAGATCCGGAGCGACCAACCTGGCGGCTAGGAAGGTTTCTCCAACCAGGTGTCTACCACCAGCGGGGCACCGCCCCAGCCGGGCCCAGCTCTACGCTCCCGACTGGTCTTCATTGCATGTGTGGTAGTGTATTGCATGTGACTGTGTTTCTATGCAAATATCAGGATAGAACAAAGAAGAAGGAAATATCGCGCGCGATCCGTCGCCCGTTTGCTAAGGAACTGCTCCGGCATTCGCTGCTGTTGATTGAATAAATAACAGAAAAGTATCGACCAGAACAGCCGGCCGCTGGAGTTCTCCTCCAGACAAGGCCTGACTTCGACCTAGCTATCTAGCTAGTGTCGGACATCCTGAATTTGGATAGAAGAAGCGAAATCTCCTCTATCCAAATTCCCGCTTTACGAGGGAAAGGATTATATGTAAATTGAGTAAATTCTTAATGAAATACACATAAATATGTTATATCTTCTGTTATTCAACAGAAATAGATATTTTAATTTTATACACTGCAATATTTTGTGTAATATTTACTTGCAATTTCATCTTCGCTTCTTGAACTACTTTCACTTACTTTTTCTTTCGCGACAAGCAGAGTAAATGCATCATTATTAGAGGATGGATTTTAATGAAATGTCATTTTTTTCTTTTCACTTTAGAACAATGCCGTTTAGTTTAGAAATTCATTTTATGTTACGACTAAAGGAATTGACTCGTTTTCATAGGTCATTATTTTGCGTTGTACGTCGATTTCGATTTATAGGTCATTTTTTACATTTTCCCGTCAGTTTTAATGATTGTTTGGCGAATTTCATCGGTTTTAATGTCATTTTTATTGGTACTTCAAATAATATTTACAAGATGGAACAAATGTTCTTCACACAATTATTCAGTTAACTATTCGATTTGTTCGCTCAACAATTGTTTTGATAGTCAGTATAAGTATGCAATTCGTGTAACGTATATCAGCGCTATAGCCGGTACGGCCGATTTCGGGATAACTAAAGACAAAGATTTTCTGGTAAAGAACAGTCCAAACCATAAGTTTGCCAACAGAGTTCACTCGAACGAATGGAATTACATCAGTAACGTATCCAACAGCTTGAGTTGTTCATCCGAACTGTTTTTAATAATATTTTTTACGTAATTTGGCTTTGGTTTTAGGTCATTTTTAAAGCATTTTAAAAGCATTTTATTGATAATTTTCAGCGATGTTTTCGGTCATCAAATTCCGCCCCCTAATCATTACCAATAATTCCTCTAAATCATTCATTTCCTATGGAGTTGCTTTACAGATGTAACATTTCTGCGTTAAGTTAATGTCAAGAGTACCTCATACCTTTCCGTCCACCATAGACATCATCAGAAGCATGTCGTGGAAACAATATTACAATGAAGGCCGTCAATCGAAGGAAGAGTGGACGTAAGTTGTTTTATTTGATTTTGTAGAAATTCTTCATTTTTAATTAGCTGAGCTGTTTATATTCAAAACTGAAACTGAAACAATAACTAATTTACGGAGATTGAGGATTTTGCAATAAAACACGTTTTGTTTCTTATGCAGAGACAAAGTTGAATCGGTTCACAACTGATAACAACCATGTATGTGTTACTGAAATAATCTCCTGTTTGCAGTCATTGTGCCCATTGGTGCCCCCAAAACCCGTCTTGCTTATAAACCTTAAGCTGAGCACCGAATGAAAATTGATGGACGGAAATTATTCGAAAATAAGTGTGGTCGAGAAGATTGAAGATTTACTTCGGTAACAGTTCTGTAAACTGAAGTGATATTAACATGGTACAATAGCATCCCCTACTTCGTTTTAAGTGGGGCCCACTGTGGTTCCCCTTTTCTTGAACCAATCTCGGGCAATCTGATGTTGGTGTTTACTGAACTGCATGTTGACCATTAAAGTTAACGTTTCATCTCAGTAGCTCACTGAATCGAATGTCTGTTCTTTGATTACCACACGCACCTAATTTTGGAATCGGAGTTGGAATTCTCAAGGCTTTCTTCATCACCTGACCCACTCTTTGGCCGCAGCTCATCTGATGACGGCTTTGGGCGGTGTAGATCAGCGTATGGATCGCACAAAGCGTTTTTTATTTTCCTTTTTTTATCCTTTCACCGTTTGGTTCAAATAAAGTCATTGGGTGACCAAGAGTTAAAGAATCTTCAGGATCTTGTGGTGTAGGAAATCAGATGGCAAAATAAACCTTTCATTTAACAAAGCTGAATTTTCTTTTAAAACTTATCACTTTTTCTATTGCATTTTTTTCAATTGGCCTACGCTTAACTAAAAACGTTTCTAATTTGCCGTTGTCATATAATTAACTCATTTGGTATTTTCTCAGAATGGGTAGATTGGCCCTCGTCGTTTAGCTCATTGGTCAGCTTGCTCGATTTCTACGACGCGACCTCGGGTTCGATTCCAGGTCGATTATACTGTGCGTTTTCCTTGTAATGTAGCAGTGTATGATGCTGTGCTACGATATCAAGTCTCACTTCTCAGGTTGAGAAGAGCAGATTGCGGCATGGGGATGCGTTCGTGCCACACGTCCCCCCTTAGGCCGCGAGGGCGGGCGCTGATGGTAGGCCATGATCCGTACGCGAGCCTTCGCGCCAACTACAAGCAGCACAGGGCATTGACAAAGACTAACTACATGCAACCGAACGACTACGACCAGGAGCTTCCAACAGAATCTCCCATACCTCATTTTTCAGCATTCTCCAGAAACTCGTATAAAAAGAAGAAATGTTTCTTTTGTAATACAGATCGTCTTAGAGTCTTAAAAATGGTGCTTACTCTTTTAACACAGGCCAGGAAGTCTTTTTTTTATTTAAGTTTTTATTTCCTTGTTCGACATTATTATGTCTTTCACGGGTTTGATGATATACAATATACAATTTTGTTGTAATTACATTTCGTCATGTATGAACAATGGTAGACGACTAATATTTACAATAACACAATAACGGCTAAGGATACCCAGGAAGGGTCCTTCAGAAAAAATGCATACAATTTGAATTAAAACATAAGTACTTAATTTATAAGTGTTGGAACCCGCTTTACAGCTAATTAAGGAGGATGTAGTAGGTCTTTAGAATATCTTGATTTTATTCGTGGAAGGCCAGGAAGTCTCGTATGCGAGAAAGAGGCAGAACCACGGGCAAGCAATTCAAGCTAGGCAGAAAAAAGTTCCAACACGTGTATCTCTCAAGAAGTTGTAAAACGCTGTAATATTTTAACAAGGTCATTTTCCCCACACTTCTTTTTGCTTGTAACAATTTGTCTCAAACGGAAAGTAAGCAAACGAACAACTAAAATACTAGAAGAAAATTATGTTACCTTTGTTGTACGACCCAAATGTGCAAATTTATGTTTATTATAATAACTTAAAAATTTATTCACAAAACAGAATTATTCCTTAATAGAAAACAAGAAAACTTCCCTTCACAAATTGCAGGTCGATATCTTGCAAAGACTCTGAGTACTGGTTATACAAATATGGGCTTTCTGTATCAAATTCGTTACGACAGAAATCAGAAGCAATCTGAACCCTACTTTCAAGCTCAGTTGCGAAGGCTTAGAACGGTGCATTGAATTTCTGTTTCTGTTTGTGTAAAGGGCGGACATTATTCTCACTTAAAGCGAAATCTGAGCGAAAGGGGTGTAATTTGAGTTTTTGGACTTTTGTTCTGCTTTGAGACATTTCTGGCACCGTCGGGGCTCGAACCCTAAAGGCTTCCGGTTACAGGCATTGCAGTGACATCAACTGATGCCCTGAGCCACCTAAGGAGGTCCGTGGCCTGAGGTCTCAAGAGAGCCAATAAAGGTCAACGCGTCTCGCGTTTTTTAATTTTTAATTTTATCATTTGTTCAATTCATCATGAATTTATTTTTATCGTATCTCACCGTTTTAAGTTTCCGTCGTTTGTCAAAAATCCTGCCACCGTCGAACTCCAGGACCTCCAGGCCAGGAACTGAAATGAAGTCAAGTGATGCCATGAGCCACCTAAGCCAGTATTGAAGATGTAAATGATGATTATGAAATGAATGATTACATGAAGAAGAGGGAGATGATGGAGATGAAGTTTCGCAACTGGCGAGGCTCGTGTGTTCAGCTGCGCTCGTCTCGGCCCCACCCCTGGTTGCCTGCACCGCCCAGGACCCCTGCCCACGCGGGGACGCGTCGGGCGCCGTAATTCTCCGGCAGCCGCGGGCGACGGCCGCGGAGTTTCCGCGGAATAGAAACGCGCGATTCGCGGCCCCCGCGGGCAACATTTCTAGTTTAATTCGCGAACGCGTGCAGCGGCGGGGAACACAACACTCCCGCACCGCACTCCCCCCCCCCCGGCCACGGGGAACTGGGATACAGGGGTTGCCGGCGGGCAGGGGAAAGATCTGAGCACTAAAGGGCGTTCTACGAGACTGGGAAATCGCGAAAAGAGATGAACTCTTTGCGCATCCGGGCGAAGATAAATCCGACTTATTCCGCGAACGTAGTCTGTTGTTTGTTCGGAAGGAAGTTAAGTGTTCACTCGGAGGACGCGCACCGGAAGAGGTGG
Source organism: Teleogryllus oceanicus (assembly GCA_964035755.1). Classification (NCBI taxonomy): domain Eukaryota; kingdom Metazoa; phylum Arthropoda; class Insecta; order Orthoptera; family Gryllidae; genus Teleogryllus; species Teleogryllus oceanicus. The sequence continues at coordinate 73,785,495 of CAXIVR010000012.1, forward strand.
CTCAGGGCATTAACGGATGTCAGTGCAATGCCTCTGACCGGGAAGCCCCACGTTCGAGTCCCGACGGTGGCAGGATTTTCGATACTAGCTACACAGTCGTAGGTCGAGTTCAACCGCTGTCTGGAGGAAACTTCTAGCGACCGGCTGCTCTGATCGGTACTTTTCCGTGGATTCTCCGATCACTACCAGGTGAATACCGGATCAGTATCGTAACAAACTCGCCACGGACCGCGCGTGATCGTTCCTTCCTCTTCCTTGACCTACCGTCACATCTTACTTACACACACACTTCCAGGCACTTAACTACCACACATTCCGCAAGACCGGTCGCGACCTTGGAACTTGACCCGGCTAACGCTGCTCCAATGGTGGAAGATACCTGGTTAAAGAACCGTAGCCGACGGAAGATCGGCGCCGGATCTGGCCATCGAGCGGGAGAAGATGACATCTACCCCTCAGGGAAAACGTATGCACAATTCTTACGGAACTAATGACCTTAGGAGTTGACGCGCCCGGAATGACTTACCAACCAGGCCCGGATTCTGATAACAAGTCATCTTTTCATTGGTGCATTCTAGACGTAGCTAACTTGTAAATAAATATTTATCACAATATATCGGTGAAAGAAATGTATAGTTATTTTGTATAAGTATGCTGAACACTACGACAAATGACGGAGCAGTCCAGGCTGGGGCGGTGTCCGCTGGTGGGAGATACCTGATTGGAGATAGGCAGGTGGGAGATACCCTCTAGCCGACGGTAGGTCGGCGCCGGATTTCACCATCCAGCGTAGGAAGTTCACCTCCACCTCCCGAGTAAAAAAATCACTACACTTACGAGTGAAACGACCTTAGCATTTAAAGCGCTCGGAATAACAATCAATCAATCAATCGATGGAAGGGCACGCGTCGCTTTATGTGCTTCATGCAAGGTCAGCTGCTCTTCGTGGTGGTCGTTTAAATCAACGTTTGCCAATTGGACAAAAAATGACGTCAAAGCTGAGCTGCGTTTCCCTCCCCGAGAAGACGCTCGGTTTCTTCGTTGATAACTCCAGGCGCGTCAATGAATGAGGTCATTAGTCCCGTAAGTACATTCCATATTCTTTCCTCTGGAGGTGGCGGAGTTCTTCCCCGCGTGATATAGATAGCGAGATCCGGCGCCGACCTACCGTCGGCTAGCGGGGTTTTCCCTAACAATGGTCAGGTCCGGTGAGGTCGGCGCCGGATCTGGCCATTCAGCGAGAGAAGATACCGCTGGATGCACCGCTGGCACCGCCATCTCCGGAGCGAAATCACGCACTACACTTACGGGAATAATGACCATAATAGTTGGTCAGTTGATCAATAATACCTGGAATCAAGAAGTGTGTGTCTGTCATGCATCTACCTCGCACTTGCCTCTTACCAGGGTTGATTGATTGATTGTTAGTGATTCCGGGATCGTGAACGTCTGAGGTTAGTCCCGTAAGTGTAGAGCATGTTTTTTCATCGGGGTGCCGGTGATCTTCCCCCTGTGGATGGCGAGATCCGGCGCCTACCTACCGTCGACTACCTGGATTTTCCTCAACCAAGTATCACCAACCAGCGGGGCACCGACCGTCCCCGACCGGCCTCCCGGCATGTGTGGTAGTATGGTACATGTCAGTGTAAGTGTGTGTGTGTGTGTGTGTGTGTGTGTGTGTGTGTGTAAAGGGTGAGAATAGAACAAGGAAGAGGTAGGAAAAATTGCGCGCGGTCCATGGCCCGCTTATTAGAATACTGCTCATGCATTCGCCTGGTGATGATCGGAGAAACCATGGAAAAGTACCAATCAGAGCAGCCAGCCTCTAGAATTTTCCTCTAGACCGCGGGCGAATTCGACCTAGCTGGCCAGTTAGTGTCGAAAATTCTGTCGCCATCGGGACTCGAACCTAGTACCTCTCGGTCAGAAGAAATGCATTGACTTCAGTTGATGTTCTGAGCCACCTCTCTCGGTGGGAAGGCGCTCGATGAACTTGTGCGAGAAAGGTGGGGGAGGGAAGGAGGGAGCGACAGCCTTGGCTATTGCCTGTGTTTCAGGCAGCATAAGAGCTCATTTACGTTAATTTTCCTTTGAATTGTGAATGTTTGAAAAAATGTTTGTTGATTTTTTTTTGTAGATACTATAACAATGGCAATAATTTTAGTGTGTTGTAAGAACTTCAGTATGTTAAAAGGTTCAATCTACAGAAGCTTTATGCAGCTTTGCAACCTAGAGAAACCCACAATGTGAGAATAATTTCTGAGAATTGATTGATATCCTGCAATCATGAGATGAGTAAAGAATTTTGCAGATAGTAGATTATGGCAAAGATACTAAAAATCACGAGGATTTACAAGATTCTCAAACAAAACTGTACATGAAATAATCAAGTCTAGAGTCCTAATTCTCCCAACTCACACCTTCCGGGTATCTATTTGTTACCATTGATTCGGGGCGAACTAAAATTGTTATATTATTGTATAGCATATTATTGTTCAAGACTGTTAAAGATGTCTTCTCCAAAAATGTAATATATTAGAAGAATTTCTCGAACACTACTACTTGCGGTAAATAGAGTCAGATATTGCTTTGAGTTATCTAATAATCGATGTTCTATTTTTTCATTGTTCATATTTTTATTGAATCATAAACATTAAAAAATAATAACTATTTAAAAACCTAATTATCGAGCGAACCTTTTTTCCCCTCACTTCCGTACCGTCATTGGAACATTGGACACTTCCGCTACATCGGGTACTTCCTTTGCTCCGCGGCTCGGTTAGGAGCAGGAGAGCAGATTTTTGTGACGTCACAGAGCATTTGACAAGCACTGGTTTTTATACTTATAGAAGCACCAAATGATCAGTTATCTCTACTGGTAGTTGTCTACTTGAGAATGATGAAAAATCGTTAAGTTTCGCGTTCTTGCAATTTTTATTGGGGCGTATGCTCTTGTTTTATTCTCTTTTAAATCCTTGTAACAGTTTCTTGCTACGTTTCATATTTTTGAGATAATATTTAGTTTTCAGAACGAGTGTCAACTGTCAAGGCCTATGTAAGTAAACTTGAGATGCATTTTTTTTTAATTGGGAATTTGCAGCACGTTCATGGATATCAAACAACACAAATCATAAATTTAAAGATAATAATATAAAGATAACTGTTTAAGATAATACTATCAGTCTTTTTGCAGCATGTAACCATGTGTTATGGTGAATGAACTAAAGTAGTACTACCATAGTTGATGACTAAATAGTACTACCATAGTTGTGCATTATTGTGCATATTAGCAAAAATCGTAAAAAATATAGCTGTACTAAATTCTATATCCATTATCAATACCTTCAATGTGTTTTTTAAGGCGATTATAATTTTAAAATTGAAATATTACCAGTTCATATCCCGTATGAAGGTAACATATAAGGTCATAAAATATTGGGAATTTTTGAATGGGAATATATCATTATAGCTACTATGATTTTGGTTAGTCTAATGCCAGATATTGTAAGAACATATTTGAAAAAAGCTACGCATGATAGAAATGAAGTATGAAAGAAATTTGAACATATGAAAATACTTTAAAAACAGTTTACAGCATTGGCGACGTCACATTCAACTAGTATCCACATATTAAAAATGAATGGATGTAGTCCAAGGTAGGAACAGCTTCGAATCATTCTTTGAACATTAGTCGAGTGAAGTTGACATTAGTCAACATGGGCGTGCTAGGTAAGGTAAGATACGGTACGGACACGAGGATAAGATAATAGTATATGAGAAACAGAGATCTAACTATCTATTGTGAATTGTCTACGGCTGCACAGACAAGGTGTGTAGTTTTGAGTTTCACTGCATTAGTCGTAATTTTCTATGTACGGGATACCACCTATTTATTTATTTATTTGCGTAAAAAAACAGTTAAAAACTGCGTATGACGTGCTATGGGAAAAGTGAATTGTGCACATTTTCAAAATTCTGCGATCTCTACACCAAGTCATATACTACTTAAATTTTGAATTTTGAAAGGGAGAAAAAAAAACAAAAAACTCCCATGTAATAAAATCGATTTTCAAGGATAAATAAGCAATAAATTTTGAATTTTGAAAGGGAGAAAAAAACAACAAAAAACTCCCATGTAATAAAATCGATTTTCAAGGATAAATAAGCAATAAATTTTGAATTTTGAAAGGGAGAAAAAAACAACAAAAAAACTCCCATGTAATAAAATCTATTTTCAAGGATAAATAAGCAATAAATTTTGAATTTTGAAAGGAGAAAAAAACAACAAAAAACTCCCATGTAATAAAATCTATTTTCAAAGAAAATAAGCAATAAATTTTGAGCTCTTATTACTTCCTGCCGCGACAACATGGAATCGATAATTTGAATAAATGTATTTCCCACTGAATTCTAGAAGACGTGCACAGAAATGAAGTTACATTTATGTCCAGAAGCAAAACAAGGGGCCATCTCAGCATTTGCTCAATGGATCAGGGAAACTGGACGAAAAACCTGATCGAGATGGGGTCATTGACCCGGAAGCTGTAGTACAATAGATGTTACAGGTTGTTTATACTCATTTATACAGTCCAAATGGTAAATAATGCATTATGTATCATTGTTAAAATTAATGTTCCTTTTCTTGTGATGCTCAGTATAGTCTCTAATTGTATAGAAACAGTTATGCAGCAGAAACGATTTCACTTGGGATTTAAACTTTTCTATTACATTTAATCGTTTAATGTCATCTGGCAAAGTGTTGTAAAATAATGTACATGTATTGTATGTGAATTTTTTGTAATGAGCTGTTGATACTGTCACCTGATGAATATGATTTCTACGTCGAGTGTTATAGTAATAGACTTCGGCGTTTTCTGAAAATATATTCCCGCCCTTGAGCAAGTCATTTTTTACAAAAACCACTGATTCGTAAATAAAAAGACACGGTAATGTTAGAATTCCTAGATTAATGAAGAGAGGCTTACATGAATCACGTGGGTGGGATTTGGTTATTATTCGTACAATTCGTTTTTTTAATCTAAAAGTCTGGGAGCTATAAGATGTATTTCCCAGAATATTATGCCATATCTCAGGCGGGAATGAACATTCGCGAAGTATACACAACGAGCAGTATGAAGGCTGACTGAATTTGCAAGAATTCTGAACGCGTAGCATAATGAACTTAATTTTGTGTTCAATTCATTTAAATGGACGTTCCATTTAAGGTTTGACTGAATTGAGAGACCTAAAAATTTTGTTACCATATTGTACTATTTACGGTTTCTTTATTGCAAAGGATGTTCGTATCATCCGCAAAGAGAACCGTTCTTCCGTTTCGAATCGTCGAGGGCATATCGTTTACGTAAAGTAGGAACAGAGTAGGGCCTAAAATCGATCCTTGAGGAACTCCACATGCAACGGGCAAAGAGTCGGAAAGGTGCGTACGTAATGTTCCATCATTCCAGTAAGGTATTTCAACTCTCTGAGATCGTTGTTTAAGGTACGAACATAACCAATCTAGAGCAATACCACGAATTCCATATGAAGGTAATTTGGAAAGTAAAATGTCATGATCAATGACGTCAAAAACTTTGAGAGATCTAAAATAAAATATGCTGTTTCCGTTGATTTTGATTTTCTAAATCCATGTTGGCAATCTGAAAGCGCTCGTGTTTAGTGAGAAGGTTTCCATTCGTACGTAAAAAGTCTCTCTAATATTTTTGAAAAAACTGATAGAAGAGAAATGGGCCGATAATTTTGAATTTCATTTTTGTTGCTTTTTGAAAAGCGGCTTAATTTTAGCTGTTTTGAAAATATCTGGAAACGTTCCACTGCATAAAGATGCATTAAATATGTGAGTTAACGGGTGTATAATGGCATACGCACAAGTCTTTAACAAAGAATCCGGAAATTCATCTAAACCGGACGAATATTTATTTTTAGTTTACCGATGATTTTGAGAATTTTATAGGAAGAAGTTTCGGAAACGAACATTGTGTCTAAAATTTTGGGTGAACTGTCTGTTTTGAGTTTTGTGCCTGAAGACCCTTAGTGAGATCGGCAGCAATTCTCGAAAAGTATTGGTTAAAGAGATTAGCCACTGTTGCATCTAACTCAGTCCTCTATATCTAACTATATCTAACACCTAACTCAGTCCCTCTATATATCTCGGTGGACGTTCCGTTACGCATTTCCGAGTTAGCGTAGGAAAATGCAAAGACTCTAGCCTTAGGACTTTGCAGTGGACATCATAAAAAAACCCACAACCTTGAGTTTCTACAACAAACAATTTCAAACGCTATTTTGTGCCGAAATACTTCTTGCGAAAACCCAAGGCTCCTCACACTCGTTCAATCAGCTTACTTTAGCCAGCGCCCTGTGCGTAATGCCAATATTAGGCGTATGAAATCCAAAATAATACCTCATCGCCATACATATTTGCCCACACCTTATTACTAATGCTCTAATCAACCAACTACTACTAATATTAACTATATTTCGAACTTGAGCCCAAACCTATAGATAGATAAGTCCTGTAATGATCTCGTCACGTGAAAGTGTCCAATGCCAAATCACTGTGAATGTTACATTGGCTGCTACTTTCAGAAGGGTATGATGCTGCCGATCATCACTTTTAATTTCCCCTGTCCAACGCCTTCGATCTAACTAATCTCTGAGAGCGCCTGTCGGTGACAGTGAGCAGGGGGCGGCGTTGGCCGTTCCGAGTGGGTGGGTGCGGAGGGGAACGGAGCGGGCGCGGCGCTGCGAGCGACCGTAGAGCCGTTAATGCCGATGTCGCCCGCTAGAGCCAGATGTCAGAAGCGACACGCCGCCTGTCTTTCTCTCGGGATTACCTGCTGTCAGGAGGATTCGCAAAACGATAATGTGCCCATTTAAAAAAATGCCAGGCAGGTGCGTGAACGATGTTTAACGAACAGTCGATTTGAGCTCGGTATAGGTAGAGCTAATTTTGTTGTTGAGCTACACACGTACTTCAGTCTCACAGCCGCTTGCAAGTTTTTTTGCTTATCTAAAAATTAATCCATGACTGTTTACAATAACATGAGCACACAATAAGTATGATTTGTTGTGGGAGTGTGTAGCAACACTACATTGTAGAAATGTTTGCATTACATTTCATGTAAAAGTACATGAAAGTAATGATCGTGTACGTAAATTAAATTTAATGTACACGTACAGTAACTGTAGTGTACGAGTAAATTAAATTTAAATTAAATTTAATGTACGTGTACTGTTAAATTTCATGTACACAAGTAAGTTAACAGTGGTACATTAAATATACATTGATTATAATTTAAGCATTACTTTTAATGGAAAGGTACATTAATATCCATTTAATTTAAAAGGTACATTAAAATTCATGTACAACCGTACATTAAATCTAATGTAATTTCTGACGGTGTAGTTGATAATTTTAAAACTCTGTTCAGATAACTGATTAGAAGTTTTTTGTAACTTTCCGTGCGTATTGTTCCTGCATGGTTTCTGTACATTCGAGAAAAAGAGTTTTGATCGAGAATCCTGTCTAACAAGTCAATCGACATCTCAGTAAATGCTTCAGAATATTTTCTATTTTGTTCCAGAAATATGATTTGGACGTAACCTCATTATCATGTCTACGTGTGGAAGAATATACAGTACCAAGGCTTTTGCGGCTTTTCATCACATCTGAGTGAAACATTGTGTATGAATCACTTTCAAAACGTGTAAAGAGCGTTAATACTGATATTCTATATCTATGAGCGTTGATACTGCTTTTTCTATAAGAAGTTCAGTCTTGCAAAAGATAATGAATGTAGGTGTTAGTTTTCCTAAACCATTTATCTTCGACTTTATTCATTTTGTATTTCCAAACCGCGAGAGTTGGCTCAGTGCATCAACTGATGTCAATGCAATGCCTCTGACTGGAAGGTCCTATATTCGAGTCCCGACAGCGCCAATAATTTGGACACTAGCTTGTCAGTTAGGTCGTATTCAGTCGCTGTCTGGAGGAGAATTCAGGAGACTGGTTGCTCAGATTGGTAGTTTTTCCTGGTTTCTCCGATCAACACCAGGCGAATGCCGGGGAAGTACCTTAACAAAGGGGCCACGGGCTGCGCGCGATCTTTCCTTCCTCTTCCTTGTCTTATCCCTTACACACACACACACACACACACACACACACACCTACACTAATGCTCTACATTTACTAGACGAATGACCTTAGCAGTTGACGAGCCCGTATACATCAATCAATCAATCAAGAAAGGAAAATATTCGAAAGCACTAGAGATCTGGGCTTCCGCTTGTGCATCGAAATCCACAAGTCACTTTATTTATGTTTCATTGTAGGATACACGAAAAATGAAGGAGAGATATGAAGTTCCTATGTATGTGAATGGAAAAAGAAATTTCACTGAAGTCAAAAAGACATCTTGCGTATTTGTAATTATAAATTATAAATAAATATTAACAATAATTAATTATACATTATACAAGAATTTAATATTTAAATTTATTGTACCTTCATACAAGTAAACGTTTTCACCCCCGTTCTACCAACAGCAAGATAAAAATTACCAACTGTACATGCTTCTCCTTTTTATACGCGTATAAGAGAGTTTCATTAACAACTTTTCTCATTTCCAGGATACTTTTGACAAGTTTAAGATGAATTAAGTATGAGGATCGGTTACATTTCAATAGTCGAAGGTGTTTCCACTTTTGAGAAGCTGAGTTGCTGACAGCTGGTCTTCTTTGTTGTGCAGATCTTAATGTTAGCGTAATTAAGCGATTTTAAATAGCCAAAACATTACTCCCGTATGTATTGTTCGGAGTATTTTTTTCTGACGTAGAGCAACAACATACAAAATAATAATAATAATAATAATAATAATAATAATAATAATAATAATAATAAACAAATTCGCTCCTCTTCTCCGATTAGAATATTGACTGTGAAAAGGTACTTATATTTTTTGGTGTTTTCTGAACATCCTCACAATTACGTGTCTAAGTTCTGAGTTTTCCCAGTGCAGAAAATCGAAATGGGACCCCTACCTGCAATGAACATGAGATTAAGATTATTAAATATAGTTGGTATACAGTAAAACTGTGGCTACCTCAAAGGAGAAATTGATTATACAATTTGTTTCTTTCTTTGTCAATCTCCATCCAAGTTTGTTCTTATTCAGTTTCGCTCACTTCGTGGAACCGGACCAGGAGCGGTGGCTCAGTGTATCAACTAGTGTCACTGCGGCGCCTCTGACCGGGAGTTTCGAGTCCCGACAGTGGCAGGATTTTCGACACTAGCTTTTCAGCTAGGTCGAATTCAGTCGCTGTCCGGAGGAGAATTCCAGCAGCCGGTTTCTCTGATCGGTAGTTTTCCCTGGTTTCTCTGATTAGCACCAGGCGAATTCCGAAGAAGTACTATAAAAAATGGACCACGTGCGATCTTTCGTTCCTCTTCCTTGTCCTATCCCTACCCCTTTCACACACACACTAACATGCACTACACTACCACACATGCCGGGATACCGGTCGGGAACTTAGAACTTGTCCCGGTGGGGGCTGCCCCACTGGTCGGAGATACCTGGTTGGGGAAAACCCCGTTAGCCGACGGAAGGTCGGCGCCGGATCTGGCTATCCCGCGGGGCAAGACCACCGCTACCTCCTGAGCAAACACACGTACTACATATACGGGACTAATGACCAAAATAGTTGATGCGTCAGGAATGATCAACAATCAATCAATAGGGGAACCGGTGCAGCGCAGAGAAATGTGGGTGGAGTGCGAAATGTGAGTGGAGTTTAGGTATTGTTTAGAAAAATAGGACCCTTAGTTCTCGGTTTCAACAGTAAATACATTTTCATACTTGGCAATGAAGGGAATGTTGGGAATGTTATCATTAGTACTCGCTGCGAGTTTAGGTCTTCAACTGTTTATTGCTCTAGGGAGGGGGAAGCAAGGCCATCGTGCAAGAAAGTTGCGCGGGTAATACTAGCCTTGTTACACCTAGATCCTAAGGATGAACAACGGACACGGAAGGAGACAAGCGAATTATTAATTTATATAATGTTTTGCTCTATATCAGAAAGAAATTATCATAATAATATCATGTGAAGTACTGTGATAGCCAATAAATTCATGGCTCGAGTATTGAAGAGTGAATTTACCGTATATCACACCGTCTATCACTTCGAGTGATATTTATTGTAATTCACGAATTAAGACATTACATGAAACGAATGAATAATGAAAATCACATGAATTTCAAAAAAGAGAAATATTACTGGAAATTACTACCGGAATATGTGAAACTTTCATTCCTCTCCGAGTTATCACTGCCTCCTCGAATAACTTATAATCAAGCAAAATATGAATAACAGCTTAATGCAGAAAACTTCTAAAAAACAATTATAACAAAGCTATTTATAAAAACGTGTATTAAAAACAATTTTTCAAGTTGTAGGATGTTGCGTTTTTCATGTCTTGGTATTACGTGAAAGTATTTGAAATGAAAAATGTACAAGCTGAATTAGCAGTAAAATTCATTAATTTCGAATGGATTGAACAAACATATTCTTTGTCTTCACAGTATTTTTCTGAATAGTTTTGATGGCATATGCTTTGTACTTTTCATCGTTTAATGTGCGCATATTAATTACCTAATATTGTGAAATTTCTTCATTTGTAGTTTGGGCTACACATTTTTATTTTATTTCTTCACAAAATTCTTGAAATTGCTTCCACAGACTTTCTGTTTCTTTTGCTATTTCTCGTCACAGAATCTTCAATATTAGATTATATTTCAGAGTTTTAAACATTACTAACAAGACACATTTTAATGTTACATTGATACTCACAAGCTAATATTGACCTAAAAATGTGCTGTCTTTTTCATAGAAAGGTAAACAAAGTGATTTTAATATAGTTCAGAAGCTAAAGAAAGTAGTAATCGTATTGCGATATACATCTGGGATTGGTTTAATTTGAATATATTCTTGCTTACTATTGGTTACTTGAGACACAAATAGACATGAGTGAAATAGTCAAGGTAATTTAATTTTTTCGTCATCAGTTGGATCTTGATTATACATATCAATCACCAATTCTTATTGAGCTATGGGGCAGACAAATTGATTTCTTCGAACGACAGTGCGCTCTAGCGGCAGTAGTCCACAATAATCCGGTGATACAAGTTGAAGCGTGAATTCCAAAACAAGTTTTTCTCAAAAACGGCTCCAATTTTTTCCTGTAAACTTTTCGGAGGAATAGAGCTAATGCACTCTGTAAGATGATGTAAACATCATATTGCACTATATCTTAGTTTCTTCAAAAATTACAAAAATGTAATTTTTTTGACTTCCCTCTCGCGTCGTAAATAGTGACATGTGCACCAATTTGTTAACAGTATTGTATTTATGAGTACATGTGCTTTAAATAATGTCATAAAGTTTTATTTATTTTATTTAAGAGGTAATTATTACATACAAATTAGAAAACTTGATGCTAAGTGGCTAGGCCCAAGGCCTTTAAGCCATTACAATACCTACATTCTACCGCGTTCTAGCCTTTCGTATTCTGGTATTCACCCCAAATGGTCTCTCCATCGCATCAATGCCGCGAGAAAGAGACCATAAGGTACGGCTGAGGAAAAAAACCCTGAAGGGGGAAAAACCTGCCGTCAGAAGCCGAGTACATGCTAATCTATCCGGTTTTTGTTTTTGAACTATTTATTTATTTATTTATTTGGCGCGGGCGTCAGGCATTCTCCTTCAGTGTTTAGCCTCCTCAGCCCCTGAAAACAAACAGCAACACAGAAGATCGTCCGCACCAACGCCTCTGCCCTTACATTTCCGATTCCACTTCCCTTCGCCCCTAATGTGCTTACTATTTTAAACGTTTCCTTTTATTTTATTTTTATTTTCTTTTAATTTATTTAATTTATTGCTTCCTTATTTATTTTACTAATTTAACATAACTTACTAACTTAATTATTGTTAGTTTATTGACTTCCTTATTTATTTCTCTCCAGTCTAGGCTCTGCTCGTACTAACCAGTGCTGTTTTTCCACTCCCTAATTTCAGTTTCCCTAATGGTCCGAACCTTTCCAAGAAATGTTCCTAATTCTTTCATGAATTTATATCTTTTATCACCTAAAATGTTTTGGGCGAGCATTATGTTCCTATTTTGGAAGTAATAATTTCCCATCCATTTTCCTCTCCAAGTTTCGGTCGCACCGCAAATTAAAAGGATGTGGATCCAGTCTTCCCTATCACCGCAAAGCACACAGATGACATTACCATTAGAGTCCTTTAATCTACGTTGCATCCACCCCCCGACCCTGAACCAAGCGTATCCCCTTCTTGCGTCCTTTCGAAGTGTGTGTACGTAACGTTTGCAACCCCATAACGGGCTTGCGTGAATTTGCACAACTAGCGAACGTTTTTCGGCCGTTGCTGCCAGGATCTCTTGCCTTTTAATATCCGAAAGTCTATCGAAAATTAGGTGTTCTATCTCACATGCTCCCCTATCTCCCACCATCTCCGGAGAAACGTCTCCCAGACCTGTACGTTCCAGTAGCAGTTTAATTTTATACGACCAGTAGCGTTGGTTGCTTCCCTGTAACCGCGCTCTAAAACATATATGTATAAGTGTGTCTGCTTGTTCACCTACTAATTTAATCCAAAGTTTAATGTGTTTCATTTTAAAATCTTTCCAAATTCCTACACTACCGACCTCTCTTAAGACTCCGGCATTTGCTGCGAATCTAGAGACTCCGAGAATTAATTTGAAATAATCTGTTTCGACGTTTTCTAGTCGATCTATCCTATCCACTCCCCAGATTTCTGCCCCATAATTCATAGCTGGGAAAACTAGCGATTTAAACATTGTATTGCACACCTTTAAAGGCAATTCCGGAACCCTGCACACTGCGCAAACGATTTCTTTGAGCGCAATTCTTCCTTTACTGTGCGCCGCCACTATGTGATTATTCCATCCCCCATTCATGGAGAATTTTTCCGCAAGATATGTAAATGTTTTGACCCAGTCGATCTCCTCCTGAGCGTAATACTATTTTTCTTTGTTACCCCAGATAAATCCATTCTTAAAGACATCTACTTTCGTTTTTTGAATATTTACTTTTAGTCCCCATGTTTCACTATACATTTCTAGGATATTTAAACTTTTCTGTAAGCCGTCAATAGTCTCCGAACATAAAGCTAAATCATCAGCATATAGTAGTTCGGGAATGTTCAGGCCCTCAATTTCCGGCGCAGATGTATCCGCTTCCTGTACCCACGTCAATAAATCGTTTATAAACAAGATAAACAATAGCGGTGAGAGAGGGCAGCCTTGTCTTACTCCTACTGTCGATTTTATTTTTCGCGTTGTACATCCATCACCGCACCTGACACAGAAATGTACTTCTTCGTACATGCTTTGCAACACTTTTAAAACTTTACGTGAGGTGCCTAGCTCATTTAGTTTTCGCCATAAAGCTTCCCTATTTATAGAGTAAAAAACCTTTTCGAAATCTACAAAACTACGATATAAGTGGCCCCGTTTACGAGCAAGCGCCTGTTTTACTAGGGTAAACACAAAGATATGGTTTATGGTCGCGATTCCTCTCCTAAAGCCTGCTTGCAATTTCGATATTTTACTGTACTTTTCCGCCCATTCACTCAGTCGCCCGTTGAGTATTTTACAGAATAGTTTGCTCAGCGCTGGTAAAAGACTAATTCAGCGATAATTTTGTGGGCAATTCGTATCCCCTTTATTCTTAAAGACCTGTTGGAGGATAGCTCTACTCCACGTTTCTGTATACGATCCGGAATCAACAATTGCATTAAATAAATTCAAAATACTCTCTGGGTCTATGTGCCACAATTCCGAAATAAATTTTGTCGGAATGCCGTCCGCGCCGCCTGCCTTCATATTATTCATTGCTAGCATAGCCCTGTTTACTTCATTCCAGGTTATAGGTTCGTCTAATTCAGGGACATCCCGGTCAGTGATAATATATATGTTTCAATATTCCCTATTGGGAGCGCCCGTGAAAAGTACTGCTCCCTCGCGTCTGCTGAAATTGCATTATATGCATTTATTTTATTATGCAGAGATCTCATAACGTCCCAAATTGATTTACAATGATTGTTTCTTAAAATTGTCTCTATTCTTGTTGTCTCACTCTCCTGCCAAGATTTCTTTGATTTCTTAATTGGCCTCGTACTGCCTACGTAATAAGAAGTAACTCTTTCTCGCTTCCGCAGTTCCCCTGTTTCTGAACATCCTTAAGGCATGTAGTTTCTCGGAAACTCAACAGCTGTTTGTTAAAATGAACTCAAAATTTCGCATTTACTCTTAAAAGCCATATTCATAAAAACGGCTCCAGATTTTTCAATGAAAATTGCTATTTAGGACGAGGGTTTACTCTTCTTTAATATTTTGAAAGTAATATTTCATTTCTAGTTTTCGGAAACCGAAAAATTGAAAAAATGTCAAAAAAGTGTATTTTGGGCGGCGATAGATGGCAGCTGGCAAGAGGATGAGGCAAGAGTAATACGAGTCCACACGGAAAATTTCCATTCGAGAATTCACTCATTGTCGTTTTTTTTCTACGCATGGTTTCACTCAAATACTCTCCAACATATATGGGCTCCAGCAAATATTACAACTGCGGTCACCGGACAACTTACGCTACAAGATGTCTCTTCAAGCGTTGCTGTCTGCCTCATAAACTCAATCCACCAAGGGCTCGATACCAACTCCGTTGGGAAAAACTAATCTATAACGGCTTCATGCATCAAGAACTCATTTGGTGCATGGTACTTGGTGAAATATCTTCGCCCAGAAACTCACTGTTATCTGCCATAAGTGTGTGGCTAATGCTGGAGAGAAAGCTAGTAGATTTATCCGGAAATATCCGCATTATTGGCGCTGGCGCACGAGGCCCAGCGCTGCGGCGGGGGAACGCCGGGAGCGGCAGGCGGCGACGCGGCGCGAGCGAGTGCCGGATGACTCACATTCACTCGCGCTTCGAGGCGCCGTAATGAGAAATGAAGGCGAGTGATATATGCCGAGGCGTGCGCGTGGATGCCTATGCGAATGATGACTTACGGGGAAGCGATGGCTGTTCCACCAGAAGCGCTGCAGCGAGGGGAGAAGGCAGCGCTGGCTTTGTGGGAAACAAGAGTTCTTCAACGCAGTTTCATACGCATTTGCGGTATTGCTAACAGCGAGACAATTGTGGATTTGTAGACATTTCAGTAGATTCCTTTAAGTAAATAATCGTCTCTCTCTTTTTCTAAGATCTGACAAAGTGTTTTTCTAAGTCTAAACAGATTATCACCCGCTTTCCGTCAGGCCTTCTTAGTTTCACACTTGACACTAACACGCGAGTAAATTAGCTTTGTTGAGGATAGAATTAGATGCCCCCATGCCACAATGCGCTCGAAAGAGCTAGAAAGTGTATGCGTATGGTAAGATTCGAACCCGCGACCGTTGTAATAAGCACGTTCGAACTATGTCAGCAAACGACTTCGGTGTTTCAATACTCTCGGACAGTTATTACCATAAGTGTACTACATTATAGTAATGGTGCTTACGTTTTATCAGATACATTCCCCTAAAACTAGTGGGGCAACAACAGCACGTACTTTCTCGCATAATTTCTAACTTTTGTAATTTTCGAATATTGAGAAAGATCAACTAGAACTGCAATGTGAATTGTACTATTTGTTCAAGAACCAATCACTCTATTTTTTTAGAAAAAAATATAATGTATTGCTGTAACTTAAAGCAGAAAATACGCCAAAATTTCTCGTTTGTCAAAAAACCTCTCCGCCTGTCAGTCTGCACGTCTGTGAACACTACTAGCGCCTAAACTATTCTTGGTATTTTTTTTTCAAAATGAATATTCCCAGGTCGATATGGCCCGACTAGAAGCTCTGAAATTTTTAAACTTTTCTGGAGTTCCCTCCCTCGTCTTCCGTGTGGGTCCTTGGTGTTGCTGTGGTTAATGCCTGTGCACACGTCCGTATCCGTGCATATCCTCACACAGAGTCCTCGCGTGCATACACTTCACGCTTCCCCTTTCCGGGTTCAGCAACTCTTCCCCTCTCCTCGCTTTCCCGGTGTCGTGTGTGAGTGTGTGTGTAGGGGGGGGGCGTGGCACAGAGCGTAGTCACGCCGCCGATGATGGAGTAGGAATTTCGGGATTGTACTCGCATCGAGGGATGACGGATTGAACTATCTCTCCCCGGCCTGGCACGGCGCGAGATCAGCCCCATTAGCATTATGCATGAACTAGAGCAACAGAAAGCTTTTAAAATCTCGGGCGTGCTCGCGCACCAGCAAGGCGTTGCCCGGCGGCAGCTGGCGCCGCCGCCACCGCGGCTCACGGCCAACGCGCCGTTTTTGGTTGCTGCAGCTCATGTGAGGAGCAAACATTCAAAACGTGACCTGTCCACTTCACGCTTTTCCAATAAAAATGGAAAATATAGCACCAATTTTACCCTTTTCAACACCGTATTTAACTCAACTAATAGAATATTACTTAATGTACTGTAAGACATCCCACGGTTTTTTTCTGAAAATAAAATTATCTCAGAAGAATTACATTTTTGACAAATGGACATGTCACTTTTTGAATGTTTGAATTTGAATTTCAATTCGACGTTTCAATTCACACGCTCATGAAATACGTTGTACGAGCTCTATGTTTTGTGTATCGCGTGTGTTTGTTCTAATGTGACCAGAAATATATGTCCTGATCAATAATTTCCCTATTTATTGGAATTAAATCACAATTCTTGAAAGATAATAATGATTAAGAAATGCATTTTTAAATTAAATTGATACCCCAATTGTATATCTTTAAATATACATTCACGTTTAGTTAAATGACACAACAAAGGCGATGCCAGTAGATAAAATTAACGTTTCGTTAGTTCTCGTAAGGTACATTTCACCAAAGTGTGTATACAATAATTAGAAAATTAAGGAAATGGTCAAATAAAGAAGTTCCCAGCGTTTTAAATACTGTTCCCCTCACTCATCTTGTAGCTTCTTTCGGGCTCTTAAACTGTGATAATGGAAAATTAAAAACATGCAATACATATATGATACTTAAAGTTCAGAACTACTGGAAATTTGCATCCTAGCATCTTCATCATCAAATATTTTCCCTCCTCGAGAATAAAAGAATATGCTACTCCCTCAATATAAGATATTTTAAAAATTTAATTCAGATTTGTAGTTCTAAAATTCAATAACTTAAAACTCGCAACTTGTGCGACTGACTTGTGAGAACAAGTATCATAAGATTTGTCTTGTTTCAACATTCGCATTTTCACATACACGAATATTCACATATTTTCCTTTCGAGTTCGAATTTTTACATCGTAACAATACAAGGGTCGTGAAAAATATTTCAATGGAAAAGTGGGAATTTTAAAGGATGGACCTTCTAGAATCATATTTACAGTCACTGCGTCCCGGACAATCGCGGTGCCTCCTCCGAGATGCAACTCCAGGACAAATGGTTTTTGTTTGTCGCAGAGGGGTTGACATTTGTCGACCTCTCTTTTATAGTTCACAGAAACAAAACACTGCTGTCTGTGACGAAAAGCGGGCCACTACATTTTATGCGAGCTTTTTATGGTTCCAGAGGCAGATATAAAAGTGTAATATCCGGAAGCTGGAGAACGCCTTCTCCCACGCAACGTTGTCTTTCTATCCCTTCGTCAGCCTGTCGCGCCGCATCCAAGAAGGTAGCTGGTCGAGGTTGGGGTGTCCTCAGAGGGAAGACCGCTCTGAGAGCTCTAGCATCCAATCGCTGCGCGCTTCAATGTACCGTTTATTAAAACAGGCTGTATTTGTACTTTTTCATGAATGAGGGCAGTTTGTTTTATCCTCCGATCGAGCCTTTAAACCGCTATACAAGTGGGAGGATTTCAGTCTGTGCAGTGGACGTGTGTTACCATAACTACCTCATCGCCAATCAGCTGATACGAGCTGAACTGTAGGCTCGTGAAGCAGTGGCGTTACCAGACTTACGTGCTTGGGACTACTCAACAGTAAATTATTTTTAATCTCTAGAATCTGTGTTTACAAAACAAATGTTATAACTCTTCAATATATTCACCATATTAATATATATATATATATATATATATATATATATATATATATATATATATATATAGATAGTCCAATCCAACGATATCTGATCCAGAAGAAAGTTCCAGAAGTTTTTCTCAACTGAATGTGCTGAATTTGAATTTGGAATTCCCCACCTCAAAAAAGATCGGCTTTACAGAGAAAATCGCCAAAAAACTTAAAATTTTAAACCTCCTTTTAGTTTTTCGCGTTTATCTTCAAAACTACGCGTTCGCTCAAAACTTAAGCTGGCGACTAAACAGTGTTTCAGAAAATTAAATTTGAAATATGCACTTCTAGGAAATTTAATCGACTTTAATTTTGTAAAGAACAATTCCTTCGATAAAACCGCATATTGTTTTACATTTAAGCGAAAATTAAAAATAGAGCGATATTTTAAGGTTTTTTTGCCATTTTCTTTCTAAAGCCAACCTTTCTTCAGGTAGCAAACATCAAATTCGAATTCAACACCCTTATTGACATATAAAATCGTCGGGAAAACTTCTGGATTTTTTCCTCTATCGCTGTCTTTTGAGCACAAATTACTTGAATTATCAGCAGACCTCTTTAAAAAATAATTCAATGGCTCAGCTTTAATTCTCAAAAGCAAATGGCAATGAGATCACTTGTGAATTTATACATTTCACACTACAATAATATTTAGAGTATTTAAGGAAGAATTCAACTAATTTAGACATAAATAATTTGTAGACAAGCATGTTTTCAATGTTTGCGCCCATAACCGAGCAGGGAAGCTCGAGTGCCAACGAAAGATATTTTACTGATAACATGAAATGTGCTGCGCTCTCCTCCACAAATGAGCAACTTGCTCGTAAACCTCTTTCCTCTGTCGTATGCTAACATAAGGCACTAGGGTAACTCTGGGGCAGGACGGGTAATAACCTCGCCGTCTGCGCATGCGTCGTTCCCAGCCGCAATCTCGCGGCAGACGCCAGAAGCGTTTTAGCGTCCAAGCAATCAGAGGCCATCTTGTAACATCGCGCCGAATTCAACCGTAGTAAATCACTTTAAAATTAAATCAAAACGTGTTTCGTTGTAAGGACCACTTGTAAGATTATCGATGCAATATTTAGAGTTCTTTGATTTATATTCTATGTGAGGATGGTCAGCATTTTCACGTCCCATGAAGTTACGCCATCGACGTAAGGCCAAGGTTGACACGATTGATACACACGTAGGCACGCGAAAAACGCTTACACGATTGACTCTCCCCCAAGTGCGAGCTGCGTAGTGGCGTTTGCTTTCTTCATTAAGAAGGCGATAGTGTCCTTCATGAAGAAGGGAACTATAGGCACGAGAAACAGGCTGACATGATTGACTCTCCCGCCAAGTGCGAGCTGCGTCGTGTAATTCTCTTTCTTCAAGAACTAGGAAACAATACAGCAGAAATTCTCAAAAGAAGAGCAGAGTATACAGTGTAAACTGTCAAACAAAGTAGGAATGCTGGCTTTTGGAAATGCCTCCATTCTTGACAACGCCAACCCTCACAGTGCTGCAGCTGCTGCAGTGCCTCACACCAGGAGGTCCGAGATTCGAGTTCCGACGACGGCAGAATTTTTGACACTAGCTTGTCACTTAGATCGAACTCAGAAGAATCCTAGCGGCCGGCTGCTCTGATCGGTAGTTTTCCGTGTTTTTTTTTTCGATGAAGACCAAGCGAATGCCGGAGCAGTACCCTTATAAACGGGCCAAGGAGCGTCGGGATCTTTCTTACCTCTCTCTTGTCCTATCCTCACCCCTTACATACAATTTATACTAACATGCACTACACTACCACATATTCCGGGAGATCGGTTTGGAGCTTAGAGCTTTCCCCGGCTGGTCCGGTGCCCTGCTGGTGGGAGATACCTAGTCGGGGAAAACCCCGCTAGTCGACGGTAGGTTGGCGCCGGATCTCGCCATCCAGCGGGGAAGGATAATCACCCCTCCCAATGAAAAAACATGCACTACACTTTCGTGACTAATGACTTAGGTAGTTCTCGCTCCCAGAAACACCAACAATCAATTAAACAATCCTGACAGTGCTGCTGTAACCAAATGACGTCTGAGAGGAATGGGTCGAGCTTGATCATTCAGTAAAAGTCCGACTTAGCGGCAACTGATTTTCATCTTTTCCTCAAACCGGATAGAGTAGCATGTACTCGGCTTCTGACGGCAGGTTTTCCCCTTCAGGGTTTTTCCTCAGCCGTACCTTATGGTCTCGTTTCCGCGGCTTTGATGCGATGAAGAGACCATTTGGGGTGAATACCAGAAGGCGAAAGGTTAGAACGCGGTAGAATGTAGGTATTGTAATGGCTTAAGACCTTCGGCCTAGCCACATTGCATCAAGATTAATTTCTGACTTATCTTTTCCTCAATTGAATAAATAGCTCCGAGGCTAAAGTTTCCAGACCAATGAAGAACTTCAAAGCAAAGTTTAGGCCCATTTTATATGCGTGGTGGCAATGTTCGATGAAGAGAGAATCGAAAAGCATGATTACAAATACTTGTATAAGATTAATTTCTGACTTTCCACGGCAATTATGTACGAGTAGAAAAGTAACAATGTTTATATATAACTTTTGGTAATAAATTAATACTTTCTTTACATTCTTTGTTATAGATCAACGAAGGCTGAATAAACGACCCACGTATGTTTTATATGAGAATGTACTTGGAGTATATGCACAGAACAGAAAACGTTTGTGTTGTGGGAAAATGTAGCGGAAATTCAGCGTTGAGTTTGTTGCTTTTTTTTTCAGAAATACAGGTTTTGAGATCCACTGATAGCAAAAATGTGTTCAAGAAAGACCTGCCTGTCGATGTACGTACGAGCCTGCAAGATTCGTGTGCATTGGCCCTAACTACCAGCGTTTGGTAATGAGTTTCTAAAGCTCTTAAGAACCTCAGTTGAGCGGGCATCTATGCTTATGCCGTGCTCAGAAGATAAAGAGAGCCTGATGTCAGAAGAAAGGCGTCATCAAACACCAGGCACTGAGAAATCAGGTGCTTGCTTTCTATTTCTTAATCATAAAGCATCCACCCTAAACACCACCCTAAACAAAATGGACTTCATTTACTCTTTTCATATACCAACGTCGTCTCGAACCGATGGCTCGAACCATCGTTTATAATCCTGAATACATTTTATTTCATTATCTCGTTCCATAAATAACTGATTTTCACATTTTCTAAAATGAGGGAATTAAATGAACAACTTAAAAAAATCAATTTAGTAGACTTCTCAAAATAATGTCAATTTAATTGTTAATAAAAATAATTTACCAACATTTTTAAAGAAGCGGGTTAATCTGTCTTTAATACGACTTAATTTTCCCCGAATTTTAATATAGCTCTGAAGAAGACCACTTGCCCGAAGTTGGTAGAGGGAGCGCCTGGAGTGGCTCATTTGGAGATGTCGAGCGCCCAGTCGAGGCCGCAATCTCCCGTTGGCGCAGGCGAGGGGCGCGCCCTGGGGGGGCTGCGGAGCCAGGAAGTTGTGGAAGTAGCGCCGAAAAACACGGCAACCCCGCGTGGAATCTCTTAGTGCGGCGACACTAAGGGAGGCAGGGAAGCGCAAGACGAGAAGCCAACATTAGAAGTAAGAGGATGGGTGGAATACTGACTAAACGAAAGTTCAGATGTACAGATATCTGATATGTCATTTCCTATTTTGAATAGTAATATATTGGCTCATAAATAATTTCTTTATTTATGAGCCAATTCTTTTACAATTAGCTCTTTAGAAACAGTGATACTGAACGTTTAGTTTAACACCTTTTTAAATCATCTCCATGAAGTTGGTCGGAAAAATATGGGATAACCAAACTTGGTACATCATTTGCCCAACATTTTCACACTTTTACCCAGGTTTACCCACCCCCAGAAAAAGTTAGACGCGAATCAAATTTTCGGACCAACTTCTCTCTGGTCGTAAAAAATCTGGAATTTCAACCAAACTTCAGGTTGGTCTGAAAAGATAACATTCAGTTCAAAACGTAAAATAAAAAGGTACACGATGCACATATAAAAACGAGATAAATATTATCCTTATTATACCTAAGTGATGTACCACGAATTAAGGTGAATTAGAAAGTTACTGCATAAGCGAATTCAAAGGAGAAATAACAATATGAGGAACAAGAGACCGGAGAAGCATAATGCGGATGTACGCAAATTGAGAAACACGTTGCAGGGCGACTGTTGCTCTTGATCTTGATGTACATTCGGACTCTAGTGGTGAACGTCCTCCAGAATTTAAGGGAGGAAGTGGTATTGGGCAACAAATCCCGTCAGGAGAGGCCCTCGGGAGAGGCAGCCGGTGAGGGAGGGTACGAGAGGAAGGGGCGGAGGGTCTAATGCCGTCGAGTGCGACGCCGCCGCCGCTATTTACGCCTTCATCTCGGCGCCAGAGGCCGCTCCCGAGTGCAGGCGGCGCGCCGTGGCGACGCTAAACCCCTGGCGGCGCACGGTGGTCTGAAACGGTCCGAAACCCGCGCGTACGAACAAAAGTTTTGGTGGTGTCACGGTTTGGGTGGTGTAACGGTTTCGGCGGTGTAACGGTTTCGGCGGGTAATGGTTTCGGTGTAACGGTTTCGGTGATGTAATGTTTCGACGGTGTCCCGGTTTCGGCGGTGTAACTGTTTCGGCGGTGTAATTGTTTGGCGGTGTAATGTTTGGCGGTGTAATTGTTTGGACGGTGCAACTGTTGGACGGTGCAACTGTTGGACGGTGCAACTGTTGGACGGTGCAACTGTTGGACGGTGCAACTGTTTGGGCGATGTAATGGTTTCGGCGTGAAGCGAAAGCAGAGTCATCGACGCCCACAATACTAGGCGCGGCGTGCATCCAGTCTGGCCGAGTTCCAACGCATCTATGCGGATGGAGCGGCTTTCATCCAGTGAAGCAGACACGTCGGCGCTCGTTTGGATAATTTGCCAGACAGCAATCATGGTTCAGGTATCGTTGTTTTAAACTTTAGCACCAACACTGCTGAATAATCACAGACTTATAAGATAAATTGGGACAGCAGGATTACAAATGTAAATTCAGTAACTGTAATAATAGCTGAGACTTAAATAATGAAGAAAATAATGATACATTTCACTTTTCCCATAGCACGTCATACGCAGTTTTTAACTGTTTTTTTTGACGTAAAATAAATAAAATAAATAAATAAATAAATAAATAAATAAATAAATAAATAAATTTAATAATGTGACGTCGGAGGATTCTCACTACAAATCACAGACAAAAGCTCAACTATTTAAAGAAGTTTATTTGCAATATTATTTACAAGCAATACTAAATATATACACAGCTTTGGAAGATTATCCTCGGATCACAGAATCCACCGATTCCTAATTACCAGCAATTAATTGCTTGCTTCATAGGCCTCGCTACTAATCAACGATCTACACACAACGTATCAGTACGTGACCACTGTCACAAGTGGAACAGTTATTGCACTACGGCTTCCCGACACAATGATTGCCCCAGGAGCATCGCTACTCAACGCACCACCCAGGGCTTACCTTTTGTGCATCCGTACGAGGTCTTCCACTCTGCTCAAGGCCCACTCCCGTGACTTGCGCTCTGAGCTTTTTACCGTCAGCCCCACTTGACTCACACCGGTAGCGGTAGCTCAGTGCATCAGCTGATATCACTGCAGCGCTTCTGACCGGGAGGTCTTAGGTTCGAGTCCTGACGGCGGCAGGATTTTCGACACTAGCTTTTCGGCTAGGTCGAATTCAGTCGCTGTCTGCAGGAGAATTCTAGCGGCCGACTACTCTGATCTTTCCTTGCTCTGATTTTCCGTGGTTTCTTCGATCAAAACCAGGCAAATGCCGGAGAAGTACCCTACAAAACGGATCGCACGTCCTTCCTCTTCCTTGTCCTATCCTCTCCCTTACACCCACACTTACTAAAATGCCCTACACTACCACATCTTCCGGGAGACCGGTAGGAGCTTAGAGCTTGTCCCGGCTGGGCAGTGCCCGCTGGTGGGAGAGTCCTGGTTAGGGAAATCCCACTAGCCGACGGTAGGTCGGCGCCGGATCTCGCCATCCAGCGGGGAAGATCACCGCCATCTCCCGAGAAACTACCATGCAGTACACTAACTGGACTAATGACCAAAGCAGTTGACGCGCCCGGAAACACGAAAAACTCAATCAATCAAAAACCCACGTGACTCACGGCGTCACGCGGCGTCGCAACAGCACGTCATCGCCGCGACGCCACACGGTTCCGCCACTCGACCTGGTTGCCCCTCAATTCCGAAAATTTCTCAAAATACTTCTCGAATGTACATTTGCGTGTAGCCATATCCGTTTGAAATACGTTAAAATAGTCAGTTTTTAAAAATAACTTAATGTTATCACTTTTAAAACTTTTGATTACTTGATGTTCATAAATTAAACGTTCACCCTTCCGAGAATGCCGTTTTAAGTCAATTTGTGTGTCATTAATCCTCACTTTTCCTCACATCTCCAACCCTGATCTGCCCACACCTGAGGTGCTCAAGCCGGTCATACCACCCCGTATAACGCAGCCTTACTGTAATTACGTCGCATGACGAGTGCCCTGCCGCACGGGATCATCGCAGAATTAACCTTTATTACACTGAGGTTTAGAATACTACAAATATTTCCAAAATGCTTTTCGATTTAGTTTGGTGTCACTTTTCACCGCCTTATTCCGAAATATCCTTTATAAGACACCAAGCTTATTTTGCGAAACAATTTTCTTGTGACGTCTCGAGTATTTTCTCTGTACGAGAAAACAGTGGTCGGCAATTTCAATCACCGCTACCTCCCACGATTCTCTTGCTGCGATTGGCTGAATGGGTGATGACGCAATCATTTGTGCCGTAAAATCAAATACATCATCATTTGCACCGTGAAATGACCTTTTATGAACAATTTCGTGCAACAGAGGTCACTTATAATGCTGGTATACTAAATACGTGATAAATTTCTTATTAATTTCAACAAAATATCCATCAGAAATTATATCAACGATTTTCAGCATCCTACAATTAACAAAACTATAATAAAATAATCTCTGTACCTCTCAAATCCCCTCAATAATGTTAGGGTTAAGGAGTTGTTTATTTTGCGATTTTAAACCTGTTTTACAGTATAAATCTTATTAATCATGATCAGGAACGGATTTATATGGACTAAAAGTATATGAGATATGTAAATAGATAAGTAGCTATGTTTATGAAAATATGGAGTTAAATATGGATTTATTGTAAATAAAATGTCTATTGTAAAATTATATTTTATTGCCACTTAATAAACCTACATCTTTAAATTCTGAAATGTAACTTCAAATTTTATACTTGATGGCTGTGCTACTTTCGACATTTTACACTGGGTTAATAGATTAATAGAACTGAACCAACTTCTTCTGAATGGATTGTAAGTGATAATGAGGAGTTGTGTAAGCAAACTTCTGCTGTACAAGTCTCTGTGACATTCAGGCCCATAAGTCAGGGCCTCAGGGCCGGAGATTGGATCTATTTATCACATAAATTGACATAATAAAAGTTTCTTAACTTGTTTTCCCATTGTCAGTTCTCCTAATTTAAAAAACTCTAATGTTTAAACAATTACTGAACATTTGTATGTTCTTATTGTTCAGATGTATTCTTAGTAATTAATGAAATTACATTGTTAGCTTAATATGCTATATGGGCTGATTTTATAAGAAAAATAGAAAATCGATGTACTTTCATTCAAATATGTACGATAATACAAAATATGAAATAATATGCATAATAATATAAATATGAAAAATATGATAAAATATTAAATAAAATAAAGTATCAAAATAAATTTTCACTCCACGCATTGTGAAACATAAACGTAATGCAAATTAGTATGGATATTAGCTTATTTATTAAATATGTATATACTTAGAAATCCGTTCCCTGATCATGATCTAGAAGTTATAATTAATAATACATTTTTAAGCAGCCAGCTACTCTTTCTTCCTTTCACGATTTAGTCCAGAAGGCCTGTTCCGCCTCTCTCCATCTTTGGTTCCGACTTCGCTCCATCATCGTTCTGTTGCCAGCTGCTTGATAAAGGAGCGCGACTTTTGTGAGCCGACCATTTTGTGAACCACCAGCTGCTACCGTCCTAAATGTATCATTAAGTGTTGTGTACATGATTTACAGTAAAAGAAAAGTCAGTAATGCTATCCAACAATAGTGTGTGATACGTGGTAAAATATTTTATTTTGGACCTAGGATTTTACCAATCGGTCCGTCTCGGCCTCATGTGGCGCCATTCCTAATCTTTAAGAAGTTTACTTTTACCTCTCGTATCATAAATAACTATTCAAATTATATGCTTTTTATTTTATGTCGAAAAAATACAACTACTCTATTTGATATTAATGGCGGGCCAAGAAAGCTACTGTTATTTGTCCAGATGCCAAGCGAGAAATCGTATATGTTTGTACTCAATGAACCAAGGTATTCTGAATGAAAACTTTACGGATATTGTTGCTATGAAGTTTTTAATAATTGCCGTAATTTTTCACTACGTTGGTATTTGTTTGCCATTTTCAATGATACACGTTTATCAACCTTTTTTGTCCTACTTTACAGTTACTAGGTGAGACCCTTTCATTAAATGAGCGGTGACGGATACCTGATACGCCTTTCCTTGAATTTCTTTTATAATTCATTCTATTGTAATTCTGCTTTAGGAGGAGGAAAGAAAAATGGACGATACAGGGAAAATAAACATAAACGTTCCATTTATAAGAAATATTAATTTCCGAGAAAGTTCTTTTTGGCATTTTTAATCGCTTGTCAAGGTTTATTTACTTAAAATAATACATTTTTTAAAATTAATTTGCATGTAGATGAATTAATTGACACACAAAATAAATGACGTTTCAAAACATGATATATATATATATATATATATATATATATATATATATATATATATAATAACACGCCCACCTACTACCTTCCAGCCGGTGGCGATGAAGCGTGAAACTATGAATGCTCGTGAAGCGAGCTTTGAATTCTCAGGAAGCAGGATCTTTTGGGTATGAGAAAGGTCTGAACCCTTGACACAATGAATTAGGTAAAATTCTGGTAAAATGAGCATATATTCAGTAAAAAAACAACAAATTAACAGTGGCACAAATATACAATAAAGTATGCACTTTGCGTAGATGGTCACTGCAAAGAAAACAGAAACAAAAAAAAAGAAAGAACACAACCACAAAAAAATGTATAGGCGTCACCTTGACTGCCTGAATCCTTCAATAAGTAATATTCACAATACTTTTGCTTCTACCTCTTTCTCAATTACTTCATGTACCTCATTTAACTTTTGTTAATCTTAAGTTTTTCTCCGTGCACGGCTCTTCAAGTGATTCTCTACAATTATTCTATCATATACTTCACAGAGGTCAGCCTTAAGCTGCGCATTTATTACAATGCTGTAAACTCTAACACAAGAATAAACGTGACACACACGTTACTTAAATCGTACCCTTTACAAATTATAGCAACTAATTATCCCTGACATCATACAATGGAAACATGACTTTCAAATAAGATTACTTTTACATTACATGAAAAATTATAATTTACTTTAGAAAAGTTGTACAAGGTATGGCATTCAAACGAATTTACTGGTGCGTACAGCGAATGAAATCTAAACTGCCGCTCATACGTTCGAAATATTTCTCCCAGTAATTATTTGGAACTTTCACCTATTTTAGGACGCTTCGCCTGGTATTTAAAGCTACACGGTTTCCCAACAAATTGCCGCATAGAAGTTGCCAGTTCTTTACCTCGACATCTTCTTCCGCTCGCCATCAGTTAACCTTGGGGTTTTCAGTCGCTCGCAGTCCTCACCGCGTCACTTGACTGGTTCGATGTCCCGCGGTTACACCACTTCTTTCGCTCGAACTCAGGATGCCGCCACACGTCCAAATTCCAAACCTTTCTCTCGACCTCGGGCTCGTACCATCCACGATTTGCTCCAAGTCCTTCTCGCCTACGCTTGAGTCTTCACTGGAGTCGTCCTTCTGTCGCCTGCCGCGTACCGTTGCTCGCGCTACCAGCTTTAAATAACTAACGTACTTGAATTGACTATTTTAGCACTCGGCCGACATACCACACTTTCAGCGTGAGTGGTCGTGGCGTACAAAATTAAATGCTGGATTTCGTTTAGAGTCCTTCTGCGCGAATTTATTACAGTTATGAAACTATTTCAGGTTCAAGCAATCACATCGCTTGATTACTCGCGTAATGTTAGTGCTAACACTGTACATGCACTTCACTTCTGAATTCTATCACTTATTACCGCGTTTCTTAAATCAGCTTTAACTAAGCAAGTAAAATTCGCGGGAAATTTCTGGAGGGGTGAATTTTCTCCTCCTTCGCGCTCCCTCTCAACAAAAATATTATCCGTAACTTCGGACATCGGAGTGCGAAAACCTGCGGGTAGATGTCGCTTTCTCGGACCATCGCTCCGCCGCGTACCCTATTTCTCTGTGTTCGGGTCATTTCTCGTGGCTTATGGTGGCGTTACGGGTTTGTATAATCCAAGTAGGAGTAAGAGTATTTCCTCTGCTAGACAGGATGAACATTTCTTTGGTAGAAATGTCAGACTTTAAAAGCGTTCTACAGCTGCGAAAATTGATAAAAAAATATTTCTTTCGTTTTCTCGTAATTTGAAGTATCTACAACTAATATTTATCAAGTTATTCAACCTAATATCAAGCAAATATCAAAATATTAGCATGTACTCGGCTTTGGACAGCAGGTTTTGCCCCCTTGAAGAGTTTTTTCCTCAGCCGTACCTTATGGT
Organism: Teleogryllus oceanicus; assembly: GCA_964035755.1. Classification (NCBI taxonomy): domain Eukaryota; kingdom Metazoa; phylum Arthropoda; class Insecta; order Orthoptera; family Gryllidae; genus Teleogryllus; species Teleogryllus oceanicus. Next base: position 73,814,511 of record CAXIVR010000012.1, read on the forward strand.
CTCTTTCCCGCAGCTTTGTTGTGATGGAGAGACCGTTTGGGGTGAATAGCAGAATTCGAAAGGTTAGAACGCGGTAGGATGTAGGTATTCTAATGGCGTTAAGGCCTTTGGCCTAGCCACATAGCATCAAGTTATCTACTTTGTCTGTAATAATTACCTATTAAATAAAAAAATAATATTTATCAAAGAATTTTTAAAGATTTTCTTTTTTTGCTTGTGCGCGGCTTTCGGTGCGTTTCACACCACCGTGCGACAGCACGAGCCGAGGCTCGAGCACCGACACGTGGACTTAAGAGGGGCTCGCCCGGCGGGCGACATTTCACAATAATCCGGCTGCTCTGCGCGGCGCCCCTGCCGAGCGCCCGCTTTCAGCGCTCGCCTCGCCCCGCCCCCAACCTCACTCCCACACGCAGCTCCTCCAACCACGTCTCACCCTTCGCCCACGACTTACCGCACTCACTGCCAGATCGCAGCGTTTACGCCTGCAAACGAATCTCATTTATGATTATTAAAGACGGGATTCCCGTGTAACTACATACTGTATTTTCTTTGCTAACTTGAAAATGAATGAAACCTTCACAGAAATGTGAATCACGAAACGGACGTTATTTTAGTATCTGTTTTATTTTGTAGGAAGTTCCATGTTTTGGGTTATTCTACCTAAAGAGTGGACATTTGCTGAACGAATTCCAAAGATTCACAGTTTTGTTGCATTCTTATATTACCAACCTGCTTTAATTTACCTTTTTTAAAGGTTTCATTTAAGAAAAGTTTTTCTGACATCCTGGCTGTGCATTCGAGAGGTCTGTGAAATCCGAGTTCCTTTTAATATGTATCAATTCTGCATATTGCTGCCGTATGAACTGAACGTCTATACCTTTCATAATGTCTATGGCCTAATTAAAATTTCCGAAGGATTGCATTTAAGAATAGAGATATGCGCTGCTACCACGAAGTCTCTCCATGGCCCTTGCTTGCGGCCGCTGAGACGGGGTCTATTTTTGTATTGGGTCTATTTTCCCAACCGGATCGTGTAATCATTTTGCCAGTCTCCCCTGAACTTGCCAACACGTGACTGCATGGGCGAGTCACATTTGACCTTACGCGAAGCTTAGTGGCAAGCTCCAGTGCGTCTCACATTCATCGAATTTATAGCATCAGTCTTTGCCTTCCGAGATACGAGAGAAAATAAACGCATATTTTGACCGCTCTTAGCTCCATGTATAAGTTCGTACGTAAGAGAGGCTCGGCTCACAGACCAGTATAAATGTAGAACGAAGTTTCCCTGCCTGAAACAGATGATAGGAGATATAATTTCTTGGAAATTTTGAAATGTAGCTAATTGTAAATCATAATGAAACAATTAATAACATTTTAGATAATTTATTTTTTTCGTTTCTTAAGGTATTTTTCCATTTTTTAATTTTTGTGTTTACTTTTTGTATTTTTGTACTAATTTAATTTTGTCTGTTGAAAATATTTAACATAAAATAAGATTTATTTAAACAATGTGAACAAAACTTAATGATAATAAAAATACTTAAATCATGATACTTTATCTAACTTCACATCCACTAAGTTAGTATATGAATTTACAGGAGTTTTAGGCTATATAACTCGGGTTTCCAAAGTTTTCTTACTGTTATTGCAAGTATTTGCATATTTACTTGTTTTTACTTAACGTTTTAGAGATTTTTACTGCACGAAAATCGGGTCTTTAATTATTATTAATTAAGGATTCAGGAGATATCAACCATAAAGTTGTATAATAAAAAAATTACAGATTTACGTGAGAGACCATTCGCGTGTTTTGTGATAATTTTTTTCATCTTCAGTGGACCTCTAAAAATCAAATAAAATGGTCTCTACACATATGTATGGTTGTTTATGCTTTATATTATATTTATATTGTAATATTCTTTGTAATTGATACCTCCTCGATCCATAATTAATGGAATGTAACTCATTTATTAGAATACCTACACCCTTTTCAAAAACTTTTTTGGATTTTGTACCTATTGTATACGTGTTTCTCAAACTTTTATCATCAAGTAAATCCTTCAATCAAAAAGAAAAGGCAGGAGTGTGTTGGGACGCGCGGACGTTGGTTAATGTGAAGCGTCTATGCCACGAAGACACCTTTAGAGTGAAGCGGAAACGAGACTTGGACTGCCAATTTTGCAAATTTTATTTTAACATATATCAGACACTGACCGTTCCAAATCACCAAGATTTAAGAATGTTCGCTATCACCATATCATTTATTACATCATAAAGTTTACTTTCATATTTTTAATTTATTTTTCTTATTTACTGTTATATTTCAATTTTCTTATTTATAAACTATGTATTTTAAACCCACATTAACATGAAATGATTAATCGCTATCGCTCGTACGTTCAGTGGCAACGGTAGTTGGTGTCATTTACTGGGCGCGCCATGTGAGTTACCCGACCCGTATGTATACATTCCCATATCTTCATTCTTCCAACGATATACCCGTATGTATACATTCCCATATCTTCATTCTTCCAACGATATGCGTAATCTACATTTTTACCTGGCTCTTGGGTGGACTCTGAGATCGACAAATTGAATTTTTGGCAGAACCAAGTGATGTGGGGTGACCGCAGTGACCGTAGTACGCCAAGCACGGAAATTTCCATGAAATGGCATATGTGTGTGTGTGTGTGTGTGTGTGTGTGTGTGTGTGTTTTGTCATACTTGTATTCATCTACCGATGTTCACCAATTCCTGTAATTTTAATTTATAAATGAAAAAAAAAAAAACAATTTTGGGAAGTACCTTATAATTTACATAAATAAAACTTCCAATTTTCAAAACGTGCACAGGAGGATAACAATTTGGCAAATGAGTAATATTGTGGTAGACAGGAAATTAGGTATTTCTAAAAAAACAACAATAAATACATGCAGGTATTTTATTTCATGTTCAGTCTCGTGTATCAGCATCATTAACCAAAAAGACAGAAACAAAAATGTTTTTCTGTTTGACAGGTTCATTGCAAATACATTTTACAGTTTTTGGGGACGTAAATATTAAATTTTAAATTTTGTATTTAATCGATACGACAGAAAGCATTGTTTTTGTTAGCCACAGAGAAAAAATAGTTGTAATTTTAAAGAAAATGTATTTGAACCGTCTTCTGATCCGATAGTTCTGCTACTAATGCTTTTTACCAGCGTTACGAAGACTAGCATATTTTGTATATACTGAAAATTCTTCCCTCTCGCAGTGATACACTGATGCTTAGCAAAATTTTCAACATTTTTCTTTAAATATTTTCAAATGAATAATTTACTTATCGGTATATTTCATTGCCGAATTTCCTGATTAAAATCTTTACGACCATTTCTTCAAGTTGTGAGCTCAGTAGTTCGCGGTACCAAACCAGGCAATGCGATTGAGAAACGTTCGTGGACGTATGGGGTGTCGCACTTTCACTGAAATGTCGATCTCCTGTACAACCTAAAAAATAATATCGATGGACACGTGAAATTGTTTCTCTCGTTAGCGTGACATTAAAATTTGAAGAAAAAAATTGCAACGGAATTACTATGTCCAAAACGTGGGTAAATGAGTTCTCAAATTCCTGATTTATTTGCATTATTATGTGATTTTCAGAAACTCGGCTTTTGTGTTTGAAGTAACATATTCACTAGAACATATGAACCACAGAGGAAAAAAGAGAATTTCTTACAATGTTATTTAGTAAATATAATTATCAGTTATAATCATATTATCCTGTAATGATTAGTGATACTTTCTAGGAACGAACATCGATGGCTCGTTTGGTTTCTTCCGCTCACCGCCAGAGCGTGGGGCGCCCAAAGCCCAGCGCGGTGCGCCTCATCGCACTTGAGCCACACCCCCTCCCGCACGACGCCTCAGTGCCCCCGGCGCGTCACCGCGGATTTGAAAGTAATTAATTACAGCGCCTGCGCCCATTCACAGAGAAGGTTGCAAAGGAAGGGTAAACCCGAGCCCCCTCCGCGCCCCCTCCACCCCCAAGCCCCTCCGCCCCCGGCCCTGGCCACTCCGTCCTCATCCGCGCCGCGCCCGCGTCGACCGCCGTGCGGTGAGCGGGAACTCCACACGATAAACGCTCGTACCGAATCGAGAAGACGCGTTGCGGGAGTCAATACGAAATCGACTCTACCGTCAGAATAACTCTTACTAACAGACGCATTATTAACCAAGGGGTCTCTACTTCTGCAACCGCATGCAACGCGTGGGAATGCGTTCAGAGTTTGGCCGATTAAACAAGGTAGACCAATTAAGGTTAACTAACTGACTTCATATGATATGTTTATATATTCAATATTATGATGTACATACCTCCTGAACATTCTCTGAGAATCTTTGAGAGTTGCTCATTTTGCATTCGTGTGTGTTGTATGATTTCGATAACGAAGCGAAGCCGTCGAAGAGATGTTTCTCGGTTGACACATCTACAGACACCTACCGAAAATGGATGAAGAAAATGAAAGGTACAAACGAAACATATTTGAAAAATAACAAAAAGAACCGATAATAATTTTAAAAGAACCGAAAAGCATGGGTATTCGCGACATCACTCGTATCCAATGAACCAAGCCACTTTTATTAATCCTCGGTGCTATTATGAATAAACACAATCGAGAAGAAATCGACTGTGACAGAATGTCTCTTACTGACAGACTCATTATTGACCTTCTTGTGATATTATTAAAAATAGTATCATTACAGGAATCGTAAGAGCACTATGATCGAACCACACAAACACACTAACCTATAAAAATATAATTATTTTGTTAAATATTTTGTTGAATAAAATAATATCTTGTGTTACATTGATGTGTTTTTCATAGGTATACTAGACGCGAAGTGATGAAATTAATGTATAAATTTTCAATTCACGAGTAGTATATGATAAGATAATATCACTTACACACTTGCTTGTACCGGGAGCGGTAGCTCAGTGCATCAACTGATGTCACTGCAGCGCCTCTGACAGAGAGGTCCTAGGTTCGAGTCCTGACGGCGGCAGGATTTCCGACACTAGATTTTCAGCTAGGTCGAATTCAGTCGCTGCCTGGATTCTAGCACCCGGCTGATCTGATCGGCAGTTTTCCGTGGTTTCTCCGATCAACACCAGGCGAATGCCCGAGCAGTACCATACCAAACGGGCCACGGACCGCGCGCGCATCTGTCCTTCCTCTTCCTTGTCCTATCCTATCCCTTACATACACACACTTACAATAACATCCACTACACTACCACATATTCCGGGAGACCGGTCGAGCTTAGAGCTTGTCCCGACTGGGGCGGTGCTCCGTTGGTGGAAGAGTCCTGGTTAGGGAAACCCACTAGTCGACGGTAGGTCGGCGCCAGACCTGCGGAAAGGCCACCGCCATCTCCCGAAAAAAACATGCACTACACTAACGGGACCAATGATCAAAGCAGTTGACGTGCCCGGAAACACAAAAAAACCAATCCACTTGCTTGTGTTGAATCCCTAGTAAGAAAGCTGTCATTAAAACGTGAGACAATCCTAGGTGTTTATCAGAAACTTATCAAGTTTTGCTGTTAGTGCAATAATTCATGTTACACGCACCAGTTTTCATTCAATATTCAAGTATGTTTGGTGTATGAACATGCACATTGCTCGATTAGGTGAAAACAAACGAAAAGTTTATTATTAAAACAGTAGGAAGTGCTTTGGTGATATACGGAGCAGAACCCAAAAAAGTAAGGTTCCCCGTTTGCTGAAATAAAAGACGAGTTAAATGCAAAACTTTATTGGCAGAAACGTTGTTTCAATTTTTGGATCTGAATTTGTATCAACTTTTGTATACCTGTCTCCATTAGTGAGCCGCTGTGACTGGAACCAGCGTGACACAATCGTTTTCGTTGTTGGAAAACGCTGACCGGAGGACAGGGATATATTCGGGCGCAGGAAATGATGAAAATCGGAAGTTGCTAGATCAGGACGGTATTGGGGATGATCAAACAGCTCCACCCGAACTCCTGTAGTACGGTTGCCGTTTGCCGCACCGTATGTGGACGAGCATGGAGCTGCACAACACCTGAAGCAAGCAAGCTAGTAAGATCTGGGGAAGTATTTTGGTCGGCGCGATGTGTGGTTCATTAAGGAACATTTTCTACTTCCATTGTATAATTCTGTTATTGGTTGGCAGCAACCACTTGCATAAAGATACTCATTACGATACAAATTTCATTACCAATCACAGAGAAGTTTACAAACCAAGTATTGACACTTGATTGAGAATCGTTCTATTAAATATTTAGTTCGATTGTATACATTAAAACTGCATTTGATATCATATGATGCTTGTTACTTTTAACTTCTTTTATTAGTAGTATTTTGTTCGTGGAATACTATTTAAAATTAATTGGATCGTAATTTCACTTTGATCCTATTTGACTAACTCCTTCGCAGACGGATATGTAACCACAGCCACCAGCGACAGCATGCGAGGGTAGGGTTAGGTGGCTTACATGTCAACCGCCACGAAACGATTCAATGTAAAAGTTGAACTGATAAAAATCGTAGAAAAGTACCGTATAAAACTCGATGCAATGGGTATTCATACACTCGTGTATCAATTCCTATCATTACACCATCGCTTCATAACGTACTCTTATCACGGTCCCATCCTTGTAGGCGGCGGAGAACAAATTAGCGCCGTCACTTCGGACCAGTGCTGTCGCGCTACTGGCGCTCGGTGGGACCTGTCTGACTGATACATGACTGATACGTGAAAGATCTGCATGCGGAATTTTCTCGCCTAAACGCGTGACCTTTCAAAGCAAAAAAAAAAAAAAAGAAACTTACTTTCTGGATGCATTTCATACATTTTCAAACGTCTTACAAGCAACAAGCTGGTAACCAAGTACAGGAACTTCTTAAAAATGTACGACATTGCACAATAACATTAGAACCTTACCCCGTTGAAACGAACGATATTAGGCAATCATAAATAATGTGCAAATACAACTTCTAGATTAACAACGGCCGACTACAACACCACCTTCTAAGATTGATATATCACAGTATATGATTTATGGTAAGACAAACCGGACAGAAAAATGATATTTTCTTTTAGATAAAGCAGCCTGGATGGTGGCATTTGGGATATATTGTTTAACACTTTTGGTGTTAAGATAAAGAGTATAAATCTTTGTAACATTTCAAAACAAAGACGAAAGTGATGAAATTGTCGGTAATTGACGAAACGTCTTTCAAAACACATATTATTAATGTTTTCCTCAAAACTTGAATCTGATGTTCGAAACGAAGCAAAAGAAGAAGAAAAATAAATAAGTGGTGCTTCAACACCAAATTCTTTGTCGTGGAATTCGTAAAGGCTTCTGAAATGTAATATATAGCGCCCAGACTTTCAGAATTTTAAACTTGTTTTAAAAATTTGTAGTCTAGTTTATGTATTTTTGCAAACATTTAATTTTTGTAATCATTTTTGTTTTCAGACTGGGAAATATTTGCAGTAAATAACGGATGTAAATTACTGTTTTATTTAGTTTTCATTTTTAATTTTAAAATGTTATTCTCAATAAAGCACTTAAAAGTAATAAATAAATATATTATACGACTTCTTAAATACTCGTTTGAAAGTACAAACCAACATCCACGTTTTTAAGACGCATTATTACAATAAACAACCATGTAAAATCCCAAAATATCCATTTGTGTTCACGCTGTTAAAATGAAGAGTCAATGGTTCTAACACCTAAGACGCATAAGTATCATTATAAACATCAAATTAAGACAAAAATTTTAATATTGCAAAAACATTGACTCGGAATTATTTTAACATTAAAATTGGAGAAAATATTGCATTAAGAACTTGTGGTAGACCGACGGCATGTCACAGACTTTCTCGTACTACTTATTTTTATTATCTTCAACCACTGAAAAACTACCATAACCTCCTGCGAAACCAACTGCTCCTCTTGCGGTTGGTGAAGAGCACCGTTGCACACTCGAATGTCGCACAGACCTGTCTCAGCCCTGAAACATATTTGGCCGTGGTTTTCTGTGGCCCTACTCGGCAATTGTTCCATTGTTACACTAGAGTTTCCTCCACGCCTCAAACACCATTGAAAACATTCTTGTATTACGTGGATTAAAAATCCACAACCTTCGTATTCATGGACTTTGGCTGATCTGCCCTGAAACTGTTAATGGCACCGAAACACTTCACCATATTAATTGTACTCATGCTTACGGCTTTGAAATAAAATATTTTTAAAAATATAACAAAAGCAATAGTATAACAAAATTTGACTTTAGTTCGATACGCCGTCTGCAATCAATACAAATAAATAAATATGAAGTGTCTGTTCGTGATTTTCAAACTTTCTGCTTTTAAATACTTTTTCAACTGGCTTGTTCGATTACTAAAACGAATTTCACGCCAAATCAATTGTTATCTGTGTGTCTGTCCGACTGTACGAACCGAATCAACTCACAAATCTATCAGCATCAAAATTAACCTGCCGTGCACTCGCGTTGTTAGAAACAATCTAACAATTCTGGATTTATTTCTTGACGTCTATTATTGACATCTTTCAACACACGGAGATAACGCTCGAGCAATACTTTCTCGCACGATTCAAATCTGCATCCGTTCGTCTTTCTTATCAATTCTGTGAAGGAAAACTATTTGAGAAAAGTATTTGTCAAGTAAAATTTGACAGATGCCAAAAGAACTTTGAATTTCAAATACAAAAATGAATTAATATTAAAGTTTCTGTAGAAGAAAGTAATTTTAGAAACAAACTGATCCTAGTTAGCAGTGTGCTACGTGCTACAATATCTACGACAACCTCCAAAACACGCATTTCCTAAGATGGAAAAAACGAGGGTCGAACGCAGTTTTCAGCAGCATCCTAATGAATCTTGACATTTTATACATGAAACGCATGATTTGAAAAAATGTATTAAGGAAGTAAATACATGTGTACATATACTTCATTTGCGCCAAGTGTTAGTCGCGACTCCCACCCCGCCCCCACCCCCATCGCCGCCCCCACAGCCGCCGCCGCGCATCTGAGGCGCGCCGGACGCGGTGCGGCGGGACGTCGTTTGATGCCGGCTGCGTGCGCCGACCCGCGCAATTACCAGCAATTCGAGGTCGAGGAGTTAAACGGAATGCTAATTACAATCAATTAATTCCTAACCGTCAGCGCTCGACCCCCCGCGGAATCGACCCACCCGTCATCGCCGCCTCCCCGCCACCGCCGGCTCCGCTCACCACTGCGCGCCACTCTCCGCCACCGCTCACCACTAACCGCCACACCGGCCGCCACCGGCCGCCACCGACCGCCACCGGCCGCCACCGGCCGCCACCGGCCGCCACTTGCCGCCACCGGCCGCCACCGGCCGCCACCGGCCGCCACCGGCCGCCACCGGCCGCCACCGGCCGCCACCGGCCGCCACCGGCCGCCACCAGCCGCCACCGGCCGCCACCGGCTCCCACCGGCCGCCACCGGTCGCCACCGGCCGCCACTGCCTATTAAGCACGGCGGCGGGCAGACAGTGCAAGCAGGGGACAGAGATATCTTGATGCGCGGTTGGGCAATACTTTCTAGTCCCAACAATGACAGGAATTTCGACTAAATAGTTGGGTTGAATCTATCTGCTTTCTTAAGGAGAATTCCGGCTGCTCTGATCGGTAGTTTTCCGTGGTTACTCCGATCAATACCGTACCAGGCGAATGTCGAAGCAACCGCGCCAAGCGCATTCTCTTGAGGGCAGCGGTGGGCAAACAGTGCAAGGAGGGGACACGGTTGTCTTGATGCAACATTGATGCGCAGTTGGAAATACTTTCGAATCCCGACTGTTGCAGGATTTTCCACGCTAGCTAAATAGCTGGGTCGAATTCAGCCGCGGTCTCAAGGTCCATATAGCGGCCGGCTGCTCTGATCTGTATTTTTTCATGGTTTCTCCGATCAATACGTGATGACTGCTGGAGCAGAACCCAAACAATCGAGCCACGGACGTTCGTGTTCTTTCCTTCCTTTTTCTTGTTCTATCCCTACCCCCTTACTTACACACACTTACTTGCACTATACTACCACACATATCGGGAGCGTAGATCTTGTCCCGGCTAGGGCGGTGGGAGGTTCCTGATTGATGAAATTGTCGCAAGCAGTCGTGTATGTTGGCGCCGGATCTCGCAAAGTAGCGGTGGATGATCACCGCGATCTCCCCCAATAATAATATCCAGTACTCCTCGAGCACTAATGACCTTATCAGACGCGCCTGGAAACATTAATGAAGGAATCAATTAGGCAATACTTCATGATTTAAAATTTATTGTCGGAAATAGGGATCTATTCAAGTTTATGAGGTGTATTAATGTGTCTTCTTGAATTGGAACACCAGAAAGAAATCATTGGCATAATTCCCCGCCTCGTCGTGGTTGTATTGTTAAATTTGAGCAACCTCAGCAAGATATAAACTTGTGATCTTGCATATTCTTTGTTATTGTGAAATGATGTGCTGCAAAAAGAATTTTGATAACATATTCCCATGAGCAATACAAAATTTACAACCATCCCTGATGCTATGAAATGATGGAATAATTTGGTACTATTAGAATAACATTTGGCAGTGTCATTTGTTAGTTTTTGCGTCCCGCAATTCGGAAGATAGAGTGAGTTTGTGATTAGGGGAGGAAGAGTTATGGGATGGTTGATTAGAGTGAGTTAGAAGTTAGAGGATTTAGCAAAAGGCTGCAACACCGGGTACATTTCCCTAAATTGATTTCGACTAGCAGCTCTCTTGTTTTTGAGATGTCCAATTTTATTTAGTCCTAGTCCATTAACGCCCACATGATTTTGTGTACCTAGCGCTCTCTTATTTTTGCGTCCGTGCACACAGTTCTTTTTTTTTTTTTTTTTTTTTTGTGAACTCTGGTAGCGAATGTGTGGTTATTGTAGAGAATATGTGTGACCAACTTATTCCTTGACAGAGAAACGTCAACAAAGAAGCGTCAGTCTCTACTCTCAAGGTGAGTAAAGACGTCATGATGAGTAAAGACGACAGGATTCTCAAACATGCATTTAATTTGTACATAATATTCAAGGATAGCTTAATATGTACAGAGCATATATCATCCGCGTGTCGTTTGCGGAAAACAGATGATGATTTTCATAACAACTTTCATATGTTGATGCGTACCATGGTACGGTGTTATCATGGTCGTCAGGCGGGACCGTCTCTCATAAAGGGATGAGAGAGTCTACGACGTTACAATGGAAGCATACAGTGTTGGGAAATACAGAATTGAATGGAACTCAACGTGAAGGACTTCCTTCATTCAATACAAATCCTCTCGCGAAACTCGGGCAGAAGGTGCCTGAGAAATCTCTTCTGTTGGCGCAGTTCAAACAATCCCAACTCCAAGGCTGAATGTCTGCACTCCAAATCCTAGCTGTGCGTTTTCCTTTTTTCTTTTTTTTTTTTGTCAAGCATCAAAAGTAATTCAAACCTGAAGTTTGATTTTCTATAAAATCGGGATCAAAGCATAGAAAATCAAAATGAATGAAAATATAATCAACTACTTTTCGAAATATAGTACGGATTTGGTACATGTGGTAATAATAACAAAAACAAAAAAGCCGAACTCGAAATTTGCACGAGAATCATGCAGCAGTCAAATCGAGCTCTACGCCCACTGCAATACTAGACAACTTCGTTATTGGAAGTTATTAGTAGTATTACTAGTCTTTTGTGCGGACTAACGAGGATCTTCGTATATTTTATGTAGGGATACGGAACGTGTTTAGTTATCTATCCTATTTGCATATGATACATCCGTTCCAAATTCGGAGGCATATATCTATCAGCCGCACTATGACTGTCGCCTCATGATCCCTTTCGTCGTATTGCATCGACGATGTAGTTTGGTAATTGAGTCTACAAATTCAGAGAGTTAGAGCCATTCGAAATACTGTCTACTGCAGAGCGTTAAGCTGCATGGACGAAACAATTTACTCTCTACAACAGGCTACCAACCCCGAATCGCAGATTCGGAACGCCAACGGTGCTTTGGATGGCCAACAAATGCACCTGTACTTTTGGAATACATTTGCGGAAGAACTAGGCTTTAAATTTTATATATTAAGTAATATGGAAAATGAAAATTACCGAATGCAGATCAAAATTATTGCACACTACAAAACAATTACCTTAATTTTTTTTGTATCTTAAGAAACTATCAGTGGTAGTTATAGTTTTCACACCTTTGGTCAATAGTGCTATTTTTAACAATTAACTATTTGTAACATTTCTTAAAATGTTACATTTAAATTCCCAAATATTCTTCAAAGATCTAATTTCCATTTTCACAATTATTAATCTTAGCAGCATCGATTAAGCTATGGATTGAATAATAAAATATTTTATTACGGCTTCTATTGACATTTATTTTCTTGTATAGTGGTATAAAACAGGTAATCTTACAGAATGACACAGATATTCTTCTACTCATTACCTATTCTCATGCGTCTGATTTAAGTTTGTTGCTCCCACCCTCTTTCCAAAGTTCTCGTTTTCGCAGTCCCCTAATTGTAGAAATGAAATATGGCTTTAAGAATATTATAGAAAATGAAAATCCAACACTATATCCAAATTATCTTTCACAAATTTCGAGCCATATTTCAGAAAATTTCATTTAGGCGTTTTTGAAAATGCAAAAATTTGAGCTCATTTTCACAGAAAACTTCATTTTTCGAGAAACTTTATAAGAAAACATTTAAAAGACTTGTACTCACTAATGCAATACGTAATATAACATAATGTAAACTATGTAATGGAAACCGTAATGTAAATATTAACGACGTGAGAGATGTTTAAAAAATATTTATGTGGAATACTTCTGGGTTCTTATTGGAAAATCAAGAGAATTTATGAAAATTGCGTTAATATCATGTTAATTAGTGCAATTCTTTTAGAACTTTCAAGAAAAATTATTGCCGTTTTTGAAAAACGTCGTTCAGGCGTATCTGAAACTTCACGATATTAAGCTCATTTTCACATACAAATTTGTGTTTTCAAGAAACTTCATGAAAATTGTCTGGAGAACGTGTACTTACAAATGCAATAACAATCAAAATCGTCGGTAATGTATATACTAATAATGTGAGCGATATTTTAAAAAATATTAAGAGTTCAGAATCGAACGAGTCAAGCAAAGAAAGAATCAAATGAGCATTTGGTGTAGTCAACAAAAATCTAGGTGTACATGCTATACAATCCTTTTTCGATCTCTGCTCTGCCGCCTCTCGCTCCTCCGCTCTCGCCCTCTCGCTCGCCCTCTCCTCGCCCTCTCGCTCCCTCTCGCTCGCCCTCTCGCTCGCCCTCTCGCTCGCCCTCTCGCTCGCCCTCTCCGCCTCCGCTCGCCCTCTCGCTCGCCCTCTCGCTCGCCCCTCTCGCTCGCCCTCCTCGCCTCTCGCCGCCTCTCGCTCGCCTCCGCTCGCCTCTCGCCTCGCTCGTTCTCTGTCGCTCTCTTTGTCACTCTCTTTGTCACTCATTGTCACTCTCTTGGTCACTCACTCTGTTGCTCTGTGACACTCTCTCAACGCTCTCTCTCTCGCTCTGTCGCTCTTGCCTCTCTCCTCCTGATTCTCTATACTTTTCACTTACATATTCTTGTTCACAAACACTATCAGTGCATCAAGAACATGCCCTAACAAAATATTTGAAGAGCTTCTTTCTCACTTCGACTTTTTATTGTTCTTTTGTCAAGGCTTATTCATTCAACGTTTAGTAAGCCACCTTCGAAGACCACTCGACAATGTTCAATTGGCTTCAGACCTCAACTTTGGTAGAAGAAAATCAGTCGAATGTGCGAGGGATATTGACCTGAGATGTTGCGGTTCAGCACAACTTCGATCTAATCGAACCGTTCGACCGACTGAGTAGTCAGTATGGACCTGCGTGGCTAGTACAGCACAGATACTTGTTCTATTAGGGTGACGAATCCCGGGAGAGTACCAAGCTTTTGCTTTTATTCTCACCTCCGCTGGACGTTCAAGCACGCCGACGGTCTGGCATTCGGATCCGCAGGAGCACATTTTGCCCTCACAGCAACCTCCCATATAGTGCCTGTGCTGGACCGCCCTACCAGCTAAGAGTTCATAGTTATCCACGCTAACACCGGAGTCAACTCAATGCGCCACTCACCTGCGCCGGGACAAGTCCCTTCTTTGCCCAGAGTATCGGACGACTTGGGACCCCCTCCCCTTCCGTGTTCCCCGTTTGGACTTGTATGTGTAGGATCTGGAACGTTCATACGGATGTCCCTTGACCCGATGCACCGTAGGATCCCAATCCTGAGTAGGGTCATTGCTACAACTGTTATTATTGCAGAGACTCTGACAGGGAGGTTCTAGGGTTGGATCCCCGACAGTCGTGAAGTTTTCGGCAGTTGCTTCATTGTTAGGTCAAATTCAGCCGCTCTCTGATGGAGAATCTTAGAGGCCGGCTGCTCTTATTGGTAGTATATACATGTACACTACACACTCGTACAGGTTCTGTACAGAAAGTTCAAGATCACAAACTAGAAGTATAAAAGTCAACTGTCGCGTATACACGGTCTGTAAGTTTTCTGTATGAATCGCCACAAGATGCCGACAGGGTTTCTACCGAGAAACAACTGAATGGCTTCGACCGACTACCTTCAGTGGCAGTACTTCTGTGCGTGTATTCTGGCTCTGTGATCTTTGTTAATTATTAATTAACCCTGAGAAAAACAGAGAAGAATTAGAACAGAGAAATCGGTATTTATCAGAATATCATTCCACACAATCGCACCTATACACACCTAACCATAAAATCGAAATGGGATATTATTGACACGTCGGGTAAACAAATCCGTTAGAAATCGTGAATTCTATCGCTAGAGGCGCTTGAGTCTAACAGAAAGCTTTCTTCATGAAAAATTACAAACATGCTCAAACGTTTTCATGCAGAAATCGTACAGTCTGGACTGCATGTTTTCTGTACGTCCAATTTGCACGAAAGCTGTACCGTGTATACCGGTCTTAAAAAACGTACCGATCTTTCCTTTCTCTTTCATGTCCTATCATCTCCCCTTACACAGACACAAGCATCCACTACACTATCACGCTTGGCAGGAGACCTGTCGGGAGCTTAGAGTCTGTGGCGAGGCCCCGTCGAGGAAGATCCGGCAAGACAACACGTAGGCTGGGCCGGAGGTCAAAACGCCCCCTTCCGGGACAGAACGTGCACAACACATGAAATGATGAATGCACAACACATGAAATGACACATGATGCAAAATGCATATGGGTGGGTTACTCAGGCGCACCGAGTTTTCTCCGCAGACCAGTTTGCGCCACGAAGCACGTGACCACAACACGGGCACTTCGTCTGAAAAGACAGACCAGTCACAGGCCGTCATGTTGCACGGACAGCAAGAAGTGCTGAGAAACATTTTGAATGCGGCATAAAGTCACAATTTTTAACGAACAGTAACACAACGACAGTGTAATTGAAATAAAAGTTGTGATATGAAGAAAGCTTCGTGTATCTGTTGCAATGACAAGGTGATGGTTGTTTGGGTACCTGGCTGCACTTCAAATCCCTACTAATATTGTGACACAAACTGGTGACTGATGGTCATTGGATATGATACGCAATGATACGCAAGAGCCAAAGTGCTAGAATATACTACATGGAGTGCCTGATCCCCATGGTTTCAGCGCTCGTCGTGGACGCTGGCAGAACTAGGGACGCCGTGATTTTTGCAATCAAAACATGATGGCCTATAGAACTGTTGTACTGAATCGACGTGTTGTTTCTATCAGATCTTATTTCTATATTGTTGTTTTTTCGTTTATCTGTTATTCCATTCTTATGACAATATTTCAGGAAACAACATGTTTTTAAAGACTCTCAATTCGTTTTCCTTACGTATAATAATTTCGTTTTTAAATGTAATTTTGGTTGTGAAACACAGGTAAGAGGATTTACGCGTCCCGCACCCACCCGGCTGTACCCAGCGCCAAACGGAATACTAGAACACTGTTCCTCCAGAGTGGGTGCATTGACTGAAGAAAAACTTTAATTTGCTGCAAAGATGGAGGCGCTTCAGTCTCACTATGTAGACCATTCTAGCTCGTTGGCGAAGGATTCCCCCCCTGTGACCATAGCAGTTGGCGGCGGCGGAAACATCGATCAACCGAAGCGGCGCCATAGGCCGCTCCGCCCGCGGGAACCGCTGACGCCGCGGCGCCAACTCTGGCGCACTCCGAGCACCGGGCGCGTTGTGGCGCGGACGAGGGCATTAGAGCAATCGTATTGGGGGCGCCGCGCTCGCAAGCGACCGCCCCGCCCGCCCCGACCACCACGCCCACCCGCCCGCCCCGCCCGCCCAGCCCGCCCCGCCAGCCCGCCTTGCCTCCCCGGACCCTCCCTCCCCGTTTCGCCTCGCCTCCCCCCCCAACCATGCCCTGCCCGCCACGCACGGCCTCACACGAACCCGCCCCACACCACCCCGCCCACGCAGCCCCGCGCGCGCTCACCGCCCCGCCCCCCCCCCACTCCGCCCCACCTCGCCACGCATCACCTTGCCTCGCCTGGCCACACCCCTCCCCCCTCACACCCCCCGCCCTGCCCCTCCCCACCCCGCCAGATATTCACTCTACTATCCCAACACTTGCAAAAAAATTTTACAAATATTTTATGGAAAATGTTGCCGACTCAATTAATTAATGGTTCGGATGATGTTAACGAAAACGGCAAAAATATCGTTTTCGTGCGCTTACGTATCAGTCTAAAATTACTCAAATTAAGATGGAAAGAAAAGAAAACTGGAAAGGAAACTTCATGTGAGATTTTTAAATGACCGTGTAGTTTATTTATAGATATTTTTCGTAATGAATGTAGATGAGTAAGAATATTTGGAAGAAATACAGTAATAAGAGTTTTAATAATTTTTTCAAGAATTTCGTTTGTTTTTATCCCTGTTTCGATCGAATTCTAACGTCTTTACTTTTGTCTCTAGTAGCTATTGCAAAACGCTCTGATAGATTGATAAATAATAACTAGGGAAGGGGTGGGACAAAATCAAAAATTTATACTCGACCTAAGAGAATAGCAATCCAACTACGGCAAGAAAGTCAGTGCCATTGCGTAACATACCTAGTTTACTTACGTATTTATTCTTCTTTCTAGGGTTTTTATCCAGCCGACAGCCGGTTACTCTTTACGTCCGATGGGACGCATATTCGACCATACACTAGACACCAACACACTTGCGGGCTCCTCTGATCTGGGGTCAGTAGAACGCGATCACACGCCCTCCGCGATCACACATACATACTGTGACGTACCGGAGCCCGGCTTGTTCGCCGTAAATTTATTTGTAAGGGACAGGTGTTCTTTTCGTGAATGGACTCGGGGTTATTAATCAAACACCACTGTTCCGTGAACAAAATAAACATGAACTATTTATTATTCTACACAAATCACTATTGATTACAAATATCGGGGTGGTCTTTATCCTTTTCTTTACCTCACCCAGAATCACTGTTAGTTTTTCGATCTTACATCGATCGAGGAAATATTTACCGTTTAATCCTCCCCTCGAGCGTCGGCGGCTTCGGGACTCTCGGTTGCTTCGTGCTCCTTCGCTGTCTACCTGTGTCCGCTCCACTGGGGACCAGCCGATGTGATGCGTTGCGTTTCCGAAGTACGTTCTCCAGCGTAATCTTCCCACGGTGCCTCTGCGTCTCCTCGCTGAACTCCTTTCCGGTTCATCCAGATCTACATTGATGTCACCTTCCGCGAGCTGACAAACGCCACTAATTATTCAAGGTACAGTTTGCTAGCACGTGTCTCACCATTTCACCAGGCTACTAGTCTCGTGGCGTACTCCTCTGCACACATGTTCTCTCGATCTTAATACTCCAGATAATAGCTATCACTCTGGCACTACGTCCGAGATACTAATGATGGTTATCTAGCACAAATTGTCCGTCAATCACTTTTTCAGCGCTCGTTCGTTCGCGACACTATTTTACTTTGTTCGAACGCGGAGCAGCCCCAGGTACGTCCTTCCTTACCGGTGACCGGCCGAACACTGAAGCCTCGCGGCGTCGTTTCCCAACGCCTCGGCCAACCGACAACACTTGGCCGCCCGTAACCGTTTCTCGTGACTGGCGAGCGCCTCTGGCAACCGTTCTGCCGCGTGCTTGCTTGATGTATCGCCGTTTTTAGGCAGAAACGCGGTGCGTTTCAATACAAAGGCAAGGGACAAACAGCCATGCCAAGGCGGACTCGAACCCGCGACCCTTCGAACCGAAGCACTGAGTCGGTACTCGCTTTTAGCCACCTCGGCCATCCAGGTCGGTTTACTTACGTATTTACGAGTAATATTCTATGTTGTTTAGAAAAAGTTACATAAATGCTGCAACAAAACGATTTCGAGATATTAACGACAAAATCATCGGTATCAGGGGACCCCAAAACAAATAAGACTGTTGTTTCTTTGTCAATCATCTGTTAGGTCCTTCCGTCCGTCCGTCTGCCTGTGAAGAACAGTAGCGCCTAAAATATTTGTAGAATTTCTTTTTTCAACGTTAATTTTCCCCCGTCCGCCAGCCCGACTCAAGGCTGCGAGTGTTAAAGACTTCTTCAGAAGTTTGGCCGTCGCCTTACGCCCCCGCAAGTCGGGTCCCTCTCCTACGCGTCTACGTCCTTCAACCGACCTTTGCAGGTTCTGGATACGGCCACGCTGCCGGCAGACTGGTTCATTGTTACGAAAAGTATCCAAAAACATTATTTATGTGAATTAAAACAACGAAATGTGATACTGCAATGCTGAACTAAAAATAACTTCCTCATTTTTATTTCTCGTACATGAAATATGTAGTATAGATATAGTTATGTAATGCTGGGAAAAATTGGACTCGAGGTTTTGAAGGAAGTATACGTTTTGGGTGTTCGTGATGGCGAAACATTATTGGTTGCAAATCATCGCTCCATCCTTCCGTTCATCTGTGAACAACACTACAATCTATAGCGTCTAAATTGTTCACGAGATTCTCTACAAACGTGTTATTCTCCGATTAATCCAGCTGATGTTGCGACCCCTCAAATTTGAAAATACTTAATTTTTGGAGATATTTAACATGAAGACCCTACGATGTTTTCAAAATTTTCTCAGCAATGGCTTCAAAGGTTTTGCTAATATATAGAGGATTGATGTTTGCATGATTCACCCGATATCCAGAACATACTTTAACCGACAGGCTGTGTTTCGGGAGCGATCTTTCTTTTCCAATTTTCCCCCTCTCCATCTTATAAATATACTTACCTTACATACTTTACGGTGCCATCCAATTGGCACCTCACACGTCACTACAGTGACGTCACTATGGTGGCGTTCAATCTTCCGATTGGATGACACCGTAACAGCTGATTTACGTCACTGGCAGCTATCAATAAATCTAAATATTCGGCGATGGTGCCGACGGTGGCGCTTGTCGAGGCAAGACGAGCGCCTGCAGGGAGCTCTTTCGGTTGGCAGCCAAACTAGTCACCAGCTCGTCAGTCTTGTCGGGTCGTGACCTCGACAGAAACCATGAACGCCGCCGTGCAGCGCGCTGTGTCACCGTATATTCCCGCACGAGCTGAGGGAATAGAACGCCGCTACCTCCCGAAACAGCATGTACTACATTTACGGGTCTGATTATTGGTCTAATTAGTTCAAGCGCCCGAAACCAATGAATAATCGTGAATTGCAACAATTATCTCAACTCAAATTCAACTCCACGGTGTCTTATTTCCACTGGCGAGACTCAAGCAAAGAGGCATGCTTTTTCGTGTGACCACGTAAATTTGCTACGCTCCTTTCACCATCTAGCGGAGAAAGGAGGTATTATCTTGGGCGACGAAACAGGCGATTTGAATTTAGCTCAGAGTCTTCTTTTAGGCTTGAGGATCTTTTATATGCAGCAAATCTACTACATGGGATAGCCGGCTTTACTTCTCAGAAGAAAGGCGTGCGAAGGACTTGTTCGTACATCAAAATCCAGGGCTCTGATCGTGTTTGAATCTGCGAACTTGGGTACAATAGGCCGATACGCTAACCATTACGCCATCGGCGCCGTCTCCCGCCGCCGTCTCCCGCCGCCGTCTCCCACCGCCGTCTCCCGCCATTTCCCAAGATAATCATTAGTACCCATTTCTAAACTACGTATGGGTTCCCCAAAACCCTGGAACTGGGCCTGTTCATATCTGCATTGTCTCTTCGCGTGGACGGCCACCGCTACCACTGCCACTTCCACTACCGCCGCCGCCACCGCCACCGCCACCGCCACCGCCACCACCCCCCACCGCCACCACCACCGCCATCGTCACCGCCTCCGCCGCTGCCTCCACCACCGCCGTTGCCGCCTCTGCACCGATGCGCCGCGCTAGCTCCGCGCCGTGGAAGATGACGTAATGCCCTCGGGATTACCAGGTAATCCCCCGCAATCACGTGGACGCGCCCGCAGCGCCGCGCCCCGGACATAATGCCTACTACACGTAATGAAGGTAAACATTGCAGCGGGCAATGGATGGCTATGGCGCGGCTGCAGTGGTGGCGGCGGGCGACTTAAGCGCAAGAGCGCGGGCTCTCGCGTAAAGTGCGGATTTATTTTTGTAATTAAACTCCCAATCCCGTAATTGAAACGTATAAATTTTCTAATCCATTAACCGGAAGAATCGATGTCTCATTTCGAGGTCTGATGAAGATGATAACAGGTGGGGGAGGAGTCATTTTGAATGGACAATTAGTCGGGCACGTGGAATTAATTAATTCCGTAGAAACGGTCTCTTTTGCAGACGTGCCTTCGCCTGCCTCCTCCAATTTCTGTTTTTGCTTCTCACGCCTCCCCACCTTATTCATGCCAGCCTCGTTTGTTCAGCCCCTCTTCCCCGCGCCCCCTTTCCCACGGGTTGGGAGTTTCTTAAGAAAGAGACGTCTCCGGAAGCTGTCTACGTTTCGAGAGCTTTCATTTTCTCTTTCAAATTCGCAGAACTAATTACTGTTGCTAGGGGTGGGTTGAAACACAAAGAAGCTTCTAGTCTAGTCTTGGCGCAAGGCGTATTCGTTCGAATAATTCTGATTATGGAAATTGATTTGAGTTCCATCACGTAAACACCGATGGATATTAATTACTAGTTTTCCGAACTCCTCGTTTTGGATCACGAAATGCATTATTTGGTCTGAAAACATCCACTCGGATCTGAGTGGAAAAAGTGTAGTTTATCATTGGGATGCCATCGCGCTCCTACTTCCTTTCAACAATATACGGCGTGATATCGTCATTGCAAAATATTTATTGGGAAGAAAAAAAATATTGAACGAGATGCTTTATTGTCGATAGAATAATGGCGACAGAAAGTTGTGTTGACTATCTTATCCGAAAACTGCCATAATGAATGTGTAATTTGCTTTCGCAACAGGGCTGCGCCAACCCAGGTGCAAGCGGTGCTCCGCTGAAGGGCGGCATTTGTGGAGAACAGCACAAATTTAGGCATTTTTAATATCTGTGTTTTTTGTACATTTTTTATTTTACACGAAAAACTGTTACAGTAGAATGACTTTTAAATGTCAAAACTCTCTTTTAGTGTTAAATAATTGGTCAAAAAATAAATACACTGATAGATAAGTGTAAGTTATACAATGTTCGCAGATTTCATTCATTTTGTAAATTATAACACTACTGTACCCGTGCGAGACACTCGCACGTTAAACCTACCTCTTCCATATTTTTCCATTTCCATGTTAAGGTTGTAATATATCTTTTTCTTCAATACCCTCTTATCCTCTTGTCACTTATTCTATATGTCTCCTTGTAATTGAAAACAATACAATATGCCCTTGTGAATATAAAATATTATTACTTAACGTTATTTTCTAGGAAAGAGGTACACCCGTGTGATTCAGTCGCGTAGTATATATCAAATAATTAGTTTAATTTCACATACAGTTGAAGATTCTATAGGCTCTGAACGGGTGGGGTAGAATCGAGAAGCGTTGAACCAACAAAAAAGTAATAGAATGTTCAAGAAGATCTCAGCATATAGATTAAGTTGATAAACGTTTCCTGGAGGCCTTTGTCTTCAAAAGTTTATTTTTTAAGTCCCTCGAGCGCTTCGTTTAGGGGTTATTTAACTATATAGATAAAAAAATGCGGTAGAGTGTTGTGGGTTGCATTTGTCATGAATATTTATATTTTTTTTCAACAAATCCTTCACATTTTTAATGTCAAAATGCAATTCTTTACATCTCCGTGGAATTCTCTTTGTTTAGAGACCTCATTTATTAAGATTGGTTGCGTGTGAACTGCAAAAGGTATGTATACTACTGAAAGAATACATGAGACGATTACTCATGACGCAACTGCAAATCGACATTCGAATTTTGACTCAAAAGTATGTTTAAGCTAAATAAAATCTATGTAACATTCAAAACATATGTTGAACTCAAAACATTAGAACATTCAAAGTGTAAGTAAAATTCAAAACATTAGAACACGGGAGCGGTAAACAAATTTTTGCTCTTGGTAGAAATTTACCTTATCGCATCCCTGTTCCGCAGTGTATTTAAAAGAAACGTCTCCTTCTTCTCAGAATTTGGGGGTGTGAAATGTTTGTAGGTTCTGAATATGTTTTTATAAATAATGAATTAACGTTATCGCAGCCCAAGTTCTGAGAACCGTGTCTTGATAAATACTTCTATACATGCATGATGTGATGCAGAAGAGACATTCTCTAATGTGGTTATTCCATGCTTTCACATCCTTCATGTCGTGGTCACGTACTCTCATGCCACGTTGTTACGCTTCACCCCAATCCAGATTTATTGTAATAGTATGACATCATAAATTGTGTAACTTTAGTAAACATATGATTGCCTTTTAAACACGAAATCTTGGCGGCTGACACCTAATCCCCAGAATACCAATGTTGAGTAAAATTTATTTACTGGCATATATATTTGCTGATGGTATGCCTCACGTGTTGTCAAGGTTTCACCGCTTTGACAGTTACTGCCTTGCCACTGCTGGCAATGAACTACAGTTTATCTCCATGCACTCATTTTGTCAGTGCGTTCGTTTAGAGTTAACTCATTTGTAAATGGCTTCATCACTGTCTTTTACAATGTCATCGCCCTGCATGACGTTCATTTGTTTCCGACCTGTCAAAGTGGTCTCTTCTTAGAGTAACTCCTCCGTAACAATGGCGTGGGTGGCGGGTTGTTCGCGAGCGTCTTAAACATCTGCCGACTGCTTGGTCGTCGCGGTGCGGAAATCGTTTCTCTCCAGGAGACAGCAATCTCCCCTCACCCGCGCCATCGTCACAGCGCTCGCCAACTGCGGCGCCGGAACCTGCAGATGACACCGCAGCCCGGGCGCCCGCGCGCGCACAGTGCTCGGGGGGAATGACTCGGCGGCGGAACGTCATGTTTTAAAATAATTTTCTACTAGCTGACCCGGCGATCTTCGTATTTTGTTTTGTTCGTGAATATTTCTGAAAATACTGAAGTACTTAATTTACTACGTGAAAGGTGATAGACCTGTTTTACTCCTGAAAGATGTGCTTTACTTCATGCCCGCCTCGGCGTCACACGGGTAATGTACAGTCGCGGAGTTAGGAATCCAATTGGATTATCAATAATTCCCACGCACCCACCTCTCCTGCCGGCTCCTCTCCCGCCCCTCTCCAGACCCCTCTGACTCTTCTCCGCCCCCCCCCCCTCACCCCCTCTCCAGACCCCCTCCAACCTCCTCACGCCTCTCTGCCTCCCCACCCCTCTCAGGTCTCTCCTTTCCTACTGCCCCCTCTCACGCCCCCTCTTCAGACCCTATCCGATCCCCTCACACCCTACCACTCTCAAGACTCTCCTTTCGCGCCCCCCCTCTTTCGGTCCTCTCTTCAGACCCACTCCCACCCTCTGCCTCGCCGCACCTCCCACGCAGTCCACTCGCACACCGCCCCCTCTCAAGCGCCCCCCTCACTCCGCCCTCTTTCACGCAGCCCCCTCCCACTAACACGATGATATACCTCTAAACACGAATAAAAACACACGAAATACCGCTTTTTCTATTGCAAAAGAAACGCTAATTATAAATAAATTAATGTCGATTTATTCTTCTTTTATAAAAATCTTTTATAAAAACCTTGTCCTGACAATAACGAACACACAAAAAAAGAATTATCCAATTTGGTGCAGTCATTCGGAAGTTATGCGATTACATACATTTCGGCGATACATTTTTATTTATAAAGATTTTTTGTGTTTAGCCACTATGCGTCCGATAAAAGGCAATTGGACTCGGTGAAAGCGTTGGCTTCTGCGGCCGGAGGCATTAGTTACTTATCTGTCCAGGAGACATTGCGTCCTAGGCACAGGTGTCCACGTTTAGACCGCCATTCTGCGGCCTTCCTCAGGGCGAAATGTCATTTCGCCCTTCCCACTTCGCCGCGA
The DNA here is from genome assembly GCA_964035755.1 of Teleogryllus oceanicus. Taxonomy (NCBI): domain Eukaryota; kingdom Metazoa; phylum Arthropoda; class Insecta; order Orthoptera; family Gryllidae; genus Teleogryllus; species Teleogryllus oceanicus. The sequence continues at coordinate 73,839,071 of CAXIVR010000012.1, forward strand.
GGAAGGTCGCAGAATGGCGAACGAAACGTTAGCGCCTGGTTCTAGGACGCGGCGACTGCCGGTCAGCCAAGAACCTACCAATTGACTTCAGTGTCGTTAGATCTCGGGGTTCCTAATCGGTCACCCAACCAGGAACCCGAGGTATCTTGAATTCGCTTAACATTCGTGGCTTCACGTAGTTAACGAATTCGGCTACGTCGGTTTTGTGGACGTTGCCTTTCAGGTAGAACCATCCCAGCATTTATTTGGATGACCGAGTAAAACCACGAAAACCCCGGTCAGTATGACTGGCAAGAGGATTGAACCTGAACCTCTCGAATGCGAAGCCAGCGCGCTAAACATCGCTACGCCGTGAGTCACTTCGCTCGGTTTTAAATTTATAGCAGTGCTTAAAGTAATCGACGAGAGTATGAATAAAGTTGTTTTGATATTGAAATATTGAAAAATTATACGAAATATTCTAACAGTGTTTTCAGAACTGTAGAATTGTTAGTAAAACTCTATAATATCAGTTCAGTTTTTTAACCTACACAAGTCAGAGATTCTATTTACCGTTTCGATTATTCGATTTATAGTCAGTTGATATCTTTATTAACTTTCACCAGCAATGGTGACTCAGGACATCAATTGATATCGCTTCAGTTGCCTCTCTCCACAAGGTCGTAGGTTTCGAGTGTCGACAGTACGATGATTTTCGACTCAATCTAGATAAGTCGAATTCCGCCGTTGTTTGGAGGAGAATTCTAGCGACCAACTGCTCTTCCTAGCAGTTTTCCGTGATTTCTCGAATCAACACCAGGCGAATGTACACGGACAAACGGTCCACCGACCTCTCCCGATCTTTCCATCCTCTTCCTTGTCCTATCCTCACTCCTTACTTACACTGACACTCACATGCACTACACAATCACACTTTTCGAGTGACCAGTCGGGAGCTTAGAGCTTGTCCCGGCTGGAGAGGTGCCAGGTTGATAGGAGATACCGGGTTGAGGAAAATCCCAGCAAGCCGACGTAAGTCTACATATCTAGCAAGGCAAGTCCATCGCCACCGCCCGCGAGAGAAAACATGCAATATACTTATGGGACTATAACCTTAGAAGTTCACGCGCCCGGAATCATCAATCAATTATTATTAACATTTTTTAAACAACATTCGTGCACTTCACCATGAAACACATGTACACATAGTGTAAAAGGAAAGTGAATCAAATCAATCTTTGGGGAGGGCGCTCCTCTCTATTTACTTTACATCGCCACTCGTCCTTTCTGCGCACCGTCACCTCTCCATTTACTTAGATCGTCAGTCTTCCTTCACCAATCTCTGCACAATCAATCGCGCACAGAGTAACCAATCATGAAGCTCTCCGTTCATCGACGCGACGTCCAGCCGGAAATGCCAGACTGCGCGCGAGAAGGAAGGGCAAAGAGCCGATGACGTAAGCTGAGAGGAGAAGCTCGTTGGAAGGAGGATGAGGAGGTGACAGACCCGAAGTAGGATTTTACGGAGGGTACTTACCACATAAATAAAAGAATGCGCTTTTTGTGCGTCGGTAACAACTTAGGTTTGTCCCTGCGTCCATATCTCTGACGCTTATCGGACATTTTCTGCGACCAATGAGGATTAGGCCATGTGGGAACGGAGCATTGTCCTAAGGATGGGAGTGGGACAGGGTGGGAAAGAAAACATCGCGTGCCATCCGCGGCCCATTGCGTAGTTACCTCTCATCCCACTTCAGCCGACCAACGCACTTGATTCAAGTAGCATACATGAAGCACGACATTTCGACATAATTTACAGCATTTGGAATGAATTCAACGCTCTTTTTACAACTCCTGGCGATTTCTATCGTAATTGTTTTCAATATTGCAGATACCAAAGTTTCTATTATATTTCTTCTTTCTAGGATTTTTACCCAGCCGACAGCCAGTTACCCTTTACGTCCCGATGGGACGTATATACGACCATACACTAGACACCAACACACTTGCGGGCTCCTCTGATCTGGGGTCAGCAAAACGCGAGGCTCTCCGCGACAACACATACATACAAAGACAAGGGACAAACAACCATGCCCAGGGCGGGACTCGAACCCGCGACCCTTCGGATCGAAGCGCTGAGTCGGTACTGCTCTTAGCCACCTCGGCCATCCAGGTGGGTTGCTATTATATTTGAGAAATAAAATATATTCACCATTTCAAATTTTATTCGGTATATGGTTGTGTTAATTGAATAAAGTACGAATAATGTATAGGAAAGAATAATTTATTTATACACACACTAAACTAGTTAACTATGATAACTCATGATAATTCATCTTATCATATTTTTGCCAAACATTATAAGTCGCTGTATGGAATATTTTAATATTTGTCCTGCCACCGAAATTGGTTTAATGAAATTGTGCATTCCAATGTACATAAACACTGAATCACTTGAATTTTTCTTCTATATTATTCCCAAAAGTACTTTCACACAACTTCCTCAATCTCTAACGAAAGAAGGCTTCTGAAATAATAAGCCATTCAATTTACATTGAAGCAACTTTAAAGTATAATTGGCCATCGTCAATAATAATGTATATAGAAAATAAATATTTGGAAGTACAACAAAAATTAACAAAAGTCTACTTTCGTGTGGTTGATGTTTACATTTTTAAGAGGTTATGTGCTAAACACTAATTCAAATTTATTCTGAATTTTGATCCAAGATTTCTAGACATTCTGGTTTCAAGTACTTCGAATGTATAGCTGGCACTACGAACTTGTCTAAAAAACGATAAGAGATCACAATTTCGTTAACAATGGACTTTGCTCTTGGCTATTCTCTTTCCAGGGAAACGAGGGTGTAAAGAGAGGATCATGGTCCGACATCAAGAACTTTAAACTGCGACAGGCTACAAGTTTGTAAGGCGAACATCGAGTGCCACTTCTGGCGTTTCAACAACTACGGTTTAGAGAGGAACCGTCAGGCCAGTGCAGCAACGAACGGATACATCAAATTACCACTTCGCCATGCTCCCTAATTTATCATCCTTGTAGCCGTTTACTCACAAGGGTCATCCCTCCTCATCACAAAACACGCTTCACAAGTTACAAAGAGGGTCTGTACACCTTGGATTCACGAAAAAAATTGTGGGAATTGTGATGTGGTGGTGTTAACGTTATTAGAAGAAATGAAGATCATCTCCGTCAACTTAGTATATTTTTTGAGATAGCCGGCTTTCGACAGCTTTTCTCGTCATTATCAGTCTGCAATGTAAAGTCACGAAAATATAAATAAAGTACCAATAAAACACAAAATATGATAGAAAATTAAATTACACAATATTAAATTCAAGTGGATACTTCCATAGTCATTTCGTACTTCACCTGCTGGAACTTTACTTCGCCATGCAGGTATAGAAACAAACGAATGGAAAGCACCAGGTCTATTTTTGACCTGACCCGGAATCGAGCTGGAAATGAGAATATGAAGTTAATTAAACTTCTCTGAGAAGTATAATACACAATATTAAAACTCTCAAGGAAACAAACATCATTATGATGTCAGACAAACATACTCTGTTTTTAATTTAATAATTCGTCCATTACATCAATCATCAATATTTTATTTCTTCAATAGGCGTTTTGCTGATCCTATTATGAACCGCCATCGCTACTTTCATTTGTATTAAATAATCGATTATAAGACAAGAATATCTATTGACCATCTTTCAGCGCCGATTATTATTTTGCAGAAAAATCGTGGAAATAAAGCAGAAGTGATAAAACGAAAACGATGCAACTGCGTCGGTAAAATGCCTCTGATTGGACGAAACTGACTATGTTGTTTCATTTCATAAGTGAACGGTTAATGAGAGGAATAATGTCCAACATCAGCCACCAAAAGAATCACAACAATTTATTTTTCAGATTTTATCAAATTTTGTATGCCAAGCCGTTCATTACAAGAAAGAATTTTGGGAAGTAGTGGAGTCATAACTGAAAGGGACATTCTAGGCGGTGCCCTACCAGTGACGCGGTCCTTAGTAACACAGGTTCATTTTAACAAGCTCTTTATTATTGTTCCCTCACATTCATTGGCCCTTCAACTCGACGCTCAGTCCACGCTTTGAAGAAATGGAGAAGGGGGCGCGCTTCGGTGGGTGAAGGTTGCTGGTCTCCAGTGGCGGCTTGTAGGGTAGTGTCAGTGTGCCATGGCATCACGAACAAGGCAGGAAAAGAACTTTCGTCACATTTCGGTATAATATATTGCTTCTTCAAAATATTTTTCTTTATTTGAACGGTCACTTCGTCCTTCGATGGTTTATCAAAAATCTCTTCAAACGCACAGAATGCAGTGCCATCTGTCGGCCTCCTTCTAAACCTCTGAGCCAACTACGGATTGGCACCGTGTATGTCCAATTAACGCTGTCTGACGAACTCTGTGTAGGTTAGTTTGCATCTCTTATGGACGGGATGATGCCACAAGTGAAGTGGCACAGAACTCTCACGCTCTCCTTCACAGAGTGCATTCATGGCACTATCTTCATCGTGCAGACTATTCTCGCTCAGGATGACCCGATGCCTGGTATATATTTCGTATGTCGTTCCTTGTGTTCCGTATATGGTGAGGCGGCGTATGCCGTGGGCGTAAGGTTTCCCCTTTCTTCCCGTACCGTTCTTCAACGACCTCAGGAAGTAGTGACCTCTTGAGATTTCAGTGGGTGCTCAGACTTTCAGTCACAGTATTTTATTTGTTATTATTTTCAGTTTGTTTTCAGGTTCATCTTCATTGTAACGTAATAAACATGGTCATTGTAAAATTAAATTTTGTGCTCACGAATTTTATTTTAGATATTACTAAACCAATTTTAACTCATCGCAACAATGTTTAAAAACATCGATGGTTTTTGATAGATGTTTAATTAACATCGATCGCCGACAATATCCCGCCCTAACAAGATCTCATTCACTCCCAACGATATAGTTTGGGTGCAGTTAACTGAGAACGACATCTGTCGGAGAAAGGGCTGAGTGTCACATCCCAGGCGTATAAGGGGAGCGATGCGAGGCCCGTCTGCTTGATAAGGTCCCCAGACGCGCGTCGGAGGTAGATTTCCACTTCCTGTCTGGGTCGAATATGAAGGTGGGGAACAATGCCTAAGGGCAGTCTCCCCGCTAGCAAACCAAATAAATAATGTGACTAGTTTTAACCAGTTTGACCAGTTTTAAAACTGGTCAAAGAACTCAGCACCCTTTTTCTCAATTGTAATAACTCATCAAGCACTCTACTCCAGTTAAACCATAGTAAGCGCAAATGCGAAATCTTACAAACAATTACTGAACTCTACTATCAGATATTATTAACGGAAAAGATATCTCATTTGCCTGGATCCCCACATCCTTGGAAAACAACGTTACTCAAGAATTTAGCACTGCGGCTTCTTTCTTGGTAAACCTCAAACAAGACAACACAGTTCACAACCTAGTTAACACCACAACTGACATCCTTAAATTTATGAACAAAAGAATGTTGACTAACTGGAATCAAGAATGGACCAAATACAAAGCCAGCCACCTCCATAAAACGCAATCAGATTTCTTCTCAGTGTATATAGATAAACAGATGACTAGGCGAGAACAAGTAGTGCTATCCAGACTTCACTCCGGACATACTAATTTAACACACGCACACCTGTTTCACAAACTACCCTCGCCCCTCTGTGACTTTTGTAAAGTTGAACTAACGGTATCTCATATTTTGAACGTTTGCCCTAAGTTCCAGGAAGAAAGAGATGGCCTATCACCGGAGCAACAATTAGAAGCAGTTATATATTCTAAGTCATATCAACAGGAAATATAAGATTCTGCCAGAAGATTAATATATTCAATAAAATATAAGTGTAATGTAATGTAAGTAATGTAATGAAATTAATAAGTAATGAAATGTAATGTAATGTAAGTGCAATATGTAAAATACTGAAAAGTCGCTAAGAACCTTTGGTTGATGCGACTATAATAAACAAAAAAATGTGAGAAGGAAGTAGCCAGCGGCAGCGATGGCAGGTAATCGTGTCGGTAGGCTGGCGTGCAGGTAGGCTGGTAGGTTGGCATGCTGCAGTCGTTCGCACTCAAGTCAAAGAGATATCGACAGCGATCTTACCCGCAGGCAACCGACTGTTGAACTGCTCTATCAATCAGCGGCGGAAGCGAACGAGTGGTGTGGCGGTCGCTCGGGTCTACGCCACACGGTTCAGAGTGGACCAAACCTGGCAACTAAGGGTGGATACTCAAAAGATCGCTTCATAAGAAACAGTTTTTGACATATAGCTGTGTGTTTAACCCCGCATCGTTGTACTGATCCACTAGAAGATGTCTACAATTTGGTTTGGTTTAGTTTTTCGTATTTCCGGGCACGTCAACTGCTTTGGTCATTAGTTAGTGTAGTGTATGTTTTTCTCGGAGATGGCGGTGATCTTCCCGCGCTGGATGGCGATATCCGGTGCCAACCTACCGTCGGCTACTGGGGTTTCACCTTAACCAGGACTCTCCCACAGCGGGCATCGCCCCAGCCAGGAGAAGCTCTGAGCCCTGACCGGTCTCCTGGAATAGTGGTAGTGTAGTGCATGTTAGTGTAAGTGTAAGGGAGAGGATAGGACAAGGAAGAGGAAGGAAAGATCGCGCGCGGTCCGTGGCTCGTTTGGTAAGGTACTGCTCCGGCATTCGCCTGGTGTTGATCGGAGAAACCACGGAAAACTACCGATCAGAGAAGCCGGTAGAAATTCTCTCCAGACAGCGACTGAATTGTCGAAAATCCTGCCGCCGTCAGGACTCGAACCTAGACCTCCTGGTCAGAGGCGCTGCAGTGACATTCACAATTTGGAATACAGTATTTCCTTCCTTATTGCTAAACAAATGAATCTCATCTTACCTGTAACTTTTTCGCTCTGTGCCATAAAAATATTATCAAGTTTTTCTTTATTCTGACTTTAATATGAAAACTCTGTTGTGCCGTTACTATTTAAAAATATGATTTGTTTCATACTTACATATATAAACTCTGAAGAACCTGTAACTAATTTTTAAAAAAATTGTGTCATACAAGTTGGCCAGATGATGCGACTACACTTTACCAGTGTTTTTATAATGTTGACAATTTTTTATTAAAACGATGTTTGTTTATGATGTTTTCAACAAATCTAGACATCCGAATTTTCAAAACCACTCCAACTAATGTTGTTGAAATGTCAAGAAATGAATTGCAAAAATCATTAAAAATTAGTGTCTGTTTATTAAAAATCCAGAAAAATCATGCAATTAAATAGCTATTGGCGTTATTTCTCTCCCACTTGATGAATCGATCGTTTGTAGTGTTGCGGTGAACCGCGTTTTTCCATTGGTGTTTCGATTTCGGACCACTCGGAGCCGGTATTGCCATCGAACGCCCCCTGGGAGGAGGATCTCTTTGCACGCGCGCAGATTATGAGACATGAGCATCGGCAACAAAAGGAGGGGAGCGCGGAGAAAATCAGTTGCATGCAAGCGATAGCCAGGCGAAAATTGCCAGAGTGACGGGAGATGAATGAGAGAGGAGGGGGAACAAGAGGAGGGGGCAGAGGAGGGGGCAGAGGAGGGGGCAGAGGAGGGGGCAGAGGAGGGGCAGAGGAGGGGCAGAGGAGGGGGCAGAGGAGGGGCAGAGGAGGGGCAGAGGAGGGGGCAGAGGAGGGAGCAGAGAGAGGGGCAGAGGAGGGGCAGAGGAGGGGCAGAGGAGGGGCAGAGGAGGGGCAGAGGAGGGGGCAGAGGAGGGGGCAGAGGAGGGGCAGAGGAGGGGCAGAGGAGGGGCAGAGGAGGGGCAGAGGAGAGGGGAGCAGAGGGGAAGGGGCAGAGGAGGGGCAGAGGAGGGGCAGAGGAGGGGCAGAGGAGGGGGCAGAGGAGGGGGCAGAGGAGGGGGCAGAGGAGGGGGCAGAGGAGGGGGGCAGAGGAGGGGGCAGAGGAGGGGCGGAGGAGGAGGGGGGCAGAGGAGGGGCAGAGGAGGGAGAGGCAGAGGAGAGGGGCAGAGGAGGGGGCAGAGGAGGGGCAGAGGAGGGGCAGAGGAGGGGGCAGAGGAGGGGGGCAGAGGAGGGGGCAGAGGAGGGGCGAGGGGGGGCAGAGGAGGGGGCAGAGGAGGGGCAGAGGAGGGGCAGAGGAGGGGCAGAGGAGGGGCAGAGGAGGGGCAGAGGAGGGGAGAGGAGGGTGCAGAGGAGGCAGAGGAGGGCAGAGGAGGCAGAGGAGGGGGCAGAGGAGGCGAGGAGGCGAGAGGGAGAGGGGGGGCAGAGGAGGGCAGAGGTGTAACGTTTCAACTTCGTTGGCGGATTTGCCAAAGTTAACATGATATGTAAACAAATATTGGAAACATTGTTAAAGGTTACGATAGTAACAGAGTGTATGGATACCAAAAAAAAAAAGTTGAGAGATTGAAAGACGAAAACGATGTTGATAAAAAGTTGGAATTAGGAATTGTATGAATTGTATGTAACCTCTGAAAGGTTAAATAAATTGTTATTTTAAAAGAAAGAATCTATCTCATATGATATCTGAAAGTGAAGAATGTCAAAGAACATAATAAACAACATGATAAAGATACAACATAATAAAGGATGTTGTATGGATATATAAAGTTGTAACGGCCAGTTAAAAAGGCAAGGTAACGTGGACGTTACAAAATTGGTGCAGCGGTGGTACGACGTGAAATTGTTAGAAGAAGCGGTGGTACGACGTAGAAATTGTTAGAAGAAATGGTTGCAACAACGTGGTGGAACAACGTGGTGTGCCTGGATTTGTAGTTCGCGGGAAAGAGTGTTCAAAGAATCAGTGTTGGTTGCTGTGGTTGGTAATCAAGACGTATTAATTGCAGTGGTGGTTCTGCGTGGAGTGAAAATTATACGAAGGAGAACTGTGGAATGTTTTAACCATATCTGAAGATTTTGAAGAAGCCTAGAAACTGTCAGATTGAAACGTGAGTGACAGCTGATGTGTGAAACGGTATTCAGATAGATTAATTTAAGTGTGTTTCCTTGTCGAACTGGTCAAACAAAGATAATGGCTTTTAAACAAATGTAAGAAAAGTCAATTAATCAGTTTAGCTAGGGAATTGAACTGCAGGTTTCGAGAAAGAAACTGTTAAGACATATTATAAAAAACACACCGGAAACAGAGGATTATGATGAAACTATAGTAAAAGAGATTTTAGAAACGGTAAGGTTGGAGGAAGAGGATAGATTACAAAGGGGGGAACGAGAAAGGAGGATAGATTACAAAGGGAGAAACACGAAATTGAACTGGCAAAAATTGAGTTGGAAAAATGTAAGGTGATGTCGAGAAATACTTGAAACAAATAATATAAATAATGAAGGTCAATTAACTAGGATTACAAAGTAAAATTCCTTGAAACTCACATAGTATGAAACATTTTCAATCAAATGAAATGATATTTCTTATACCTTCAATAATTTGAAAATTTTGCTTCTGCTGATGACATTTCTAAAGACTCAATGGGGACCTTTGAAAAACACCAGATAAAACGTGGAAAGATATTGAAAGATTATGATGAAATAGTGAAAATATTATTGAGTAAGTACAAAGTAACCGCAGAAAAATTACGACAGAGATTCCTTTCGATCAGAAAAACACCAGATAAAACGTGGAAAGATATTGCTTATGAGCTAAAAATAAGTCTTAATGGTTGGTTAGAAGGCGTAAATGTATACTCATTTGAGGAAATAAAGGAATTACTAATAACGGAACAAATAAAACGATGCGTTCCGTTTGTAGTTAAAGAGCATCTAGTTAGCAAATGGACTAAATATACAAACCTCGTGACATAGTTGAAGAATTAGAAAATTATGACATTACCAGAGAAAATTTTAAATTGAAAACTTGTGATCAATATTTACTAGAACAAAAAAATAAGATTTATAAATCAGCTGATACTACCAAATTCTATGAGAAATCCAAAATTCAAAAGGAAAGTAATAAAAAAGTTGATACAAAACAGGAAATTGAGGAAGGATTCGAAGAAAGGAAAGAAGTACATTGTTATTTTTGTAACGGTATAGGAATATAAAACCATTTTGCCCAAAATATAAAAAAATGGTTGAAAAGAATATAGGATCTGAGCACGTTAATTGTTTAAAAACTTCCAGTAAAGATTTATTAGCACCTTATACGTTCGAAGCTTATATAAATGGAAAAAAATTGAAAATTTTGCGTGATTCTGGTGCTTCTATAGATTTAATAGGAAAAAAAAATGTTAGACAAGAACATTATATTGGAGAAAGAGTCTGGGTATGTACTCCCTTAACAGAAAATCCCATATGTTTGCCTGTAGAGAAGTAAAAATCTGTGCCAATTTGGAAAGGTTTATGGAAAAGGTAGTAGTTTCAGATAAGTTAGACAGAGATGAGTATATATTGGAAATAAAACTGCAAAATTGATAAAAGAATTGATAGAGATCTTAGAGATGAAATTAACCTATTAAACGTTAATGAAGGAGAGGAATGTCAAAATAATAATGAAATAGAAACGAACGAAGAGTCTGAAGAGAATGGAGAATCCATGGAAACAGAAAATCAAAAGTATGATATAGATGACAAGAATAAACATTTCATCAAATTTCACGAAGATAGAGCTGTGAAAGAAAAGGATTCTGAACCATCTGTTTGCAAGACTTCAATTGATTTGGAATGTTTATCTTTGAAGGATGAAGTCAAATCTGAGAAAGAACAGATTATTGAATTGAAGGAAAGAGTATCGGTTTTGGAGGAAGAAATAGAGAACAAGAAAACATTACTTGTTGAGAAAATAGAAGAAATCAACAAATTATCTGAAATAATCAATACGTTTCAAAAAGATAACCTTGATAATGAATGCAAGATATTGTATTTGCAAAATGAATTGGAAAATCTTCAGAAATCAATTCATTTAGAACGTGAGTCTTTCAGGAAAGAAATTGAGGAGAAAGATGCGAAACTTCTAGATACTGAGAGTAAAGTGACCTTTTTAAAAGAAGAAATAAATTTGAAAGATGAAGAACTTTCGTCAAAATGGCAGTAGTTTCCGGCTCACTGGTACTGTTCAAAGGATAGTGATGATAATTCTGAATTGCAGAAAAACATTAATTCTTTGCAGGAAATTGAATTTGTCAATAAAGTTTATAATACTGAATGGGAATTCTTCAGTTAGTTGCAGATAAAGATAGTCTTCTGTGTCAGAAATTGGGGAAAGAGTTAATCTCAAATATATAAAGAAAAACAAATGCAAATTGTAAAATTTTAAGATGGAGTTTGATTATAAGATTTATAAATTTTGGCACCAAGGTGACCAAAATTCTTGAAAGAGGGGAGGTGTTTGTAACGTTTCAACTTCGTTGGCGGATTTGCCAAAGTTAACATGATATGTAAACAAATATTGGAAACATTGTTAAAGGTTACGATAGTAACAGAGTGTATGGATATTGAATTAGGAATTGTATGAATTGTATGAACCTGAAAGGTTAAATAAATTGTTATTTTAAAAGAAAGAATCTATCTCATATGATATCTGAAAGTGAAGAATGTCAAAGAACATAATAAACAACATGATAAAGATACAACATAATAAAGGGATGTTGTATGGATATATAAAGTTGTAACGGCCAGTTATAAAGGCAAGGTAACGTGGACGTTACAGAGGGGCAGAGGAGGGCAGAGGAGGGGCAGAGGAGGGGCAGAGGAGGGGCAGAGGAGGGGCAGAGGAGGGGGCAGAGGAGGGGGGAGGAGGGTGCAGAGGAGGTGCAGAGGAGGGCAGAGGAGGGGCAGAGGAGGGGCAGAGGAGGGGGCAGAGGAGGGGGCAGAGGAGGGGGCAGAGGAGGGGCAGAGGAGGGGCAGAGGAGGGGCAGAGGAGGGGCAGAGGAGGGGGCAGAGGAGGGGCAGAGGAGGGGGCAGAGGAGGGCAGAGGAGGGGGCAGGAGGGGGCAGAGGAGGGGCAGAGGAGGGGCAGAGGAGGGGCAGAGGAGGGGCAGAGGAGGGGCAGAGGAGGCAGAGGAGGGGCAGAGGAGGGGCAGAGGAGGGCAGGGGCGGGGCAGAGGAGGAGGCAGAGGAGGGGACAGAGGAGGGTACAGTAGAGGTCGGAGGAAAGAGGAGAAAAAGAATGAGTGAACCTGCGTTTTAGGATCAGTTGTCATGAAGATACGGAAGAGAAAAATAAGATGTACGTGCAATGGAAGACAAGAAGAACGGGAATGCTGGGAAGGACAAACTCGGACCTGACTATATTCTGGGAATCTTAATGTTACTTTGACAGAATAATACTTATTATTACGCAAAACCACATGATGTTTTGCCTATGGTTTGTGCTGACGGGGTAACTTAGTTTCCCAAATGTCATATCCTTCCTGAATTGAAGGAAAAGCGTAGGGACGATTATATAAATTTTAATACAACTTCTGCTTTTGTAAAATTCTGATTTAAAATGGTTATGGCTTAAATCTCAACGCATCTATTTCCTGACATTTTGACCTTGAATGACTCACTGGAGATGCGTTATAGACTATTGTATCGTGATTCTTGAGCAAAAAAGGACAATATTAGGTTCCTCGGGCCATAAACTACACATTGAGATCTCCTTTAGTCACGGTTTACGTAGATTAGAGAAAATTTGAAAGATGCTGCTTCAATTGATAACCGTAGATTCATTGTAACAGTCCATGTGAGGTATGTTTTAGTGTATCCACAATGTTTGTTCCTCTATTTACGGAATTGAGACGGGAATTGTTATTGGGGAGTTCGAATGAAGGAAATGAAAGCTTGAATGCGAGTAATGTTGTGATATGAATGTTTACAATGGATTTTGTTGTGTATTTTTTTAAATGGAATATTTTATTCTGCAATGTTTATCAGTTGTTTCAGTGCGATAATTTCAATATCAAAATTAAAAGGTTCAATGTGTGGATGAATTTTTCAGTATTATATAGCTTGTGCAACTACTCTAATAGTTTTCAGTAGGGTTTCCATCATCGCTTCTCAAACAGGGTTCCACAGAGGTCTCTTTCGGGGACTGTGAAGTTATTTTTCCCAATCTTGTATTGTATTGACTTCTTGCAACCAATAGATGAATGAAAACTCACTCTCAACAACCGCCATCCGTTAGAAATTATACAGCACCGTCGTCCTTTTAAAGGCAATGAAAACAACTGGGTTATTGTTTGACATTTCAGTGTCAGTCAACGCGGTGCTGCCAGGTAGAACACTTCGCCCCCGCCAGCAACGCCACTGAGGATGCCTGCTACAGTTGCAGCAAAACGTACGGACAAGTCTCCGTTAGACCCCGGCCTACAAACCCGGAATAATGTAGAAACCGGCCGTGAAAGCCTACATTGTATGTTAAATGGGTTATTGACTTGGTTATTTATTTGATATCGGCCTAATTACTTTAATAACTATTGCAAACACTTGTTGCACGAGTATTTTTCTTCACTTAATTTATTGAGAATCTTACCTCTCTTCTCCACTGTTCCTATCCTTCTCCACACCACTACTGCCACTGCTATGCAGCTCCCGCAATACCACAACAGAATTCGATAGTCCAGTCGCTTCGACTGTCCAGTGCTCTGAAAGGCCACCGGATGTAGCTTGAGTCGCGCGCTACCAACCGCAACGACGGCAGAGGCATCAGTTGATGCCCTGAGCCACCGCTCAATCATATGCCACAACTCGGGACAGCACAGAAAATTCACATTAAAATTTTAGTGTAAGCTTATGATATTTAAATCGAAAATTTTTAAACCCTCCGAAACATAGCGTATCCTGTTGTGTAATTGGTACTGTAGTGCATGTTAGTGTAAGTGCGCGTGTAAAGGGTGAGGATAGGACAAAGAAGGAAAGATCGCGCGCTGTCTGTGGCCCGTTTATTTGGGTACTGCTCCAGCATTCACATGGTGGTGATAAAAAAAAACACGGAAAACTGCTGATCAGAGCACCCGGCCGCTAGAGTTCTCCTCCAGCTAGAGTGACTGAATTCGATCCAGCTGAAAAGCCAGTGTCGAAAATTCTGCCGCCGTCGGGACTGAAACCTAGGACCTCCCGGTCAGACGCGCTGCAGTAACATCAGTTTATGCACTGATCCACCGCTCAGTCATAAGCCACAACTTGGGACAGCACAGAAAATTCACATTAAAATTTTAATGTGAGATTATATTTAAATCGATAATTTTAACCTCCGTAACACTGCGTATCCTGTTTATCGAAACGCAGACCCTCATCAATAAAAAACTATAGATAATACAAAAATGTCTAAGAAAATCATTCAAGCACCCTGATTTAAATCCAATCACATATCAATGAGGAACTACGTGTTGACTTAATCAAAATCGAATATCTCCACAATTTCAATTTTTATTTCTTCTTTTTATTCTACATTCAATACTTCGTTTTTGCATAATGTTGTGCGCTCATGTCAAATGAACCTCGAATTTCCAAAAGATATATTTTGCAACTTTTATATAATTGAAAAGAAAGTCGAACAACAATTACAATATTAAAGCATGTAAATATTAAATACCTATTAAATCAAGTCTATTCTAAGTAAAGCAATATGTGACAGCCATAATTTATTTCTATTCCCTTCTAATTCACTTTGAAATCCGCTGGGATGGCCGCATTCAGTGTCTACAGAATATGAGAATAAATGTCACAAATTTCTAAGTCTAGTAGCGGCATCAAATTTGATCGCTCTCCCTCCCGGAACATGCTATCAAGTTAATAAAACGTTGCACGGGACTTTTCCCCCCGGGTTTGGGTAGGCAACCCACACTCGGGACGTCTTGACGTTCTGGATAGTGCCTGCAGAGTCTGAGTTCTGATATACTGTGCCTCCCAAATACCAATGCGTTAGCTACTTATAAAATGATTATGGTTAGTGACCGGCGCCCCAAACTACTATGGTCATTAGTCCCAATGTAGTGCGTGTTTTGCTCAGGCGTTGGGTGGTCTTCCCCGCTGGATGGACAGATCCGGCGCCGACCTACCGTCGGCTAGCAGGATTTCCCCAGGACTTCCATCAGCAGGGCACCGCCCAGCCGACAAGCCCTAAGCCCCCGACCGGTCTCCCAGCATGTGTGGTAGTGAAGTGCATGTTAGTGTACAGGGTGTGTAAGGGGTGAGGATAGGACAAGGGAGGAGGAAGGAAAGACGCGCGGCTCGTGGTCCGTTTGTTAGGTACTACTCCGGCATTCGCCTGGTGTTGATCGAAAAAACCCAAACCGAAAACTACTTATCAAGTTGCGGTTGCAAGATTTCTCCTCCAGACAGCGACTGAATTAGACCTAGCTCAAAGCCAGTGTCAAAAATCCTGCCGCCCGCGTCGGGAGTCGAACCTAGGACCTCCCGGTCATAGATGCTGACAGTTGATTCACTGAGCCACGCTCCCGTACTTACAAAATCGTACATGTGAATTTCGTTGTATGAAATTTACCACCGCGTGTTCCTTTGGGAAAAGATATCACATTTAATCCCTCTACATGCCCTCAAAGTTTGTAACATTTATTGTCAGAGATCTGTCCTGCTTCACTTAAACATCTGTATCTGCTTCACTTTCTAGATACCTGCTTCAGTTCAAAGACCTGAGATCAAGTAAGTTTTGATTCAGTCGATAGTGTGTCTAAGACTTAAATCTCATTTAAATTTCGTGTTGGGAATTTCAAGTACCACATCGGGTTTCTCCATTGATTCCAGAGCACCACGGCGGGTACTGTCAAAGCATTGTAATCTATCTGTACAGAGTCTTGCGGTAGGCATTAATTAGGTGATACTGTGTTTCGTTTTGTTTGCATAGTTTGCACCTGCCGTCTTCTGAAATTTTATTAGTTTTGTTTTGATTGACCTTGGGTTGGTTAGGGACTGTATTGAGTTAATAAGTTCAAACCTAGCGTTTCTAAGGAGCCATCTCGTAGACCTCCTTAAGGGAGGGGTCTCTTTCCCCTGGGTTGTTTTGTGCACACTGTAGAAAGAACGACCATACCAACTTGTCCTACCTTCCATTGATTCTCCCTCTGTTGAAAAGAAGACCAGCCTCTACTTATGGACACCCTTAGTATGTATTTGACAGAGACCTCCTTGAAATTTGATCTGCTCTGCTGCTGTTAATGCCACTGCTTACTTCTTTCTTTATTATTATCTTTATTCGTTATCTCGCCACTATTTCAAAAGCGTCAAATGCGTCTTGCAATGTGAACTGAAAGTGGTTTCCCATTCCTGTGGCAACGAAGGCGGCGGCGTGGCGCGGGCGACGCGATGCCGACGAGTGGATGCGTCTAAGACGGCGGGGAGGCGGCGAAGGTGAGGGGAGGTGATCCATCAAGCTCGTATTCGACGGCGGTGATAAGAACCTGGGCGCGAGTGTGGCGCGGCGACCCCGCCCCGGGGACCAGGCGCTGCTGGGGGGCGGGAACAGGCTAGGCGGGGGAGGAGGAAGTGGCGAGATGGGGTGGAGGCTGGGGATAGGTGCTGGCGGAGGGAAGGGGGAAGGGCGCGATAGGGCTGGGGCGGGGGTGGGCGGAGTAGGTTGACGCGGAGCTGAGGGGGAGAGTGGCGGGGCGGAAGAGGAGGAGTGGCGGGTCGGGGGCGGAGGATGGACTGTGGGCAGAGGTGGCAGGGTGAGGAGGAAGGGGGGGCGGGGGGGGAGAGGCGGGGGAGATGGGAGAGAGACTGGGGCGGGAAGGAGGGGAAGTGGCGGGTCGGGGCTGAGGGGGGAGCAGCAGCGGGGAGGCGGTTGGCAGGGAAGGAGAGGCTGGGGGCGGGGGGCGGAGGAAGGGGGTGAGGAGCGGGGGCGAAGACGGGGGGTGGGCAGTGGAGGCGGGGAGGAGCGGGACGTACGCGGATCGGAGATAGTCATACTAGAGCCCGTGAAAATATGTATTATGAACAGTCAAAATATGTACATAAATATGTAATGAAAACATTAAAATATGTAGAAATAGGATCAGATATAATATGTTAAAATTAAAATGCTCTATTTATAAAACACATTTACATAATATATTACATTTATGAAAAAATCTAAAAAAATTTTTAAAAAATAATCAAAATATGGCGAAAATCTACGCCCAGCAAACAATGACTGCAAGTTGCAGCTGTCATCCAATCCCACGTCGGTGATCCCCAAAGTTTTTCAGAAATTAAGGTTAAAGGTCACGAAACGCACGAGCACTATTGTTTGGAGGCAATTAACACTAGTTCATTTCGTAATCTTAGTTTTTATTGCTGATACTAATGATAATGATCATGATGATGATGACAACAAAAGAAAATTATTTTATTTCGAAAGTTTTACCCAGTCATATACTATTGCAAAAAATCACATTCACTCGTATTCACAACGATGCCGTAAATTACAGCTGGTGCTTCCGAGAAATAACTGCACACACCAAAGAGAGGGACTTCCCTCCTGTAAGGATAATTTTATTCCAAGAACTCATCAATTGCACATTTTTATCCCTTTAACGCACAAGGGACATATTGATCGAAGAATTTATTTTTAATTTGTTCTAAACCGGAAGTTCTTTGAGGTGTGAAATGAATATGCATGTATTTGTGAACCTTCTTTTAATATATTGAAATGTTGGCACCATTGCTAATTGCTATTTGTGAACTGTATCGTAATAGAATGTTACTGGTTTGTAAAGTAAAATAGAGAAGATTTGAGAAGAAATATTACAGCTGTTCCAAATTTGTTTCTATAAAATGTGAAAATATTATTCTCTTGTATATGTTTGTGATTATGAGTTAGTAGTTTTCTATATGTTACAGGAATTATAAAAAAATTGTAAAAAAGCCGTGGGACACTTGTTCCAATGTGCAACCGTAACTTTATATGGGTGATGAAATGTAAAAGAGATTTTCTTTTGCACATTGTATGATATTTACTCTTATTTTCATAAGGAGATACCTAAAAATTTCGTTGAGAGTTTCAACGTAATGAGAACGAAATTCTGCAACTTCTGATAGCTCAAAATAATGATGGCGATAATTAATTATTTCTAGATGAAGGATAAGCAGTTTGTTGCTCAAACTGCTAGAAACTATACTAGATGCTTGTAATGTAACCGTTTTATCGAGATTCAAAATTTAGTTGTTGGCATAGGTTCAAAGGTATTTATCATTTACCCTTTAAATAATCATGTATTTATTGTTTTGAAAATGTAAAAGCTTTGTGAAAATAGTATTTTCCGGGAAATACGAAGGTATACAATCGGTCGAGGACGCGCAGGCGAACACCGCGGCAACGGGATTGTCAGTGTTTAATCCGCGCGGATTTTCTTTTGCGGTCGAACGCGTTTTTCCGCTGTCGCTCAATTCCGCTGTGGAAACCAAAGCAAAGACTCGTCGGATCTCGATTTTCAGTTCGCCAATGAATATGACGCTACAGAACGATCAGAAAAATATTTCAGGTTGTGTTCAGAAATTAAATTAATTTTAGATAATATTAAACTTCGATTTTTATTGCTTCGTTCTTAAAATTTTGTACATTTTACTAATAAAAGTTTCAATGAGTGAGTGCAATAACAAGTTGTTCTTCAGGTATGATAGCTTCAGGATTGTTGAGTCTCAGATTTTTCTTGTCTTCTACCATCAGATTTTAAAATTTGATCATAATAGTCACTGGTCATTCTAGTAAATTAAAGCGTTTCTCAGTGAGGCAACAGGATGAATTTTGCGTACTTTTTCCTCTCCCAGGTTTTTTTTCTATTTAAGGTACCACAACATATAGGGACGAGATTAGCGACGACTATTGGAGTATACGGTATGGTAACTGGGGAACATGCAACGATATGGGTGATGATAAGGGGAAAAGGACCAACACAAATACAACCATGCCGAGACGGGACTCGAACCCCACCCCTTTGGTCCGACATTGCTACGCCACTACTGCCTACGCGATCTCGACCATCGGATTGGCATCTTTCTTTATCGGATGAAAATTGTCACCAAACGCTGACTCATAATTGACGCTCCTGCATGAACGTTGCGTGTTGCGTGTTGCGGATTCGCTGGTATAACGGTCAGCGATGGACTGTTGTACCCGAGTTTGCAGTGAAACCCGATCGAAACCGTGGATTTTTAAGGGCGAAACATCTTTGTACGCCTTCTTCCGGGGGGGATGTAAAGCCACTGTCCCATGTAGTAGATTTACTGCATGTAAAGATCCTCGCTTCTGTTAGAAGCCTCTGAGTAAAATTGAGATCCGCCTTTTCGTCGCCCAAGATAATACTCCTTTTCACCGCTAGGTGGTGAAAGGAGCGTATCGGAAATTACGTGGTTAGACGGAAGAGGGGCCTGATCCCGAGTCTCGCCACGTAAAATAAGGCATAAACTAAACGTCCCGCGCCTACTGGGCAATTTTCGCGCCGCCCCTCTGGGATGTTCCGCGCCTGTCTGTGGGGAAACCTTTGTTTAACCATCTAAAGTTAGCAGCGCCCAGAAACGAATCTCTACCAAACTATATCCAAAAATTACGGCTAATTAAATGTTAATTAATGCTCTATTCCCCTCCGCTCCTATTGTTCTCCCAAATCGTGGCGCTGCTAGCTTTAGACTAAAGTTAGAGCGCCCAGAAACGAATCTCTTCCAAACTATATCCAAAATTGCCGGCTAATTAAATGCTATGCTGTATTTACGAATTTTCCGCTCCTTTGTTTTCCCAAAATCGTGGGCACAAGAAACAATTAACATTGGTTTATATGGGAAAAACATTAAAACCAAAAAATTTAAAAACCCCACCCAAACATTAACATGAATTAACGGGTCTAGGAAAATATTACTCCCATTTAGATTCGAAAATTCAGGGCTGTACAAAGAGAAACAATTAGCATTGATTCTTACGGGAGCAAAACCCAAAACTTAAAAACCTCAGAAAAAAATTGAAACCCTATCCAAACATTAACAAGAATTAAGAGCTCTAGGAAAAAATACTCACGCATTTATATTCCAAAATTCAGGCTCTACAAAGAGAAAAAGTCAACATTGGTTCTTACGGGCGAAAACATAAAACTTAAACACCGCAGAAAAAATTTTGAAAAACCCCACCTAAACATTAACACGAATTAACGGCTCTAAGAAAAAATTACTCCCCGGGTTTATATTCCAAAATTCCTATACAAAGAGAAACACTTAACAATGGTTCTTTTGGAAGAAAAAAATTTAAATTAAAAATCACAGAAACAATTTGAGATCCTAACACAAACACTAACATGAATTTAGAAAGAAAATTACTCCTGCATTTATATTCACGTCTTGGAAGTTAGCAGGACCATTTCACCCAATCACAAAACTGCATAGCCCCATAATTTGCCGCTGGTGGCTTCGTTGCGATGCGAAAACAAGGGACCCCTGTGTTGAAGCATAAGAATGCGCGGCCAAAGAGTAAACTCAGTAAAAAAGCTTAGAGTGTCACTTTGGTGCACTGCCCGGGAAAGCACGAAAAGCCGAGGAAGGCTCGACGGGCTCTCTTTGATTTGAAAATGATTTCATGAATATCAATATTGCTGCAGTATTTTGAATATTGTGAGTCATTAATTGAAAATATATATTCTTAAGAGGTCATATATTCTTAAAAAAGACATGCTGTCACAGCTTGCCTAGTTGAAAATGTTAGAAGTTTTAGCGTAATTTTGGGTGAAATAGATAATATTTGAAACAATGTTTTCTCAAGAGATGTCATTTTTACAGTTCATTCCATCCGCACAAAAGACTTTTATTAGAAATCAAGACCTACTGTGTACAAAACAAGAACGTGATCTCGAGATCGCCCTCATGATGTTCTCGAGGTTGACAGATACGTCATGAACGTGGGACATCTTTATAGAAAAACATTGAACGAAGCACTAGCACACTAGCATCAATTAAGGATGAATTAATCCCTTAAAACATAGAAAGTGAAGAAGTAGTAAGGGAAGTGAAAAACTTTTAAAAACAATAATAATCTTTAAAATCATAGTGATAAAAAGAATTGCCAGAATAGTTTAAAGTCTTAATTGTACAAGTGATTTCTTATATTTTTTGGGATGATATCTTGCACTGAGATCATTCTCCTTCATTCTCCAGTATCTTGTTTCACTAGTCAAACCGTTGAAATTTTTGGTTTTTTGAAAACCATGACTTTACATTCACTTTCAAATTTACGGACTCGTTTTTCTCAGATTGTATAAAAGGTCAGTTACGCCGTTCTGGTTTTCACCCATTCATTCATTGTGAACAATAAAAATGTTTTAAAAGTACAAATATAATTAGTTTTTACGTAATTTTGAATTTATTTACGTGAATTAAAAAAATTAATCAAGAATTTCTTTAAAACAGGCCCAATGTTTTTCTTTATATTGGTTGGAAAAATACAGTAAGGTATTCTAAGCAATATGGCATATGTCCTATTTTCATTAATTTCTTCCAAAATTTCAATTGAATTATATTTATCTTCAATATTGAAGCTAGAGGTCTTTTATATAATGCAATATGTTGCTAAATATTTGACCTGCAACTCATTTCACGTTAATTTTTACAAAATAGTGGTATATTTCGGATAAAATTGAGTTGTGTTAAAATATACAACAGCATTAATAATTCATCGCATAATAAATGAAAATATTTTGAAAATAGCGTCGTGTTTAGTGTTTTGATTTTTCATTTGACCGAGGATAAAAAGAGAGAACGTATACCAACAGAAAGATTATAAATTATTGTTTCAAATATTATCTATATTTCACTCATAATGAACGCCAGTTTATAACACTCGCGTATATTGGAACAACAATTTACAATTATTTCGACAACAGTCCGATATTATACCTTGGAAGAGAGGATGATATTTACCAGGAACTTCACTATTTCCGGGCGCATCAACAGCTAAGGTCATTGGTCCCGTAAGTGTAGTACATGTTTTATCGCGTGAGGTTGTGGCAATCTTTCCCCGCTGAATGACTCGAACCCACACATTGACTTGCGACTTGGAGAATCCCTGCTAGACAACGGTAGGTCGGCGCCGGATCTCGCTATCCAGCGAGGGAAGTTCACCGCCACTTCTCGATGCGAAAAGTATGCACTATACTTATGGAACTAATGACCTCAGTAGTTGACGCGCCCGGAATCACTGACAACCAACCAGGAGAATATTATTGTAGTGGAGTTTCTGTAATGGCTTAAGGGCGTATCGGTTTGGTCACTTAGTCTTACGTAATGTGGTTAACGTGATATATTGCTAATAATAATATTTCTAATAATTCATGATAACGTTACTATGAGAAAGTTTCATTAAGTCAGGACTTATCATTCAGAAATCGAGATATTGAATTCAAGCTCCGTTCAGCAAAAAGATAATACTCTGATGCTAATATCTCAAACCGCCCACCAGCAGATGGTGCACACGCTGATTGTTCAGAATTTCGCAGACCCCCAAACATTTCAATTTCTCTCGCCTTCTTTTTTTTTCAGTTATTTCTGTATTTTGCTGATGGTGATGGAACGAACACGGAGCACCGCCCAAAAAAGTAGGATACTGGCAAGTTCAACTGACATCGACCGACCACTTTTTTATACGGATCCGTCATAGCAATAGGAGGATTAATACGAATTTAATTCTGCTTTTTGCATCGGGCAGGCTTCCATGACCCTAATTGCAGCGACGCACTGATGCCCTCTAGAATCATTTTCGTTCTTTTCCATGCTACCCAGTCGTCGAAATCCTTTCCCGCCGCCGCTAAACCGGAGAAATTAAAGAATTATTAATGAACGCATTCCTCTCCAACGTTTAATTTTATTTGTTTATTAGCAATATTTTCAATATTCATATAACGGTCCCTTTTCACAATAACCACCTTGTTTATGATGAGCGAAATTGGTATGTGCATAAACGAAAATGACTTCTCACGAATTTGATGAATTTCATAAGATGAATTTATCTGTCTGGCAAATAGAAGAGAGCATTGATTAACCTTTTTCAGTGATCTAAATTGTCTGACGAAATTATACCAGTCAAATAAAACGTATTTTTTCAATATGAGAGTACATTGTCACCAATATAAAATCGACACAGCGTAAGTACTAACCAAATCAGTTTTAATCACAATACCGTGCATTTGCATGTTACGTCAAATCAAACAGAAAGTGCCTTTATTCAACCATGTATATTGTGACAATATGTAAATGTAAAAACCATTTAATATGTATACATTTAAATGTAAAAACCATTGACATTATATAATATTAAAACTTTGTATAAAAAATTAACAGTCTTATATTTTATTCCTCGTATCAGTCGTATTTTATTTATTCGCCTTTATATAATGTTACATGATACGTTCCATGTTGTAAATGCGTATGTATGGTTGGCTTGACCAATTGTTGGTGCATTTGGTTGAACCTGATAATGGCTTTATCAATAATTTTCAGTAGCTTTCCCCTAATCACCAACGTCGTACATCCCTCCCACGCGTCTCGTCCAGGGATGTTTAACCCTCTTCCTCCGTTCCGAGTTCCGAAGCGTGCGATTGCTCGGGTGTCTGCACGGCGCCGTCTTCCGCACAAAGCATTAACAGCGATTGTCACCCCCGGGTTACACTGTAGCGTTGGCCGCGGACGGACGGACGGGCGGATGAACTGGCGGACGGACGGACGGGCGGACGGACGGGCGGACGGACGGGCGGACGGACAGGCGGACGGACGGCGGGCGGACGGACGGACGGACGGACGGGGACGGACGGGCGGACGGACGGGCGGACGGACGGACGGACGGGCGAGACGGACGGACGGACGGGCGGACAGACGGACGGACGGACGTGCGGGCATGACGGGCGGACGGACGGGCGGGCGGACGGACGGGCGGGCGGACGGACGGACGGGCGGACGGACGGACGGGCGGACGGACGGGCGGACGGACGGGCGGACGGACGGACGGATGGGCGGACGGACGGGCGGACGGACGGACGGACGGATGGGCGACGGACGGGCGAGCGGACGGACGACGGACGGACGGATGGGCGGACGGACGGGTGGACGGACGGCGGGCGGACGTATGGGCGACGGACTGGCGGACGGACGGACGGGCGGACGGATGGGCGGACGGACTGGCGGACGGACGGACGGGCGGACGGACGGGTGGACTGACGGACGGACGGACGGGCGGACGGACGGACGGGCGGACGGACGGACGGGCGGACGGACGGACTGGCGGACGGACGGCGGACGGACGGGCGGACGGACGGCGGGCGGACGTCGGACGTACGGGCGGACGGACGGACGGAAGGATGGGCGGACGGACGGCGGACGGACGGACGAATGGACGGATGGGCGGACGGACGGGCGGACGGACGGGCGGGCGGGCGGACGGACGGGTGGACGGACGGGCGGACGGACGGGCAGACGGGCGGACGGACGGGCGGGCGGATGGCGGCGGACGGACTGGCGGACGGACGGACGGGTGGACGGACGGGCGGACGGACGGCGGACGGACGGACGGCGGACGGCGGACGGGCGGACGGGCGGGCGGACGGATTGGCTGGACGGATGGGCGGACGGACGGCGGACGGACGGACGGATGGACGGATGGGCGGACGGACGGGCGGACGGACGGGCGGGCGGCGGACGGACGGGTGGACGACGGCGGACGGACGGGCGGACGGACGGACGGGCGGACGGACGGCGGGCGGATGTATGGC
The DNA here is from genome assembly GCA_964035755.1 of Teleogryllus oceanicus. Lineage (NCBI taxonomy): Eukaryota > Metazoa > Arthropoda > Insecta > Orthoptera > Gryllidae > Teleogryllus > Teleogryllus oceanicus. The sequence continues at coordinate 73,863,767 of CAXIVR010000012.1, forward strand.
GCGGACGGACTGGCGGACGGACGGACGGGCGGACGGACGGGCGGACGGACGGGCGGACGGACGGGCGGACGGACGGGCGGACGGACGGACGGACGGTCGGACGGACGGGCGGACGGACGGACGGACGGAGGACGGACAGACAGGCCGCCTTTTTGTCACAAATCAATTTGTCAGTATGATGGACCCACAAAACATGAATTCTGGATAAAAACTGAACAACAAGAAGGAATTTTTACTACACTATAATTCCGTTTTTGTAAATGCACTTTCTTCTATTCATGTGTTAGCACATTTTCCACCGTGGAAAATCGCAGCTGATTAATTTCCCACCTTAATAGAAGCTCTGTGATGGTTCAATGCGTTGTGGGCTACAATATGAATATTCTGCCGAATAGTTAGTAATTAATATACATGATAACGGCTATGAAAACCTTATCGCGAACCTGCCGCTAGCCCCGGACCCCTTGTGGTGTCATGCGTAGTTAATAGATTTAAAAAATTGCTGATCCACGTAAATAAACAAAAATAAAAAAGTAGAAGATATGGAAATGAAAGATAGTACAGAGCTCATCAATTATGTCCGAAACATTATTACTTCCAGGAGAATAATGAAGAAGAATTTGGAACGAGGTCTACATAATGAATGGATTATCTTCGAGAGAGTGTTGTCTTCAGCACAAAGTTAATGACGCCGTTTAACAATGAGACTTGAGGGACACTTGAGCTCTAATACAACAAATAGTTGTGTTCCGCACGCGTTCAATAATAGAAAGATTATTGAAATGCTTAAGATTGGGTTTTGATATCGGATATGCCAATGGAAAATCGTCCAGTAAGCAACCATGTAAGGAAATGTAATACATGAGCCATACATAATAGTACATAGAGCAATCAGTAAATTACATTTTATTTTACCAACATTAACTTTTTGAGCTAAAATTCTCCAAATGGAAGTTAATTAACTGAAAGCCAACTTTTGTTAGATTCACAGCTAAAACATATAGGCAATGGCATGTTAATGGTTATTTCTTTTGATAAAACGAATTACTTTCTCTTGATTCTATATTAATCTTCTCCTGTAGTCATTATTTGACGCCAGACTTCTCTCCGAAGATTTATAACTAGTAAGGGTTGGGGATTGCGTGATTTCCGAAATTTAAATGTTGTCTCGATAATTGTAGATGATGATTGGTTGAAACCGCACTAGCCTCGCACAGAGTCCTTTCTCAAAACCGTTTAATTCACGTCAACGATCGTCGACGCTTGTGCCGATAGCTGTCGCTGAGAAATCTCAGAACTGCACTTGCCGACCGAACCCGATGGTGCAAGCGATAGCTGTCGGTAGCATTCTGAGTCTGACGGCTGTCGGTTGCATGTACAGAATAGCGCCCCAGGTCAGAATCTCCCCCGATTTCAATTTATTTGTATGTTTATTCTATCAGTCATTCAGCGAGCTTCGCCGTCCTCTGATGGCTCGCTGCGTTTCTCACGATGTCGTTTGTATTCACTTTGACGATAGAATCCAAAACTCTGACTCAACATTGGCACCACGGGTAGAATTTTCCCGACTCAATACAGTTGTATTTTATTCCATCACTCATCTCGTGAACGCCCCGGAAATCGGGTCCAATGATGACCCCTTTTCCCGCTGGTTGCTGCGTCCTATTCCCAAGGGGCGCCGACGCCACCTGCTGCACACGTGGCGGGATCGGGGGGACCCAGGCGCACCCGCAGGCAGCAAGCTTGGGGGTTAGGATGGAGCGGGGCGCGCGGCGCGGCGCGGTGCGGTGCATGACGGTGGGCGGGTGGTTGAGCACGGGGCTCGGGGCGGGGCTCGGGGCGGGCAGCGGGGCGGGGAGTGGGAGGAGCGGACGGGGTGCGGGCGCGGAGCGGGCGGGAGAGGGCGGGGAGAGGGGCGGGAGCAGGGCGGGAGCGGGGAGCGGAACGGGAAGCCGTGCGGGGAGCGGGCGGGAGAGGGACGGGAGCGGGGCGGGAGCGGGCAGGAGCGGGGCGCGGAGCCGGGCGAGGCAGGCACACGCAGAGGACGTGACGCGGACTAAACGCAGCTCCGCCCGCGTAATTAACGCAGCGACGCGAGATCCGCGGCTGTTGCGGGGGCGGCGGCGAGGAGAAAGGGAGGGCGGCTGGAACGATGTACTGAAGCCCTCGCAAGCTGCCGACCTGGGGTTAGAGTGAGTGCCAGGCAGGATTTAACTGGTTGTGTGCGAAACAAAGGCGAGGTCCTAAGAATGCCTTAGCTTCAGAAATCATATGATACTGGTTGGATAACTAGACTCCTCTGAAATGTCAAATGTCAAACGTGCACAACAGCTCATGTGTTACTTGTCATATTGATCGTGATACTAAAAAATAATGCGTGCTAGCCTCAAACGTGGTAATACATTATATAAAAGACCTCATGTTATGTTCCACAAGCTGTGTTTTTACAAAATGAGTGACATATTGGATCTGCTGGTTACATTGTTAAACATGATGTTCAAATGTCTCATAAATTATTTCTATTGATAACCTTGGCTATTGTCATGTGAGGGTATGCAGCTTGTGACGAATATTAGTAATCACACATTTTATTTATTAGTATGTATTGTAACGTGAGTGATTAGAACATGACTAAATGTTCCAATGCGAGTGTATTTTGTGATAAGACTACGATTCAGTGACTTTCAAAGCATGAACCCTCAAATGAATGTTCATTTGCAAGCTTTGTGAATCAAATTGTCGAAACTTCATTAGCAAATTTAGAATAATTTCCTATACTATAATTTAAAATGGTTTATATAAACGACATTTGCTTCATAAGACATAGCATAGATCCATGACCCTTTATAATAGACAATTCAGAGCTTTTTAGGCGTCTGAACTATTAGGCCAATAATTGTTAAAATCAACATTCAATAAACGAAATTTTTAATTTATTAACATTTTTGCTGAGCTCCGGAATCCTCCGTCTCCTTTGCTAACACCGTTCAGTTGAGAACAAATTATAACAACGAACAATGGTGACATTGATAACCAGAAGGTGTCGCCGTTGAATAGAATTTTTCCACAAACGAATCACAGTGTTGATTTAATAGTACTGATGTCGAAATTACTAAATTCCCTACTCGTCCAGAATATAATGAAAATGAGAGCTGAAATAAACACGCGGAGATTGCATCCACCAATTGTGCAGATTTCCGATATTTCGAGTTGTTTAAAATGATGAACTACAAAGAAAAAATGTTCACGTGTGTCCAGTTAATGTTATAAGTAAATATAACAGACACAGGACGACGAAATCGTTGAGACGGAATTGCTTGAGTGTTGTAGCGTCCGCGTGCTCCTCTAATCACTTAATCCGTCTTCCTTCAGTTATCGCAATAAAAACCTGCCCGCGTAATGGGAGGTTCCCATCCCGGCAAGAGGCATATGGTATGCGAATTCGAAAGGTGTACGGATTGGAATGTTCCAGAAATCCGCAAAGGAGGGAGTAAGCGGGTCGGCTGAAGACCGCAAGTTTACAGCGATATAACCAAACAGTAAACAGCAATAAGTTTAAATATATAAATAAAATGTATATATCAATCCTGTTTTAAATATTTCTCCCAGTACTTCTGGGACTAAATTCTGGATTCTTAGAATATATCCTTATCTTTTGTAATTTCAAATGCTGCATCCTGAATTACAATTGTATGTGTTGAGAATAGAAAAGAATTCTAAACATCCTGAAGTATCAAGAGGAGGAAGCTCGAAAAAATGTCACGCAGCTGTTGTAGAAGAATAGAGAAATATGTGAGGAAATGCGGATATCAAGAGACCTCAGACGAAATGGAGACATACGAGCGGCCACCAACACCGAAACTTCGCTCGCGTCGGAAAATGCCCTAAAACTCAGGTTGGGGTAAATGGAAGAAGTGACAGGTCAGCGAGGGGCACAGAAATGAATGGCAGGAGGAAACCGATTCGTGGAATGTAGCCTGAGGGAAGCGGTAAGAAGGGAAGAGATCGTATATATCCGAGAACCCTCAGAATATAGAACCCTGAGAACAGTGAAAGGACACAGAGATGTGAATAGTATGCAAGTCCAAAGCAATGCATGCAACACACACTTCGAAAAGGAAACGCCGTCCTCCTTTCGTCACGATGATTTCCATCGTTCTGCTCGGTGGATGACGCGATTACAGAGTGTATTTCGCATTCCGCAATTGCTTATTGACCGGAGAAGTGCGAAGAGAGAGGTCACACTAATTAATTATTGCAATAATTGCCAATGTGTATCACGAATGTGAAAATAATTAATTTTTTGCTTGAAACCTACAAAACTGATAGGAACCTAAAGCCAATTATTTCAAATATTTCAGAAATATCAATAATAATGCAAGATACTACACTGTAATAATGAACAGTAGCGTCTAGTGACATCTGAGGGAAGATATCATCTCATCTCCCACCCAAGATAATGCGTCTGTCCAAGTAACCGTAGGTTAGGCGACACAAAGAACCAGGTATCTCCCACAAGCAGGGCACCGCCCCAGCTAGGACAAGGTCTAAGTCCCCGACCGATCTCCCGGCATGTGTGATAGTGTAGTGCATGTTGGTGTAAGTGTGTGAAGATAGGACAAGGAAAAGAAAGGAAAGATCGCGCGCGATCCATGGCCCGTTTGTTACGTTTGGGCATTCGCCTGGTGTTGATTAGAGAAACCACGGAAAACTACCGATCAGAGCAGTTGGTCGCTAGGATTTCTCCTCCGGAGCGACTGAATTCCTTCTAGCTGAAAAGTTAGTATCGAAATTCCTGCCGCCGTCGGGACTCGAACCTAGGACCACTCGGCCAGAGGCGCTGCAAAGATATCAATTGATACACTGGGACACCGTTCCCGGTTGTTCTGAAGAAAAGTTCGTAGCTTTTGCTCGGTCGACATCCGAGGTCTAGCAGAGAAGCTGTGATAAGAAAGGTGAGTAGCCGTCAGGAGCACTATCGTGGCAACTGTTCCGCAGACGAAATGGGAGGAACCAAAAGCACTGCCAAGGGATCACTGTACACAAATAACTAACTCCCGTGGACTTCTATGGCTCGCTCTGCGGAACACGTCACTTGCTACCGACTGCCTCTCTTCTCCGCTAGCGGGAGTTCATCAAGTTGCGACTGACCAATGAGGGGCTAGCTGGACGATTCGCTTTGTTGGGCAGCCACGTGGACACCGCGTGGGCCCCTTGCTGTGGCGCCAGGCACCGCTTCCGAGTAGCACGACTGCTAGCAAAACGTTGTTTAAGGTCCTCTTCACACGTAGACATAGCAGCGCGCTTCCAAACACCGCGACAGGTAGCAAAGCATTGGTTTAAATGGAGGTCTTCCCTCGTGTGGCCGATTCATACTGCTGTCTTCCGGTAGCTGACGCTCGCCATGATCAGCTCAGGTCGGCGTTCACGCCACCGCTAGCAGGCGAGGCTTGCAATGATCAACCCAGGTCAGCGTTCGCGCCACCGCTAGCAGCGCTTTGGTTTAAATGGAGGTCTTCCGACTGGAACACTCGTCGCGGCGTTTTATCTGGCTGTGTCCACGTCCGAAGGAGATCTTAATGGAGGTTTTTACGCGTGTGTGGCGAAGTCGCGCTACTGTAGCGCTCGGTGGCGGACTCCGCCACCAGTAGCGCTGAAGCGCGTGTGCGCCACCGCTAGCAGAACACAATCTAAGAATGACTTCCCTAGCCGCCCCTGCAGCAGCACTACCAATTGTGGCAGGGCCCTTCGCATGCCGCCGCCACCACCGCACTCCACCGCCGCCCGCCCCTCGCCATACCGCGCCGCCCGACGCCACCGTCGCACCGCCCCCGCCACTGCCGCACCACCCCTCGCCAGCACCACACCCCCCCCGCCTCCGCCGCACCGCCCCACGTCGTGAAAGGGGCATTGTTCGAAAGTCTGACCCGTCAGTGTCGACAAACAAAGAGACGCAGCAGATAAAACTCCAAGATCGAGTGTTCCAATGGAAAGTCTACTATTTAAAGCTGTGTTCTGCTAGCGGAGTCACATACCCGCTTCCGCGTTTCTGGACGCGGGACTCCGCCGTCTCGAGCACCTCAACAGCGCGAACCCACCACAAGTGGGAAGACCTCCATTTAAACTAATGCTTTACTACCAGCCGCGGCGTTCGGAAGCGCGCTGCAGTGGTGACGTGTGTAGGGGCCCTAAACGGCAGAATTCACACGGGACGCCCCACACAAACGCTTCTAAACTGGAATTTAGCTGCTGCCCTCATTGTTCGCTGCCACCAATTTTTGTCGGCCATCTGTGCCGAAAACGGTGTGATTCCCGCAACCTTCCCACCAAGAGAGATGTCTCAGGGCACCTACTGATGTTGCTGCAGTCCCTTTGACTGCGAGATCCTCGATTTGACTCCCGACGGTGGCAGGATTGTCGATAGTAGCTTGTCAGCTAGGTCAAAATCAGTCGCTGTCACTAGGAGAATTCTTGCGGCCGGCTGCTCTGATCGGTAGTTTACCGTGATTTTTTCGATCAACACCAGGGGAATGCCGGAGCAGTACCCTAACAAACGGGCCACGGACCGCGCGCGATCTTTCCTTCCTATTTCTTGACCTATCCACTCCCCTTACACACACACACACTTACACTAACATGCACTACACTACCACACATTCCGGGAGACTGGTCGGGAGCATTGAACTTCTTCCGGCTGGGGCGGAGCCCCGCTGGTGGAAGAGTCCTGGTTAGGGACAAACCCCGATAGCCGACGATAGGTCGGCGTAGGATCTCGCATTTCAGCGGGGAAGATCACCGCCATCTCTCGAGAATTAAACATGCACTACACTTATGGGACTAATAACCGTAGTAGTTGACGCACCCAGAATCTCTAACAAGCAATCAATGAAACCTTCCACTGTCGTGGTCAGTGGCGGGCGGCGGTGGCTGTGTGGAAAGGACTCTCCCGGTTCTCGGTGGCGCCACCGAGAGGCTGTGTGTGAAGGCACCCTAAGGGTCACTTGCCACGTCGACACTGCAGTGCGCTTCCGATAAGCGGCAAGCCCCTTCCCATGCCGTGAACACCGCCGAACGGCACCGCCGCCCGCCGTGGAAGGTTAGAGTTCGGGAGTCAGTCTTGTCGGTGACGACGAATGGGGCGCAGCAGGAAAAGCGCCGCAACCAGTGGCCCAGTAGGAAAACCACCTGTTCTACTGCTATTTATGCAGAGCTGCGTCTCACAGGTCTTCGGTTGTTACGGTCCTCTCCAATCTTCCGATCGTCATCTAATGGGGAGCTTACACGTCACGGCAGGGATGTCACTATGGTGGCGTTCAATCTTCCGATTGGATGACACAGCAACAGTTGATGAACTGCCAGACGCAGCTGTGAGTAAATCGCAGTATGGTCATTCCATGCAAAAAAGGGAATTTTATGACACGACTACTTCAAAATTGAAAATATTTTGTGATGTTGTTGTCCATGATGTCTACATCATCGAGGTGCAATATTAAAATTTTCCAAGTGAATTTTCGGCAACAATACACTCCTAAAATCTAAGATTTCTTGAGAACACACCTATATTATTTTTTTGCCATCTAATAAATGTTCCTAAAAAATCTGAAATTAATTATACATTAAAAATCAATTCAATATTTTGTTATTGTTGGCATAGAACAATACAAAACTTCTTTAAAACGCAATTACTCGCAAGACAACCTTATTAAATTTATGAAAATCTTCTATAATATTGTATTCAAGATGTTCTAGAAGTTATTATTTATATAATTCTTTATATAATTTAAAGTTACATTGTTAAGTATTTTTAAGTTAATATTTCCATTTGTATTATGTAAATTGTAGTGCTCTGCCACCAGATACCTACCTGCAGAAATAGTAAATATCTGAAACAATATCTATTACAGGAAAATTAAAAAAAAGCGCGAACATTTTGTTGAGTCTTCCTACAACTATAATATTGATGAGAGATATTTTCTCCACAATGAAATCTGTTCCTTAAAGACGGATCTTAAATAGTTAAAAAGTTCATTCATTAATGATTTCAAAATGTTCAATCAAGTTCAACTTTGCGAAAATGTAAGTAGTTTTTATAATACAATAGTATGTTTCAGTTGATTTCTTACAAAATATTAGGCAGTATATTAATCCTCATGCATTTCATCTCGTTCCAGTTAACAGAAAAAACGTGAATACACGCCGACCACATTGTGTCCGAATCCTTTTTGAATGAATTATACAGTTCGCAGTTTACTCACAACAAATGATTCTCAAGCAACCTACGCTGCGTTGAACTTTTCGGAGTCGCGCGCGAAGCTTTTCAATGTAAAATAAGGGAAGTGATTCGTGTAATGAAAGGGTATGTTTGACTTTGCAAATCCACTTGGCCAATTGTTTTCATTCATTAAAAATATGTTCTTATATATTCAGAAGGATTGTGTAATGGAAGATACTACCGATAAGCGATGAGATTTCAGTTGCATTTATTGATGATGAAATACCGTCTGGATAAAATATATTTAGCTATTCACGTTCGGATCAGTGATTATGCCATCCTTCAACCTTACTGTGATTCAGTGAGTTATCCTCCTCTATTCTCATCTGGAGATAACAATAATGTGCCTCAATTATAATATTATTGTATCGTCTAGTTATGAGAGATTGATATGTCGTGCCTCTGGTAAGTTATTCCAGCATATTCTTGTTGACGTGTGGAGAAAGATTTGGGATTCCAAACATTGAAAGTCATAAAAAATAATTAGAGAAGAATTTTACAAATAATTAATGGAATTGTTACATACCAATTCACAACTTACGGGAATGAATAATGGAATACCAGTAATGTTTCCTTTGTCATATATTAACTGTGCATAAAATATGCTACAGAATTATAAAAATTCTGTGTCAGCAGTAGCGCGTTCTGGGAAAGCATATCCATTCTACAAACATTAAGTTTGAATTTTTTCAGGAGAAGTAATATTTTTCTAAGTAATAAAAGATATAAAGATATCTAACTATGAATTAGTGAATCCAGTCTACTAAAAGTAAGATTAAATTACATTTTCAATAGTAACTTCGTGTACAAAGAATTATTATAATTTCCAAAATTACATTGGAAATTACATTGGATAGTTCATTTGACGAAATATCCTACATAAATACATCTCTTTTTTTAAATTGGTTATTTAAGGTCACATCAACAACTAGGACATTAGCGACCACTATTGGTGTTAACCGTATGGTAACTATGAAGATGAAACGATATGAGGATGATAACGGGTGAAAGGACGAACATAAATACAACCATGCCCGAGGCGGGACTCGAACCCGCGACCTTCGATCCGACATCACTACGACACTACTGCCTTAGCGATCTCGGCCACCGGGCCGACAAATATACGCTATTCACTGACTTAAAAAAATTTACAACTTGGTGCTAACTAATATTTATGTAGAACGTTACCCTGAATACAATGTTTATAAAAAACGGTACTCAAAAGTAAAAGTACTAAGACAAATTTAAAAGTTTATTTGACATGTGTTTTAAATTAGAAGATTATTTTATATCCAAACCATATTACCACTTTTGTGTCGTAATGTCCGCGGTATTTTGCATTGGAAAGTTCCAAGGCTTCTTGTTCTTGCTGATCGTAAGATGCTAAATCGAGAAGAAAAGTGAAGCCATGCAAACTGTATTTATACACATTTTGTGCCTTCACTACAAAATTTCTGGATCCCAATGAGAAAAAAAATCTGATAATACAGAATTTGTATTCCATCTCTCGTAAGAGATTACCTTAGCCTGAGTTAATGAGCAAGCACAAACGTCTTAGGAAAAGCTCAAAATGATCTTCGCGTGTCTGTTTCTGCTTCATTTCGTCTCTCCTGCTAAGTAAATTTTTGGTCCAGCATATTTTTTAATAATTACAGAATTATTTAATTTGTTTGGTTCAGTATTAGAAGTTGGAAATATTACATTTGGTTTGCATGCTATATGGCTGGTAAAAATAATCAGTCAACAGGATATACACTCTAATATGCATCTAAATTCCTTGTGGCGCAAATATAAGCAATGTTTGTTTAGTTATCTGACGGTTGGGCGAACGGTTGTCACCCAGTCATCGAACACAATTTGAATTAGGTCTACAATTATTTTGGATCTGTCCAGATGTTTAGCACTTTGTATACTGCGGAGGACAAGGTGTTTTCCTTTTGGCTCCAGTTCTCTGCACAAATAAAAGGAATTTTCAATTTTAGGTGGTTTTGTCGTTGTCGGAGTCAACATGTGGCGGCTCTGTCTTAGTAGTACGGCAACTACAATGCTAGTTGTCGCGACATGTAAAGTAGTTTAACTTGTTTTACTGGATAGTTTAAGTTTTAATTCTTGTAAGATATCAGTTATTAGGATTGACGGTAGACACTTGACATTATTATTACAGATAGTTATTTGGATCCAGAAAGACAGAAGGTGTAGTAATTTAAATTGTTTTTGTCAATATGATTAGTAAGATCACGATTGCAGACATTAGTATTTGCCTGTACTTTAATGAAAGTTCGTCACATTTTATAAGTAGAGTTAGAACTTTGTACTTTTTAAAATACACATAATTCTTGGTCGACATAAACTGGTGGTATTTGTACCAATGGTTGTGTTTGTGGCAGAGGTGCTTCATCTAATTGTTCTACTACATAATATATTAAAGCCATTCTGAGTTGGAGTGCTTGATAAACCAAGGCATGCGGTCCGATTCGGACGTGATCAATATCTGAACGGTTGACTGGTATTTTTATAACACAGTATCATTTGAAGAAGAAAAAATGATCGGCAGTTTCCGTACTGATGTATTGGTAGAGAGTGCCATTTCCTGCTGCTGTACATTAACCTTATTCGTGCCACATTGCTGTTTTGGTTCTGAATCACTGAAGGTGACTGGCTGTGTTCAAGGTCACTGGACCCTGAATGGCTACTGTTTTTGGCTCTGGCTAAAAGGCTGCGAATTTTCTAGTATTAAATAGTAATCTTACAATTACAGCTAACTACACATTAATAGGAAACTTTCAGATTAACTCAGATCTGAAAATGAGCTGAGTAAAGTCAATATAGTCTGGGGAAATATATGGGGTAAATTCAGTTTTTGTGCAGTTCAATGTTTGAGATGACCCACGGTGCATGAGTAAGAATTCTGAGGAAATGGTTGTGGATGACTGTAATTTGTTGATTAGGCTTACTTCAGTGGTTGCATTTATTGAAGTTATTGATTTCAGAGCTGTTGTTGTGGTTGACATAAATCCAAATAATATAGAAATTATTGCTGTTCCAAAATTACTTGAAACAAAATATACCTCTTCGTATACAGAACTGTTTGCGTTCGCCCACTACATATATTTTCTTCTTCTTACTGTGCTTTGCTTTGCTTTGCTTTGTAAGTAATATTTTGTAAAATATTTAATTGAAAATATATTTTTTCAAACAATTATATCACATTCAAAAGATTCCCAAATTTCAAACCTATTATTTATAAAATACACATACCTACATAAATACAAATAATTTTTCAGTACCCTTGATATAATACTATTCGAGATTGTAGTTACCTTATAAGTAGCAGCAGTGAAGAAACGAACATTTTATTAATATTACACGTGATTCGACTTCCATTGTTTTCTATTCTGTCCATTTCATAGTAATCACATATTGTCGCTAAATCGCCGACTCGAGAAACGAGGAGGGGATTTATCTGAGAATATCCTTAACACAAGTGGTATTTAATAGGACTATTTCACGAATTAAACTTGTGTGCAACAGAGGTTCAAAACGCTCCAAATATTGAAAAAAACTGAAAGCTATGTTAAAATGAAAGATGTTATGTTATAGTACATACGCGATTTATTGGACATCGACTTAGCCATGGATGTATACCGCCTCCTTAGACGGATGAGTCACAGTTTATGACTGGCCAGTAGCAAGACGCGGTAAGAAAAATCAGCTAGAAAAAACGATAAACGTTTTGAAGTACACTGCCCTGATTGGGGCATTTTGTATGTATAGTTTAACACTTTTGGTTTTAATCTCTCGAGTGAAATAGTCGAAATAGTATCACTTGGATTAATTTGTGAAGTAAATGAACGCTAAGCCAGCAGAGAGCGTCTCGCATGAGACGCCGAACCGGGGAGCGCGAAAGGGGCGTGGCAGGCAGATAAGGCCGCGCGGGGAGGGCGGCGTCGAAGGACGTGCGAGATGACAGATGGTCGCGTGAACCGCCCCACGCACCCTCACCCGCCCCGCCCCGCCCCCACCCCCTGCACGCAGCCCCTCACTCGCCCGGCTGTCGCAGGCGTCGAAAAGTGTTTTATGCGTTTTGTGTAGGAGAAAGGGGGCGGTGTATTGTGAAAATATATTCGAATTTCTCAACTTTACTAAGACGTTCCGTGCGGTCCTTTCCACCCTCCGCCGCAAACGCCCTTGCACCCTCGGCGCCCCGCCCCTGAAGGGATTCGGCCCTTGGAAAGGGCACTTCAATATCCTTCGGAATATTAGCGCGCGTCTGCCATGCCGTTCTAACCCCTCCGCTCGCCACCATGCAGAGCCCAGATATTGATGTTTTCTCGGCTAAGTTGTTGAAAGAACGCATTTGCACCACGAGGAGTAGTGAGACGCTTGAAGTAGGATGTTTTGTTTATTTCCCGCCAAGAATATAGGAATAGTATGCAAAATAAAAGTGTGATATGTGACAAGAGCAACACCTGTTTTAATGATTACAAAAAATGAATGAATAGTGTTATGTTAAGAAGTACAGATTAAATACTAAATAACAATAGTTTATTCTGAACAGGTTTACGGCAACCAAAATCCGCAATAAAAGCCAGGTCACCATTGTCACAGTAGCAAAGATACCAAACACCCTCGTCACCGCGGGTTCGGCCGACCGTTGCACCCATGTTTGCGGGTTCAAACCCGATCGAAGCCGTGTATTTTTAAGGCGAAAAAATCCTTCGTACGCCTTTCTTTGAAGGGTTAGTAAAGCAGGATGTCCCATGTAGTACATTTACTGCATGGAAAAGATCCTCTGAGCTAAATTCAAATAGCCTGTTTGGTCACCCAAAATAATACCTCCTTTCTCCTTTAGATGGTGAAAGCAGCATAGCAAAATTTGCGTGAGCAGACAGAAGAGTGGGTCTGATGGCCTGAGTCTCCCCACGTAAATTAAGGCATTAACCAACTATTACTTAGGTACTAAATACTTTCTCCCAGCATGAGCTCACATCCTTCAGTTTCTTCAACTGAGCCAACTTGTTTACCAGCTGTACCTACAGCTGCAACTACCACTCTAGCGCTTGCAGCGCTCTTTTGTAGTGTCCAGCAATGAATCGTCGATACTTCGAAAAGTAGATTTTTAGACAATTTAAACATATTTTGTCTAATAAACTTCTTGGATATTTCGAATGGCTGAGCCACAATATGCACTCAAAAGTTGGTTTGAAAAAATACTTTCTAGGAAATTTAAAAAAATAAATAAAACACTTCAAAACCTGAAAATTGTTTATTATTTACAAAAAATTAATACATTTATTCAGAAGGAAAAATTAAGCCAGAAATAAGAAAGTAATCGAATTGCGTAAATTGGGTATTTTTTCTTTCTGTGTTATTTTTTCTTTCTGAAGAAATATATTCATTTCTTTTGTAAATAATAAACAATTTTTTGTGAAGTGTTAGTTCGTGAGGTGTTTAGCTTCTGCAATGCAATTTTTTGCATAGAAAGTTTTTTTTTCAAACAAACTTTGAGTGCTTATTGAGTCTTAGCCCTTTGGTGTATCCAAGGAATTTATTAGACAAAATATTCTTAAAATTGCCTAGAAATCCTATTTTCTAAGTATCGATGTTTCCTCCCAGGACATTCTGTATTGGTGGCGACAGCACGCGTGTGGCCACGCACCTCTCGTTTCGATGGCTGTCATCTCGAGGACAGAGAATCCTGCTGCTCGCGAGCTAGTTTTAAATGTCTCATCACAACTATATCAAATACTATACGTACATTTTTTGTGTTCCTTTTATACTACACTAGCTGTACCCACAACTTTGTTTGCGAAGATTCTTGACAGGTTTATTTTAAGGTTAATTAAACAGGTTAATTAAAAGAAGTACCCACAACTTTGTTTGCTCTATTTTAAGGTTAGTTTCGACAAGGTTTTTAGGTTAATTAAAAGAAGTAGAAATGTGTAATAGTTATGTATGTATCAACGACGTTAAGTAGATGTTCTTGCCCCAAGGGCGACTTCCAAACCCGAGGGCCTCTGGCCCGGGGGGTTGGAAGTCGCCTGAGGGGCAGAAACATCTAGTGACGCCCGTGCTGGATACAAAACTTTATGGTTTACTATTTCGTTGCTGAATCAAACAAGAATTCGAAACATTTTAAATTTATTGAGAATAAAGTGAAAAGACGCATTGCAATAGTCATTTGTCAATATGACGTCAGATAAACAAAACCGTGTGGATCTAATACTATTGCATAATCGTTGCTGGACTGATTTTTTCGAACAAAATGAAAGAATATTGTGAAGTTCCTGCGGAAATTCTCGCAAAAGTCAACTAAACTACGGACAGGGATTTCAGTTCAAATTTCGAGAAATATACGAAAATGTTTATGGTGTATTTGAGAGTTACATAAGTGTGAATAACAGTGAAAATTACGCTGATGAAAAGGTACTTCGAGGTAATTTACCTCTATTGTTAAAAGTTATTTGGAATATTTCATAACACAAAAAAATAGCATTTCGAGAATGTTACCCGATATGCCATACACATCTTATTACTACTACTGGTACTGCTACTCAAGAAAGTCTCTATACAACGTGATACGTAACAGTGAAATATACGTGACTGATGGCAATTATAAATTAACTGAAACATTCCAAAATTGCAGTTTTCATATCAATTAAGCAAAGTAAGGTTTATAACGAATTATTTCACTTATTTGAGATTATACCATTTATTTATAGTATTTGCTTGCATCTTAACTGTAATAAATCCAATTCATAAAAAAAGTGTGTTGTTTTGGTATTAGAGCGGGCCATAAAGTGTTCAAAAGGTCCGAGGCATACAAGGGCATTAACAATACCTTTACGTAGTTTGTTTGCGGTCGGTAAACACACAGCAATGAACTAGTAAACCAAAAAAAATATTATTTGCCTTTTTCATATTATTTTCATCAATATTACAATGAAATATATTAATCAATATTGCAATGAAATCTGCAGAAATGCTTCTTTGCACATTAAGTTTTGGGTCTACGAGTAAGGACCGTCACTCGAGAGCACGACACACGCATATGTCATTTATAATCCAAGTAGTACTCGTTTATTTCCCGAAATGCTTCGCTCTTTCCGTTGAACGAGCATCTCAGTAACATAATCAATTGTTTTTAATATTTATTTTTAAACTTTAAGTTGAAGATATTTGTTTCCAATTTTAAATAATTTCCAACGAACTTTTTACTTCGCATTAAAAGTATATTTTAAAAGATTTCTGAAATTCTCAAACACAACTGAAAGCACAAAAGATAGCTCACGTCCTGTATCCATTATACGTGAAAAAATCTAATCTCATTCTTTCTATCGAATTCAATACCAAAGTTAATGCGCAGGTAATTGAACAAACCTCACAGAGACTCGGTAGACATGAAAACATTTTTTCGACTGCACGCCTCCGGCGCTGTGTGTTTTTTGAAATCGCGAGCAGAATTTCGCCTGTCGGTCTGGCCGCGTCGCGTGTGCCCGGCGTGCACAACCGGCGCGGCGCGGCGGCGTGGCGCAGCTCCCGTGATTTGACGCGCCTTCCTGCCCGGGCGCCCGAGCGGGACTCGAACAAAGGACCGCTCGTAAAAAGTGGACGGCGCGGCGGCTTTGGAGTGCGAGGGCACCGGTTGCGATTCGAGTAATTGCGCGGAATTATGTATCGTTGAACGCGGCGCGGCCGGAGCTCAGCCGCGTCGAGAGCGCGAGTGTCCGACGGGAAAGTTCCGAATGGGACGCCGCCGATTGGAAATGCGCAAAGGGCATTTTTATGAGTCGGCGTTCGCGACGAAAGCATCACGGGGAGAGGATGACGCTGGCCGATGGATGACGAGAGAATGATTTGAAGTTCAGAGTCACGATGTTGCGAGAAAAGTAGGACATTCAAGGCCAATACTTTTTTTTTTCATTGAAATAAATTCGTACATGTGTAACACCGTAGGTTCTTTCTAGTAAGATCCATTTTTTTATTTTCACAAGTACGTGGTGTAGAGAAATATACAGCGATGTGGTGACGGACGAGGTGACTTAAGAGACATACTCACTCTTATTTTAGATGTCGCCATAGCCACTGGAAGTGAAATGGATTCCAAGCTTACTGTCAGAATAAGCTTGCTGTCTTCATTGTGGTGTTCAAATCTCCGATAATTGTCCCTTATTTTTCTTCTCGCCACATTTTCACCCAACCTTTCCTTTAAAGTTTCGTGAAAACGTTACAAAACTTTTTATATGCAGTCTGACACACATGAAAAACGTTTGGTTTTGTGAGTATACTTACTGTTGTAGTTGATGATATTTTTTATTATTTAAATGTTTGTTAATACTGGCGGCTTTATTACTGAATTGTTTATTATTTGCACGATTATTTCAGAAGAGTTAAGTTAAGACTTGCAAGTGAATCCGATGCCATCCAAAAATAACCATTGACGACATGACTACTGAAAACTCTCACGTGGTTTCAACCAGTGGAACAAAAAAATCCAACCAAAAGGCAGACCACAAAAGAACACAGTCAAGCGTAGAACATGATAAGAGAGCCTTTCGCTAAAAGTGTAAAGTGCTTTCTTAACAGAATATTCTGAAATCGATGATGCTGAAGGTGGGTTGAAAGACAAACCTACTGCCTTTATTACTTCAGAACACAGAAATTGGTAAAAAAGAGTCGACTTCATATTTGGAGATTTTATTTTATCAAAAACTGATGGAAGAAAATGCCGAGGTCAGTGTACTGAAATGTCTGAGGAGGAAAATCAGGTCAATTCCATGGAGAAATGGTGAATTTTTCAAATTGCCAGAGATAAAAGTTGATATCTGGCATTCACCTGATTTATTATTGACAAAAGGAACTCTCCAAAACGAGAACCTTCAATTCGACCGTTTTATATTGTAGAAATTAATTCACGTATTTATTCTTGTTATAAAAACAAATTATTATTGCTTTTTATTTGTCCCTAATTATTGCCAGTGGGTTGAGATGCAAACATACGAGAAATATCGAGTGTACATAGAAGTATTACCAAGGCTGTAAAAGGCTGTATACTGTAATAGGCAACATAACAGTTATTCTTGCGTAAACAACCCAAAACATCTCCTGGTGCAGCTTTGCTCCGCCTTCAGCTAAATCATTTTACATAAAACAACATTGAGCCCGAGCAAAACAATTTTCAAAACATTTTATTCCAAAAATAAGTCAGACAACAAAGTGAAACTACTAATGCTAGAAAATGGCATATATTTCTCGTAGTAGTTAGTTTTATAATTTCTTTGGTCTGGATTAGCTTTTCGGCCTCACTCTCTTCCCAGCTTCAGTCTATTGCAGCTCCAACTACTTTTTTCATATTTTTCAATTTTTTCAATGTTTTCAAGCATATTATAGAAGAGTAAAACGTCATCCCATATATAAACTTTCATTGCAAAAATTAAAGCCGTTTTTGATAAAATGCTGTTTCAGCGTTTCTAAAAATGCAAACATTTGAAACCCATTTTTACATAAAACTGTTGAGTTTTCGAGAAACTTTATGATTTTTTTAAAAAAATTTTTTTGCAAATTGCCGGAAAAAAACATCGTTGCAGATATTTAAAACAATTACAATCGTGGAATTGTTGAAAAACAAAAAAGATATAAAGTGATATTGATGTCAGATTGTTTAGTCCATTTGGAACTAAACAATCTAACTATCCGTTTAAAATATTTAATTATTTAGACTATCCGTTTAAAATATTTAAAGAAAATATTTGAAGTAGTTTTCGAAAAAAATGTGGAATTTTAAGCACTTTTTCACAGAAAACTTTTGAATTTATGGCAAACTTATAAGAATTTGAAGTACGTGGATTCATAAACCCAATGTATGCAAATTACCGGAAATGTACTGTGGCGGCACTTTCGAATCGACGGAATTATTGAAATGTGATTATGACATTTTGAGAAACAACGGTCACTGAATGCAGCCTTTGTAAGACGCCACTCGTCCGGGGGACTTCCCTTCTCGGCGACCCGCGGAAAATTTACGACAGGCAGCTGCCTGCCTGGCCTCGGCGCGATCCTCGCCACCCCGGCGCCAGGGGCTTCCGATAAACAAACCCCCTGACCTGCGCTCGTCCCAGAGAGAGGGTGCCTCTTAGCCGATGTTTATCATTAGCAATAACTTTCAAAATTACAAACTCTGACAGATTCCTCACACGTGCACGCACCCAGCGTGAGAGAGAGAGACAGAACATTTTAATCTAGTGGAAATTTCCAGAGATCCTCGCATGGTGATTGGGCGAGAGAAATTTAGAACGTAGTATACTTTGACCAATTAGAATTATAGGAACATGGGGAGGGAGCGTTTTTCTTAAGAAGGGGTAACTCGGGCTGCGGCGCTGCGCGAAGTGGAAAAAGACGTCAAAGTGTTAGGACGTATTGTGGTAGAAAAGAGCACCACGGGTCGCGAAGTGGACCGGCGTTCTGGGAATGGGGCTGACCGCCGAGGCGATTGCTGTGCGTAAGATTGCTTAAGGGACAGTAGCAGATCTTATCCAACCGCGGTGAACAACTGTGAGCGTTCACGAACATTAATCCGACGTAATCGCGAAGCGTTACACATTTGTGTATCGGGGCCAGTCACCACATGTGTTTGCGGCCCTCTGCTTCTGTCTGGGCCGCGCAATATATCACGCGAAGTATCTCGTGAATGAGCGGAGGAGACGGTCGACTCAAGACGGCGGGACTACCGTTGACCTGCCCAGGAAATTTCGCCCCATCAGCTGTCTCCAGACGCCCTAGAGAGGGGCCATTGACCTGCAAGCCTGCCCAGGAAACTTCGCCCCCATCAGCTGTCTCCAGACGCCCTAGAGGGGCCATTGACCTGCCTGCCGACCCTTCCAGCAGCCTGCGAGAGATCAACTCGCAATCACTAAATTGTGTATGCCCTAGACCCACGCAATTGGGTATATAACCAAGAGATTGCTCTTCAAGCAGACTTGTAACATTTTTAAATTTTTTTTATTTGTGTTAATGTCAGCGAGGCCGCGCATGGCCCAAATTATGTTTAATTTTAAGAATTTAACAAGTTGAGCTCAACGGGTAGGGTGATAGTAATTTCTTCACCCAGTTTCTTTCTGTTGTCATGTAACTTCCCTGGTTTTGGACCAGAAATAAACCTATCGTTAAATTCTGAATTATTATTGCAACATCCTTCCTCCTCCACGCATTCTCAATTTATAGAACTTGAAAAGCCCAACCGATCGAGCTCTGCCGGTGACAGTACGAAGATGTACCTCGTATATACTAACGACGTGAAAGATATGTCAAAATTACTATTGTGTAATTTTCGAAAAAACACAACAGAATAAATCAAAATAGCGTTTATGTGACATGTTGCAGTACGTTTAACACTAACTCTACCATACGTCTGAAGAAAAATTTGGAGGCGTTTTAGATAAATTTGTTTTTAATTTTTTTACTATTGCACGTATTTCAGTCATATGGCGCGAAAACTGTTAAAGTTTTCAAAACAAAGGACCTGACGTTAACTAATTATGAAGAGCAAATTTCATATGAGAAGAAAAATTCTATCTTCAATATTGTAGTTGCAGGAAGATGCCGAAAAAGTTCAAAATTTAGTATTAATGAAACTCGGACCTATGCCATCTTTAAAAGTGTATTATTCTTACAAAAAATATGAAAGAAACCATTTTGAGTCATTTTGTGAAAATTTTGAAAATGTTCCTGCGGTTTCGTGTAAATTGCTCTAATTTTAAAGAATGTTTCTCAAACTCGCAGATATTTTAGTGTGGCCAGATCGACTGCGCAATATTAATTTTGAAAAAATTTAAGAATAGTTTCCGCACTAGTGTTGTTCAGAGGCGACGGACGGACAGATGGTCGAACGCTTTGAAAAAGAACACGCGACGTATTAGACCAAGGAATTTGCTATATATTGGAAAGAATTTGTCCATTTTTTCCGTATCAAGTGCTCAAAATACGAATTTTTCTATCAAAAAATCGCCGTTTTCCCGCGCCATTACATAACTTTCTCTATTCTTTGTATATTAATTACTCTGTATGTATGTATAAGAGAAAGTAAAATTTGCATAGAAAACTTCAGGATCGGTTTTCATGCCATCTATCGGAAAGGACAAGCCAACACATTTCCACTTGAGCTCACTGTTTCTCTCCACCTCTGTTACTTCGTGCCATTACATGAATCAGTTGTAGAGAGTTCCGGTAAGGAGAGTTGGAGGATCTTTTCCCTTGAAACCCACTAGCGGCTGAACACCTTTACAAAAAGTGTAAATAAAAGCTTTAGTAAGACATGAAAACATCTGCAATTTTTACCACTCTCAAATCCAAGTCCTCAAGTACCTTTCAA
Source organism: Teleogryllus oceanicus (assembly GCA_964035755.1). Taxonomy (NCBI): domain Eukaryota; kingdom Metazoa; phylum Arthropoda; class Insecta; order Orthoptera; family Gryllidae; genus Teleogryllus; species Teleogryllus oceanicus. Next base: position 73,884,406 of record CAXIVR010000012.1, read on the forward strand.
TTCTACTATCAATTGTTGTTTTGTTGTTGTTTTTTACTTTCTCAATACTGCTTACGCGATATAGAGAAAGTATTGTTATGCAGCGGGAGAAAAAAGGAAATTTTCGACAAAAAAACTCTTATTGCCGGGTCCTGGTGACAAAAACGTAGGTAAATACTTTTAATGAATGTACCATATTTGGCGTTTTTCTTCAATAAGACAACGAATTTCTTATTACATCATCATCATCATCATCATCATCAAAGACTAGGCCGGATGCCCTGTTCCGTCGCCAAATGATCATCCTCTCCGTCTTCTTCTAGATATACCTGGCTCTCGAGTTCCTTCGGGGGCGTAATGGAGGAGCTTATTGGGTAGTCTCTCAAGAGTCATCCGTTGGATATGATGGAACCATTTCTCTTTTCGCACTGGGATTCTCATATTGAGGTTGAGTATTTTTAGTTCGCTTCTGATGTCTTCGCTTCTTATGTGGTCTATAAGCGTATATCCTGCAGCAGATCTTAGAAAAAGCATTTCAGTAGCCTCAATTTTCCTTCTGTCTGTGCGATTCATGCTCCAATTTTCGCAACCATATTCAAGTACAGGAATCGCCATCACCTTGTGAAATTTCATTTGTGTGTCCTTTCTTACTTTGTTTTTAAAATTTCTTTGAATTTTTCCACACATTGCCTGAAATTTATTGATTTTTTCTGGATGTCATTCTTGTCGCAAGAGGAGATGTTATGATTCAGGAAGTTTAATTCTGACACTTATTCTATTATGGTGTTTTCTACAACTATTTTGCACCTCAAATGATGTTTGCCCACTAAAGCCATTACTTAAGATTTCTGAGTGAATATCCACAACTCGTAATCCTGTAGTATATTTTGCAAGGTATAGGTGTCATTTTACGATATATCCTCCGAGTTTTCCAAAATAACCTGTTCGTCAGCAAATAAAATTGTTCTAAGCCTGCTCCAGAAGCTTTATGTTGGTAAAGCTTTATGGCATTGTCTATATATACACTAAAAATGCAGGGATCATTGTTCTTCCTTTTATTTTATTATCGCTTGTTTTCTCCCAATTCTTGTTCCCATGTCAATACATATATTATTATTACTATACAAGTTTTTCATAACTTTTATCAGGTGGTTTGGAATTTTCTGAATCTTCATAATTTCCCATAACGTTTTCCTGGACACTAAATCAAAACCTTTTTCAAAATCTACGAATATAATGCAGGTAGGGAGGTTGAATTCCCTACGTTTCTGTATTAACTGCTCCATTACAAAGACACAGTCTGCACATGATCACCCTCTCCTGAAGCCATATTGTTCTTCTCCAAGAATAACTTCATTAATGACATTCATCCTTAGCGTTATAATTTGCTAACTACATATAAACTAAAATATTTTTATGTTAATATTTTCCTCATTCTGTATTTAATTTTTCTTCTCGCCATCATGATATCGCATCCTTATCAATGTATATGTATTTCCTTTATTGCACATTGTCTCCACTCCGAAACGACTGAGATAATAAACATTTTTAAATTTTAGACATAACTGCCAGCGCATCGCATTTTCTCCGCCATTTCTTCTTATTATCTCTCACATTCTGAGTTCTCACTCAGGCATTTTTCCCCCCTTGCTGCCCCGCACTTCTCCTCTTCGCCAGGACTCACCCTCAGCCGTTACGACACGCGCCCATGTCCGGCATAAAAGCTAGCAAGTGAACTCGTGCTACGCCGTGATTTTTTAATTAGGCTGCGCGGCGCACGGCAGTTGGCGCGGTTATGAGCGCGGTCAGTAGACCTTCGCCCTCGCCCTCGCCCTCGCCCCTCGCCCTCGCCCCTCGCCCCTCGCCCCTCGCCCCTCGCCCCTCGCCCCTCGCCCCTCGCCCCTCGCCCCTCGCCACTCGCCCCTCGCCCTTCGCCCCTCGCCCCTCGCCACACGCCCCTCGCCATCCATTTTTTCTAGGCTTTGAATAACACAACTATCAAATCAAATTTGCCTTCGTGTAAGTAGAACTAGTTTAAGTTTGTCCAAAGTTTAAACTTTTATTAACTTTCTCCATGAATAATCGGGCGACGTTTACGTTAAACGAGTTTCGTCCTAAAACTAAGGGTGTTGGCTATTCGGATTGTTTACATTCCTCAGTGTCTTGTACTGAGAAGTTCGAATTTCCTTACATATTTGAGACACATACCAACAGTGCAAAAATTATAGTAGAAAATATTTGTTTTATACTTCTGTGACAGAATTGTTTTAACAAATTTTTGTAACAAATGGAAGACAAAAATTTTGACGACACCAAAATCAAAAGAAGTAAAAAGTTCAAACAAGATGAAATTGATCTCTTGTTAGCTTTAGTAAGTGAAAACAAGCATATGAATGTAATAAAACTGACAGTGTTTCAATAAAAGATAAAGAAAAAACATGGAAGGACCTGCTCGAAAAGAAATTTATCGATAATTTTATAATTTACATTACATTTACATTTATTTGAACGGCAATTAGTTATGACCCGGTGGCAGTTAAATAACTATAATAATAATAATAATAATAATAATAATAATAATAATAATAATAATAATAATAATAATAAAGGAGTACAGTACAAGTCGAGGATGCAATAATCATACTGTCACTAATATTAAGTATTATAACAGTTATTTCAACTCTGTCATGATATCCCATAATTATATATTGGTGATGATAAAATTGAATACAAGATACATAAATATCGGCTAAATTAGATTTTTTTAAAATCATTAATCACGTTCACTAGACTTCACTGCATTGCACTACACTACACTGTTTTGCTTTGAATTACACTGAACAGCACTTCACAGCACTTACTCATTTAATATCTATTACTCTCATCTTTTTCTAACTTACTTCTAAAACTTCGGATACTTAGAGGAAAAGCTTTGAAAATCGCTGCGGGTAAAGTGTTCCAATCACTAATTGTTCTGTTACAAAAGGAAAATTTCCCAAGATCTGAATTTTGTTTCCTTGTTCGAATTTTGTGAGCGTAATCGCTTCGCTCGAAATAATTTGGTTTTTCTAGTTTAACCTGAATTTCCTTCTAAGCTTGTTGATCTACGTACGATTTATAAATAGCACAAAGCCTCGCCCTTGTTCTCGTTTCTAGAGGTTCCCATGAATTTTATATTGCGTTAGTTCTATATGTAAACGTATTCGGTTTCCTCTGTATTCTATCTAGATTTTTCCGGTGCGACTTGGATTACTCTGTATGGATTACAACATGCCACTCCATATTTCATGAGAGGCGAACCAACGAAAGATATGGTATTTAAAGAGCTATTTAAGAGATGTAGTGGTTATGTTGTTAGAAATCGGAAAGTACTAAGAGGGCAGTATGACAATTTAAAGAAAATAGGCAAAGGAAAATTTGCAGCAGAAACGAAATATTTTGTAGGAATCGGAGGAGAGCCAGGTCTATCGCATTTGATAACTCCCACTGATTTAAAAGTGAAAGAAATGTAAGCAGATGTCCAAATAATTGCTATGACATCCAAATACGATTCAGATTTAGTATCGGTATGTCATCTTTTGCCATTACACATGACAAACAATGAGCACGATAATAAACATGCACATACGCGATGATCTATTTCGTATTGTTGCAACACAGTTTGAGAAACGAAGGATCTTTTCATCATAAAATCATGTTTCACTTGTACCATTTGTGCAATTGTTGGCGTACTTATATACCTCCGACATAAATATGCTAGTGCTCTAGAAACACTTTGCATAGTTTGCACTATTAATAAATAACTGAATCCCACTATGATCGCCTACTTTGTTAAGAAAAGTACCAGAAGCGTAATGCAACAACAAACCTCTCTGTAGGAAAATCCGCATGATTTTTTGTTGTTTTGGTTCTGATCTCTTCAGTGTCATGCAAAACAGTAATTGCTGTCCGTTTGTGAAATGTGAACCTATTGAAGACTATTTCGCATCATTTTTCGAAATGATTCACTCTTGTGTGAATGGTTTTGGGCCTTTGTGGACGTATGACTGTATTATAGTCATCGTCCTCTTTTTCTTCGAATTGCACAAATATGTTTTGTTAAAATCCAGTCCAATTTGATATTTTTCAGGAAAGCTAAGTACGATTTACTTGTTAACACTTGTTAAAATACATCCTCAATACAAGAATTTCGTTTTTCTACATCTGAGTAACAAAGAATGGGTTAAACAACTGTTACAAAAACAATAATTAATGTTAAAAGAAACTTCTCAGTATTCATGAAAATATTTTCGTGTTGCGAAACAGAAATGAATACTCCGCGTCATAATCACTTGAGAAATAACCGCTCAAAATAATTAGCCGTTTCACCACGACTTAGGAAGTGAATGAACAGAAATCTCCCCAGCTCCTCCGCTTCCTATAGTGTTCCTACAACTAAAAACCGAAAAATCGTGAAAAATATGTGGCCGTGTGACACACATGAAAGTACTAAACGTGAGTGGGCGTAGGTATAAGCGCAGGGCGAGTTGACGTCTTAAGAGAGCGAATATTGAAATGTCTTATCTGATGAATTGATTGTTAGTGGTTCCCGGCGCGTGAACTACTGTGGTAATTAGTCCCGTAAGTGTAGTGCGTGTTTTTTGTGGTGCTCTTCCCCGCTGGATGGCCAGATCCGGTGCCGACATACCGTCGGCTAACGGGGTTTCCTGACCAGGTATCTTCCATCAGCGGGGCACCGCGCCAGGCGAGACAAGTTCTAAGTCCCCGAACGGTCTCCCGGGATGTGTGGTAGTGCAGTGCTTGCAGTGTCAGTGTGTGTGTAACGGGAAAGAATAGGACAAGGAAGAGAAAGGAAAGATCGCGCGCGGTACCTGAACCGTTTGTTAGAGTACTGCTCCGGCATTCGCCTGGTGTCGATAGAAGAAACTACGGAAAACTGCTGGTTAGAGCAACCGGCACTAAAATTCTCCTCCAGACAGCGACTGAAAACGTCCTAGCCGATAGACTAGTGTCGAAAATCCTGTGGACGTCGGGACTCGAACGTAGGACCTCCCGGTGAGAGGCAGTTCTTCAGTGTTCAATCCATCATCACCAGTTCCGCACACGCATCCCCAATCGCCAGGTGCATATGTGAAATTATAACCCCATTTGCAGCAACCGTTGGTCGCAGGCCCCCGCCTGTGCCTCCAGCCGGTGGCGCGCTGCAGGGCGTTGAGGGTGGGGGAGGGGCGTGGCGGCGACGGACGCACGGGCAGTCACAACTGCCCGCTGGAGACCAATTGCATCAATTTTAATTTTGTTAGCTCTTTTTCTCGGGAGTTGCGCCGCGCGCGCAAGCATGCAAACCTAGTGGCACAGTGAGACGCATCACGCAATCCCAACGTAGAAATACGATTTTTTAAAAATGTGTATTATTGGGTATAAGATGAAGATTGAGTGTGATTGATTGATAACTAACTCCGAGCGTGTCAGCAACTGAGGTCATTGATCCTGTAAGTGTAGTGCATGTTTTTCATCGGGAGGTGGCGGCGATCTTCCCCCACTGAATGGTGAGATCCAGCGCCGACCTACCGTCGACTAGCGGGGTTTTTCGAAACCAGGTATCTCCCATCAGCCACAGCCACAGCTGAGACAAGTTCCGAGTCCCCAACCGGTCTCCATACATGTGTGGTAGTGTAGTGCATGTTAGTGCACATGTGTGTGTAAGTATTGAGGATAGGACAAGGAAGAGGTAGGAAAGATCGCGCGCGGTCCGTGGCCCGTTTCTTAGGGTACTGCTCCGGCATTCGCCTGGTGTTGATAGGAGATACCAAGGGAAAGTACCGATCAGAGCAGCCGACTGCTATAATTCTCCAGACAGCGACTGAATTCGACCTGACAAACTAGTGTCGGAAATCCTTGCGCCGTCGGGACTCGAACCGAGGATCTCCCGGTCAGAGGCACTACAGTGGCATCAGTTGATGAGCTAAGCCTCCGCTCCCGGTGTGAAGACCGGGTGAGAACTGACTCAGGACGTCTTCCTAAATAGGAATTTGCATTTCTATAGTCGTCATTAGACTTCCAGTAATTGATGGTCACGAATCGTTTCCGAAGGTTTTCGAGCTGGTAGAGTAGGTGGGGCGTAGAAGAGGAGGTAGGTGGAGCGGGGGTGTAAATTAAATTACTCATTTAAGTACACGGAATAACGTGTTCACCAATGTAAACAACAGCCATTTATTGAGCATTCGTTTACAATAACCCAGATCAACTTATATCATTAGAAGTCAGTTCAACAATCACATCGTGCCTCGGACCGGGAAGTCAGCATCCAGATGGTCACAGGATTTTACAGACTAGCTAGATAACTTGATCGAGTTCAGCCGCTGTCTGGAGGAGAATTGTAGTTGCCGGTTGCTCTAATCGGCAGTTTTCCGTGGTTTCTTCGATCAATTCCAGGCGAATGTCGGAGCAGTACCCTAACAAATTGGCCACGGACTGCGCGTGATCTTTCTTACTCTTTCCTGTCCTATCCTCGTCCTTTACTTACACAAACTTGCATGCACTACACCGCCACACATGCCAGGATACCAGTCAGTTTAGAGCTTGTGCCGGCTGGGGCGGTGCCACGATGGGGGAAGATACCAGGATATAGAAAAACCCGCTAGCCGACAGGTAGGTTGGCGTTGGCGCTGCCGCTCACCAGCGGGGGAAGCTAACTGCCACCGAGGGAATAGTATGCACTATACTTACAAGACTAATGGCCTTAGAAGTTCACGCGCCCAGAATCACTAATCAATCAATCAATTTCGTTACAGGGGCTACATCTTAGAGGAGACGAGCCCCCGAAAACGTGAGCTGCTCTACTGCCCACGTCATTTTGAAATGCTTTCACATATACTACAAATACGTACAAATTCGTTTAAATATACGTGCCACATATTCTACGTTTATTTTCCATTTTAATAAATGATTTGTACAAACAAATGATTTGGCCACGTTAGTAGTTTCCACTAATTTTTACATATAAAACGGTACTCTAATGTTATGGGAGCCGGCATATCAAGACTGACATGTAATAGATACGCAACTGTCATGAAACAATCAAATTTCTGCAATCCCGCCATTGCGTGGCGATAAATCGACGGTGTTTGAGCGCAAACTTACAACTATTAAAAACACCAACGTAAGGGGAAGCTTCCAACTATTAAGTTTACCAATTTTAGGTTAAAATGATGAATAATCAGATATTTAAACTTAGTTCTCCAAGTATGCAAAAACGCTTTGAAATATTCCAGTTTTCGACAAGATTTAATGGGGAGAACGAGTAAAAGAGATAAGAACTCTGGCGTATACAATATATTCTAGTATTCTAGTATTCAAGTATTCTAGCTCTTACCACGCATATGAATGCGTGGTAAAAACCTAGAATACTTGAAACTTGTAATCGTGTCCACACAGCTCTCTAAACTTCCACATTGCTCTATAATTGACTAATAGTGGCAGCCTATTTAATTATTTAAAAAATGAAAATCGCTAGAGCAAATAATGCATGGTGCTGAATTATTGTTAGACGGAAATTGTCGTGAAGCAGTAGTACGTCTCTGGAGAGACGTTCAGATCGTAAGCTGTATCTCCGAAGTGCTCCACTGTGTGTGTATGTGCGTATGTGTGTGTGTGTGTGTGTGTGTGTGTACATGAGTGCGTGCGCACGCACGTCCGTAAGATAGCCTGCACTGTCACTTGAGAGCTGTAAGCAGAATCAGTCTGGCATAGCTCCAAAAGACTGTCACCATAGTTTTTTTCGCGGATAATGCAAGTTTCGGGAGAGACAATGAGCATATCCATGTCATGGGCGCTTGCTTCCCCTCGCTATCTCATCATGAATCTTTACTTTACCTTCTGAGAATATGCAGTGCAATAAGGACACTCCTTCCTTAAGAAGGAACATAAATGTGTAAACAACCTGTCTACCCCTGTCCCTTTAGTTATCTGAAATTTGAGACACGTCACATGACATTCAATAAACCAGTTACTGTAAATGTAATGTATACGTAATGTATGATGTAACATAGAGTTTGCTAATATATAAAAAGTTTGCTTACGCATCTGCACACTTCTTTTATATATTAATTTGTAGACAATTTGGTTTAATGTACAATTTATATCTATTAATGTATTTCCAGCTCTGACGATGATCGCTACGCGATCGAAAGATCTTAAGAAGAAATATAGATTTGATACCAGACAACCTCTGTTTATTTACTGTGAAAATTGCTCTGCCATGTCCAAATGGTGCGCTATATTGCGTCAGCTAAAACCACACGTGCCTTGTTTTGAATGAGAGTTGACTGCCATTAAAATATGTTGAATTACACAGTTGAATCATTGGTAAAAACAAAGCAACAGGTTCCTCATAAAATAAACAAAAAAAAATATTTTGACATTAGAAGCAAAATAAGTGCATTTTGTATTTCTTCGAAGTTTGTACTTTACCGTAACTTCAACACATTTCCAAGATTCCAAGCGCTGTTGTAGTCTCGGGAGATCATTAGTGTCATTTAAGAACGCATTACAATTTTGACGGACAACTGGTCAGACCTGGCGTGATCGCAATGCGGCACGTGACACAGGTTTGTCGGATTTTAGGGGCATAAATCCGTCATTTGCTTTTTATTTTCGTTTGTAAAATAATGATTTATTTTTTATTGATCGACAATGATTAGTAATTAGCTAAGCATTTCGATTCACTTCAAGCACAAAATTCTGGAAGAACATTGGTGAACTGGAACGGTGCAGTAACCAAGCGTTTCTCATAAAAAATGACACAAGAAAATTTGATTTTCTTCCAAGTAGGGTGTTTTTTTCACATGTGTAACACACAAAACCGGACAAACTGGCTCGGGGCGTAGCGCTGACTGACGCATTCGGGCGGCCCGGGTTCAGTCTCCATGCCGTCCATCCTGATGAGGGGTTTCGTGATTTCCATCGGTCATCCAGGCGAATGCTGGGATGGTTCTACTGAAAGGTCACGACCGCGAAACCGGCGTCGCTAGCCGAATTCGTTAACTAAGTAAGATCACGAAGGTTAAACGAATTGGAGACATCGCAGATTCCTGATTAGATAATCGACCAAGAACCCCGGGATCCAACGCCGAGGCCTATTGCCCTGTATGGGACACATAATGGCTAAGTACAAATACAAAATTACAATCCCCATTTTGTTGGGCAGCTTCTGGTGACCAGTCGCACTGTGCCGCCACCGCGCACTCCAACGGAATAAAAGCAAGACTCGAAGTCGTAAAGTTTTATTACATTCCACGTACGCGTGTAAGCGGCGTGTGCCCATTCGACGCTGCGCAGTCTACCGGCGACTGCGTAACCCACCCCTCGACGCAGCCCTCAGCGCTTCGCCTGCGCCCCCGAGCTGCCGGACGCCACTCAATAATCTTCCCATGCTGAGGGGGAAAACCTCACCCCCCCGCGAGGATTAGTAGTCAGTTGTTATAAACATATGGTCAACAATAAAAAGTTAAAGAGTTACCAATCTAGAAAACCAAAATAATGTACTAGCCATAAACTTACTGGATAATAGTTTAGAAGTAAAAAGTCTGAAAAAGTTCAAACCGTTGGATTTCACAAATAGATTTTAAACTTACAATATTGTTCATATTGTAATAACGTCAAACATTAAATGTTTAGTCCACATGTGCTTGCTGCAAGTGTGTAATATGATAGAGGAGGATCACCAGTGGGAGACCTCTCCATGCAAGATTATAATTTTGACAGCATATTTACTTGTTGTTCTTGTTTTGAACAGATTGTAAATTTACAGATTTAATAAAAAAGAATAAAAAGTAGGCAAAATATCTGTTATCATAAGATTTCAAATAATTCACTTGAAATACAATCAATACGTAGGGAACTACTAGAAAAATATTCCATATTATATTAATCATTCAATATTCCACACATGAACCACTTTATATCCTAAACTAGATCACTAAAACATGATGTTCAACGGTTGCCATATTCACATATTTAGTCTCGTCAAGATAATAAAATTGTGTATGTAAGATGCTTAACCATTATAACTGATTTCAAGGCACAGTAGAAGATTTATATTGTAACACAATGAAGAATGCATTCAACTAGGGTGTTTCAAAAATAAAAATTATAAATTTCGACGGTATGTATGTGTGTGTACGGGGTGGGGCAATTATCCATCACATCATGTTTTGCCAATGATCACGCGGTTGGAAATTTCATATAAAGAAACTTCACTTGAAACAGTTTCTCCTGACGAATAGGCAATCCGTCATGCACTGGTGTTTGGCACGTATATGAAATGCCTTTGGCGTTGTGCTGGTGTTCGTGTTGCAGTCAATGGGTGATCAATTGCTTTCTACTCAAAAGCACGTGGTAATCAGTTACATGAAATTTCCCACAACGTGTTCATTGGGTTGACTTATTAATTAAAATTTTCCGGGCTCGAAAAGCTTTACAGGGCTGCTGAGGTCTTTACTCACATATATTTAGGGCATGTTATTTTCTTTATCGCGGGAGGAAGCAGTGATCTCCCACCTGATGGCAAGATCGGATGGCAAGATCGATTTGATTCGGTGGTATAACGGTCAGCGTACCGGACTGTTGTACCCGAGTTTGCGGGTTCAAACCCGATCGAAGCCGTGTATTTTTAAAGGCGAAAAAATCCTTCGTACGCCTTCCTGAGGAGGGGAAGTAAATCCGGCTGTCCCATGTAGTAGATTTACTGCATGTAAAATATCCTCAAGCCTAAAAGAAGCCTCTGAGCAAAATTGAGATCCGCCTGTTTCGTCGCCCAAAATAATACGTCCTTTCTCCGCTAGGTGGTGAAAGGAGCATAGCGAAATTTACGTGGTTAGACGGAAGGGCGGGCCTAATGGCCCGAGTCTCGCCACGTAAAATAAGGCATTAACTAACTAAGAAATGTCGCTGACCTTCACTTCCACTCACAGGGTTTTCTACAAATAACGTCTCCCACGGATCACCACCCCAGTCGGGACAAGCTCCTAGCTCCCGACATGGGTGCCAGTGCAGTATATATAGGTTTATATGTAAGTAAAGGGAAAGGAAAGATCGCGTGCGGTCTATGGCCCGTTTTCAAGTTTTATGCGCCAGCTTTCTCTTCTGTTGATCAAAGAAACCACGGAATACTATTGGTCAGATCAGCCGGCCGCTATAAATCTCCTCTAGACAGCGGCTGAGTTCGTCCTCGCTGGCGGAACTGCTCCCACGTCAGGAAATAAAATAAGTTGCGAGATATTTTCAAAGAGGTGATCGAGAAAGAATCCATTTTCATTTATGGAATAATTATTTACCAAAGTTCGAAAATTGACAAGGGTCCAATTAATCCGTGTAAGTCCTTAATGACTTCTTCCCCAGACCATTCCATGTCCAATCACTTCCCCCAAGATGTACGAAGAAAATGTTATCTATTAACCTAACTGAAAATACTCTGAGTCACAATGAGTACCTTTTAATTTCAGAAGAACCCCTTAGATACCTCGGTGGGAGAATTGAATTCCATCTGAAACTGATTAACCTCCAAGCTCCCGACTATTATCGTACTTACACTATGGTTTTCACCAAGCTACGTTTGAAGTCAATCAGCTGTTACAGTGTCATCCAATCGAAAGGCTGAATGCCACCATTGTGAGGTCACTATAGTGACGTCTTAATTGTGGCGTCATAGTAGGTTTCGATTGGACGGCATCGTAACAGCTGCTCAAATGTCAGCCGCAGCAAAGTAAAAAGCGCAGTATAGCACAATGCCTCCACTCTGATACTGATGTGGCACACACTCCCGCATTTTCAGCTTCACTTACGGCAATAATGCAGTAGCAGAAGTGAGTCTGTGAGTCCAATATGACAGCCGGCAATTAACCGGTAGAAGGATTCGAACTCGAGTTCTAGCACTCCGCTGTATGCCGCAGGAGGATGCCTCCTGGTGTCCTACACTGCTACTGGCAGAGTGAAGGTACGAAGGCAATTCAGCCGTCCTACCAGGCGAATGCCTGAGCATTACCCTACCAAACAGGCCACGGACCGTGCGCAATATATCCTTCCTAGTCCATGTCCTATCCTCACCCTTTACTTACACACACTTACATGCACTACACTACCACACATGCCGGGAGACCGGCCATGAGCCAGTCCCGGCTGGGGTGGTGCTCCGCTGATGGGAGATACCTGATTGAGGAAAACTCCACTAGCCGACGGTAGGCCGGCGCCGGATTTCCAGCAGGTCAAGATCATTGCCCCCTCAAGAGAAAAAACTTGCACTAAACTTACGGAACAAACAATCTTAGCCGTTCAGGCGCACGCAATCACTAGTAATCAATCGATCAATGCATTCAGCCAGCCAGGGGTAACGCGCACTGCCTCTTACTATTCTCCTGCACTGTCGAAACGGACCAGGAATGGAAAGATGTCGTATAAGTTCTGTACGGTGGATGGGATGGTTCCTCACGCCATAACTCAACGGAAACAACCACGCCTACGTGGGACTCGAACCCGCGACTCGCCGAAACGCACTCGCTTCTGCACTCGTACGTTAGCAAACTCGATTGATTCTTATTATTTTCTTTAATTTTATTGTTACTTTTTCGTATACATTCGGATATACGGAGTACGTAGTATAGAGTATGTACGTACGATGTACGTACGGAGTATGTACGTAGTATAGAGAAAGTTAAGTAATGCTGCGGAAAATCGATTTGGAGATTTCAACGAAAATACACGTTTTCAGGTCCCGTGATACCGAAAAAGTTTTGTTTTTTAAAACGACCGTCCATCCGTCTGTGTGTCCGTCTGTTCGTGTGTCTGACTGTTCGTCTGTCAGTCTGTCTGTCCGTCTGTCTGTCCGTCTGTCTGTCCGTCTGTCTGTCCGTCTGTCGGTCCGTCCGTCTGTCTGTCCGTCTGTCTGTCCTGTCTGTCCTCTGTCTGTCCGTCTGTTTGTCCGTCTGTCTGTCCGTCTGTCTGTCCGTCTGTCTGTCCGTCTGTCTGTCCGTCTGTCTGTCCTCTGTCTGTCTGTCTGTCTCGTCGTCTGTCTGTCTGTCGTCTGTCCGTCTGTCGTCCGTCTGTCCTGTCCGTCTGTCCGCCTGTCTGTCCATCTGTCCGTCAACACTACTAGCGCCGAAACCACACGTACGATCTTTCCCAAATTGAAGAATCCTTTGTCGATCTGGCTCTCGTTGAAGCTTTGAGAGTTTGAAGAACATTCTTTAAAATTTCCTGAACTTACATGAAACTTCATGTAGGGTTTCATCTACTTTACATGAAACCCTTCGGACATTTTCAAAAGTTTCTCAAATTTTCTTAAAAACTGCTTCAAATTTTTCAATGAAAATTTCTGTGTAGGACAGGGTTTTGCTCTTCTTTAATATATTTAAAGGTATATTTCGGTTCTATTAGGAAAGCAAAAGTACTTTGGGCGACGATAGATGGCAGCTGGTCAAAGAATGGAGCAAGACTTAAAATCCAGACCACACCAAGGAAATTATAAAAAATTGCTACAAAAAGTATGTGCCATTCAGTAGCACCCCTAGTTTTAGGTTTTAGGTTTTCAACGTTTAAAGTAGTCCCGTAAGTATAGCTCATGTCTTTTCCTCCAGAGGTGAAGGTGATCCTCCCTCGCAGATTTGGTGAGATCTGAGACGCCGGTCTATACAGATCCCCTAACCAGGTATCTCCCACCAGCAGGGCACCGCCCCAGCCGGAAGAAGCTTTAAGCGCCCCACTGGCCTCCCGGCATGTGTGGTAGTGAAGTGCGTGTAGGTGTAAATGTGTGTAAGTAAGGGTAAGGAAAGTATGGAGAATAGGAAGGAAAGATTACACGCAGTCCGTGGTCCATGAGCCCACCCACTCTTAAATATTCTTTGTTTTCTCAGGTTTTATATTCAACAATGAACGATGAAATCTCTTTTTAGGGACAAGAAAGTTGATTTATTTATCATTTGTTATACCATAAACTGTAGAACAAACTATATAAACTGTATATCGATTAACTTGCGAACAAAGCTACAATTCCGTACAGATAAATCTATTAGATATAGTATTTTGTGCTGTTAGAATACAAAATAACTTAAGAAAGAAAACTGTTGAAAGATTGATACAGGATTACAAATATAGAAAAAATATTAGAAACTTATGAATGTAGCTAATCTGACTTTCAAACTGCCAAGAAACTTTGGGATAAAACTGCCAAGAGCAAAGAATAAATAAAACTCAACCTTCCAAGCTATTCTTACAAATGGGTAACTTGTGTTCGATTTATGGACATTCTAAGAGAAAATGAACGAAAACCACGAGCAAAATATATATTCACAAATTACAAAATTGGAATTGATTGGAAGGTGGGTCAAATATACCCCAATTACGTTTTATTTTATATTACCTGTTGTAGAATGACGTGAGGAACAAGTAGACTGTCGTGGCGGAAGCAAACACAACTGACTGGAATGCAAGACACAATGTCCGCCTGACAGCGCTATAGAAGACTGCAAGTATTTTCGCGTGATAATTTCACTCTGGGTTCACAGGTGCCCCCTGACGGGCGAGGCAACGCTGCGTGCGGAGTCGCTGGCGGGAGCTGCACGTCGCACGCGGGAGGGCGGTGCGCCGCCTTGTCGCGCAATTGCAGGTGGTGGTGGTGGTGGAGATGGAGGTAGCGGTGGCGGTGGCGATGGCGGTGGCGGCCTCTGTAGTGGTAGCGATAGTGGGGGCGGTAGAGGCGGTGGTGGTGGCGGTGGTGGAGATGGAGGTGGCTGTGACGGTGGCGGCCTCTGTAGTGGTAGCGGTAGTGGTGGCGGTAGAGGCGGTGGTGGTGGCGGTGGTGAAGATTGAGGTGGCGGTGGCGGTGGCGGTGGCGGTGGCGGGGCGGTGGCGGTGGCGGCGGCGGTGGCGCTGGCGGTGGCGGTGGCGGTGGCGGTGGCGGAGGCGGTGGAGGTGGCGGTGGCGGTGGCGGTGGCGGTGGCGGAGGCGGTGGCGGTGGCGGTGGCGGTGGCGGGGCGGAGGCGGAGGCGGCGGCGGTGGCGGCTGGCGGTGGCGGTCGCGGAGGCGGTCGCGGGGCGGTGGCGGTGGCGGTGGCGGTGGCGGTGGCGGTGGCGGTGGCGGTGGCGGTGGCGGTGGCGGTGGCGGTGGCGGAGGCGGTGGCGGTGGCGGTGGCGGTGGCGGTGGCGGGGCGGTGGCGGCGGCGGTGGCGGTGGCGGTGGCGGTGGCGGGCGGTGGCGGTGGCGGTGGCGGTGGCGGTGGCGGTGGCGGTGGCGGTGGCGGTGGCGGCGGCGGCGGCGGTGGCGGTGGCGGTGGCGGTGGCGGTGGCGGTGGCGGTGGCGGTGGCGGTGGCGGTGGCGGAGGCGGTGGCGGTGGCGGTGGCGGTGGCGGTGGCGGTGGCGGCGGCGGCGGTGGTGGCGGCGGCGGCGGTGGCGGTGGCGGCGGCGGTGGCGGTGGCGGTGGCGGGGCGGTGGCGGTGGCGGGGCGGGGCGGTGGCGGTGGCGGTGGCGGGGCGGTGGCGGTGGCGGCGGCGGTGGCGCTGGCGGTGGCGGTGGCGGTGGCGGTGGCGGTGGCGGTGGCGGTGGCGGTGGCGGCGGCGGTGGCGGTGGCGGGGGCGGTGGCGGTGGCGGTGGCGGTGGCGGTGGCGGTGGCGGTGGCGGTGGCGGTGGCGGGGGCGGTGGCGGTGGCGGTGGCGGTGGCGGTGGCGGTAGAGGCGGTGGCGGGGCGGCGGCGGGGGCGGTGGCGGTGGCGGCGGCGGTGGAGGTCGCGGTGGCGGTGGCGGTGGCGGTGGCGGTGGCGGTGGCGGTGGCGGTGGCGGTGGCGAGGGCGGTGGCGGGGGCGGTGGCGGTGGCGGGGCGGTGGCGGTGGGCGGCGGTGGCCTGGCGGTGGCGTGGCGGTGGCGGTGGCGGTGGCGGTGGCGGTGGCGGTGGCGGTGGCGGTGGGGCGGTGGCGGTGGCGGTGGCGGTGGCGGTGGCGTGGCGGTGGCGGTGGCGGGTGGCGGTGGCGGTGGCGGTGGCGGTGGCGGGGTGGCGGTGGCGGTGGCGGTGGCGGTGGCAGTGGCGGTGGCGGTGGCGGTGGCGGTGGCGGTGGCGGTGGCGGTGGCGGTGGCAATGGCGGTGGCGGTGGCAATGGCGGTGGCGGTGGCGGTGGCGGTGGCGGCACATGCCACAGCCATGCTTACCACGGGATCCATCCGTGTGGCGCAGCGGTCGCCTGTGACATCTCAAACAGAAGCCCCTGCGGTTAGGTGTGGCTGAAGCCAATACCGAGGACGCAACACTAAAGCAACCGTTGCTGTGCGTCACAATTTTAGAACCACTAACGGAGTGTTTGTTATGTATTAAAACGTTATTCTGTTGAAAATGGTAAAAAAAAGTGAAATGTTTAAACACTATCATGACACAGATTACTGACAACTAACATTGCAAAAGTGAATCGTGACGCCGTTCTCCTTACATCATTCTACGTCCAATTGTTCATAAAAAATTGATAATAATATAAATCATTATAGTATTAATATATACCAATATAATTAACGATCAGGAACTTTCTTTGCAGAGTCTTTGCATACCTTGCACAGGTTGGGGTTAGGAATTCGTTTAATGAAAATTGTTTGTGTGTGATTTGAAAACGCCCAAGAGCAGAATCGCATGTACATGCACAACCATTTGTGTATGACAGACCATTTACGTTCTATTTGTAATTTACTCCATACACTGCTTGTTACATTAATAATGCCAATATAACCGAAACAAATAAGCGAGCGGGTTAAAATATTGTCAATCAAATCTACCTAAATTACGTTTACATTGTAAATGTCGCGTTCTCAAATTTAAATATTTTTCATTCCACTCGCGATACCAAATGGCATGTTCGTGACTGCATCGTTATCATTAGATTTCTGTGGAATGACATTCAGTTTTGCATAGTAAAATCAAGTTAAACGAATTATTGCTGTGACAAAATAATTATATTATCATTCGTTAATTTACAACAGATATTTATTACAGTAATTTAATGTGAGCGTATTCATTTTCCCGATGGTTCCCTCAGGTGAGAGAAGCGTAATAATCACCCACCGGTAATGAAATATAGGCTCATTAATAATAAATTAATGTATTGTCGATATGCAGTCGAACTAGGACAATGGGGCATTGTTACGTAAGTAGTATGATGCGACAGCCTAATGAAGCGTTTGAGGCAATTTAAAACACCCACACACATTGGGGTGAGAATTGGTTACCAATACGGGACTCGGGGGACAGTATTAAAATAATAAATGTGAATAAAATAAAGTACATTGCGGTTAGTATTTTCAAGGGAGCACTGTTCTGTATTCTAAAATTATGTTTTATGGATGCATATAATGTAAATATTGATCTCTCTTATCCTGAGCCAAACCCCACTAGAGTACTGGCAATATTTTTAATACTATTGAATGTACTAAATGTTATTTAAGTACCACATATACCGTAATACTTCTAAAAAATCAATGAACATAATAAAGTGAAACCACCATTCATTTAAATGCATGCATTATTCACGAGGAACCTAAAATGCCCAATGCGAAGTACGCTATACTTGCATTTCAAATGTGTCTAATAGATAAATGTGGTCGTTAGTAGCCAGTACAATATGAACTAGAGCTTTACAATGAAGAAGTAAGAATGTGTAAAATGTGTATTAGTTAAGTAAAAACAGAACACACATATGGCGCTAAGTAAAAAACCATAGCTTCTTCTTTATGGAATATATTAATGTCTGTTATCTTGTTTAATTGTAATAGTTTTGTGATCTTATTTAAACATACTCTAAAATATTAATAAATAATTTATTTCTTTACATAATTTTTTTAAAGACAAATTATTTTTAAATTGGTGTTAGTGGCTGAGTAATATTATAATACGACAATTTCTGTCTTACACTTCAACTACCATTTCCAAAAGTCTTAAACAAACGAAGTGTGAAAATATTATATTTTAAATTCAAATGCTTAAACGAAAAGAGCTTGCTGTCATTGAGTGTATTCATTTTCTACACTAATGTACCAACAATGCACCATACGTTGTTTAGGCGTAAATAAAATTATTACTTTATATTAACTGGAAAGAGAAAAGCAGCAGTCATTTTCGCCTTCTGTTATAACAGTGTTACAATCAAACAATGACTGCCAATTCGTATGAGATACAAATTTTGCCAATTCAAATTGTTGATACCACTAGCAAGAAAATGAAAGTGAAGAGAAAAATATAATAATGAATTATCAATTTTTTATATTCATCAAAATTACTAAGTTTTTACATGCATTACTTTTCATTCCCTCATTTTATTAAGCAAAGTGAAATCTTCTATTCCTTTTCACACTTAACTCAATTAAATGACGCAATTTAAAATAGGTTTTAAATTATTTCTAAAATATTAATTTTAAAACGTATAATAAGAGCTCAAAGAACAAATGAACAAAGAAATATGAAGTAATACACAAATTACAACTTACGTAGGATCCAACTGCCTGGTATCACTATTCACTTTACGTTCTCGAAGCGCAGTAAATTAGAAGTGGGCGATAATGTTTGTCATCAAATTACACAAAACATACTCATATTTTCAAAAAATTGAACAGGACATTATTTAAAGGTCTGTTTTTGATAAACACATTACATTAAGAAAAAAATTGTATCTTCGTAATTGTAATTGAGGGAAGACGCCGACCAAATTTTGATTTTTTTTTCAATTTTCGAAAAATCAAGATTTTCAACCAACATGCAACCTACACTACTCTCTTAAACGTTATTCAAACTACCCACCAACAAAATTAAAACTTGCCTATATTTCACCCAAAATTACGCGAAAAATGCTCAAATTTTAGAAAAATTGAATATGACCTTCTTTCAAAATCTATCTTTAAATAACATATTTTATTGAAGGAAAAATCTATATCTTCAATATTTTAGTTCTAAGAAGATGATTTTTTTTATTTTTCCAATTTTTAAAAAATTAGAGTTTTCAACGGAAATGAGACCTGCACAATTCTATTAAATGTTCTTAAACAAACTCAATAACAAAATTTAATCAAAAACGATGCAGCCATTTTATTGAAAATTTGGAAAATGTGCAAGGGCAGTACCATCCAAAATTAAAGTATCGGTTTCAAATGCAAGGGGCCACGACATCAGCCAGAGCAATTGGGGAATATTAACTTTGGAGAAAATCGGCTGAACGGTTTAGACACTGCGTTCATCACAGACACGCCGACAGTCAGTCAGACAGACAGATAGACAGACAAGCAGACAGCCAGACGGACAGCCGTTCTGTAATCAATCGATTTTTCGGTATCAAGGTCCTTTATCCTCTAACACTTCAGGACTCACCTCAGGACCTTTATCCTTTAATCCATATTTATGGATTCGGTCTACACCACGTGTTAGAGGATTTTTTTCTAAATTTGGCATTCGGATTTATCCACTTTTCCGTTGCCAGGGCCCTGTAATCAATTTTTTCTGACGAAAAAGCATTACATACCACGGTAGCGGTAGCGAGACAGTAAAAATTTACTGTCTGTTTGAATAAGTTCAGAAAACTATTACCATCTCTTCTCTTTCTTCTCCTTTGTTTCCTTTTCCTCCTTCCTCTTTTCTTACTCTTCGCTTATTTCTCGTCCTTCTCTTTCTAATTATTCTCCTTGGTGTTCAAATTCCATTCCATTACTGTCGTAAAACAATTTCAGGAGTCGTTGCAACACGAAACACGCAACACGATATCGAGGGGGTTACTTATAAAGTACTGTTAGACTTACCTAGTAACTGAGGTCCCGCAACAGTTATAGAGCGATTTTCTTAAGGTTGAGCCAAAGTGACAGCTACTGCTGGCAACCTAAGTGAAGATTCGGTGGTCGTCGTGCCCTTCAGCCCATTGCACTCCCTTCCCGCATTCGTTCGTTTGCAGTTGGCTAACTTGTAAAGGGCTTCGACTCTTCCTTTTGTTATGTCCTCGTCCGACAAAAATATAGTGCGCCGCGATAAATAATTGAAATTAGGAAGTGCAGTGTTATATGCTCTTCTGTAAAAATTCTTTTTTTCTTTATATATTACATTGAATTTACTTTTTGTGTGATAAATATTGTATTTATTTTAAAACCGAGACCTGAATGCAAGATGCGTGCCGATGCACTTCCCGCCTTTGTGCTGTTGTGCGACGAGCTGTGATTGCGAGCGTTTCGTGGTTATGTGCTTTGTGTGTTATATTAATTTTTTTAAATATAATTTACGATTGTGAAGAATGAGAAGCCCAAGAGCGCGAAAGGTGTCCGCCTTGTTCACGCCAGCGACAAGAAGATATAATTTTTGTAGCTAAAAAAATTGAAGAAATGCAAAGGGAAGGAAGAATGGAATGTGAATCGGTTGTGAATTTAACGATGGAATTGCTAAATTTGAGCAAGAATACAGATATGAAGTAAGCTTTTCTATTATTATAATTACTTAATTTCTATTATTATTATTCTTCAAGGATTGGTATTGTGTGATTAATGAAAGTGTAACTGAAGGAATTTTGTTTATTTAGGTACTTAAGAAGAAGGAACAAAGTGAGGTTATGATAAATATATATTCAAATATCCTTTATGTTTTGTACAATTTTTGTTAGGTTATGCTTCCAAAACTTGGCAAGATGCAAGTATTCTGAGCTGTGTGTGAAAGAATGTTAGTGAAGGGCAAAACATAACACAACACTTCATAATGTGTTAAAGACCAATAATACTAAGCCTACTAATAAAAAAGAAGCATGACATTCTTGAGAATATCCAGAATATTGTGAAATAGTATATTTTCATGCCAGTAAAATATATATAATATTATATATAGGTTATATATAGGTATAATATATAATATTAATATATATGTACCATGTGGACAAGATTATTAATGCTGCTGGGCATAAGGTGTTGCGACTGCCACTACAATCCAATTGAAATGGTATGGAACGATTGTAAGAGGTATTATAAAACTCATGTTGGAAGCAAGTTTGATCGTGCCCATGAGAAGCAGGTTTGGCATAATGCCCTTTATCAAGTTACAGCTGAGAAGTAAGTGAATTATAATCATATATTTTAGTATGTCACTGTTTCTAAGCAAATCATTGAAATGATATTGTGTTAAATGTGATCAATATTCCCTGATGCAGATGGGAAAACTATGTTAAACACACTGAGAAAATTGTTGAAGAAGATTAGTATCGAGAAGTGAAATGGGAAAATTTGAATGTGGAACTCATGATCATCAACATAGGAGAAGACACTTCAAGTGAAGAAGAGAATGAAGATGACGGTGAACCTCTGGCTATCCCATTACCAGGACCATCAGGAGAGGGGTGTTGAATATGGAAAACTGTAAGTATAGTTGAAATTAATCTTAAATATTTGTATAGTAATTAATGTAATGTCTGTCCATATTCATATACATTTTTCTTTCTATTTTTACAGGAAAACCAGAAGTGTACTGTATTTATGGGTAAATTAACAAAGAAGATCCTATTGTTGAATACTTTCATTATATTTTAATTACTAATATTGCAATTTTTTCTTTATTAAATTTCACTTTATCTTCAATAGATCCAAATTTTGTTGCCTGAGGATGAAGCAGTTGGCCCGGACCATCTTCAAGATTGTACCTTCCAGACAAAATCAATATTGCTGATTTTCTAGGTAAGTATGTTCTTCAACCCCAATAATATCAAGCCATGATGCCTTATGAGAAGAAATATTCAGTTAAAAAATAAACTACTAATTAACAGTTAACTATACAGAATACTAATGCATTTCTTCTTTTTGTTCCAGGAAATTACCACTGAGACAAGAGAACAATTCAATTTTATATATTTACCACATTTCATTAAAATAAATGTTTCCTAACCTTGTTAATTTCTTTCAATTTTAAATTGTATATATGTAATTTGTTTAGTAAAAATGTATTTTGTTTAGTATAAATGTATTTTGTGTTGTATTTGTATATTGTCATTCTTTAAATTTGTATGTTGTTTGTGATAGGATACTGTTTTGTAAAACTGTTACTTGTTTATAAATTGTTGTCTTTATACCATATCTGTTCTGTTTTCATTATAAGCGTGCTTGAACTGCACCCTAACAAATGCATTTGCTAATTCAGGTTCATGTGCTGAATTTGTTAACTTGGTGAAAATGAGTAAAATGTAATTATTATTATTTATTATTATTATTATTATTCATAAATACTGGGATCGTTCCCAATTTGGTGCCGGAATGTAATGGAATGAACAATTCCACATCATTGGTCAAAGTGATAAATAAATATTCTTGTGAAGTTTAATTTTTTTATGTACCTTTACAGGACAGTTTTCATACCCATAATTCCTTTAACATCATTGAGATATATTCAGTTAACAATTAAGTATTTAAAAATAGATACTCATTTGATGGTTGTAAAGGAAACAACTCTGGAGGAAATTAGTAGAGCCTTTAGTTGAGAATACAAGTAAAATTGTCTTCACTGTTTGTGTTTTAATTAGTGACTTTCAAGAATGTGCCTATCATTCATTCAAGAAAGAAGTGGTGAAGTAGGCATACTAGACTATGGAATGCATTGCCATATAGAACATTATTGATGTAAAAAAATTATTAAGGCACATTTGAGTTGAGAGAGCACAGTATTATGTATGGATAGTCGGGGTGGTATAATTATATATAAACCACTAGCTTCACTAACAAAATGCATTGGCCCATTGCTGTGAAACGTGCAAAATAGGTATTTGAACGTCCCATGAAAAATTATTTTTCTTTCTATTTACATTCGTGTCAGTATTCTTTTCCTGCTTGTGAGAGCAGTAACGTAACAACGTGATTTTCCCCATACGTAATAAAGTTTAAATATTTCCCGGACTCGCGTACGCGCATATACCACAGCGAAACTCTTAGACTTCTGTGTAGGGATGTTTTCACAGGAGCCATTAGCACTTTACGAAGGGGCGTGGCTGAACAGCTGTCGCGGCGGTGGGATACTTCTCTGAAATACATGTGATGTTCACTTGTTTTTCCCGAACTGTCACTTTGGCTCAACCTTAAGAAAATCGCTCTATAACAGAATTCTCTTCTCCCCATAGCACGTCACACAGAGTTCTAATTGTTTTTAATGTAAAATAAATAAATAAATAAATAAATAAATAAATAAATAAATAAATAAATAAATAAATAAATAAATAAATAAATAAATAAATAAATAAATAAATAAATAAATAAATAAATAAATAAATAAATAAATAAATAAATAAATAAATAAATAAATAAATAAATAAATAAATAAATAATAATTCATCACGAGAGTATATTGCTTGTTATATCCAGGAGATGGCGGTGATCCACCCCTACTAGGGCACGAGGCATGGCGCCGACCTACTCGTTAATTTGCACTCCAGGAATCTTCCCCAACGGGACGCCGTCCCAGTCGTGACTGAGAGTGTAGGGCAAGAGGACGATTAACGGCCGATTGCGTGCGAGGCAGGGTTGGAGGAAACCTCCTGATGTGTTTTTAACATTTACCTTGCATTACAATACTCCAAGCCGACCTGGATGGCCGAGGTGGCTAAGAGCGAGTACCGGCTCAGCGTTTCGGTCCGAAGTGTCGCGGGTTCGAGTCTCGCCTAGGACATGGTTGCTTTTCTCTTGACTTTGTATGTGTTGTCGCAAAGGGCCTCGCGTTCTGCTGACCTCAGATCAAAGGAGCCCGCAAGTGTGTTGGTCTAGTGTATGGTCGAATATGTGCGTCATCGGGACGTAAAGCGTTACCAGCAGTTGGCTGGATAAAAGTCCTAAAAAGGCACTACTCGATATTACTGGGGACCAAACCAGAGTTGGTCACAAGTGAAGGGGAACCCCGCAAGTCGACATGAAATCAGGGGACCTTAGAATATCCAAATTATTTTTCAATAAAATATGTTGTTAAGTGTGTCATTTTTCAATATTTTTCACTGAAGCGTTGAAGAAATTCAATGTTTTCGACTCCTTTTCTTTGCTTACACGCGAGGAAATTCGCAAGGCCGCAGAGAGACTCGGGGAGATTTCTTTGGGGCCGGTAGGTGAGCGAGGAGCTTGCCAGTGGATAGGCACCGGTTGGATCTACTGCGCATGCGCAAAACAGGGCGCGCGCTATCTCCTTGTCACTCACACTCACTGGGCCCTCTTTTTTCTATCTTCCTCTCTTCTTCTCTCTCTCTCTCTCTCTCTCTCCTTTCCTCTCTCTTTTCCATCTCTCTCCTTCCCTTTCTCTCTTTCTCCCTCTCTCCCTTTCCCTCTCTCTTTTCCCTTCTCTTTCTCGTTTCCCTCTCTCTTGTGCCGCTTGCTCCTCCTGCCCTTCTCAACCTTGCCCCGCGTCACACGGCAACGCTCAGCAACAATGTAATTGATTTCATTTGATTTGATTTTTTCGTGTTTCCGGGCACGTCAACTGCTTTGGTCATTAGTACCGTTAGTGTAGTGCATGTTTTTTCTCGGGATATGAGCTGCTATCTTTCCCCCCTAAATGGCGAGATCCGGCGCCGACCTACCGTGGGGTTTCCCCCTAACCAGGACTCTCCCACCAGCGGGGCACCGCCCCAGCCGGGACAAGTTCTAACCTCCCGACCGGTCTCCCCAAAATTGTGGTAGTGTAGTGCATGTTAGTGTAAGTGTGTGTGTAAGGGGAGAGGATAGGACAAGGAAGAGGAAGGACAGGTCGCGCGCGGCCCGTGGCCCGTTTGGTGTGGTACTGCTCCGGCATTCGCCTGGTGTTGATCGGAGAATCCACGGAAAACTACCGATCAGAGCAGCCGGCAGCTAGAACTCTCCTCCAGACAGCGACTGAATTCGACCTAGCTGAAAAGCTAGTGCCGAAAATCCTGCCACCATCAGGACTCGAACCTCGGACCTCCCGGTCAGAGGCGCTGCAGTGACATCTGTTGCATTGAGCTACCGCTCCCGGTAGCAGTGAAATTGAGGTGTATTGAAAATTGCATTTGAATAAAGCGTCATCTTGTACTGCAGCGCCATCTAGCGGATTTATAATAATTGTACTATGCATATATCCTACCTACAAGTACAAGCAATAATTTGACCAAGTTTTATCACAATCGGTGAACAGTACCGCTATACGTACACTGCATCTATTGCACCGCTGCTGGCCTCTGCCGGAATATATTAGGAACCTGTTTCTTGATAATGATTGTTGTGAATCAACCAGCATATTATTTAAATTATTTAAATTCTGCATTTGGGTCGAATTAATTTTTACCAAACTTTGCAATGATACTGTAAAGGCATGACAGTCAAACCCTGAAGAAGAGCCTGTAATTGTTTCGTATCGTTTCATACACTCCTTTTTGTAGAGTCGATGTCGATTACATGTCATTGAATTCACTTTTATTAGTATGATGTCCGGCGAAATTTTAAATTCGCCGCGCACGCATGGGCAGCTAGCGCTCTCAGCGGCCACTGGAAGCAGCTGCGGGCCCAGGACGCACCAACAGCGCCGAGTTGACCAGCGAGTCTCCTCGGAGGGCGACGCCGAACCATAAGAGGGGCTGCCCGGCTCTTCTGGCAGGAGAATGTACAGGGCCGAGTCGTCGTGAACGGTCCCATTGTGTGTTGAGCGCCTCGTGTAGCACATCGACAGGAGAGATGGCACAGTACTGTGTCCTATTGTTGTTTGGGTGACCGAGCTACGCAAATCTACATCATCTGTTAGACGGTTCATTCTTTCAGAATATGCTTGATAAAATATTTTGGTGTCCTTGTCGCCTCGCACTAGTTGGATAATGGAAATTTGTACAATAAACTGTGTTATAGTTAAAAATCGGCCTTCTCATTTTAATTCATTGCAACATACACAACACGTACGCAACTAACAACCAAAAGAGCCGACGCCCAGAAACACCAACCAACTGCGCGAAAAAATGCAATGAAGCAAAACGAAATAACGGAATGGAGAAAGGGGGAAGGGCAGAATTGTACCATTTAAAAGATCGAAAAATAGAGCGCATGGCCAGGTGGGGAACAGAACACAGTACCAAATGCACGAATCAGAGGTACGTTAATAGGTTTCCTTAGCTAATGTATTAGCTATAAGAAATTAGTTGTAAGTTAGATTTTAAGCCATCAAAGCTTGTGATAACGTTATAATAAGTGAATCATGTAATCCTCTTGAAATGAAACAATAAAAAACGAACCAAATGCACGAGAGGTGGAGCATCCTCTTTAGAGCGAAGTAGGGTCGTAGAGGTGCGTTTCGAGCAGCCATCGGAACAGTACAAATTAAACAGCGTCCACTGCACTGCCTGGCGGAGGGGGGGGCGCAGGAGACGACGCGTGAGAGGGCGACCGATGATGCAGGAAGTGAGGAATTGCGATGGGAAGAAATGATGAAATTGGAAGAGATTCGGGAGAGGGCACAAAGAGGTTCCGATCGTTAATGGTGCCGACCTCGAGGTGTCGTCAAGAGCTACTGCGCTCCCCCACACTCGGTTGGCCCCTCTCCAACTCCTCCCCGTCAACTGCCTCTGACCGGCTTAGGTGGCTCAGGGCATCAATTGATGCCACTGCAGTGCCTTTGACCGGGAGGTCCTAGGATTCGAGTTCCCACGGTGATAGGATTTTCGACACTAGCTTGACGAGCTTGAACTAATTCAGTAGCTGTTTGGAGGAAAATTCTATAGGCTGGCTGTTCTGATCGTCAGTTTTCCATGGTGTCTCCGATCAACACCAGGCGAATGTCAGAGCAGTACCTTAAAAAACAGAGCATGCGCGATCTTTCCTTCCTCTTCCTTGTCCTATCCTCACCCCTTACACACACGTTATGATGCACAAGACTATCGCACATGCCTTGTGACCAGTCGGGAGCTTAGGGCTTGTTCTGGCTGGGGCGGTGGGAGATGCCTGGTGGGAAAAATGTGGTTGGGAAAATCCCGCTAGCGGACGTGTAGGTCGACGTTGGATCTCGCCATCCAGCGGGAGAAGATCACCGCCACGCCCTGCGATAGAAACACTCCGAAGGCATAAGTTGCTACAGATATAGCCAGGCCTGAGCCGCGCACGAGCCACTCGAGTGCAAATCCAGGAATCTCAGAAGGGTGGGGATGGGGCTCATTCTAGGGGTGGGGACCACCAAAGAAAATGAGCCAGTCCAACCATAGCGCGTTATTTGAAATTGCAATCGGCGCGAATCTGACGGACTGTTACATACATTTCATGTAATATAGCATTTTGTGTGAAATGTTTGTTGTTAATAGATGACCATGTAAAATAGGAACCTAAAACGAATTAGACATACCTTCACATTGAATTGGCCTTATTTTACGTGGCGAGACTCAGGCCATGAGGCCTGCTCTTCCATCTGACCACGGAAATTTCGTTACGGTCCTTTCACCTACTAGGGGAGAAAGAGAGCATTCCTTGAGCGACGATACAGAGGATTTGAACTTAGCTCAGAGACATCATCCCCTCCGAGGGAAGGCGTACGAAGGAATTTTTCGCCCTTAAAAATCCACGGCTTCGATCGGGTTCGAACCCGCAAACTCGGGTATAGTAGCCCGATACGCTAACCGATACACCATCGTCGCCGCCATACATTGTGATTTGTTTCAAAATCACATGTTATTTGGACACTAGGTACTATAATTGCTTCAAGAACTGATACTGTAATTCATTTTGCTGCGATAAAATCACAAATTTAGTGTGGTGCTAAATACAAAATGGTAATATTTAATCATTTTTATTTGACGATTTAAGTTCTGAAGAAATATTTAATAGTCATAGAAAGTATTGAGTAACAAGGAGCACCGTACGCACACGTCGTTGAGAGAGAGAGAGAGAGAGAGAGAGAGAGAGAGAGAGAGAGGGAGGAGGGAGAGGGAGAGAGAGGAGAGGAGGAGGGAGAGGGAGAGGGAGAGGAGAGGGAGAGGGGAGAGGGGAGAGAGAGAGAGAGAGAGAGAGAGAGAGAGAGAGAGAGGAAGAGAGAGAGAGAGAGAGAGCTGGAGGATCGACAAAACCATTCGCGCATAGTAATTATTCTAGTCTTCACCATGTTCAATTTGGGCGGACATTTTGTGCATTCTCAGACCGTAGACTGCAATTACTAAGTTGTGTGCAGTTCTCAAGAGTTGGTTGTCCATGAGGAAAACGGCTAGCATTCACCAGGGAGTTTAAATATTTTAAAATGTTTTTTTTTCTAATGTGTAATAATTTGATATTACATGTGTAACAATTTGACTTTTTATGTTTCATTTATTAGAGTCATTTACAACTCAAAAATCCTCTAGGTGTTCAAATATTGTATAATGTATTTTTCTAACGTGTAATAATTTTATATTTCATGGGTAAAACGTCAACGAGGAGGTATCGAATACCACCCAAAAACACAACATTTTATTCACGGTCCACAAGCTGACGGGTATTCATTCTTATCACACGTAACCAGAACCCATGTTTGGTGGGTCCTTGATACCGACAATTCGAATGACGACAAAACGTCTGACTTTCCGTCTGCCTGTCTGTCTGTCTGTCTGTCCGTCTGTCTGTCCGTCTATCCGTCGGTCTGTGAACAACGCCAGCGTCTAAACTATTTAGCCTGTTTTCTCCAAAATTGATATTCGTCGATCCATCTGACTGCTGTCGCGCCCTCTTGAATCTGAAACCGGTACTTTAATTTTCGGGGGTACTTTACAGGAAGCCCCCGGAACTTTTTCAAAATTTTCAAGAAAATGGCTCCATTGTTTTTTATTACATTTGTTGTTTGATAGTGTAAAGAACTCTTTAAGAGAGTAGTGCAGGTCTGATTTTCTGTGAAAACTCTAATGTTCGAAAAATGAAAAAATTTAACGAAACTTTTCTTCGTCTTTCTACTAATAAAATATTACAGATATAGATTTTTTCCCTGGATAAAATGTTCCCTAAAGATAGATTTTGAAATAAGGTCATGTACAAACTTTCGAAAATCAGTATTTTGCGTGTAATTTTGCGTGGAACATAGGCAATTTTAAATTTTGTTTAAACATTTTTCTCAAAAACGGCTCCATCATGTTTGATGAAATTTCATTGATGGATAATCTGAAGGACCTTTAAGAGAATGCTGCAGGTGTCATATTGGTTAAAACCTTTGGTCTTTCGAAAATGGAAAGAAAATTTTAAAATTTCAGCGTCTTCTTAAAACGACAATTATTAAGATACAATTTTTTTCTTCACGAAATGAATTTATCAAAAGCAGGTCTTCAAAGAAGGTCAGGCCAAAATATTTGAAAATTTTAATATTTCTTGTGTAATTTGACGAGAAACATAGTCGCCCACTTCCAATTTACTGCGCTTCGTGAACGTAAAATGAATTGTAATGCTAGGCAGTTGGATACTACAAAATATTATTTCATATTTCTTTATTCGTTTCTTCTTCCCTCTGTTGTTATTCTTTTAAAATTAATCTTTTAAAAGTTGTTAAAATCGATTTAAAATTGCGTCCTTTAATTGAGTTAAAAGTAAAAATGGATTGATAATTTCGGTTTGCTAAATAAGAAGTGTGAATGAAGAGTAATGCATGTAAAAACCGTGTAATTTTGATGAACATAAAAATATATTTAATTATTATATTTTTCTCTCCTTTTTCAGTTTCTTCCAAGCGGTATCAACGATGCTAATTGGCAGAATTGTATCCCGTTAGAATTAGCAGTCATTATTGCTTGTAACTCATTATTGTAATGCCGCACTGATAACAGAAGACGATAATGACGGCTGCCTTCATTCGCGTTGATATAAATTAATAACTTTATTTACGGCTAAAATACGCACCCTGCATCATTGATACATTTGTGTAGAATGTGAATTCACATAAATGATCTTGGCTGACAGCCAAGATCATTTACATGTCGCTGGCCGCGGAAGCCTACGACCTCTCTGAATTCACGTTCTCCACACGGGAAAATGCGGGCGAGAAAGTACGTACTGTTTGAACACCACTAGTTTAAAAGTGTGAAAAGGGTAAAGTATTTTTGTGTTTGTATTTTTGTGCAGGTCTCTTTTTTGGCTAGTTTGTACGGAGATAAAATCGTATGTTAGATACGTGTTGGTAGAATTTGGGATATACAGTGTGTTTGGTTTGTTATTGGATTAATGTTTAATTCGGTACTGAGTGGTTTGTTGTTTATGAACCAGGGGAAATTTGTGGTTAGTCTGAGCCACTTATACTGAATGATATTGAGTTAGTTTATGTGAATGTTGCCTGCATTGTCCATTTTAAACATGCGTATGCCATTAGTGGTGTGATTATGGTTTTATATATGATTTTGGAATTTGTATTCGTGAGGGAACTGTGTTTGTTGATGAGGGGCTCGAATTTAAATTTGTTTAGTTTCAGTTCGCTTTATCTTTTTGTCTAGAACAGTATTCCAGCAATTTGTTTATTTGTGAAAGCCTAGACTTTATGAATTGTATGATGGACCCCAGTGACAGCAGTGATTTATTATAGGAAGGGGACAGCACGCATTCCGAGAGGAATATTTTTATGAATGTTATTGTTCCAGCAAATTTTACAGAGGTTAGTCACCACCTCCTAGAGTTACTAGTGAACCATAGAAGTTAATCCTTGTTACTTTCTCCCTACGACGTAGAGCGAAAGTTATTGACGCGAAAAAACAGCGAATTTTCGCAAAGAAAATTCTTATCGCTGGGCCCTGGTAACGAGAAATTCGATAAATCGAGATGATGAATTTAGAAAAAAGTCCTCTGTCACGTGGTGTGGCCAGAATACTTGTTTTGTGGGTGCTTGATACCGAAAAAATGACGGCAAAACATATGTATGTTCGTCCGTCCATGAACAACCTAGCGGCTAAACCGTTCTGCCGATTTTCTCCAAAATTGATACTTCCCAATCGATCTGACTGATGTCGCGGCCCCTTAGAATTTGAAACGATATTTTAATTTTGGGGGTACTTTACATGACCTTGGGACATTTTCAAAAAAATGGCTCGATTGTTTTTGATAAAATTTTGTAGGTGGATAGTGTAAAGGACGTTTATGAGAATGGTGCAGGTCTCATGTTCCCTAAAAGCCCTGATAATTATAAATTTGATGATAATTGTTTTCTTAATAAAATGTGTTTATCAAGAACAATCCCTCAAGAGAGTTCATATTCAATATTTCGAAAATATGAATATTTTTTGCGTAATTTTAGATCTAACATAGGCGCTTTTAAAACCGTTTTCTCAGAAACGGCTTCAAATTTTCTTTTATTTTTAACCTCGTATGTCGCAAATAACTGTAAAGATAGAGGCAATGGTCCTATTTTCGGCGCACTCTGCATTTTCACAAATTGCAAAAGAAGTTCGGAATTGTAAATTCGAATTTCGCACGCTTCGTTTCTAGCGTTGCAAGTTCGGAAAACAGAAACAATGTTTCAAAATTCTTGGAATTCATTCCATTGTTGTCGGTCATGATGATTGTATCATGTAGATGATTTTAGGAAAAGAATTAAGGATTAAAATTTAATTATCTGTCATGTTTTTTAAAAAATTACATTGAAGGAAGGTAAAAATTTTAACTTGATAAACATATTTTATTCTTAAGAATTTAATCCTGATTTGGTATAAAAATTGAAAGCTACTTCAAATGTAATCAAGGTAGGCTTGTGTGAAATTATTCTTGTTTTACTGTATTGTTCTTAAATACTAACAGTCAAATGTATTCATGTGCTTTCATTTCTAAAAGTAAGAAATGACTACTGTTCCTGACAATGCAAATAAATGCAGAGAAGCACGAGAGGTGATTCCTTTGAAGTAGACTTTTTTCAAGTTATAACTGAGTTTTTAGTGTAGCAGTAATTACAATATTTTAATAGTACGTACTTATTTGTGATCATGCGAGAAAGAATGTGCTGTTTTTTGTTTTCTTTTGTTTTTCTTCATATTTTCATCGTCTTCCATTTATAAGCTCTGTTAAATTATTATCGATATTTATATTAACTATTTTAATTAATATTCTTCGACCAATTGTTCTTGTAATCTTATTCAATTAATTCAATTCATCTTTGCATCCTATGCTGCCTTCTATTGGCACCTAACAAACATTTTCTTATTTTATTTCTTTTCGTGTGTGTAAGGTTTTTTTTTTTTTTTTTTTTTTTTGGATACCTTAGGGTAGGATTGAATTACAGAAGAGAGTAAAGTCTGGTCCTAGACGTACGTTTTCACTGAAAGATTTATTTATTTTATTTATTTATTTAACGTCAAAAAACCAGTTAAAAACTGCCTATGACGTGCTATGGGGAAAAGTGAATTGTGTGCACATTTTCAAAATTCTGTGATCCCTACACTAAGTCATATACTACTTAAATTAAAAAAAAAACTCGCATGTAATAAAATCTATTTTCAAGGATAAATAAGCAATAAATTTTGGGCTCTTATCCATGATGTCCTTCGTCAAGGAATAATACTTCCTGCTGCAACAACATGGAAACGATAATTTGAATAACTATATTTCCCAATGATATCTAGAAGACGTGCACAGATAATGAAGTTACATTTATGTCCAGAAGAAAAACAAGGGGCCATCTCAGCATTTGCTCAATGGATCAGGGAAACTGGACAAAAAACCTGATCGAGACGGAGGTCATTGACCCGGAAGCTGTAGTACAATTGTTGTTACAGGTTGCTTATACTCATTTATACAGTCCAAATGGTAAACAATGCATTATGTATCATTGTTAAAATTAATGTTACTTTCTTGTGATGCTCAGTATAGTCTCTAATTGTATAGAAACAGTTATGCAGCAAAAACGGACTGGGATTTAAACTTTTCTATTGAATTTAATCGTTTAATGTCATCTGGCAAAGTGTTGTAAAATAATGTACATGTATTGTATGTGAATATTTGGAATGAGCTGTTGATACTGTCACCTGATGAATATGATTTCTACGTCGAGTGTTATAGTAATAGACTTCGGCATTTTCTGAAAATGTATTCCGCCCTTGAGCAAGTCATGTTTTACAAAACCACTGATTCGTAAATAAGAAGACACGGTAATGGTAAAATTCCTAGATTAATGAAGAGAGGCTTACATGAATCACGTGGGTGGGATTTGTTATTATTCGTACAATTCGTTTTTGTAATCTAAAAGTCTGGGAGCTATAAGATATGTTTCCCAGAATATTATGCCATATCTCAGGCGGAATGAACATTCGCGAAGTATACACAACGATCAGTATGAAGGCTGACTGAATTTGCAAGAATTCTGAACGCGTAGCATAATGAACTTAATTT
Source organism: Teleogryllus oceanicus (assembly GCA_964035755.1). Classification (NCBI taxonomy): domain Eukaryota; kingdom Metazoa; phylum Arthropoda; class Insecta; order Orthoptera; family Gryllidae; genus Teleogryllus; species Teleogryllus oceanicus. Next base: position 73,917,686 of record CAXIVR010000012.1, read on the forward strand.
TGTGTTCAATTCATTTAAATGGACGTTCCATTTAAGGTTTGACTGAATTGAGAGACCTAAAAATGTTGTTGCCTTAACATCAGTCAATGGTACTCTTCATTTTTAATGGAGCACAGAATTGTTTATTTGAAATGGAAAACTGCATTAAAACCGTTTTCTTTTCGTTTACTATTAATTGGTTATTTCGGAACCAATTTGAAACATCTGATATTGTACTATTTACGGTTTCTTTATTGCAAAGGATGTTCGTATCATCCGCATAGAGAACCGTTCTTCCGTTTCGAATCGTCGAGGGCATATCGTTTACGTAAAGTAGGAACAGAATAGGGCCTAAAATCGATCCTTGAGGAACTCCACATGCAACGGGCAAAGAGTCGGAAAGGTGCGTACGTAATGTTTCATCATTCCAGTAAGGTATTTCAACTCTCTGAGATCGTTGTTTAAGGTACGAACATAACCAATCTAGAGCAATACCACGAATTCCATATGAAGGAATTTTGAAAGTAAAATGTCATGATCAATGACGTCAAAAGCTTTGAGAGATCTAAAATAATCCAATAGGTGCCTCGTTTTGATCCAATGATGAGACGACATCTTTAAGAAAAGAAAATATTGCTGTTTCCGTTGATTTTGATTTTCTAAATCCATGTTGGCAATCTGAAAGCGCGTCGTGTTTAGGGAGAAAGGTTTCCATTCGTATGTAAAAAATCTCTCTAATACTTTTGAAAAAACTGAGAGAAGAGAATGGGCCGATAATTTTTGTTGCCTTTTTGAAGAGCGGCTTAATTGTAGCTGTTTTGAAAATATCTGGAAACGTTCCAGTGCATAAAGATGCATTAAATATGTGAGTTAACGGGTGTATAATGGCATACGCACAAGTCTTTAACAAAGAATCCGGGAATTCTTCTAAACCGGACGAATATTGATTTTTTAGTTTACCGATTATTTTGAGAATTTCATAGGAAGAAGTTTCGGAAACGAACATTGTGTCTAAAATTTTGGGTGAACTGTCTGTTTTGAATTTTGTGCCTGAAGACACTTAGTGAAATTGGCAGCAATTGTTGAAACAAAATTGGTTAAAGAGACTAACCCCTGTTGCTGGAACGTTCACATCTCTATTGTTATCTTTTAAAACAACATTCTCTACGGTTTTCTAGTTGATTTGGTAGTATGTTTTATTATATTCCACATTGCTTTTGTTTTATTATTTGAGTTCAAAATATCCTGATCGATTTTCATGATTTTAGCCTGCCTTATGACTTTTCATAACAACGTTTTGTATTTTTTAAAGTTGATAAGAAATCTTGAGATACGTCATGACGTTTAGAAATGAAAGAAAGAATTCCTTGTTTTTACAAGATGTCCTAATCCCTTGTGTTATCCAAGAATTGCTTTTCCGTGAAATATTTAATTTTCGTTTTTGAAGAGGAAAGCAAGTGTTAAAATGAAATGAAAGAGTTGAAGAAAAAAGAATTATATTTGTCGTTTGTATCAACAGTATTATAAACCGCTTCCCAAGACTCCTGCATCAAATAATCAATGAATAATTTAATTTTACTTATAGTAAACAATCTAGTCATACGTGTATTATTTATTGTGTCAATGATCGCATTTCTTATAATGGTAAGAATTTGTGCATCGTGGTCACTGTATCCTAAATTTGGAAGCTTTTTCAAAGATTTGGAAGCTTTTTCAAGGAAATGTTTGCACCTTTCTGAAAATGCGCAATTCGAAGATCACTTTCACCTTAAATTTAATACAAAATTAATTAATTGTACTCACAAATGCGATAATGTGTAAGAAATGCCGGTAAAATAAAGGCACGATAGAGATATTTAAAAATATATTTGTTTAAGTTTTGAAAAATGCAAAGGAATACATCAGTGCATTTAGTCGTACCAAAATTTTGAGGAACTTTTCCCAAGAAAATGGTGTTTGAGCAATTCTGAAAATGTTAAATTTTGAGCTAAATTTCAGAAACAAGTTTTCAATTTTTGAGAAATTTTATAAAACATTTAAAGACCTTGTACTCATAAATGCAATAATGCATACAAATCGCAGGTAATGTAAATATTAACGGCGGGAGAGAGATATAAAAAATTACATTTTTGTATTGTTTGAAAAAAAAACTAATACAGTGCAATGACATGTATATCAACTATTACAGTACATTTATCACTTAGTACATTTATCACTTAGTACATTTATCATTAGCTATGAATTTTCGAAAATTCATAGCTACCTGTGAAAATCGTATGTACGACACCTTCATAAGTGTATTTCACACTAATCTTGCAGCAAATTTAGAGAAAAAATTTGTTGTTGAAATTGTTGAGGAAATTTTGACAAATCTCCTGGGATTCATGTAAAGTATCTTCCAAATTTAAAGAATTTTTTTGAAAATCGAGGTGCTTCGAGGCTGGCCAGATAGACTGGGGTTTACTAATTCTCAAAAAAATGCTGCAAATAGTTGGCGTTGGTTGTTGTTTACAGACAAACACTGGTACACAGACGGACAGGGGGATAGACAGGCAGATGGACGTTTTGAAGAAAAAAAAAACTTTTTCGATTTCAGGGGACATCAAAACATGTATTTTCGTTGAAATCTCGAAATTTCTTTTCTGCAACATTACATAACTATACTAACTATTTAAACCGCATATGTACTCCATTTATATTACTCCGTATGTATGAGAAAAAAAATTATACAAGGCAAACTATTTTATTAACTCACTCTGGAATTAAGCTTTTAACGAAGGAACAGAGTTTCACAAAATGGATTTAGAAACATATTTTTACTTTCTCGTATACGTAGTAATGTACGGAGTATAGAGAAAGTCATGTGCACCAAAAAACGGCGGATTTTCGGCGAAAAAAATTCATTGATGGGCTCTGGTGGCGAAAAAGTGCATTAAACCAGTTGCGAAATTAAGAGAAAAAATCCTCTAACACGTGGTGTAGCCAGAATCCCTGTTTTGTGGGTCCTTGACGCCGAAAAACCAATTGGAAACAAAACGTCCGTCCGTCTGTCTGTCCGTCCGTCTGCCCGTCCCTCTGTCCGTCTGTGAACACTAGTTGCGCCTAAACCACCCGTAGGATCTTTTTCAAATTAAAGAAACGTATGTAAATCTGGCTCTAGTTGAAACTTTAAAATTTTGAGAAATATTCTTTAAAATTTGGAGGTATTTTAATAAACCCCCGGTTTTAAAATTTTCTCAAAAACGGCTCCAAATTTTTTCTTTAAAGTTCTAGCAAGAATAGAGTAAAATACATTTATTAAGGTGGCATAGGTCTGATTTTTACCGTTAACTCTGAATTTTCTAAAACTACAAAAGTTTGGATTTTTTTGGCGTCTTTCTACAACTACAAAATTGAAGGCAGAGATTTTTCCTTCAAACGAAATTTGTTGTGCATAAATAGCTCTTTCATGAAGGGCAGATACATTGTTTCTAAAATGTTAGTAGTTTTCGTGTTACAATACATGCAACATTTGCAATTTAAAAAATTACAAACACAAGATTTTCTCAAAATCGGCTCCACATTTTTTCTTTAAATTTTTGGTATTGTTAAAGCCAAACAAACCATATACCATAACATAAACGCCATATTGCTCCATAATTCTGTTTTTTTTTTCAAAAAAATTAAATACAAAATTTTGTTGACTTGTTTCTCACGTCGGTAATATTTACATTAAAGGCAATTTCTTCACAATATTATATTTATGAGTACATGTGCTTTAAATAATGTCAAATAAAGTTTTCCCAAAACTCAAATGCTTCCTGTACAAATGAGCTCAAAACTCCGCATTTTCAGAAGCGCTCAAACGCCATTTTCACAAAACTGGCTCCAAATCTTTTCTTCAAATTTTTCTAATAGATACAGCTATGTGCGCTGTTTAATATGACGTAAAGTTCATTTCTGTTTATTAATTTGTTTTGTTTTTTAATTACACAAATGTCTCTTTTAAAATACTTCTCAATCCGTTAATATGGACATTTTCATCATTTTGTATGCATTAGTAAAATTGTGAGTAAAAGTGCTTCAAATGATTTTAAATGAACTTCGAAAACCTAATAGATTTTGTGAAAAGGGGATTCAAATTTCGCATTTACAGTAATGCATAATCGCCATTTTTTAAAAATGCTTCAAATTTTTCAATGAAAATTTGTATTTAGGAAGAGTTTTTACTCTTCTTTAATATTATTGAATTAATATTTCGATTGTACTACTAGGAAAACAAAAAGTTGAGATAATGTCAAAAACACGTACTTTGGACGACGATAGATGGCAGCTGGCCAGAGAATGGAGCAAAATGTTAAAGCCAGACCACACCAAGGAAATTAGAAAACTATTCTACAAGAAAGTCTGCGCCATTCTGTACCACCTCTAGTTTGTTATTTAAGGTCGCATCAACATCTAGGTCATTAGCGACCACTATTGGAGTTAACATTATGGTACCTAGGAAGATGAAACGAAATGGTGATAATAAGGGGTGAAAGGACAAATACAAATACAACCATACCCGAGGCGGGACTCGAACCCGGGATCCTTCGGCCCGAGACCACTACGACACTACTGCCTTAGTGAACTCGACCACCGGGCCGGCAGAAACACATTTTGTCTCCGTATCTTGTATTGAGAAAATTTATTTAAAATATTAAATTAATAAATAATGTATTCTTAAGTTTAAATAAATGTCTCAAACTAGATCAGCGAGTTTGCCTACGCCGAAACGAATATTGGTGACTGTATCTTGGATTTTTCTGTTCACTTCGATTATTTTATTGTGGACTGGTTTTATTGTGGCACTGCTGTTGGATGGGGTCGAAAGACTTGCTCTAAGTGATCTGCTAGTATTTCAGTTTTTTCTGCATCTGAAATACTAGCAGATCATTTAGAGCTAGTTTTTCGACCCCATCCAATAGCAGTGTCAACCCACAATAAAATTATCGAAGATTTTGTAAAAGAGCCTCAAGTTTTAGTAACAATGAAAATTAAGTTCACCTCTCTATCAGACGTCACGAAAGTAATTAGAAGATTAAAAACCAGAAAAGCACCAGGGTATGATGGAGTAAATAATAAAATCATTAAGGAGTTAAATAAGTATACTATTACGGCACTCACGGCAATAGTTAATGCAATCTTACGTCTAAGTCACTTCCCAAATGCATGGAAAACCTCCATGATCCTACCTTTTTGCAAACCAGGTGAAGATCCTAGATTGAGAGAAAATTACAGACCCATCAGTGTGCTACCCTCCATGTCAAAAGTTTTTGAAAGATTGTTGCTCAACAGACTTCATAAATATCTTTCCGAAACTAACTAAATCCCCGATGAACAATTCGGCTTTAGACCTAACCCTTCATGCACGCACCAATTACTGAGACAAACGGAAAATATTGCGTTTTCATCAAAAGAAGCATACATTAGCAATTTTCTTAGACATTGGACAGGCATGTGACAGGATCTGGCACGCAGGACTAATGTATAAATTATGTAGTCTGGGAGTCCATGACTACATCCAAACAATAATCAATAGCTTCCTTTCAAACAGAAATTTTATAGTAAAAGTCAATGAAACATTATCAACCCCTCGGAACATCAGCAGGCTTACCTCAGGGCTCAGACCTCTCTCCAACTTTATTTAACATTTACACCTCAGATATCCCACGAATGCCAGATACCAAATTAGCTCTCTTCGCTGATTACACAGCCTTATTCACTGCTCACGAAGACATTCTCATACCCCAAGATCGAATACAAAATAATCTTGAAGAACTAATGTCGTGGACAGAACAGTGGAGAATAAAAATCGATCCAGAAAAATGCCGAACCAAAATATTCACACTCCGTAGACCAAAAACTCCTCCCAACTTAACAATCAACTGCAGCCCAGTTCAATGAAATAATGGTCCAATTAAATATCTTGGTGTGCTTTACGATAAAAGATTAACATGGAAACCCCACATCCATACATTAGTAAATAAAGTCCAAGGGAAAATATCAAAATTATACCTACTAATTAAGAAAATCGTCATTAAAAATTGGATGTCAGCTTACCATATTTAAATCAATCATTTTACCCACCTTAGCATATGCTTGTCCTGTTTGGGGAAGCGCAGCACCCTCATCAATAGAGAAACTTCAGACGGTACAAAACAAATGTCTTAGGAAAATCATACAAGCACCGTGGTGTATACCCAATTCTCAGATCCATAGGGAACTACGTATGGATTTAATAAAAAATCACATTGCTTCAGTTTAAAAAAATTTCTATACTACACTTAACATCTCTCACTTAACAAATAAATTCAACCTAGGACGAAATGCTATCAACCTTGCGAATCCAATCCAAATTCCCAAAAGACAAGATTCGCCCCGTAAGTGTGTGTGTATATGTATATATATACATATATATATATATATATATATATATATATATATATATATATACACACACACATACACATATACATATACCGTGTGGCCCACGTAAGATGTTCCCTTCAATTTTCTCCTGAACCGTTGCAGATACTGAGATGCAGTTTTCACTAAAACTACTATATGCAAGGGGCACATGTGGTCATGCATAATATTATTCTATTGCATTTTTCATTGCAAAGATATTGATCCAACTTTGGTCTTTTAAATGGAACCCTATAGATTTCTTTAGCTCATCATAACAAGCGTGAAGAGACGAGTTCATAAAAATGCATATCGCCATATGTTACATGATAAAATTTTCGAGAAATTAAGAGTCGTAGGCTTCCGCGGCCGGAGTCGTTGAATTCTTGTCTGTCCGGACTGAAGAAGGCCACAGCAAGTTGGCCGAAACGTCAGCACCATCGACCATGACGCGGCTAATCCCGGACAGCCAAGAATTCAAGAGTTTTAAAGACGCACGCCAACTGCTGGTTTCCATAATCTGAACGAGAAATTCCGGGTGATATGCGGCGAGGCTATTCCCTTCCGTTGCGTTGGCCGAGTAAAGTGGGAAAACTGGAGACTAACAACATCTGAAGATCTGAGGCGCTGTATTACCGCATCTTGTCATGCCATTTCACGTGGAACTCAGAATTCTTTTCGAAGGTCTCTTTACAAGCATCTTCAAATGTGTATATCCGTTGATGGTGCACATATTAAGTACATGTTATAAATCAAGCTATTTCTAGAATTGTTAACTTACCTTTTTCTGTATTTTAAAGTTGTTTTTTTTGTTTTTGTTTTGTTTTTACTTTTATTTATACGATATCTTTGTACCGGCTGAGGTTTTCAGTCTTTCAAAGAGTAAACGTTTTGTTTCTGACAGCACACGCATTTATTAATTAAGAATACTACCAAAACACTACCAAATCAACTAGAAAACCCGTAGAGAATGTTGTTTTAAAATATAACGATATAAATGTGAACGATCCGGCAACAGTGGCTAGTCTCTTTAACCAATACTTTTCGACAATTGCTGCCGATCTCACTAAGGGTCTTCAGGCACAAAATTCAAAAACAGACAGTTCACCCAAAATTTTAGACACAATGTTCGTTTCCGAAACTTCTTCATATGAAATTCTCAAAATAATCGGTAAACTAAAAAATCAATATTCGTCCGGTTTAGAAGAATTCCCGGATTCTTTGTTAAAGACTTGTGCGCATGCCATTATACACCCGTTAACTCACATATTTAATGCATCTTTATGCACTGGAACGTTTCCAGATATTTTCAAAACAGCTAAAATTAAGCCGCTCTTTAAAAAAGGCAACAAAAATTATCGGCCCATTTCCCTTCTCTCAGTTTTTTCAAAAGGATTAGAGAGACTTTTTACGTACGAATGGAAACCTTTCTCACTAAACACGACGCGCTTTCAGATTGCCAACATGGATTTAGAAAATCAAAATCAACGGAAACAGCAATATTTTCTTTTCTTAAAGATGTCGCCTCATCATTGGATCAAAACGAGGCACCTATTGGATTATTTTTAGATCTCTCAAAAGCTTTTGACGACATTGATCACGACATTTTACTTTCCAAATTACCTTCATATGGAATTCGTGGTAGATTTGTTCATATGGGATTCGTTCTAGATTGGTTATGTTCGTACCTTAAACAACGATCTCAGGAGTTGAAATACCTTACTGGAATGATGAAACATTACGTACGCACCTTTCCGACTCTTTGCCCACTGCATGTGGAGTTCCTCAAGGATCGATTTTAGGCCCTATTCTGTTCCTACTTTACGTAAACGATATGCCCTCGACGATTCGAAACGGAAGAACGGTTATCTTTGCGGATGATACGAACATCCTTTGCAATAAAGAAACAGTAAATAGTACAATATGAGATGTTTCAAATTGGTTCCGAAATAACAAATTAATAGTAAAAGAAAAGAAAACGGTTTTAATGCAGTTTTCCATTTCAAATAAACAATTCTGTGCCCCATTGAAAATGAACAGTGTACCATTGACTGATGTGAAGGCAACAAAATTTTAGGTCTCTCAATTCAGTCAAACCTTAAATGGAACGTCCATTTAAATGAATTGAACACAAAATTAAGTTCATTATGCTACGCGTTCAGAATTCTTGCAAATTCAGTCAGCCTTCAAACTGATCGTTGTGTATACTTCGCGAATGTTCATTCCGCCTGAGATATGGCATAATATTCTGGGAAATACATCTTATAGCTCCAGACTTTTAGATTACAAAAACGAATTGTACGAATAATAACCAAATCCCACCCACCCGATTCATGTAAGCCTCTCTGCATTAAGCTAGAAATTCTACCATTACCGTGTCTGCTTATTTACGAATCAGGTGTTTTTGTAAAACATGACTTGCTCAAGGGCGGGAATACATTTTCAGAAAATGCCGAAGTCTATTACTATAACACTCGACGTAGAAATCATATTCATCAGGTGACAGTATCAACAGCTCATTACAAAAAATTCACATACAATACATGTACATTATTTTACAACACTTTGCCAGATGACATTAAACGATTAAATTCAATAGAAAAGTTTAAATCCAAAGTGAAATCGTTTCTGCTGCATAACTGTTTCTATACAATTAGAGACCATACGGAGCATCACAAGAAAAGTTACATTAATTTTAACAATGATACACAATGCATTATTTACCATTTGAACTGTATAAATGAGTATAAACAACCTGTAACAACTTTTGTACTACAGCTTCCGTGTCAATGACCCCCATCTCGATCAGGTTTTTCGTCCAGTTTCCCTGATCCATTGAGCAAATGCTGAGACGGCCTCTTGTTTTGCTTCTGGACATAAATGTAACTTCATTTTCTGTGCACGTCTTCTAGAATTCAGTGGGAAATACAATTATTCAAATTATCGTTTCCATGTTGTCGCGGCAGAAAGTAATAAGAGTCAAAATTTATTACTTATTTATCCTTGAAAATAGATTTTATTACATGGGAGTTTTTTGATTGTTTTTTCTCCCTTTCAAAATTCATAATTTATTGCTTATTTATCCTTGAAAATAGATTTTATTACATGGAGTTTTTTCTCCTTTCAAAATTCAAAATTTATTGCTTATTTATTTTGAAAATAGATTTTACTACATGGGAGGTTTTTTTTTCTCCCTTTGAAAATTTAAGTAGTATATGACTTAGTGTAGGGATCACAGAATTTTGAAAATGTGCATACAATTCACTTTTCCCCATAGCACGTCATACGCAGTTTTTAACGGTTTTTGACGTAAAAAAATAAATAAATAAATAAATAAATAAATAAATAAATAAATAAATAAATAAATAAATAAATAAATAAATAAATAAATAAATAAATAAATAAATAAATAAATAAATAAATAAATAAATAAATAAATAAATAAATAAATAAATAAATAAATAAATAAATAAATAAATAAATAAATAAATAAATAAATAAATAAATAAATAAATAAAAAATAAATAAATAAATAAATAAAAATAAATAAATAAATAAATAAAAATAAATAAATAAATAAATAAATAAATAAATAAATAAATAAATAAATAAATAAATAAGAACATGTTCACTCTCGAATCTTCCCTTGCTTTCTCCACGGTTAATAATTCAAATATTTTCTCCAATCTTGTAGTATTTCATTAATTAAAAAATAGTACCTTGTGGCGTACAGATTTGCTCAGAACATGGCTATGGATGAATACATTGTCCCCAGGACTGAGAGGGTGTAGTCGTAAAGAGCAAATCGTTGGTTTACGTGAGCTCCTTTGCACATTGCATCACATTTACCGCAGGGTCGACGTAACGGAAGGGAATGGCCTCGCCGCATATCACCCGGAATTTCTCGTTCAGATTACGGAAACCAGCAGTCGGCGTGCGTCTATAAAACTCTTAATTTCTCGAAAATTTTGTAACGTAACATATGGCGATATGCATATTTATGAACTCGTCTCTTCACGTTTGTTATGATGAGCTAAAATAATCTATAGAGTTCCATTTAAAAAATCGATATTGGGTCAATATCTTTGCAATGAAAAATGCAATAGAATAATATTATGCATGACCATATGTGCCCCTTGCATATAGTAGTTTTAGTGAAAACCGCATCTCAGTATCTGCAATGGTTCAGGATAAAATTGAAGGGAACGTCTTAGGTGGTTCACACGGTATATAAGTCAAATAGCCTAATATTAAACCAAGTAAATTTTAAATAAATTCCTAACCAAGCCCATCCAAAATCAAACACCTAACAAACGGAACAGCGATGTAAATCTCAAAAAGTCAAGGATGCCCAATCCTAATCATGATAATATTCATGTATTCAAGCCCTTGAAAGGTCTCACGGCCGAACAAGAAGTAAATAAATGAAAAAAAAAATGAATTTAGTTACTTTCATGTTACGCAGATTCTGAATGTTTCAATCGTTACTATTATTGTGCTGCGCATAACCTTGAGGTTGCTGTCTACTTTTTGAAAATTCTCTATCGGTTTTTTACTTTCTCGCAACCGCTTACGCAGTAGAGAGAAAGTAATAATGATGTGCGAATAAAACGGCGAATTTTCGGCAGAAAAATTTTATTACTGGGCCGTGATAACCAAAAAGTGCATAAATCCAGATGCTAAATTTAGGGGGAAAATCCTGTAATACGTGGTGCGGCCAGAATTCATGTTTTCCGAGTCCTTGATACCGAAAAGTCGATTGACAGCAAAAGTCTATCCTTCTGTGAACAACACTAGCGGCTAAACCGTTCAGCCAATTTTCCCAAAAATTGATATTCTCATTTCTGATGTCGCGGCTCTTTGGAAATTGAAACGATATTTTAATTTTGGGGGCTACTTTACATAAATTTTGGGTATTTTCCAAATTTTCAAAAAAATGACTCCATCGTGTTTCATTAAATATTGTTGTTTGATACTGTAAAAGACATTTTTAAGAAAATGGTGTAGGCTTCACTTTTGTTGAACTGATTTTTCGAAAACTGCAAAAGTTCAAAATTTTATGGTGTCTTCCTACAACTAAAATATTAAAGATAGAGATGTTTTCCCTTAAAGAAATGAATTCCTTAACGATAAATTTTGAAATAAAAACATGTACAATTTTTCGAAAATTTGAGTACTTTTTGCGTAATTTTCGTTAAGTTTTGCGAGAAAGTACGTGCTGTTTTAGCACCACTAGTTTTGGCGGGTGGTGATGCGGCGACCGCCTTGTTGAAGATGGATGAGATTAGTGATGGGGAATTTTACCAGAACATCGATACATCGATGTTTTGACATATCGCTAAAGGGTTGTGTTAATTATAGACAAATAAGCTATTTCCTAACCATGTTTAATTATAGTATGTAAAAGGGTTTATTGTTTGTAAATTTTATTGTTTGGCTACCAGCAAGTTGGCTAGTGGAGTTACCACGAAAAACTACCGATCAGAGCAGCCGGCTGCAAGAATTCTCCGCCAGGCAGCCAGGCATTCGACCTAGCTGAAAAGCTAGGGTGGAAAATCCTACCGCCGTCAGAACTCGAACCTAGGACCTTCCAGTCAGAGGCGCTGCAGTGACATCAGTTGATGCACTGAGCTACCGCACTCGGTTACTGAGCGCAAGTGGCGTGGGAAGTGGTTAGGTTTAAACGTTGCTTGTTTGATATCAGGGTATGGATGCCTGATGATTGTAGATGGGATGATACGTACAGCATTAATTATTTCCGTGTGGTAGCATTGCCATCAACGTCCATGGACGGAGCGTGTGCTCTGCACTGCACAGTTTGATGGACGCACGCCACTCGCTGATTTAGATACTAATAACCTAAGAAATAGTTCAGTTTGTAATAATTCAGATTCATACGCCACAATGAAAATTAGGAGCACTTCAAATATCGCCCGTTCTATTTCCCTCCAACTTCTTCCCAAACTCCTTTCAATTTTACGTTGAAATCGATTATTACACATTGAGGGGTACGTCGTACGTACCACATTCGCCTGAGGATGACTTACCATCTTACGTGTTACTCTTTTGAACATTTAAAACCCACGAAAGACTCTAATCGAACGGGAAGTCAATGAGTCAAAATATAACAGCGATCAGCGATCACAGACCTTGAAAACAGTTGATACATGCGTGTCAAATTGCGCCCCGTATGGAATGCCCGGCACTTTTGCGAGCACGGGCGACTTCCCCTGACTCCGCTCTAATTTCCCCTTCAAATCCACAAAGGGGTGCACATCGAGGGGAATGGAAGAATGGCTTTACACGAAAATATTTTTGCCATATTTGTTCTTTCAAACAACCGAGATTTGAATTATGATAATATTCTTTACTATTTACTATTTCATGTTTTTCTTTTTGTATTCTTTGTACTTAAGACGTTCAGACGTGATTGGCACAACAATTATTTTGTGTCCACAGGAACCATTTACTGAACGAAGAGATTATATTAGAGATATTCCCCGCCGATGTCTATACATTTTTGTCAACAATCAGGCATTTCTTTGTTAGCGTAGCAAGCCATTCTTTGGATGTATGCCGGCGCCACTGTTGGACAACTGCATGAAGTTCGTCATTGTGATGAACGTCTTACCCCGCGTGACCTTTTTCATTGCGCCGAATAAAGCATAATCGCTAGGAGCTGACGGTGGCAGACGCTGAAAGAACTCCGCTATATATGCACAGCACTCTTCAACCAACACTTGGCACATCTCCAAACGCTTCTGTTTCTGTGCAAAGGTGAGGGTAGGGGACACCCATTAAGAAACGTCTTCTGCATCTACAAATCCTTATGGATGATGGTGTTGAGGGTCCCCGTGATAGACCTATTGACTTCTCTAATTTATCAAAAGTGATTTGTCTATTCGTCATTATCAATTCATTGACGCGGTTGGCGTGCAGTTGTAGGGCGTCCAGTACTTCGGTATTTTTCAGCAGTGTCCCTGCTGACTTTGAACTGTGATACCTACGAAAATACGAATCTGCAACTTTATGATGTAACAGTGCCCGATTACTCCCTCTCAATTTGTTTTCCTATTTAATTAATTGATTGTACATTTGGGCGCTATTATATCTACTATCTCAGGGGGTTTCATCTATTTCTTCCACGTGGGGTGAAAATATACCGCTCTACGAGGATTCGGCTAGTGAATACCTCTATTTATGTTAGGAATTTACTAATTTGTCAGTTAAATAATTTAGAAATAATAACACCTTTTTTACTGAATTAATATTCCACCGACCTGAAGTGTCGGCTGCTATTCATTTATTTAAATCTTTTACATCCTTTTTTCCTAATCATTTTTTTAATAAAATTCAGTTCTCATTTAAATTTACTCTTTTTACCTAATGAAAGATGATGGACATCGAAACTTTATGATACTTAATTCTTTTTATAATATTTACTTTTTTTTATTGACTAAGACATTCTTGGCCTTGAACAATTCAATACTGCGAAGTCTTTTAATGTTTAATTACTAAATGATGTGTCCAAATTCAACACACACAAAATTCAATAAACAATTTATTGGTTGAAAACAGGTACAGAGCTACAGTGCCGAAAATCCAGGAGAATGTACAGTGAAACGTAGCCGAGTTATCGTAACCAGAAGATGCACCACAAAATTGCCGAGTCGCTAAATCTCCGTAAAGGGAAGTCCGTTGTCGCAGCACTGTCGTCGTAATCACAATCTTCACACCGTACTATCTCGTGTCACCAACTCGTCACTCTTACTCCGCCGCTCACTCTCTGTCCTCTCTCCGGGCCACGGCCGGCTTATATTTTCCCCGGGCCGTAGACCCGCTGACTGGCAGGCGTAGTAGGGGGCGGGGGTTGGGCCTCGCCCCGCTCGCACAGGCGTGGCGGCCGCACACCGTCGAGCCTCGCTGGCCTGCGCTTGTCGCTGGCCGCTGCCGCCAGGGGCGGTAACGCCCTACTGTGGCGGCACATTCAAATCTGTGCGGCCGGTCACGACACTAAACTTCCCTGTTGCTGAGTAAACACTGCTCTCTAGACGATGAGAAGAATCATTCACCCACTAAGCGTCGTCCATCCCACCATTTCTTAAAGATCCACATTAATTTCGTGTCAGCATGCGTTTTTCCACCGTCCATCGTCCTACTTCCTTGTTATCTACCTTGCAACTCAATTTCGCATCTATAATCACGTTCCGTTTTCTACTGTTAACTTTATACAGTTTGCGGATATGATCTATATTCGATCACGATATATTCTGACTTAAAATTTATACAAACAATTTATTCTGCCAGTCACGGCCATACGTCCTACCTCTACGAGATCGAGACAAATTCTGACGCAAAATTTTCATCTATTAAGCCAGCTTCTTTCTGCTGTTCACATGTTATAATTGTTACTACCTGAGTCCGATTATATTGTCCCTTGTAACTAAGCTATCGGAATTCTCTTGTCTATTCTAACAATGTCGCTTTTATTAAATTTGATTATTTTTTCCAATATTTTAAATATATACTCGAACTCGTCTTTCTTGCTGTTTAATAACGTCTGACGTCAACAATGTTTCGTTTCTATTTTTCTCATATTTTCCCTTTCTGCCTATTATATTCTGTTGACATATTTTATATTTTATTCCAAAATACTCGTCAGGTATTTTGATCTATCTCAGTGATGACATCCCACATAGAACTACTAACGTCTTGTGCATGTCAGAAGCAGTCACCTCTTTCATCCACAGAAACCACACTATCCACAATTGCCCAATGTCCTAGACCTCTTGGAGTGATACGGGTCTTCAGTCATGCGGGTACCCAGAACCCGTATATGCGGGAATCGTAACGGGTCAAACCCACCCGCATTCATACGTGTACCCGTATCATACGGGTACCCGTTCAATACGGACACCCATACAATACAGGTTGATCGTATAATACGGGTCGAGCGGACAATATGGGTCGCAGGTGCTTTTGATAGACACGAACAAAAAGGGTTCTGTTTAATATTGTAAAGTTATCTATTTATGCCGAGGTTACCACATAATAAGCGAAGCAGAAAAGTAGGGGAACGAAACAATAAATCGAGAAAGGTCTTTAGGGCTCTCTGTGCTAATTCAATGTACTTATTAAATATTGTTCGTACGTTACAAAGTTGCTTAATTTATTTCAATTATTGTTGTTTATATTTTGAAGCATTTACAGTATATTTAAATTGTTATTAAATCGTAATTTAATAGTATTTTAGATTGTTATCTAATGTCCTTTCCGTCGAATTCATCCTTTCCGCCTAAACCATCCTTTCCGTCCAATGCGTCCTGCCATCCTTCCATTTTATTTTCGTCCATTTCATCCTGTCGTCCTTTCCATCCATTTCGACCTGTTAACTTTTCTTCCATTTCATTTTCGCCTATTTCGTCCTGTCGTCCTTTCTTTCATTTCGTCCTATCGTCCTTTCTTTCATTTCGTCCTGTCGTCCTTTATTCATTTCTCCTTCCCCTTCGTCATTTCCATCCTTTTGTTGATTTAGCCCTGCTGTCTTTTTCGTTCATTTTGTTCTTTTCATCCATTTTGTCCATTTCCTCCTTTTCGTCCATTTTGTCATTTCCGACCATTTCGTCCTGTTGCCCTTTTGGTCCCTTGTGAAAAGAAATTGTGTTATTGCAATAACAATTTAGACCAGACTCGCGACCCGTATTATAAGACCGACCCGTATTCTACTGTAGACCCATATGATACGGGTACCCGTATGAATGCGGGTGGGTTGGACCCGCACTTTTCTGAGACGGGCGGGCGGGCACGATGACGGGTCTGCGGGTATTAAGAGCTCTACTACGTCCATCGTTTCCTGTTTTATTGATGTTCACCAGCTTACTGGCAGCCGGAACATTTGCTGCTGAAATGAGCTTCTTATGAGAAGCATCCACACCATTTGGTGGCTGTAGACAGTACTATAATCTATCTCGATGATACATCGACACGCATTTCAAACTGCTACTTTCAGAAGTTCTAAGGGGAGTGCCAATCAATTTTGAAAAAACTAAATATAAACATTTTTGCCTAGGTGTAAGAAGATGTTTGAATGGCGAGTTCTTTCCGTGTTCTTGTCTTGTGTTATGTTTTATTAAATCATTTACTTGTAGCAATAATATGATATAAATTAACAAGTCTCTATAAGTTAACAATTCTAGCTTATGATCGGATAGCTTTTTTAGCAGATAAGAGATAATTTAATTTTACTCTCAATTGACGCTTTGAAATCGAATTGATGTGTTATTACATTTTAATGGATCATTTCTTCGCATTAGTAGAGGAAATCGAAATTAATGAAGCAAAATTTGGGGCAATAAATGTCAACTGACTTCTCGAAAAAACTGTTATGGATCTTGTATCCAGTGATGTACCGCCACTTCCGAGCATTTGTACAACCCTTACTTTTAACTCTCGCGCCAGTTCCTCTGGACGCATTGCCCGCCAATTCGAGTACGCTGTTACCTTATCTGTGACATTGACATGCCTGATTTGAGACTGTGGTAACAGAGTAAACTCTGGGACTGAGATGGTGCTACACGGCACAAAGCGATCGCTGGTACTGACGGCCCAGCAGTCGCCCTGACCCGCACATCAAGCTGTCCCGCTCTGTTCGCTTCTTTGGCGAACGATAATAGTTTTCATCGGTATTATTAACTGTGTTATTGACTTCTCCTACAGACAATTTAATTTTGTTGAACATTACGTGGGTGCAAGCAATATTGTATGCGAAAACAATATTGACATGGAGTAGTAAATTTTTGGCTACAGTGGTCCTTTACGGTCTCGCCTTGGGCAGAACATTCACACCTCAACGCGGAGTCTACTGTGTTGGATGTGGTAGCATTGCAATGTGGGTGACGGGAAGGGGACTGTGTACGTCATGGCGGAAATACATGTCAGAACTACTCTTTGGCGACACTCCGTCTCCACAAGGAATCCCACGGCAAACGGTTGTTTCATTCATTGATTTATGATTCCAGGCGCGTCAACTGTTAAGGTCATTAGTCCCGTATGCGTGCATATTTTGGCGCGGAAGGTGGATGTGATATTCGCCCGCTGGATGGCGAGACCCTATGTATGAAGTGAATGTGTGAAGTGTATGTATGAAGTGAAGTGAAGTGGAGTGCCATGGAAGCTTGCACGGTGAAATGTTTATGTTAATTTGTAAAGTGTGTAAAATTTGTAAAACTCCGGCATTCATCGACCTCCACTATCTACTTTTCTAATGGCGGAGCTTAGCATCGCCTTCTCACTGCCTGCATCTTCAGGCTAACGACGTGAGCGGCGCCGCGAGACTCGCGGCCCGAATGGTCGTCTTCGACACTCCACCAGAGATCACGAGGACCTAGCCATCGTGACTCCCCCTGCGGGGGCCGTATACCGGTACAGTTACCCCAGTGTTACTTACATTGATCGCTACAAGACCTTAGCACTTGAAAGCTAGGGTCATCTCGTGGCGCAGAGCGAAGTCGCTCGCCTTTCACCACAGAGGTCCGCCTTCGATTCCCGGATAATCTCATGTGAAATGGTAGATCCGAAGAAGATGGTGAAAACTGCCCCCAAACCAAATCGATAATTGCGATGTTCATATAAAACAGAATAAAAAGTGCCGTAGATTCCCAAAAAATCAGCCTCCTAGCGCAATCTGTTAGAGACATACGAGAAACCAGTTTTTCATGTTTTATTTTTTCTCATCTTCTATTGCATGTATCAGTAAAACATGAAAAACACGTTTCTCATTGTATCTTTGTGACATATTGCCCTAGAAAACTGATGTTTTTGGAATATACGGCATTTTTTATTCTCTTTCATACGAGCATCGCGATTATCGATGTCGTTTGGGGGCTGATTTCACCACCTCATCCGACTATACCCTTTGTTCCAACAAAATAAATTTGTCTGTTTCACAAGGGCTGGTCCAACCCCTGTGAAGTTTCCTAAACCCGACCCCTATCCTTATTCCTTCCCGATTCTGTCCGCTGGGTAGTGACGCAGGAGCGCGTGTTAGGAGGCGCGTACGTGGAGATGCTACCTGGCGGTCCTCTTCACAACTGACTGCGACGAGACGTGACGGGTATGACATAATATTAATAATGTTAACGGAGGATTACGCCGAAATTACGCGCTGTAAATTAATGGAGGATTACCCCGAAAGCGCAAAGCGCTCATCGCCTCCCAAGGGGCTTGGAGACGCGTTGCGTGAATTGTAGACGCAACATATTTAAAAAAAGGTGCCCTTAACCCTTCGACTCTGTTTGCCCTTTACTTACGTGAACTCTGTTTGGGATCAGTTTTCACCCCACACCATTTACCTTTATTTCATGCACGGATCCTATTTTTAATTATTAATTAAGAAAATGATGCTATTTATTTGCTTCATTTACCATATCGTTCTAAAAACAATAATATTTTCCAGAAAAAACATTCTAGCATATCCTCATATCTCTTCATAGGTGTCTTGCATACCTGCATGAAAATGTCTGATAGAAAGCTAGTAACTCGTCATAGACTAAAACGCCAGATTTTCATTCAGAAATAACAACATATTATAAAACGGAAATTGTCGAGTTTTTAGAATTTTTCTCACAATTTAGATGTGTAAGGTGGAATCTGTTTTTGAAAATTTCTGACCCCAGCCGCAAAATTCAAATTACTTCGAACCAAGAAAACTTTAAAAAATGAAAAGTTTACAATATATGTAAAACTGTACATAAATAGCACATCTAAAAGGAGAAGTTCGAGTGAATAATGTTCAGTGTGTTGCACAACATTATTTGCGCCAGGGAAAAAATACCCCAAATAGAGTCTTATGGGTTAAATAAGTTTAAAAAAAGAATATGAAACTCTGGAAACTTACGCAGGAAGTAAGAATACCAACTGTATCTTGCAAAACTGAAGTAAATAAGTACAATTTTTTGGCGATTATTAGAAAATTTAAACTCAGGCACGTATGACTATCAAATAAATGTAAATGTTAATTGTCCACAACGATCGATGTTTCCAGTCTGTCGAATGCTGAAAATTTCATAAACACATTCGAAACTATCTTGGGAAGAAAATAATTTACTTCACAACATTGCTTACTATACATTTCGGACAAAAATTAGCCACCCATTTTCATTATGAATAATGAAAGATGGTGCTCAGAGGATGAAGCTCAGCCACGTAGAGAGCGCCACCACTTAATTTTTACATTTTAAACGTATGTACGGAGTGATATTCTTAGCAGTGAGAAAATTATGTGATGCTGCGGCAAAAAAATAGCAATTTTTCGATGGAAAGACTCGTATTGTGGAATCCTGATTTAGATAAACAGTAGTTTCAGTAGGGGTCAGCAGAAGGTAGCTGGGAAGAGGGTAATGGAAAAGCGTAAAGCTAGCCCAGACAAATGACATTAGAAAAGTAACTAGTTCGATAAATACTATGATCTGAGGAAGCACTACTGTTTACTTTCTCGCGTATTATATACGTAATACAGAGAAAGTTACGTAATGCTGCAACGTACAACGGCGATTGTCGACAGAAAAATTTGTATTGTAGGACCCTGATACAGAAAAAGAGGAAATAATTCTTATTCCTATGTGCAGCAAATAAGTTCCTCCATCGCTTCAGTTGTCAGAACCACAATTTGTGGGTTGTTGAACAAATTCGGTAACGGCGAATGTCCATCCGTCTGTCTGCGTTACTGCCTAAACCGTGTGAAGGATGCTCACCAAAACTGACACACTCCCGTTAATCTGACTGATGTGGCGACCCCTAGAATTTGAAACCGATATTTTAATTTTAGTGGTAATTTATATGAAGCCTCAAGGACGTGTCAAAATGTTTCTAAAATATTCTTCAAAGTTTTCGGTTAATTTTTTATCGAATTTATTAAAAATGGCGCATATCCGATTTTCGTTGAATTTTCTGAATTTTCAAAATTGCAAAAGTTGAAAATTATTTCGTCTTCTGCAACTTCAAACATAGAATGTTTCCTCTGAATAAAATTTGTACTTCAAAAATAAGTTATTTAATGAAATAACGTACATTTTTCAAAATATGAGTACTTTTCACGAAATTTTCCGTGAAATAAACGCAATTTGAAAGACAAGAATTTCTCAAAAATGTACCAAATTTATCCTTCATCATTTTGTGGATATTACCAAATTCACTGACTAACATGACATAAAGCCATTGTGAGGTATTCATTTGATTTAAAAAAATTAGAAACTAAATTTTATCTCCCTCCTAATTAATATGTATGTTTCGCGCGTTTTAATACATTATTGCATTTATGATGTTTTGTTACTGTGTTATATAAGAATATTGTCATTGTTATTCTTGAGCATTGAATGTGATGCTTTTTGGTAAATCATTTTGTGTGGTTTTGTTCAAGAGCATATTTGCTGCTGCAGGCCATTCGTTTTAAAGGATATCTGCAATACAAATATTAAAAAGAAATACTGGAATTTCGGAAAATGAAACGGTTTTTATTGTACAAATCTTGCCACATAGATCTTAGATGCGGATACGTTTTGAAAATAATACTCTCTCTCTCTCTCTCTCTCTCTCTCTCTCTCTCTCTCTCTCTTCTCGGACGCACATATACTTCCTCCAAAACGTGACTTTTGACGAAAATCTCAAAATCGATTGTTTGGACGATTGGGTCTACGCGAAGGTGTACGTTTCGCTGGAGGGAGACGTCTCGACTCCTGACGTGATCACGACTAATAAATTCTAAGTGAACAATCATTCCGAATTCAAATCGCTACACGAACCTTGAGGCCACTACACAGGCGGGGATCGAGAAGAGACCCGCCCAATAGTCAACTAAACGGGAGGTCCATGTTGCCCCCACCCCCATACCGTCGCCGGCTGTGGCCCGCAGTACACCCGAAAAGCGTGTTGGGATGTTCGCGGATCCGCCCCCTGTCTTTTCGGCCTCGGGTCGGGGCGTAGTTCGGAAGAGGAGTGGAGTTGTATGGGGTGGAGGGGGGGAGTTAATGGAGGGGAACCGCACCACCATCCACCGCCACACCAACGTTCACCGCCACCGCCGCCACCCGCTCGGTATCTTTATGGTGCGCTAAAACGGGAAGCTAAAATCAATATCTCGGTCTCTCTTTCCTCTCTCTCGCTCTCGTGGCGCCGCCTGCCTGTTGTGGCTCGTCTGCCACCGACGCCGCCCCCGCCACCACTGGCGCTGCCCCGCCTTCGCCGTGGCCGTCTCCCGTGCTCTCGCTGCCAATGCCGCGGTTGATTCTTCGCTGCGGTGACTGCCGAAGCTGTCCTCGTCGCCGCCACCCGCATCGCCCATGTCTTTATTTTCTCCGTCATTGACGTAGTGCGAGTCCCTGCGGTATCATTCTGCCTTCTCACCATCGCCAACACATTATTATCTCATCTTCCTTCATCCCTGATGACGTCATTGTTGATTTCCTTAGCACGTGTGATCGCCTCATCTGAAAACATTCCTCAGTCAACTCAAAGTTCGAGGTGAAGAGTAGTATTTCTGCGAGGTCACTTTCATTACTGACAATGGGTTTACTTCTGGTAATGTTCTTTTTTTACAGCACTGACATTAACTCTGTCTGAATCATTTCTGCCAATAACACGGTAGCAGTCTGTCGCAGCTCTCATCAATACTTGCAGGGTCGTATTGTTCACGTACGTTGTCACCGACACCATCCCCACCATCGAACAGGCATCCCCGTTGCTGCTGTTGTGTTGAGTGCCCTCAAGGTCAGGCTCGGTACCTGGCTTTAACAGCGTGGAAGGGTAAAAATGAATAACATCAAATTGAACTGAAAGGCAGGTAGGGTGAAAGGTGAAGCGACCCTTTCTTCCCGAACAGAAAAAGGGAGAAGCAGTGCTGTAGCCGGTTGAAAGAGACGAGAACATACGCAGCATTCGAAAGTGAGGGAAGGGAATAATGGAAATAAAAACGAACTGGTGATAAAACAAAAGGGCGCGAACGGCATCGATGGAAACGGAGAAAAACGATATGCCCAGTTGGAAATGTAGGAAGGTAGTCTAAACCTGAAATTTAAGACGTCTGTGAAAATACCTCTGAACGGGCTAAGGATATTGATCCCCGAAAGTAGTATAAAACGGGTAAAAGGGATGAACGAATAAAATTCACGTCTTTTGAGAATCTCACGGGCAATTTCTCCATTCCTTTCTATTAAAGTAAAATGTTTAACGCAATATATAGTACCTTGTCATGTCTTCCTTAAAAATATTTGAAACAAACCAATTAAAATTAAACCTGGCGACCCAGCAGCCCAAATATCATGGAGGGGGGATTAGAAACAACAAAAGAGCAGACATGAAGCTTGCCCCGTTGAAAAGTCGGCGCATAAAAAACCGTAGACCGTAGAAGGGGTGGTGTGGTGGGGGGAGCGCCGTCGGAGCGTAGGCCGGGCGGGAGACGGGGGGCCGGCGGCGGGCGGCCGGCTCGGCGGGCGCCGCGCTCGGCACCTTGGCTTCGGGCGGCGCGGTGCGGCGAGGGACGTGCGAGCGAGAGGGAACGAGGCCGCGCCGGGCGTGCGGGAGAGAGGGAGGGGGACGAGGCGGACCGGCGCGGCGCAGAGGCCCCCCCTCCCCCGCCGTATTATACTGGTGGAGGAAACCGGGCCTTCGCAGTGCCAGTGTTCCTACCGCGGCGGGAGCTTCGTCCGTGGCGACGCTCTCTGAACACCCGGTGTGTGTGTGGCGAGACCGCGCGATCCCGTGTCGGCGATTCGGCGCTCATCTCACGTCGTGTCCGTCGCGTGCGCGGACGGCGCGAGCTGCACACGCGTGCTTCTACCCGTCTGTTCTGACAGCGGTCAAGCAAACACGACCTTTCCCCTCGCCTGCTGTGCATGTGCGACACCGACGACGTCCAGTGTGTCTTGTGAAAGTGCGTGGGTCTATTCATGTGCAGACACAACACACCGCCCCGCGTCGTTTCGTCTTGAGTGCGCGTGAGAGCTGTCTGTAGTGGTGCGTGCGTTCCGAGTGTGTATACATTTACAATTCGTCTGTGTACGAGCATGAAGCGTGTTTAGCGTGTGACACAGAATCACACAAACAAAACGAAACCCCCCACAGATTTAACAATTGCGGCGAAGAGTCGTTTTCCTTTTGACCCGCATGCAAATAATGCTGCCGCGATGCTGAAAATTCTTCGGAGAGGTAGTGCCCGTTACTTGCTGTTCAGTGGCGTGCTGCTGACAGTCCTCGTGTGCCTGTACTATGCGAACTACAACACGGCAGCCAATTCCACGGCGACGGTAGCGTCTCGTGAGCTGGCCGGCGCGCCGGCGGCGGCCGTGGCGGCGGTGGCGGACGGGGGCGGCGCGGCGGCGGCGGCGGGCGGCGTGGCCGGGGCGTCGGGGGCGGCCAAGGCGGACGGCGCGGGCCGAAAGGACGGCGGGGGCGGCGACGGCGCTGGCGGCGCCCGTGGAACGCGTGCCGTGGGGCCGGGGCGGCGCCGGGGACGCCGCCGCGGCCCCCGACGCCGCCGCCGCCGCCGCCGAAGAGGAATGGATGGAGCCCGACTCCACCATCAACGAGGAGACCTGCCCCATCATGCCCGGAGCCACCACGGACGTCGACACCGTGGAGCAGTTCAAGAAGTTCGAGTTTCAGGTAGATACACGCGCTGCCACTCATTTGCGGCGAATCGGAAACGGACCTCGCTTACTCGAAATAATACGAACAATTCACTGTTATTCAGATGCATAGGAACGTACAACACTCGTACTTTACGGTTAGTTTCAAGTCACGCTGTTCTCTTAGTCAAACGTCCACAATATGTGTTAACGTAGTCCGAAAAATACTTCAATTGGGTTTCGTTGAAGCAACAAATAACGTGATAAAACTCGTTCTTTGGATGAATCATTGCTTATGTATTTCAAAGGAAGTGGTCATATGGTAAGAAACTGGAATATCAAACTAATATTAACTGGTTCATTATGGATTTGAAGATGCAATTTGTCAACCCGTCGTGTTGTTGTTCCTGTCACAATTGACATTTAAATTGTATGAGACATTACGTTTTCGTATTGAAAATGAGGTGTGGTTGATCAGAAACGTGCCGATTCTAGCTTTCTAGGCAAAAAGTTTATTGTATCACGACTTGCTTAAGAATTTGTTAACCTACATGATCTACACAGTTTAATTTTTTTCAGAGTTCCTCGTTTGTTACACGTGGATGCATATTGCAATTCATCTCAACGTAATTCAATGTTTGTGTAGCGGCACTTCTCAAGATAGCTCATGCTAAACTGTTTTATTATTCACATGTTATTGTGCGTAAAATTTTCATGTTGAAACTAAACATTAGGACACCCGAACATACCCAGATTTGAATGCTTTTTATTGGTCGTAGTTCTGCTTCCTTAACTTTCGTAATTGGCATTATCTATTCTGCCGAACCTGTTTGTATCTCGTCAGATTGCGTCGTCGCGACTCCTCAGCGCTACGGAAGACTGAACTCGGCTATGACGTCTTTTCAGAAACTTGAATGAATGGCAGCTTAAGTTTGAATCGTCGAATGAAGATAAATATTACTTTATTTTCGGGTTTCCATCAATACCAGTATGGTTTTTTGTTTGTTTCGAGTATTGTATTGTGTGTTTGTAATTCGCCGAAGGGTTCATGTCAGTGACTCTTTATAGCCAACAAATCTAGTAATTTTAAATTCAGGAAAAGGCAAAAGGTAAAGTTGATGATGATTCGTATGTCATAATGAACCGTTTAGATTAAATCTAGTAAAGCGCTCCTTCAAAATTTCGTAAATTATCGTATTTTACCCCACAAAATATTGGTAACACAGTAGTAAGTTACAGTTCACTAATATGAAACTTAGAAAGTAGCTTTCAGTAGAAATAACTTTTAATAGAAACGTACACAACAAAATGCTAATTTAATCTGTGAAGTAATGTCATGGATGGCAAATAAAATATTTTATTGCGCCGATGAGAGAGTACTAAAGTCGTTTTCTGAAATAGGCAACTGATAGAGAAATGTAGGTGAGGAACACAGCGTATGTATGAACTTTCAGCGTTATATTGCCAGACTCTTTCCACTTTTGTGTTTTTTTCTGTGTCAACATCCACAGTCATTTGGAGAGAGATTGGAATTTTATGTTCCTGTATGTGTTTTCCAGTATTGGAACCACAGACCGATCCGATGACATTGCCGCAGTGGGCGATATCTGTGCGACGATCAAGCCGGAAAGACAAACGTACACATTCCTTTCGACTAACACGTGATCATGTGTGCATACTACTGCCTCGTAGCTTGTAATGGCTATTAGTTTCCTTTGATTTAGTACGAGAGAGCTTCAGAGTACAGGAGATTACATCGTCATCTCAAAATGCGGCCAAAATAGACTCCCATCTTGTAAACATCGCATCGAAAACTTCGCCAAACGTTTATAAAATATTTAAATTTGTTTGTATGTTGCATTTTGTGAGGAAGATTATGGGCTACATTTCTTAAATAAGTTTTAATTATGTAAAAGTCTTCTCCTTGGGCATATATGATACCCCGTGTGCATCACATTCTCTTTCATTGGGATGAAAAATTCTAAAAATTTGAATGATACGATTTGTATCGCGGAACCCCAGTTTCGAAAAAAAGTCGAACGATTTATTAACAAGAGATAACTAATAATATAATTGTACTAATAAAAATTTCAATTTGTGTAGTGTGACTACGGTAAAAGGTAGGTATTTTGGTAAACCATTTTATCTGTTTTGAAATGGTGAAGTTTAATTTATCGCAATTAATATGCATATCGTAATAATAAATGAGAATCAGGCATGATCTCTTTTTCTTTTATGTTTCGATAGAGCAGTTCATATTAAGGAAATGTTACAGCTACTCGTTTGTTTTTGTAATTAATCAAAAAAATTATTATAACTTCACTTTATAGTTAAGATATATCATACTCAATACGTCTACTTTCTATTTTCCAGTACTGAAATAAGCCATAATTTTGTCACTTTAACATTTTTTTTATTATTCTCTTAAATCTCAAACGGCTACGCATGTTCATAAATTAGTCAAAGATTTCCTAATTTTAACCACGGTGGTCACTTACCACAGATATGTACACTCTTCGATACTTTTATGTTTGATAAACCTATAAATTCTGATGAACGTGTGGCTATATAAAAAAAAGGCTTGGCGTACCAGTTAGCCAGGCAATACTTGCATCTCACCTACAGATCCGTAGCTATTGACCTTACTACTTACTTACTACCACCATTGACTTTTAATATTGACAGTTTTTATATAAAATTCTATAAAATGCATAGTTTTAATTTTTAATTAAATATTTTTACAAATCTGGTTTTAAGGTAGGCCGAAACTTGTTTATTATTTTAGTTTTACTATATTCTTTCATTTCTAATGTTTTAGAAATTTTGTTTCAATCTTCACAACGTGATCGTAGTATCTTTAATAATTATTTTAAGACTTCATTATTGAAAAAGATCAGAATATTTTTACAGTTAAAACGATATAACACATTACCATATTCCTTAAAATTTCTGTTGTAAACTCGTGTAGAACAACTGCCATTGAGCGAAAGATCTCTAGCAGAAATAAATCAGGATTACAGTGGCTCTTTCAGATGTATGTTGAATAGCGTTCCGTAAAAAACGAACTTTGCATTTGATTCGCCGATAAACTGTTGTCTACGTAAGTTCTTCCGAAAACCCAACAAAACTAAAGGTGAAATGCATTAAAGAATATCAGTGATTTCCTTTCTTCTGTCAAGAGGGCACAAATGTGACAGAAGAAACGCGTGGCCTTTTTCGAAGAAGCTTATTGAATTCACTGTCACCACAACACGGCGGGGGCTTGGTGATTCGCGCGAGTCGATTGTTTATGAAAGAAATTCATAATTTTTACGAATAAATTCAGTGCAAATTAAAACCGATGTGAAGCGCTTTAGTAACTTCCGTTTGTGCATCAGTGATCCGTGCATGCGTGCATAAAGCATACAAATGTTGATGAAATTTGTGAATGGTTTTGGCTATTCCCAAGCATCTGCTCGGGGAAGCCTGAGACATTATTTGGTGTATTCTCTTCCAGGGTTTCTCAAACCTGGATTCATGTCCCCGTAGGAATACGCGACAGGTTTCTAAAGGAATACGAACAACTTCCATTGGAAGATTGAAGAAGAAATTAAACCATTCACTTTAATAAATATTAAAATTGTCTCAATAATTTAGATGAATAATACTCAAATACCCTTCATGAAGGGAAATTTCATCGTTGTATGAACACGTAAACGTGCGTGAGGGTACAATCTTTATATATTTTGAGAACCCCCTAATTTCATAAGCATCGACAGAAACAATTTGTTTGCGAGATGGTATGAAATTCATTGCTTGGGTATATATCGACTAGTGCTGGAAGAGCTTAAAATGTAGGAAGTGATGTGCAGTTGTGGGTGAGGAGCTGCACAGTCGCGGCGAGCGGAAAGAGGGTTGCGGTCGTCGGAAATAGAACTGATGAGCTAGACCTAGTCGTCGAGGGATGAAGTCATCTGTATTTATCTTTCCGGAAGTGCTACATCTGTCAAGTCGTATGTAAGCTCAGAATGGGGAAATAAATGGAAAAAACTGTTATTGTTAGTGTATCAATCGGTCTAGTGTATTAAATTCCAATAATTAAAACATTTGATAACACGCCTGCGATCTTTTCTACGGAACTAGATTAAACGTATTTCTGAACCTGATTTTAGTATGTTGAATTCTATCTCTGTGTGTGTATGTGTGTCTGTGTGTGTGGGGGTGCATGCGTGCGTGCCCGCGCACCACACACGCGAGCACACATGCGCGCGCACACCCAACACAAACGCACGCACACATGCGCGCGCACACCCAACACAAACGTGCGCACACACTTACAACACCGTCCTGTGTTCAGAGAGTTTATTTTTGTCTTTGGTTCTCGGGTTATGGGTGATCTCGGAGAGACCCTGTGAGTGCGATGGACGAGTGTGGATATTACTAGAGCCCGCAAGTTTGGCAAAATGCCTTTTTATAATGGTTAGAATTTTATGACTTGCACTTCTGGAGTTGTTTTAGTAAAAATTTTATTTTGCATTTTTTGCCTGCTTTAGCTTCTGTTGCCTATTTTTGGCATTTTGCCTTCTTTGTCCTTATTTATGGCCTTTTCTGCCTTTTTCGTTATTATTTTCCACTTTTCCCCTCCTGACCCTAATCTCTCTCAAATTGGAAATATACCTGCTATCATGTTCAACATGAAGGCACGGTCGTGTATTGTCTTTCTGTGCCCGCAGAGGCTCCAGTGTCAGGTTGTGTTAAAAATCTAAGAGGGAAAGAATAATGATGCCATTTAAGATTTTTGATATTTATATCGATGCTTATTCACTTTTTCTCTCACGAGAAATCTCATCCTATGTTTGTGAATGGCGTGGATCCCTTTTGAAGACAGAGCTCTCTGTACATGATTATACCCTTCCTAGTTCCTTCTTGTTCTCTCTTCGCATCCGGCGATTACATTGTGACATACCGATATGTCACGTTAAAATAAATTAACATTTATTTGGAGACAATATGGTGGAACATGCATTACGAAATATCACGAGAGCTAGAGCATAGCAACGACCGTGAATAAACAATGTAGTTTTTGTTTTTTCTAAATGCATTAAGAGATGGGTTGATGCCGAAAGTAGAAACTTTGGGATTGGGCGGAGAAGTTTAGACGGTCAAATGTTATGAAAAAAATGAAGGTAGTTTAATACGAAGTCTTCGAGGGATGAATCATGCAGAAAGATTTCATTCTGCTCTGAAACGCGCTTCTGAACTGTTCGTAGATATTTTCATGTGGAAGCAATATTGAAGTATAAATTGGAACTTTGTCGGGAGTAGTAATCAAGTTCGGGACTATGTCATAGGACGTAATCGGGACTGGTAATTTTGATAGTTTGAGAACAGCTTGGATAGGGGCAGAAGAGGATTCTTGGAACTTTGGACTACGGCAAGATCGCAAGATATTTCGACTGAGAAGTCTACGAGGGACATCAACGAAGAAAAGATAAGTTAACCGCGGTGTAAAATTGTAAATTGAAAGAGATCATGATCAAAGGCCTAATTTAAATTCATTAAATTGTTTGATAAAAAAGTAAAAATAAACTTTGTTAAATTTTGTTCTTTAGAAAAGAAAGTGATTTTTCATTTAGTCAATCCAAACAGAAATGAACTAGGAATAGAAACATTCTATTTCAGATTCCCAGCTGCGCTGTATAGTCTAGCGGATCCTATAATCCTTTATAGAGGTAATAAGGATTATAATTATATCGTGACCCATTGACCCAGCAAGCCGGACGCTAAGATCTTTAGCAGATATAGATGTAGAGAGAGAGGAAAATTTTGGTATATCACAACATCAATGCGAAGAACAAAACATAAAATTCCGTTTTCAGTGCTACCATTTCAAGCTTCAAAACGGAGCTCACCATACCATTTCATATAGGGTCGATCGATATTTCGATACAGCGTCGCGAGTAAAATAAATTTGTAGACGTCAACCGGATGGGTAAGTGCGATCAAGATTACAAAGCAAAGGTAGTTTCCTTCCATTTGGGTGCTAATGTAAATTTTAAAGTGGCGAATAAAGATGCGAATCATTTATTTATTATTTTTAC
Source organism: Teleogryllus oceanicus (assembly GCA_964035755.1). Classification (NCBI taxonomy): domain Eukaryota; kingdom Metazoa; phylum Arthropoda; class Insecta; order Orthoptera; family Gryllidae; genus Teleogryllus; species Teleogryllus oceanicus. The sequence continues at coordinate 73,947,789 of CAXIVR010000012.1, forward strand.
ACTAATTACTGTTAAATGTTGATATTTTTAATGTGCCCTGTGTTTTACCCTTTACTTTAGCCTGAATAAATGCGTTTTTGCACTCCTATTTTAGGTAAATAAAATGCCTGAACTTCCTGGCTCTAATGATTATCCTTTGGATGGGTTCGAGAGACCCGCGTCTCGCTACATGCAGGACGAAAGGAGCGACAAGAAATAGCCTAGTACCACAGAATAAGCAAAACTCTTGACCATGTAATGACGTTGAAAGAGTTCAGTTAATAAATAAGTGGTAACAAATCTTCACGAGATCGATTAAAAAAAACAATAAAAATTATATCGATGTCTGAAAATGATTGCTGCTGTGCTTCTCGAATAAATAGGATAGGATCCCACTTTTTAGAATAATAATGAATTGAGCACAATGTGTGATACAAATGAAACAACGTGTTATTATTACTTGATTGAAAGATACGGTTCAATTCCATCGCGCTGTTTTTTTTAACGCCGGTAGGTTGGTGAGGGTTTACACCGACGTCCCCTGTCTTCAGTGATAAACTCCGCCATCTTGCACCCAGACAACTTCACCTACCTATCCGCCTATCACACCTAATTGCCCTTAGGTTCACAGTGGTTGGTTCACATTGGCTACTTGCAGGAGATAGGGTCTGTCTTTTCGCTGTATTATCGCATTAAACTGCTCTTTTGATGTAGCCTCAACTATATTTCTTTCTGGAATCGAAATCTGTTCTGAGAGAGGACATTAAGTACGGAAGAATTGCAATCTCTCTTTAACACTCGCACATCAATGCCGTTCCGGTGCCCAGATATCAAAGAAGGGGGTCAAAGTTTTATGTACGAGGCATGTTTTTAAAGTACCCTTTGAAAAAAAAACTAGTAAAGAGTTTGACTTTCAAATCAAAATGTATTTTTACACGAAAGCGTTTCTGAACTATTTTTGTACATTGTCACCATTGTTGAGACATTTGTCATGGCGGGAAACTAACTTTTCCGTTTCGTTTTCCGTCCCAGAAAGTTGTCAGTGAAGGTAGCCACCGTCTGAACACCGTGTTCTTTTTTCTTTTTCCTTTCGGAAAATGTGCTGCGGTTTGTGAAAAACTCATCATAAAGCATTCTTATTGTGAACCATGTGTTTTCACGAATTTTTCATTCACTTTTTCAACCAACTGAGGTTAAAGGCAGTCAATAAATTACTTTCTATAATTACTTTATCAAGCAACCTATCATTGACAACAAAAACAGCCCACTTCGTACTTCGTGAAAATTGGATCGTCTATCATTGATTTGACTAACCCACTTTCTCACGGTTCTATCACTCATTAGCTTCAGTAGGAAATGTCTCATTATTGGCACACTGTCTGCGTTGCGACGAACGTTAGCTATAAAGTATTTAAATGTAAATACGTATAGCAGAGCATTTGAAATATGGATAGATATGCCACACTTGTAGATGATCATGACACAGGATTACAAATAACAAGCGGTGGAATTATGGGAATTATCGGACGATTTCGGGTACAACATTCGTGTATCAGATGAAATAAGTGGGACGATTTCGCTCGCAGTCCGGTGGAGATCATTCGGTGCCCTGTCACCATAGCCTAAGGCCAACTGCCGATTTTGGCCGAAATTTCCTTTTCGTTCAATGTGGCGGATTCGTTCCTACAAGTACTGGTGAACGGAAACGGTCATAGTGAACCCGAATGAGCTCCTCCGACAGCATCCAAAAACGCCATCTGTCGAACGAAAATCTGTTTCGTTTGGTTGTCTCCGTACTGTGTCGAAATTTCGGTGGAAATCGGCTCCCTTTAGACCGCCGCCTGAGCAGGCAGTGTGGGGGCGACCGCATCGGCTTTTACCCACAGAGCCTTTCGAGCTCATACTCGCTGGCTCCGCGGTCCCCTGGTGCAGGTAGTGATGGCAAATTTTACCAAAATATCGATATATCCAGGTTTCGACTCATCTCTGAAGGGTTTTCGATGTCGATGAAAACGTCGACGAAAAGTATCGTGTTTAAAATCGATGTTTTAATTATAGACCAAAAATTTCCTATCCATTTGTAACAGTACGTAAAACGGATATATTTTATTGTTTGGTTACCAGCATGTTAGTAGTATGTTAATAGAAATCATCGAATGTAAAGAATAAAATTAACAATAAAAAAACACCCTGTTTCGTACTTTACCCTTTACTCACTTCCATTCATACACCGTCGTAGTAAAACCATGTGAAATTCCCTCAGATTGCACAGGCGAAATGTGCAGCGTGATGAAGAGGATGACGCAAAACAAGGATATTGCTGTAGATTGCTGCTACTCTGCAACGTTCCTAAACCTCTTCATTAAAAAAAGAAATAAAAAATAAAAACATACATGTTTTTGCAAGAAAATATCGATGTAAAGAAAACCTCGAAAGCAAAATATCAATGCATCGATGTTTCTGGTGAAAAATGGCGATGTTTTTCGTCATCCCTAGGCGCCGGGCCCCGGCAGGGAGACGATGCGATGTGGCCATCACCTTGTGGAAAACTCTAACAGGAAATTCTGACGAACGTTAAAAACCTACTCTGAGTGAATCTTATGCCTACAAACATATACAGTGTGTCCAAGGTGGAAACAATGAAACTTCAAAAATAAGCCTTAAAGATCATTTTAAGCACATTTTGTCTAATGAATTCCTTCAATATTTCCAATGGCTTAGCTCCGATTAACACTCAAAAGTTGGTTTGAAAAAATGCTTTCTATGCAAAAATTTGCATTTCAGAAACGTATAAACAATCCATAAACATGTAAATTGGTAATTACATACAAAAGAAATGAATATTTGGCCACAAAGGAAAATAAATACAGAAAGAAAAAAACACCTAATTTATACAATTCAATTGCTTTTTTAAAATTCTCAGTTACTTTTTTTTGTAAACAAATACCTGAATTTATTTTGTAAATAATAATAAATTTGCATGTTTCTGAAGTGCTGTGTTACTCTAATGCAAGTTTTTGCATAGGAAGAGTTTCTCAAACCGACTTTTGAATCCTTATTGTGGCTCAGCCATTCGAAATATCTAAGAAGTTTATTAGACAAAATATGCTTTAAATAGTCTTAAGAGCTTATTTTCGAAGTTCCAATATTTCCTCCCTCTACATTCTGTATAATAAAGCTTTAAAGAAAATAATTTTTATGTCCCTCCTATTCGGTTCCCAGTGAACGGTTTTAAGCAAGTGAGATAAAAAAATAGTAGTAGTATTAATTGAATAGATCTCAGCTTTCCTTTATTAATAAAAAGCTACGAAAGTTGTGTTGTTTGAAATGCGCGGCTAATAGAATGGCGTTATGTGCAACCTCGCAAGTTCATGGGAAATGGAAGAGCAGTCGATCTTGCTTAGAGAACATCGTGTTGTGTGGTCGTTGAAACGATTGTTTGTGACTATATTGTAAGTTCTTGTTCAATGTAATCAAAGAGGTGAGGTAGTTGATTATTATTTGGAATGTGTATTTCATTTTGTTACATACATTAAGGTTAGGTTGATAGCAGGATTTGCTGTTATAGGCGAAAACAATATCCATGTGCAGATCTTGATCAATATAAAACAATGTATATTCATGGATATGCAGTCTTTTCTGTCGTAACTTTCCTACAGGCCTTCCTTCTGTGCGATGTAATCGCACGAGTTCAGCTAGTATAATTTAATTGTCATACAGCTGATCGTGGTGAGGTGGACAAAGTTGCCGCGTCGGAAACCACAAACCACGTGCCTTCCGCCGACCGCGGCGAGAAGCACGCGAGTGAAACAAGCAATAGAAGACACTCGTTTGTTTTCAGATTTGTTATGGCCACAATAGAAGGGTTCTGTTTGATCTTAGCCATGTAGCATACCAAGTTGTTGCTAACTCGCGGATACAAAATATTTTATTGGAAGTAGAGAAAGGGCGATTGTGCGATTATATATTATATAACTGTGCGATTTAAATAGTGACTTGTGACACCATATGTGACGCGCTTATCCCATTGGGAGCTTCGCTACGTAATATTAAAGACATAACTAAGCTCCCGATTGAATAACGGAATTCAGCTAATCTGTCATGTCACTACATTTAAATTGGATAATAAGACGTATTTGTAAAGGTTTCTGGTGAAATGTGTTAGAGCCAATTTCCCTGGGAAAAGTCTGATGCAGTTGGAGAAACGTGGATGACTTTCTCGTAGTGCTTCCGAAACAGACCACCTTGCCCTTCTAAATTAGCCTCTCTACACTCTTGTTTTCCTAACTCCAATAGACTGGGAATCACATGACACCGCAAAAACAGAACATTCGGAGTCTAAGCGTATTTTACGATCATTTTTGTTAAAACGTAATATACATACTTGCTTTTTACTTTTAAAACTATGATTGAGACGTTTATCCTTTTCTTGGCAGACATTAACTGCCAAAGTCACTTCGATGTCAAAGATGCACAGTGCATTCCAGAAGGGCGTGAAATATCAACGATGGAAGTATGACCAGCATTCACAATTCGTGGCCTGAATATGATAAAATGTAGAAAAATATTATTCCATGAAAAAGTGTCGCTCAGAAGTAGACGTCCTACCTGACAATTTTACTGCTAATTTAACCAAGCAATTCTTTAATATTTTGGATAAAAATTTAGTTCTTAAAATATTGCTAGGAAACCGGTTAACTAATTTTAATTCATTGGTATTTATTTTAGTCAATGGATTTCCCTTTTCAAATCGCTTCCTTAAATTCCTGCTGTTCTGTAAGCGTGTTTAATGTCACTCAATGACTACGCTTTATAGTTGAAAATTTTGTTTACTTTAGTTCTAATATTTTTCCGACACAATTCGTAATTAAGACCGGAAGCGTTGCAAATGCTATTCGTGAAAGAGCAGCATGGATCTATAGAAACGTGTTTCCATCGCACGTGGGTGTGGAATGTATTAAAGTTATTTCTAATCTGAAAGATAAGACCTATTGTCAACAACTTGACGTGAGGGCTAGAGCGATTTCCTGAAATAATTCCAATAACTCTATCGGAACGTGCCCACATATTTATTCGAAGTAGTTCGGCGCTTCTGTTATCTTCATAATACGCAAGCAATATCCCCTATAATCTATATTAATTAGTTCCAATGCGCGCAGAAATTAAAAGAAAATTATGCTGCGTCCGGCCAGGTGATAGGTACACATGCAAATTATATTCATGGTTTCGTTGATATAATTCACCTGGGAACTCGGGAAAATCCAAAAATCTCTTTATTATTAATTTCTAATACGAAGAAATTTCGCATATATTCAGTGCAAAGAAATTGAAAGAAAACTATTCAGCCTCTAGAGACCATATTGGAAATGTAAGGATTCACTAGATTCTAAGGAAAATCCAAAAATAATAATAGTTTCTATTTTGACTAAAAAGGGGAATATTTGATCGTGTTGTTCCGCCAAGATGGTACGAATATTTCATTGTGTTGCCTTTTTAGTAAGTTTCTAGTGGAAATCGATCAGTTTTGGACACATTTTATTGCTTTAAGTTTGTTGTACTGCAATTTAGCCCTTAGTTTTACAACATTCCAGTTGATGATAATTAAATTTCCATTAAAATGAGGTAAACTTCATTTCGTCATCAAGTGATCAAAAATATTAAATTCTGTAATATTTTAATATCTTTTTTTTTTTTTGCCCAGATCACATCGGCAACATTTTTTCTATTTCCCCGCAAGTTATCAGGGACGCACATTTTCATCTATCCGCCCAGATGTCCTGTGGAAACATTTTTCTTCTTCACAAAATCTGAAATACGATTTTAAAACAAATCTCGACCTTAAATTATTGAAACGAATAATATTATTTTACTGTATTTCGCTGGGGAAAAGAAAAAATAGGTTTTATGTTTATTACTGTTTTTGTAGTAATATATCTTAATTATCACGGGGAGCTTACATTGTTGGTTGTCTCATCATACTACATGTCATATTTAAATAATATACCTAGGCCATCCTAATACAGAAAAATTAACTTCCATGCTATCAACAAAATAAATAAATAATATTGTTCACATATGTACAAACAAAATTTCAATTACTATGAATCGAATATCGATAGTGTTTGCAGGACAATTCAATTACTTCTATTATTGACGCAATGAAATTAACTCTGTTATTTCTAGTTGATTGTGTTGTAAATTGTTTTGTTTTTTTACAATTTTTTTCTCCAAGATAAATTTACCTCCAATTAATTATCAACTTCAAGAGAGTATTTTAAATGGTGATGAATTATAAAACAATGAAATGTAGACCTTCAACACGCACCTTGTGCGTGTCTCAACCTGTTTGAAAGGTTGCGTGTGCGAGTATTTCTAGGTGACATCAGTGGTCTTCGTGGTATTACAACTGAAATTCCTTGATGTAAGGAGCAGGAAGAAGCAGAAAAAGCCCTCGTTTGTTAGTTGTCCCTCTATACAAGTGTCTCAGGGTAAGTTTTCTCCTGCCCCCAGAAACCCATCAGAGTTTTTTCAACGTAGAAAATCATTGAAAATCCACAAAGACTTATTTAAATGTCATAAAGATTTTTTGATTATTTCAAATAAAAAATAAACGGTATGATTTTAAGAATTTAAAAATTAACTAAAAACTCAAATTTAATCTCAACAAATGCATATCGACAGGTACGAAAAACAACACAAGCACAAAATACAGTAAACTGACAGTTAAATGCATGTGCTAATAGGTCTTTTGACAAGAACAAAAGAAACTAACAGTAAAATACAAACTTGCATGTTTGTTTTTGTAAGAACGTGGTTTTTTGTGAACTTGCATGTTTGTTTTTGTAAGAACGTGGGTGTTTTGTTCGTGGGCTGTAATAATAGCACAACTCAAAAAATCTGGTGATGAGATAAGAGAGTCTGAAATTTCACCTTTTATTCATTATTCTTGCATTAAAACTCTGCCATTTGCAGGTAGAATACTGTTCTGTAAGATATGCTGCTGTTGCTACTGGAAGATGGACCAAGCTGAAATTGAAGGTTCGGTAGAACAAGGGGCTATTTCTAGACGTAGCTCTGAGATATTGAGAATTACAACTCAATACATTTTTAACTTTTCAACCTAATATGCTTGCATGTAAGTCGATACTGGATTTAAATACTACATTACACTTAAAGAATAATGTATGAATTTATATTTATGCTAATAATTTAACTTCACAAAAAAAGTGGTATAGGTCCTGATTCTACTGAGCCCTTCAATTCTGGAGAATGCATTAAGTCATAATTCGTATTTTTTGAGTTCTGCTACTTTTGCGGCTCACGAGCGGTTTATTTTTATAAGAACTTAAGGAGGTTTTAAAAACAGCTACATCGACCGGCAGCAGTGGCTCAGTGCATGATGCCATCACCACCATGATGCCATCACCAGTGCATCAGTCAACTGATGTTACTGCAGTGATTCGGACAGGAAGGTCCTAGGTTCCAGTCCCGACGGCGCGCTGAATTAGAATCTCTGAAGGTCATTGATTTCAAATGTCATAATGAAATTAATAATTAAAAAATAAAATGGTTCTAAGACGCTGATTTCGATTATCGGAAAAAAATTCAGAATTGAACCTTGAAAATGAAGCAAATATGCGCAGAAATACGGTTAAGTACAGTTTTTGAAGTCACTAAATACAAAAATTGCTATGAAATTCAAAATAGCTGCTTCAAAAAGGAATATCGGATTTAAGGAAAAAGAAATCGATTGTAAGTAAAATGTTATTTAAGAAGTTTTTGAATTTGTTGATTCATTAAGATTTATTTAACACACACACACACACACACACACAATATATATATATATATATATATATAATATATATATATATATATATATATATATATATATATTATAAAATGTCACCCATCTGCTGGGAACCCAATATCTATGTATACAGATCTAATTTCGTCGGCACTTATTGAATAAACAATATTTTATTTAATATTTTATTATGAATAATTGAATCAACAATTAGTCAACAATACTTTGAGGTGACCACATTGAATTCACTCTTACACCTTAGTTACCCATAGTTTTGTTTGTTGCGTCAAGAAAAGAAGAATCCTTAAAATACACTAAAAATCTGAAAGTGCTCGGTGGCTTGGATTATTATTGTTTAATCCCTCCAAAAGTTTATATTATTAATTTTACTACTAAAATGAATTAGCTGAAGGAGAAGTATCCTTAGATACCCAAGAAATCAATTCCTGTGGCATCGAAGAAACCATCGGGGGCGATCTAGTGTTATATCTTACTACGTAGCATTGTAGTATAGTCGCTTTAAAACAAAAAGATGCAGATATGTGCAGCTAAATTTGTGTTATTCTGATTAAGGACATTCTACTTGATAAATAAAAATAATAATTGAGGCAGGACCTCGCAGGACAAAAATATAATCTACAATATAAACGACTAACTTTGTTACGCTACATGGTTTAGAATTCAACCGCATCATATATAAAAATATTATACACTTTTTCTTAAAAATATACTTAACTTACAGCCATAAGTGTCTTATATTCGGATATACAAAAGAATTCTAAAAAAATTTAAACCCTTTTTTAATTTCACGAATATCCTTGGCAAGAATCAACGAATTCGAGCCATTCGAGCAACGGTAACTTTACGACACCGTGTGGAAGACAAAATGATTGAAATAAATTTCTGAAGCTGAAGTAGTATGCTCCAATGTCTTCCGAACGAGATTTGATAAGTCAGAATTCCAAACGCGCACTTTGAATTTTGCAATTATGGCCAGGTTTTTGCCGCGATAAAACCAGTGTGCGGCGGCAGGATTTTCGACTCTAGCTTTTCAGCTAGGTCGAATTCAGTCGCTATCTGGAGGAGAATTCTACCGGCCGGCTGCTCTGATCGGTAGTTTTCCGTGGCTTCTCCGATAAACACCAGGCGAATGCCGGAGCAGTGTCCTAATAAACGGGCCACGGACAGCGCGCGATTTTTCCTCCCTCCTCCTTGACCTATCCTCACCCCTTACCACACACTTACACCAACACGCACTCCACTCCACACATCGCCAGATCTCGCCATCCATCGGGAAAGATCACTGCCCTTCTGATGGAAAAATATGCACTACACTTACGGGAACAATTGCCTAGTTAATTGATGCGCCTGGAATCACAATCAATCAACTAAATTGCTATCGCGTTCGTAACCAAAAGGCCGCGCGCTTCGATCACTTCAGAGTGGGGACCGCGCACAGAAAGCCAGTAACGGAAGTAACGGATGCTTGTAACGGAAGTTGGGCTGGCGTATTCCGTTCAGGCCAGCGGGCGATAACTTTCACAGGTTCTAAAACAGCTAAGCATCGCCGAAGGCCACCGCGCTCTGTGGAATGTCGTCTTCCGCGCACGCGATGAGCCGAGGGTCGGCTGATTGGACAGGATGGCCACTTTCGGGAAATCATGGACAACCGGGGAAAATAAATGAATTTCATTGATCTGTAATCAAGGGAAAAATCAGTGAGTTTATGGAAGGATCATTTAAAGTCGGGGAAGTTATTTTGTATTCTAACAGCACAAGATAAATAAATAAATAAATAAATAAATAAAATAAATAAATTAAATAAATAAATCAATTAAATAAATAAATTAAATGAATTAAATAAATTAAATAAATAAATAAAATAATTAACACGGCATACCTTTTTGCTCAATTGTTTGCTCATTCGTTGAATAAAAAAATGTTCTTTATGACGGCGAAGGGACCACTTTGATAGGCCGGGAAACAAATGAACGTCGGGCAGAGCGATGACATTGCGAGAGATAGTGATGTAGCCAATTGCAAGTGACCTAACTGTTAACTAATGCACCAGCGAAATAAGTGCATGGACGTAACTAGCAGTGGTATTGCCAGCAGTGACGAAGCAGAAGCTGTCAAAGTGGCCCTTCTTAATCTCTCTTATATCACAATGATAAATAATGTTAATGTAGTGTGACTTCATTGTGACTGTTCTAGGGTATATTGACTTTTAAAATAATTGAAGGGTATTAATTAGCGATTCCGGATGGTGATTCATTTTTAAAGGAACATTGTTCCAGGTGGCGATAGAAAATTGAGCCGGAGTGCCTCAGAAGACTTCTCGCAGGGAACGAAATTCCGCTTGAGATGATTGCACCTCGCACGGGCTCTGTGGATACGTTCGCTCACATGAGGTCAATACAGACAGCTGCTTACGCGATAACAAGAAAATGGAGCATTGTTGCTTACTAATTGAGTCTTGGACACTGACAGTTTTACTTGTTCTTTGGTATAATCACGCTTCTTTCCGAATCTTGTGATGTGGCTGCATTCTTTCAGAATGCTGCTATGTTACATGTCTTGTAAGAGACTATTATGCCCGTGAAATTCTAGATTATGCACACACAAAACAGTATTGCCAGTTATTGACATAGGCAGTATAAAATTTTACGCTCATGTTTATGGCATCTGCGGTGAAACCTTTCTTTCCTCATTTAAGAAACTAATCTATGCTAAATGAGGGACTTTCGACCCGATCTGAATTGGTGGATGTCAGGGTCCCCTTTGTGTGTGTTCTCTCTTCCAATTCCTGAATTCGAAATTCTGTTCAGTAGCTTATAAAGGACTTTGGACCGTGCGCGACAAATCATCATCCCGTTGCAACGCCATGTCCAGAGCCAGACACTAAGGTAATCACTTCTTTCTGTTTAACGCCCTCCGTCCCCCCCACCCACACGCACACACACATTTATCTTCAATGCTGAATAAATATTTGTCGGCATTCGAGGTTTCAAAACTACGAGGTTCTGTCTGACTTCAGACATTTTACAGGAGAAAATTTGGAGATGTAGAAGTATAATGGAGGTGGGCAAAATACGAAATCATTTTGTCCGTAGAACGGTTTTCAACTCGTCTAGTTTGGAAACTGCTATAACTGGTTGTTCATCCGACAGTAGAAGTTCGAATACATCAAAACATAATTTTTGCTTAAAAATGTGAGACAGGACCTTGTCATTTCGAGGCCACCGCATGGCAAACTTGCTTTATTCAACGTAAAATAAAACTTTGAAATAATTTCCACCTCGGCCGCGATTCTGCGGATGATTCCCGAGAGAAAGCGTCGTCGCCTTTGAATGGGCGCGTCGTCGGTCGTTGCGTGCACTTTCGCCCGGCCGCTGGCCGAGAAAGCCGTTCGCGCCGGCGGGAGGTTGCGCAACCGATCGCAAAAACAGGCCTGGACGGAGCGGCAGTGCAGCACCCGCGCCGCCGCCATAAAGCGCCGTTAACGGCCCACTGCCCCGCCAGCCCACTGCAGCGCCCGCCCGTCACTACGCTTGGGTTTCCCGAACGAGGCCCATTACATAGGTCATTTTGCACCTCCTGCCGTGTAAAATGAATCTTTATATCTACGGAACGGAATTTATTGTAATAAAATATACACGTACGTGTGTGCTTATTTTTTTTCCAAAACATATAAGAAAAATTAGAAAATATGTAAAATAAAAATGGTGTTCAAAATTGTTCTCTACAATTTTTTTTCTCAGCATAGGCGTCGCGGTTCAGTTCTTAAAAAGGAGTCGGGGTGGCTGAAAGTAGGTTCTACCTGTACAGAAGAAATTGTACATTACATTTCTCTACAAAGAAGAGTAGAAGATTCACCACTAAGCATTTTATTCGAACAATAAAAGATGTTCATAGTATTGTACAATGTTTACGAGAAGCTGGTGTTCAAGTGAATAGTAGTACCGTGTAGGTAATGATGGGTCCCTGGGAAGGAGATAAAGGCAATATACCCTCCCCCTCAATAGTAATAGGTAAAATATGTAAATATTTTTATACCAAAATATGAGAAAATGAGTCAAATAAAAGCAGTTATAATTCATTCCGAATATCTTGTATATTCTAAAAAATATTATTCAATGCAGCATAGTTCCTGTAAAAACATGCAATTACATGGAAATCAGTTCCTTATTTATAACAGTGATAAGCACCTGTTTGAGGCTATGAACCCCGTTGAGAAGGACGTTCGCGAATTAATTAGAAAGATTCATGTTATAATCCGAGGGTGTAAAAATGAGCTAATGTCATCGGCCACGTTACGAAAACGCAAGTATACAGTACCGGCAGTATACAAGCGACAGTTAGATGTGCAGTTGCCACACAGTGCTATGGCACCATCAATACGTGAGAGAGAAATGAAATCTCAAAACATTAGCCCTTACCGACAGGCGATGACTTGGTATGACGTTCATAATCTGTGCCACAACCGAAACTTATCGCTTCCCAAACTGCGTTGAAAACTTGATGCGTGACCTCCGGGTGGCTTCGTTTTTCTATTAAATCTTCCTTTATTTAAAAATATTAAAAATTTTAAAAAATCGAAAGTTTTACAACAAAATATTTAAGTGAAAAAACATCAATAGCAAAATATAGATGTTAATATGTCGATGTTTCTGGTTGAAAACATCGATACTTTAAATACATCGTTGTTTTTTGTTTTTTTTGCCATCCCTATTTGCAACTCTCCATCAAAACTGGAGACAAAGCTCGAGAGTGCTACTGTAGAATGCGCTAGTGTAGCCGGATACAGCTGCAAATTAGGTTCTCCTACTTCCGCACTTAAAAATTGGCTAATTTGTTAGAAATACGAAAAGTGTCTTTTAAAGGTTCAATTATTCATAATCTATACATGTAACAAACTGCTGAAGAAAGTGCGAAAATTGACGTGATCTTTTGTAATATTACGCGCCTGCTTGCGTCTACGCAGCAGCCACGCACGTTTGAAGTATCATTGACAGCAGTTCGTATTTTAGTTCCCGTAAGAAGGTGATAGATTAGATCGTACCACCGTAATGGTCTCCACCACGCTATAATGGAGTTCAAAGGCCCTGGTCCTCTGGTCTGTGGGTGAGTGCGATGGAGTCGATTGTGATTAGCCACAAAGAATCGATTTTTACTTTTCCTTCCTGCGCTGCGTTGTGGGAAGGAAATGTGAAGTATTGGAATCACCTCAACTATACGATCTCGAATTTTCGGAACGGGAGAGGTGGCGAAGGGCATCAAGTGATGTCAGAGGCACTCAGTAGTGCCTAGGGTTCTACTTCCGACGGTGACAGAATTTTCGACACCAGCGAGGTTAAATACAGTCGCTGTCTGGAGGTCGGCTGCTCTGATCGGTAGTTTTCCGTGGTTTCTCCGATGAACACCAGGCGAAAGCCGGAGCAGTACCCTACCAAACGGGCCACGGACCGCGCGCGAACTTTCCTTCCTCTTTCTTGTCCTATCCTCTCCCCTTACACACACTTACACTAACATGCACTACACTGCCACACATGCCGAGAGAGCTTGCCCCGGTTGGGGCGGTGCCCCGCTGGTGAGATATCTGGTTGAGAAAACCCTGCTAGCCGGCGGTGGGTCGGCCGCGGATATGACCATCCAGCGGGGGAAGATCACCACTATCTCCCGAGGAACGCACACTTACGGGACTAATGACCTTAGCCGTTGACGGACGCGGAATCAATCAAGCAACACAACTTCATTCGAGAAACGTACAGAAGAGCCACGAGGAGAGACATTCCGGCGCAGGCGTAGGCATTCGTTTCTCCTAAATGTGCAACCTAATGCATTTGGAGAAACTTCGTAATGGGAACTGAATGGGCCTTCACTAAAAGAACACTGGAAGCGTTTGATTATACGGAAGGCGCGTGTTGTTTTCGATGGAATTGAGAGTGACATTCCTTTCTCTTCTCCTCTTGATGTTTACGTTCACAACATTCATTTTACTTCATTATGCGGACATCTTTTCTGCAAATATGTTAAAGAATTGCGAATCTACGATTATATATCGTATTAACAAATATAATGGATTTCCCGAAAAACCATTACTCTTACGTAATTATGATTGTATTTTAGTATCTTATTCAGTTGCCTGTATGCCCGCAATATTTAATGAAGTAATTTCTATTCAAAAAATAATTACAAAAACAAAGAAGAATACTCGTACAAATAAATAAGCATAGTGTATGTAAGTGTTGTGGCCCTATGTTAACTACATAAAATAATTGTGTGGATGAACACACTAAAAAGTTTCCAGTGACCCCATAGACATACACTTGCGTTTCTACGAGATTAGTTCAGCTTACTCAAAGGTAGTCTTTTATAGATACGTATTGTCTACTCTGTGTTCTGGTGTGTGGCACACACAATAGACTTGGTACAGTTCACAAACAAATGAGCACACGTCCAGCGCATTCCTGTGTCAATACATCGTCTGCTCACGTTAATAATACAGACAACAGTATTAATGCCATCCATTTTCTACGTTGTGTGTTTCAAACTGCATTGGAGAAATAATGATGATTATGCTTCAGTTTTATTCGTAATCTTAGATTATGACGTAATAAAAAGTGCATCTTTTGAGATAATGGAGTTATTGAGATATTCCTATGACGAAGTTCATATTTACAGTAGTGGCTGTGAAGACTATTCGATAAATACATGCTCATCGTTGATTTTCTCGGTCATTTCTTATCGCAATTATCTTTTGAAAATAAATCCACTCTTGTTGGGGCTAAAATGTACATGTATAAATCGCAGCAGAGTACAAACCACCTTTTGTAGAAAGTGTATACCAACAAACCAAATGGATGATTTTCTACATCTCAAGTTAGGCCAAAAGTACTAACCTATTGTGAATGTATAAAATGGCAGCGATAGAATATGACAGAGTAGAACGACTTTGCTTCGCGGGAGAAACGTATGTACATGGCCTTACAAGTATTTGGGCTTAAAAACGCGCTGGATATTATGACAATCATATATTAAAAATTATTTTATATACATCGGGAAGGCCAAAGCCTCCGAATCAGTGGGAAATGAGCGGCCAAAGCAAGTTAATTTGCCTACTAAATGATACCAATGAGTTTTAATATTCGTTGAATGTTTTACTTTTCCAAGGCATAAAATTGATTCAGTTACAAAAGACCAGCCAAATACGACGAAGCCTAAATCGGTTATTACGTAATGGATATGACGAGTTCGTCTTTCTAGACTTATTATGTCAATATGTTAATAAAGTGGTGTATAATATTATAATTCACTGTACATAAAAAAATTATATATTGAATATAAGTTATATTAAATGTAATCTAAAAAATGTAAATCTAACAATTTCCGAATTTATAAATAATTTAGTCGCCATGTAAAGGTTACACTTGAATTCCTGATTACCTATCACTGTCTTCGGTTATATTACAAATAAATGTAAATCCCGCTAACTCGGTCGACGGGTTCTTATGAAATAATTGTTGCTACTTACTCCGCAACCAATTACTCAATCTTCCAATTCTAAAATGTCTACTCTAGGATTGCACTTACGTGCATTACTGGCAAATGAGAATCAGCTTTCCTTCAAACTATGAATTATAATTTATTATGCATGCCAAAGTTATAAACTATCCTTGATTATTACAATTGATCGTTAGGTCATGACCATTTTTCTCGTTATTGCAATAACAGCGTTATAGAACCATTTATCCTTTCTTGCCTCTTCGCGCACACGTCGCTCGATGTCGCCTCGTAGGGTAGACCAATCTTCCTTCTTTGTTGAAATCCACGATGATTAGCGACCAAGTCGAAACTTCCTCCAACCACTTCACAAGCACTGCCTATACTCTTCGTCTTGCGCCTCAGGAGGGCACCTATTTAAAACCGATTTCCTTTTCCAAGTCGGAATAATATACTTCTAATATTATTTACTATCACCTAACCTGGCAATTCACAATTCACTTGTAAAATTTCTAAGTCAAGACTGGTAAATTCACCGCGAAAATATACTAAATTCATTTTCCAGTTTACTCATGAAAATATTACAAGTCCGAGTTTGCAGTGGTACTACACGTAAATTTTACAAGTTCTCGTTGCATACCTAATGAGGAAATATTCTAAGTTCAAGTTCAATGTTCTTTCTCACGAAATATCACTAGTCCCGATTTGATAATTAACCTCAAGAAAAACCGCACAAGCGATCCGCTCACCACCACGACAAGAGTCGGAATGTGCTAATTCCCAATCTGGTCCACCCTTCAAAGCTCGCTGTGTTTTTCTCTCTATTGTTTTTTCGCGATGCTACGGTGTTGCGCCTGCTTCTAAACGAACTCGTTGTTGTGGTGTCATCTGCGTATCTGCACCATAAAAAACCCACATCTTTTGCATTATCTGCTTTTTGACCTTTGTTTGCCTAAATAAATTGTCCGTAATTTTTAGTATGTCACAATGTATATTAGCTTAATTTTCCAATGAATATCAGGGCCCACTACCATTCCTTTAAAGCTAAAATCAGAAAATTGAGATGTGTGACAAGCTGGAACTTATGTCCAAACAAAAACCCCTGTTTTAAATATACATATTTGTGCCATTGTCTAATTGTTAAAGATTTGAATGAAATCGGAACTATATCAGATTTATTGCATTTCAAAGGAACATTAAAAATGAATTTTAGGAGGGTGAATTGTCCACGTCGGTAAGGCTGAAGGGCCATGGCGGTCTTGTCTCGAAGGGGCGCTGATGGCAATCATACCATACCAGCCGATGTCTCTTCTGGCGATCGAAAGAGACCGATACTAGTATTTTCACATAACTACACCTTCCCCACATACCTGGTTTCTTTCGTTTCACGGGCCCATGCTCCTTCCCGTTGCGGCATGTTACCATTTTTATTCGCCTCGTCGAGGCTTACTTTATTTACTGGTCGCCCTGCCGACCTGTACTCCATGACTTTGCCTCCATTCTGTATGCATAAATTATACGTATCGACGTAATATTAAAAAATATCCCGATGCCGTTCATATTAATAAAATCGAATGTTTTCTAGCTTATCACAGTATATGGAAACAAAATATTGGAACCATCTTTGAGAATATTTTGAAATGTTGAGAGGTCATGTAAAGTGCTCCCAAAACAAAATATCCGTTTAAAATTCTACGGATTGCGATATCAGCCAAATCGATCTTGGAATATCAATTTTGGTGAAAATTTTGTTAACGATTTAGCCACTAGCTTTGTTCACGGACGGACGTTTTGCCGTTCACCAAATTTTCTGCATTATGAACTCGCAGATCGTTGATTCTAAGCGCAGAAAGTGGTAAAGGGAGTAATTTACAACAAGATTGATCAATTTTTTGATATCAGGGAACTTAAGTAAATTTTTTTCTGCCAAAAAATCGATCTTTTGCTGCAACATTACGTAGGTTTCTCTATTGCACGTAATGTAGTGTTCGGGGAAGTATAAAAATAAAAACGAATCATTAAAGAAATACGTTTCTCATAATGCCTTTCATTGTCTTGGATGAAATCGTATCTGGAGGCAGTGATGTTATTTCATGATTTATCGATATTTCAGTGGAACAATTCCTATATTTTTATTTCTTTCTTCTTCTGTCTCTTCTTCTTCTTCTTGTAATAGTTACCTTTTATATTCGTAAAATGGTATTAATACCGCTAGTTCACGATATATATTCACTTACATCCGACTCGACGGAATTCGTGGATTAATCGGCAATTTCCCATGCACTCGTAGTGTCCCTTATCAGAATTATTTCTTGTTCCACATTTGCCAGAAGAGAGCTTATGGTGTGTACCGGCTGGACCGTGGCGTCGATAGATGTACGTAAAGGGGAGAGGAACCCCGCAAGGCGCCAACTATACTGCGGTTTTTACAGAGCTACCTCTCAAGGCCGTTGAAGGCCCGTCACCACCGCATTATGGCACGGTTTTTCGCAACTTTCTCAGTCGTGCTGCTAGAGTAACTTCATCTGCAACGCTACTTGATACGGTCGCGAGCATGAAACACCTAGCGGCACAACAGAGAAAGACCCGAAAAACCGTGCCATAATGCCAACGTGGTGATAGGCCGTGAGAGGCAGCTCTGTAAAAACCGCAGTATAGGACATAGTCGGATCTCAGATTCTCGCAGGGGGACGAACACTTCTTACTCCCGACTATATCAAGCGCTACACTCACGGGACTAAAGACAAATCCTTCTGCTGAGTCGAGAAACATTATTCACTCACTCACTCGCATTCGCTGTCTCTCATTCGGTAACAGAGACTTGAGAAACAGGTTTTTCACTCAAAATGCAGACGTTCTGGCAGCATTAGCTTTCGCTGCAAAGAGTGTAAGAGAAGATAAATGGAGATAGCTATGAGAAACGGTAACTTCAGAACACCCATAGCTTGGTTACATTCTCGGCCATATTGGAAAAATCTCGTAAAAAACGGTGCAACTACGCCTCGATCTAAACAAGGGCAAGAACAGTTCAAGGTCACGAGCTGGTTTGAGAGGGGGTCACTGTCATCCACTCGGGAGCTCCATTACAGTTCAAATTTTGGCATGGGATTTCCCGATTGGATGGTAATGTCTCCATCTTCTTACAGCCCGTGACCTTGAAGTGTCACTACTTTTAAATCGGAGTGTATACTCCGATTTATTTAACGTGACGCCTCAAGGCTGCGAGCAGGACGAAGAGGGGGGCATTGCCATCCAATCGGGAGCTTCGCTAAGATTTAAATTTTTGGATTGGAGCTACCGATCCCCCTCCCGTGGCTCGTGACCTTGAGGCACCACGGTAAATACATCAAAGTATGGTGCCGTTTACTGGTGGGGAGGAAATTCACCATTCCCACCAATCCCTGCCTATAAATTCGCGCCCTGTACAGGCCGGAACCTTCTTCTAACCCGCAGTCCTGTAGTTGTCTTGTTTACTTAGAGGTAGGTTACTCGGCTACTGCCATTTTGTGTTTGCAGCTCTTTTGCTCGTGCAGTAAAATCCCCCCCGCGTGCCTGGCGGGCGTTGGCTATGCAAACGCAGTTGCGGCCTGCTCCGTCGCATTCCTCCAGCGCTGCCATGCGGGAAGCGAAAGAATCGCACGACAGCTGCGGGAGAGTTCCCAGAAATCCCAGCGCGTGTTACACAGTTGGAATAAAATATGTTCTGCTGCCCATGAAAGTTTCTGGAAGGTGTGGTCAGTAGAAACACATAGCTTCACGGTGCGTGTACGTTTGGGAACGGGTTATGTAAATTTCAACAGAATTTAGAGCGCAGAGAAACCATATTTTGGGGTTAAATCAAATTCTGCAAATTGAAAATTTTACCCTTACACAGTTCAGTTTCTTTCTTATAATTTGTGAATCCTACGGATTTTTCGTATTAATATTCACATAATAATAATAATAATAGTAATAATAATAATAGTAGTAATAATAATAATAGTAATAATAATAATAATAGTAATAATAATAATAGTAATAATAATAATAATAGTAATAATAATAATAATAGTAATAATAATAATTCCCATTTTCTCTGGATCTGCACTGATGCCGAGGTTTTCAAAATCATCTAAAGCAACAATGGTAAAGGTAATTTTGTGCGCATACCGCTTGCCCATTGTTGTCGCGTTCTTGCGCGCAGAGGTGCCGTTGGGGCCCTCTGGCAACATGTAGTTGCTACATTTAGCATTTGTTGTGTTGCTAAATATTATCTACTAGAGCGCTCCAAAGCACAAACCGTTGGTTA
The DNA here is from genome assembly GCA_964035755.1 of Teleogryllus oceanicus. Lineage (NCBI taxonomy): Eukaryota > Metazoa > Arthropoda > Insecta > Orthoptera > Gryllidae > Teleogryllus > Teleogryllus oceanicus. The sequence goes on from CAXIVR010000012.1 coordinate 73,967,366, forward strand.
TAAAAGCATTTTTTCTGGAAGAAGTAAAACCGTTAGCACTTAGCTGCATACACCCCGTCAACGTCCGTGCGGACGAACCACCTTTTGCTTTATTCCGGTCTCTCCATCCGACTTAACCACAGACATATAGCAACTAAGCACGGTTAACCGACTAAGCTAAGCAGGGAACCGACGCAAGTCGTATGTACACCCTCGCCAGGAGTATACAATGCCTTAGCGATCACGGCTAAATCGACATCTGGCATTCAGGAATGAAAAAACTGCTTATATGTTTCATTTTGTTGTCTCTGTCTACAGAAATACAATTTGTAAATTAGTGCAAAAAGGTACGAATACGAGTTCACTAGAAATGCTGTTACATGTAACAAAGAGTTAAATGGGACAAGTACATGGTTGGTTTTTCTATCCGTCAATTCAGACTTAACTGACAAGCTATATTCGCTGGTCCTAATAATTCATCTTTATGAATGGTACGCCTGTGCTTCTCAACTAGTTTGAATTTATTTACGCTCTCTTGCCATTCCTTGGCGACCAATCCATTTGCTCATACCACTACTGGAGGCACTTCCACGGCGCGCAATCCATTCATCGCTCGTACGCTGCAGTAGTGGCACTGCACAAAAAACACGATTTCTGAGGTAATGCACTCTCCAGAATTGTAGATTGCTGTACCTCCCAGCGTGAACAGCAGAATATCTTGCTGCATAATATTCCTCCAATAAATGGCAGAGAAGTGTGAATGCATGAATGATACATTTAAATAGAAGGTGAAGACTTCAAACTCATTTAACTCAACGCCGATTTTTTAAGTTGTGCCATTACGGCAGCAGTGCAATTGAACAGCCAATACTTGGTATTTCCTCTTCTCAGCAGCATTTCTTAGAATCCTGTCATCTGAAGGGGTCGCAGCATCACTGATTTATATTGTTTTACATTTTTTTATCAAACAACACAGTACTTGGTGTATTTTATCAAATGATGAAATCATAAATTATATGAATTCATGAAATAGAATATTAGGAACTGGAAGATGCCTTAAGCAAAATAAAAAATAGAAAAGCGAGTGGAAGCGATGGTATTAAAGGCGAAATAATTAAATATGCCTACGAAAATTTAAAGAAACGGCTCTTACACTTTCTCAATCTATGTTGAAAAAATGGCCTGTGCCGCACGAGTGGAAAATTGCCGTAATAAGCCATTTATTTAAGAAAAGGGACCGGTCATCCTGTGAAAATTATTGAGGAATAAGTCTATTACAAAATCTATTAAAAAATAATCGCATCCAGAGTACATAATATTGCAGAGACAATGTTATTGGAAGAACAAAATGGATTCAGGAAGGGTAGGTCTTACTCCTGTAATATCTTCATTGTCACGGAGATCATTAAGAAACAGAGAATTTACTAAAAGAACACACATGCTCTTCATTGATTACTCCAAAGTTTTTGGCACCGTAAAGAGAAATATACTATTTAATGTAATGCATCGTTAGGGTCTCCCGCCACTGCTGACTTTGGTCATTAGGAACATCTATAGTAACACAGAAATTTGTATGAAGGGCCAAGAAAATAAGAAAGCGGTAATGAACCTAGGAGTAAGACAAGAATGTACTCTATCTGCAATTCTTTTTACTTAATATTTAGATGAAACATTAAATCTGTGGATATCCAGACTAACATTTTGTTGTCATGACTTGGGACAAGAATGAAACCTACTGACCATAATATGTATTCGCGGATGACCAACTTATAATAGCAAATTGTGAATTAAGGCTACGGAAAGCACTGTTTAAATTACAAAAGGTAACTGAAATGTACAATCTCTGTTTAGTCTCTTCAAAAACAAAAGTCATGGGATGAACCCTTTGAAGGGATGGAATCAATTAGATCCAAATTAATTGCATATAATTCACCTATAGAGCAATTTTCAATTTCTTGGGATACAAAATGCCATACTGTGATGGTCTATTCAGACGCGTCCAAATTAAATACAGAAACATTGAATTACGACTAAAAAACACATTAATTTCGTATGTCAATAAGAAAGAAAACATGTGAAGGTGCATGAGTGGAAGCTGTTTTCTTTAATTTATAGATATTCTAAAGAACTGTGCCCAAAATAGACTGTGACAATGTTAATAAATACAAACAGGACGTATGTACAAATAATGACACGCCGCAACCATATAGTGTTGCGTAAATAAAAAGATTGCCCTGATAATAAATTAATTTTCCATATAAGGAATGAGACAGTGGAATGCGTTTTTATTTTTTTATGTTTTTTTACGTAAAAAACCGTTGAAACTGCGTATGACGTGCTATGGGGAGAAGTGAATTCTGTGCACATTTTCAAAATTCTGTGATCCCTACACCAAGACTTATACTACATAAATTTTGAAAATTAAAGAAAGAAAAAAAAAAGCCTCTCATGTAATAAAATCTATTTTCAAGGATAAATAAGCAATAAATTTTGGGCTCTTATCCATGATGTCCTTCGTCAAGGAATAATACTTCCTGCTGCAACAACATGGAAACGATAATTTGAATAACTATATTTCCCAATGAATTCTAGAAGACGTGCACAGATAATGAAGTTACATTTATGTCCAGAAGCAAAACAAGGGGCCATCTCAGCATTTGCTCAATGGATCAGGGAAACTGGACGAAAAACCTGATCGAGATGGGGGTCATTGACCGGAGACTGCGGTACAATACCTGTTACAGGTTGTTTACATTTACATAGTCCAAACGGTAAATAATACATTAAATATCACTGTTAAAATTAATGTTACTTTTCTCGTGATGCTCAGTATAGTCTCTAATTGTATAGCAACAGTTATGCACCAGAAACGATTTCACTTTGGATTTAAACATTTCTATTGAATTTAATCGTTTAATGTCATCTGGCAAAGTGTTGTAAAATAATGTACATGTATTGTATGTGAATTTTTTGTAATGAGCTGTTCATACTGTCACCTGATGAATATGATTTCTACGTCGAGTGTTATAGTAATAGACTTCGGCATTTTCTGAAAATATATTCCCGCCCTTAAGCAAGTCATTTTTGACAAAAACCACTGATTCGTAAATCAACAGACAAGGTAATGGTAAAATTCCTAGATTAATGAAAAGAGGCTTACAAGAATCACGTGGGTGGGATTTGGTTATTATTCGTACAACTCGTTTTTGTAATCTAAAAGTCTTGGAGCTATAAGATGTATTTCTCCATAATATTATGCCATATCTCAGGTGGGAATGAACATTCGCGAAATATACACAACGAGCAGTATGAAGGCTGACTGAATTTGCAAGAATTCTGAACGCGTAGCATAATGAACTTAATTTTGTGTTCAATTCATTTAAATAGACGTTCCATTTAAGGTTTGACTGAATTGAGAGACCTAAAAATTTTGTTGCCTTAACATCAGTCAATGGTACACTGTTCAATTTCAATGGAGCACAGAATTGTTTATTTGAAATGGAAAACTGCATTAAAACCGTTTTCTTTTCGTTTACTATTAATTTGTTATTTCGGAACCAATTTGAAACATCTGATATTGTACTATTTTAGGGTTTCGTTCTGTTCTCACAAAAGTGACGAACGATTACTGATAATATATTCAAATAAGAAAACAAGTGATTGGAAAAGGGGACGAACATTATAAATATCTTGAGATATACGTCGAAATGTATGGCAATGCTAAAAGACTATAAAAGAATATAATATAAAAAAGGCGAAAAAGAAACAGTCGTATTGTCAGAGAAGGGTTGTCTTTTGTTAAAAACTACTACGCGGTATAGTAGAATCAAAAACTTGAGAGGTGGCTGAGATTCCCTGGCGAGCGCATCGTGTGGTGTCGATTGTACGGATGTTTTACTTATGAGATGTCTGGTTGCCATAGTGGACGCATCACGTGTTAGTTTCGAAGTTCCAAAATTGTATGAAGTTAATTTTGAAGATGTTACGATTTTTTATTTAATTTTATTTTCGAAATGTCGGGATGTGAACAGCAATGGCAGCCAATTGTCCTGCAACAAAAAGGGAAGTTTAAAAACATTATATTTTTGTTTTTATACCATCAAAATTATAGGAAGACCAAGATTGTTAGTTTATAAGACCTTAGAGAAAAGATACGGCCATTTTTTTATTCAAACTGGTAGAGTGCACTCGAGTGAATGTTGGCAATAATTAATTGTGTGGATGTTGGAAGAAAAGATGTATTGTTAATATTAGATTGTAGATCATTTTTCAAAGGGTATTTTATGTTTGTTTTTTTCTTTTGTTATGTACGCACATGTGCTTTTATGTCATAAGTGTTGTAGAATTCGCTTAATATTATTGTCTAAAGAGTACGGAATAAACCAAGCCGATATTCTTAAACGGTTTTATGACAGAATTCCATGGAGTTATTATTATTAGATAGCACCAACCCAAATGATAGGGAATAATTCAAATATATACATCTTTTAGAAGTAATAGTAATATTATTCTCGATTTCCTGTATAGAATCGATTTCGCAAACTCACGATATATGTAAATTCGTTGGAATGATTTATCACAACCCGTATTAGAAAGACAAGGATTTAGATATTATAAAAGTAATTTTATTTGTAATTATAAAGAAAGGGAGAAAAGGGTTGTGCGTATATAAAGAAATAATGACAATACAGAGGGGAAATAGATATACAAGGGAAAATTGAAAGACTAAATCGTATGAACGGAAAAATCCTGACAACCGTGAAAGAGAAAGTCAGAAAAGAAACTATGATTAAATTCTATAAAGTATTAAGTATTCCAATATGTTTATATGGAAGTGAAAATCTTCCTTTCATCTTCAAGAGAAAATTAATTACTGCTTAAATTTCTGGGTGTATCACATTGAAAGGATGGAAGACAACCGCCTTGCGTAAAGAATTCTACAATACCGTGCACAAGGACGAAGAAATCTTGGTCGTCCAAAAAAGAGATGGGGTGACCACATGGGAACGGAGGGGTAACAGTGCATATATATCTCAAAGAGAAGAAGGAGAAGAATATTTGGTCTATTTTCTTCCACTGTTCTATCAGTTATGATTACTCTCACAGAATTCCGGTTCGATCATTGTGTTGCACTTGATTTGGTTTGCTCTTGCAATTTGGTATTTTTTCACATTATTATAGACATATGTGGATGTGCTACCGAAATAGATTTTTCAGATATGACGTCCCATAATCATTAAAAAATTAAAAACCTACGCTATTGGAATCACATCGTACAATTAGGTAGTTTTGTAGCGCGCAATTCGTAGTTAGAGTAAGCTTGATCAGAGGATCGGTAGGAACGAGTCTGGTATTTATTTATTTTTATTTATTTTACGTCAAAAAACAGTTAAAAACTGCGTATGACGTGCTAGGGAAAAGTGAATTGTGTGCACATTTTCAAAATTCTGTGATCCCTACTCTAAGTCATATATTACTTAAATTTTGAATTTTGAAAGGGAGAAAAAAAAACAAAAACTCCCATGTAATAAAATCTATTTTCATGGATAAATAAGCAATAAATTTTGAATTTTGAAAGGGAGAAAAAAAACAAAAAAACTCCCATGTAATAAAATCTATTTTCAAAGATAAATAAGCAATAAATTTTGAATTTTGAAAGGAGAAAAAACAATCAAAAAACTCCCATGTAATAAAATCTATTTTCAAAGATAAATAAGCAATAAATTTTGGCTCTTATTACTTCCTGCCGCGACAACATGGAAACGATAATTTGAATAATTGTATTTCCCACTGAATTCTAGAAGACGTGCACAGGAAATGAAGTTACATTTATGTCCAGAAGCAAAATAAGGGGCCATCTCAGCATTTGCTCAATGGATCAGGGAAACTGGACGAAAAACCTGATCGAGATGGGGTCATTGACCCGGAAGCGGAAGTATTGTATGTGAATTTTTTGTTTTTACCCTTTAAAGGAAATTGGGATTTAAACTTTTCTATTGAATTTAATCGTTTAATGTCATCTGGCAAAGTGTTGTAAAATAATGTGCATGTATTGTATGTGAATTTTTTGTAATGAGCTGTTGATACTGTCACCTGGTGAATATGATTTCTACGTCGAGTGTTATAGTAATAGATTTCGGCATTTTCTGAAAATATATTCCCGCCCTTGAGCAAGTCATTTTTTACAAAAACCACTGATTCGTAAATAAGAAGACACGGTAATGGTAGAATTCCTAAATTAATGAAGAGAGGCTTACATGAATCACGTGGGTGGGATTTGGTTATTATTCGTACAATTCGTTTTTGTAATCTAAAAGTCTGGGAGCTATAAGATGTATTTCCCAGAATATTATGCCATATCGCAGGCGGGAATGAACATTCGCGAAGTATACACAACGAGCAGTATGAAGGCTCACTGAATTTGCAAGAATTCTGAACGGTAAATTGTTCATTGTCAATGGGGCACAGAATTGTTTATTTGAAATGGAAAATGAACTTAATTTTGTGTTCAATTCATTTAAATGGACGTTCCATTTAAGGTTTGACTGAATTGAGAGACCTAAAAATTTTGTTGCCTTAACATCATTCAATGGTACATTGTTCATTGTCAATGGGGCACAGAATTGTTTATTTGAAATGGAAAACTGCATTAAAACCGTTTTCTTTTCGTTCACTATTAATTTGTTATTTCGGAACCAATTTGAAACATCTGATATTGTACTATTTACTGTTTCTTTATTGCAAAGGATGTTCGTATCATCCGCAAAGAGAACCGTTCTTCCGTTTTGAATCGTCGAGGGCATATCGTTTACGTAAAGCAGGAACAGAATAGGGCCTAAAACCGATCCTTTAGGAACTCACATGCAACGGGCAAAGAGTCGGAAAGGTGCGTACGTAATGTTCCATCATTCCAGTAAGGTATTTCAACTCTCTGAGATCGTTGTTTAAGGTACGAACATAACCAATCTAGAGCAATACCACGAATTCCATATGAAGGTAATTTGGAAAGTAAAATGTCATGATCAATGACGTCAAAAGCTTTTGAGAGATCTAAAATAATCCAATAGGTGCCTCGTTTTGATCCAATGATGAGGCGACATCTTTAAGAAAAGAAAATATAGCTGTTTCCGTTGATTTTGATTTTCTAAATCCATGTTGGCAATCTGAAAGCGCGTCGTGTTTACTGAGAAAGGTTTCCATTCGTATGTAAAAATCTCTAATATTTTTGAAAAAACTGATAGAAGAGAAATGGGCCGATAATTTTGAATTTCATTTTTGTTGCCTTTTTTGAAAAGCGGCTTAATTTTAGCTGTTTTGAAAATATCTGGAAACGTTCCAGTGCATAAAGATGCATTAAATATGTGAGTTAACGGGTGTATAATGGCATACGCACAAGTCTTTAACAAAGAATCCGGGAATTCATCTAAACCGGACGAATATTTATTTTTTAGTTTACCGATTATTTTGAGAATTTCATAGGAGGAAGTTTCGGAAACGAACATTGTGCCTACAATTTTGGGTGAACTGTCTGTTTTTGAATTTTGTGCCTGAAGACCCTTAGTGAGATCGGCAGCAATTCTCGAAAAGTATTGGTTAAAGAGACTAGCCACTGTTGCCGGATCGTTCACATTTATATCGTTATATTTTAAAACAACATTCTCTACGGGTTTTCTAGTTGATTTGGTAGTATTTTTTATTATATTCCACATTGCTTTTGTTTTATTATTTGATTTCAAAATATCCTGATCGTTTTTCATGATTTTAGCCTGCCTTATGACTTTTCGTAACAATGTTTTGTACTTTTTAAAGTAGATAAGGAAATCTTGAGATACGTCATGACGTTTAGAATGGTATTTGGAAATACGCTAGGTAGGCTTCCTGAAATTGATTTCGACTGGCTACGGCCTCAGTTTGTGTGGCTACTGGACAAAACATGTATTTGTTCTCATTCATTTCTCAACCTAATTCATGGTGACAGAATACGCTGAGCTCATATGTGTTCATAAGAGTTTAATGTACAAACATTTCGAACTGGAACATTAGAGCACCTTTATGGAGAGAGTACTCAATATACAGCACTTTTATTTGTGATCCCTCAGCATAACTGTCATTAAACGTAGCCCTCACAACAATCTTTGCGCATTTATATACAAGCATTCCTATCGCAATATATTTTTCATGTCAGGAGTGATGTAACGCAAAATGTTTTCCCGACCGTCGAGATAGAACAGTGTTATTTCTGGGATGAATCCAGTTATCTCGAGACGCGGACAAATGAAAGCCGAGAGCGGAAAAAGGAAAAGGAAGGCACAAGAGAAAAAAGCGTCGGACGAGACGGGTCCGGCAGCGATCGGTAGCGACAAGCCGAGCTTCCATCGGAACTGTGGACGCTGACGTCACTCAGGAACGGCTTCCTAGAAAATCTCACGCCCAAAAAGCTACTAGAGGAAACTTCCAGTAAGTGGCACAAAATGGCAGTAGCCGAGGAACCTACCTCCAAGTAATCAAAACAACTGCTGGACTGCGGGATAGAAGAAAGCTCTGGTCTGTTCAGGACGCAAATTCGTAGTAAGACAATGAGGGAGAAAGATTCATTTCCTCCCCACCTTTAAACGACACTAGTTGCTCCGTCTTTCGGGATTTTTTCAAAGATGGTCTTGAAGAAGGAAAAGAAGGAGGTGAAGAAGAAGGAGAAGAAAGAAGGAGAAGAAAAGAAGAGAAGAAGAAAAGAAGAAGAAGAAAAGAAGGAGAAGAAAAGGAGAAGAAAAGAAGGAGAAGAAAAGAAGGAGAAGAAAAGAAGGAGAAGAAAAGAAGGAGAAGAAAAGAAGGAGAAGAAAAGAAGGAGAAGAAAAGAAGGAGAAGAAAAGAGAGAAGAAGAAAGAGAAGAAAGAAAAGAAGGAGAAGAAAAGAAGGAGAAGAAAAGAAGGAGAAGAAAGAAGGAGAAGAAAAGAAGGAGAAGAAAAGAAGGAGAAGAAAGAAGGAGAAGAAAGAAGGAGAAGAAAAGAAGGAGAAGAAAAGAAGGAGAAGAAAAGAAGGAGAAGAAAAGAAGGAGAAGAAAAGAAGGAGAAGAAAGAAGGAGAAGAAAAGAAAAATGAGAAGAAGAAGCGGGCCCATCATACTTCCAATTTAATTCTCTTAAGTTTTTACAAACAAATTTCAAAGTTTTTTGATTCTTTTGCTGTAAGTGCTGAAGTTCAATATCGCAAACTTCGAAAGTCTTTTAATATTAATGTCTCGCTGAGATATATAGTGATGTAATAAACACTTTGGTATTGATATAGTAAATCAATGGGTCCAATTGTTACTTTCTCGCATACGTAGGACAGTAGATGAAGTGTTGTAATCGTGCAAACATTGGATCTCGAGATTTGGACATGTTTGGTAAGCTCTGATACCAAAAAAGTGTTTTTAAACGACCTCCAGTTCAAATTTCTGTCTGGCCGAAAGGCTCAATCCTTCGAGCAAAATAAAATCACTTTGTCCACGTGTGTCACTATTTTTAGACAACCTTACTTGCTATCATTTTGTTTTAATTTAGGTATATAAATGACTTTATAAAGGTAGTAGTAGTTAATGCGGTCAGACGAAAGTTTTTTTTTTTTTGTTACATTCACAGATTTATCTGAACACTTGAGCAACGAGTAATATTTGGCTGGCACAAATGGAAATAATGAACTTTTAGTGGGATGTGAATGCCCTGCAAGAACCGCTTTTACTAGGGGCTGTCTAGAAATACACCTAAGTAAATAAATAACTATTTTGTATTCCAGCGTTATAAACGACATTTTTCGTTAGAAGTAATCGTTTATAAAAGATCATCTTATGGCACAGATGTATTGGCCGTTTCTGGCGCCAATAATTGCATCATCACGCATTCAGTCAATCGCTGCGAGAGAAAAGTGGAGAGGTAGCGGTAAGAGAAACAGGCAACCACGGTTTTCCCGCGCAGTTATCAAATAGCCGTGACGTCACAATAAAGTTGTTTCCCAATATTTACTTTGATTCTCAAAATTTGCATTCGTACAAATTTGAAAATTCGCTCCTAATGTCGCTCGTTTTCAAAATGTGTGCTCATGCAATGAAGCTTAACATTGTAAACTAATTGCATACACTACTATAAACAAATCAATTTCAATAATAAATGACTTTTAAACTTAGTATGTTTACGAACTATAGTTGGGATTCTGTAATCTAACTGATGACAGCTGATCAGCTCTTACGGTTGAGTCCAATCGGGAGCTTAAACGTCACGACAGTGACGTCACCGTGATGACCTTTTAGCTCTCGATTGGGTGACGCCGTAACAGCTGATGAAGTGTCATTGGCCGCGTTAAAAAAGCCCAAGTATACCTCCGAGGCTCGACCGCCCATATGCGCGTGGCAGGGCATTGGTGTTCCCCTCACTCGCCAGACTGATCTCCGGCGATATTTTATGCATCGTCCGTTCGCGGAACACGGTCTTTGTCCTTGGATGGTGACTGCATCGGTGCGGGAAACGGTCGGCCTGGGGTCCTAGCGTTGCGTCGTGCGACCTTTCCTCGTTTTCGGACGCCCTGCGAACAAATCACGCACGGTTAGAAAATTGGGAGTCTTCTTTCTATGGCTTTGAACTAGAATTACTCTCAATTGACCTTCAAGATTCATAGGTGTGTTTTTAATTGTGATGGTAATTATCTGGAAGTGTATTAACACTAGTGTTATGTGGCACGTTCGCCTTGGTTGATCATTTAATTGGTGGAAATTAAAATTTAAAGAACCAAAGGATTCATGTAAGCAACTAATGTGGAACCGGTTATATTGCCTATTTTAATGATAAGGCGTTAAATCAGAATGATTGTGATAGTTTGATCGCAGAATATTTGAAGTGCTAATGCTATTCACCTAAAACGTCATCCAGCGCTGAGTTTCTGGAGGAGCGCGAAAGCGCTTCTTTTAACAACCGTACCTTTTAACAATTTGCGACGCGTACCTTTTAACAATTTGACTGCTCGGAATTTTCCAAAATAGTGATTTCAGATGGCAGGAAAAAATGTGTAACTACGACGTGATTATCAAAAGATAATATTCTTTTGTTTATGTCTGGAATAGTTCACCTTCAAGGTACTTCTTTAATATTGCAATGCAAGATACGATCTATTTTCTTTGATTTTTGTTTTCAATCAGTATTGTGTATCCGTGTGGCATGTCGGCGGTAGACAATTAGTGGTTATCTAACATTGTCCGGTAGAATTTTATCCACTTCAAATTAACGTCATGATGTCGTTATTAATTTGTATTAAGAACAAAATAAAATTTCCTGAGACCCAAAATATTTTAATACCAACATTACACACGTTACTTTTGTCTTTGTTTTCGTAATCAAAAAAACTCACATGTGCTATGAAGTTTTGAAAATTTTTCTGCGTGCGTTAAAAGAAAAAGACAAAATCGTGGGACTTCACACGAGGTGCATTCAGTTTCCTCACTGCACGTTTTTTGGGAAGTCATCGCGAGGAGACCCGGGTCCTGAATAGGGATGGCAAAAAAACATAATGTTTTTAAAACACGATATATTAACATCGATATGTTGCTTTCGATGTTTCCTTCCCATCGATATTTTGTTGCAAAAACATTTATGTTTTTTTAAATTTTAATTTTTTAATTTTTTTAATAAAGGAGTTATAGAGTAGCTGCAATATCGTTTTTTGCGTCATCCTCTTTATCACGATGCACATTTCGCCTGTGGAATCTGAATGATTTTTAGGTGGTTTTACTTGGATGATGTATGAATGGAAGTGACTAAAGGGTAAAGTAGGGAAACACGATGTTATTTATTACTAATTTTATTATTTACATTCGATAATAATTTTTATTAACATACTACTATATTCTGGTAATCAAACAATAAAATATATCCGTTTTACGTACTGTAATTAAAAATGGATAGGAAATAGCATGTTTATTAGTCCATAATTAAAACATCCATGGTTTTTCGTCGATGTTTTCATCGAATTCGAAAACTCATTAGTGATGAATCGAAACATCGATGTATCGCTGTTTTTGTAAAGTTTGCCGCCACAAGTCCTGAAGCTGGAGCAGCCCTGCCACCGGCGCCGTGCCGTCTGCGTCGTCACTGGCGAGGCGGCAGGCGTTTGTTTTGGCGTTTGTCAGCCGTCTCCGAAAGCGGCTGTCTCATCACGTGACGCGAGGCGAGGTAGGGCTCGAGCCAAGACCCGTCACGACCCACGCCCGAGCGAACGCCAATACTGCAGACCAGGGCGCTCCAAACTTCCACTAACGAATACAGTAAAAGGAAGTTTATATTATTGAAGGGAATGTATTGTTGGCGTTCCAACATTTGAATAAAAGATGTCGTTACCAACATTTTTATATATTTTATGAACAGTTAGCTGTGTCTCGGACATCACCGTCATCATATTTGCTGTCTGAAGCCGGAAAATGTTTCCAAACATCTCGTGTAAAGAGTATCGATGTGAATAGTCCCGGAAATAGAGTAATGTATGTGTGTAATATCACCACTGTGATTTCAAAAGATTAATGTCATTCTCCTTTTCACTTATCTTTCATTCAGTCTGTTTTCTTGAATCGTGAGTCTTTATGATTCATTTAATTTGTTCAATTATAATGTGATATAAGGTAAGATTTTTTCGAGAATTGTAGTTACCTAACATTTCATCTCCATCAAAATGAAGGCCGTTTCTTCCTTCGGTTTTTCCTCGAAATACGAGGACTGAAAAGTGATATTTTTTTAACTGTAAATATGACTAATGATCGACTTCGAATTTTCCTGTAAGGTGTCGATTTTTCCTACTCTGTTTCCTATTTTGACTCATATTACACGAGTTGTACCCAAATGGTTTCTTACAGAAATGGTTGAGGTACAATACGGGCATATGAAATAAAATCACAAATATTTTGTAAAGATATTGTGACATTGCCATTATTACAAAATGTATGTATTTAATGATGGTGTTCTGCATTTTTTCATTTCTCCCCGGAGGAAGTAGTTTGGAAAACCCTCAGGGAGACTTGTCGCTCGTCGCCTAGCGGCTGTCCTTTGTCTTCTCGTGCTCTGCGTTGCTTTTCTCCTCGCATTCCGCTTTCGTTGCTTGAGAATTTTCTCGGAGTTCGTTGGTGCAGAATATTGTTCTTACATTTTGTTGTCATTCCATTGATTTTCCTCTTATTGATTTGTACGAGAAATATTCTACAGTTCCCGTTCTAAATCATAATCTACTTTTAATTTTTTTCATAAAATAAAGAGTCTTTGCCTGAGTCTTAAGCGTCTTAAATGTTGACGTCCAAATCACATTCACTTCGCCCCTATTTCATTTCCGGCCTTTTTTTAAATATTTAATTTCCTTGAAGAAGAAGTACGTTAAAATTCCTTGTCGGTTTGCTTCGAGAATAGTCCAATACATCCACCCACATTTCCCAAGGATGAGTTGCTAATGTTCCGCATTCGTTCTTCTTGCGTTAATGTGTTATTTCACATTTAGAAGATCGAATTTTAATGGCCGGCTTTCGACAACACTTCGAACTTTAAAATAAACACGTAGTAATTATCTTGATAAATATTAATTTTTTCTCATTCTCGTAGCCATGACCTGTTTTTTCTTTCTTATTGACCCTTCTCGTCGGTTAAGTTGACGTTTCTAAATGTGTCGAATGTTCGGTACTTGCCTGACATTGAGTACATTAATCAACGTTCCAAATATATTATTTTTTGAATTTCTACCAACCTGTTCGTGATAATTATCAAATAAGGCTATACACAAGGTCAATTTCGTCTCCGTAGCTTAGTGGCGAAAGGAATTGGTCATAAACCAGGGGAATCGAAATCGATTTCCATTGGGTAAGGCTAATGATTTGATCAATTTGAAGTACAATTTAATTTTTTGAGTGCAATTGTTGTTTTGAAAAGATAGTTATTCTATTAAGTCAATCGAAATGGTAGTGCTTGTGTTGATATCAGGAGAATGTTTGGGATATTGAGGAGATCGGGTTGAACAGACGATGCTCTTCATTGTTCTAGGGAACATCATATTGTAATTCTTTCATTGTGTCGAAGACTATTCTGACTACACATAGTGTTTACTTGAATTAAGTTTGGAGTAGCACGCCCTTCACTTCAATTTACTGAATGTATCTTTCACCTTTTCTTGATCATCATCATCATTCATCATTTCATGGGACCGGAGAACCTTCTGTTCTGTCTTTAGCATGCTATCGTAATCTTGGGCAGCCAACTTCTTTTACCACGAGGTCCATAGTGATAGACTTGTTTTGGGATGCGATCACTACTCATTCTATGTAGAAGTTGGGACGGCCGGGTATATACTATATTTATTAAAGGGAGTATTTCTAATTTCTCTGTGATTATCTCGCTTTTTATTTTGCCCAATACTGTGCAGCCTTCGACTAGTCTCAAGAACCTCACATCAGTTGAATGAATTCATCTAGAAAAATCATGGTTGTTTTGTTTATTGTTCCTTTCCTGTGCAATACGTTATTCCGTCTCCCACATGCTCGCATTCCCTTGCTCCTTGGCCTGCACTGCCCTTCCGCACGCCCTCTGCCGCGGCCGCCCACCCGTCGGAAGACGGCCGCTAATTTTATCCGGCCGCCTGTCACCGTGATACAATCGATACATCGATTACTCCGCTGCCGGCAGCGGAACTCGTCCGGTGACCCGCGCGCTGAATGGGGAGCCGGGACGGCGGGGGCCCTCCCCCTCCCCCACCCCTCGCGGGAGCTGCTCACAATGGAACCGGCAGCCCGTAAACGGAGAATAAACGCACCAAGGCGGAGACGCCCCGGCGGCGGTGTAACAGGTTTCCATCTACGGCGCGGGGCGAGGGTAAACAGGAGAGGAAGACGGCGGCAGACGTGGTCTCGAGATTCGTAACGTATACACTTGGATCTGTGCTGTTTTCCAATATTCAGTCTGGTTTGTGAAATGCATTTCCTCACACTAGTATTAAAAGTAGGGCCCGTCATATTTTTTTCTTTGTGTTATTTCCATGGAAAATATAAGTTGAGTATGATTTTATCTACAATTTCTAAAATTACGCGTTTTTCACGTGTCATATACGTATTTTGGCTCTTATTAACCTTTTTGTCATTTTTCGTTAATTCGTGATATTATGGTCATATTTGCGAGAATTTGCGTACGTGTCATATTTTTATCTTTTTGATTCCATTTTAAACACTTGCATGCAGTCGTCTAAAAGAGATTTTTCACATCTCCTAATTCTTTTCTAATTTCTTACAATAATTATTCTAATTGTGTGTATTTCCTATAAATATGTATGTATGTGGATTAGAATAAGCTATACATAAAGAGAAAAGGAAACCTCAGAAGCGTAGAAAGTGTTAGTTTAGTTTTGTCAAGTCTTGTGCCAAATCTTGTGCCGCTTCTAAAAATAACTTCAGCAGGTAGAACTAACCGTCTTCACGGGGTGCTAAAGGAGAAGGGTGAATGTGGATGAATTGTGAATGTGCTAGATTTTGGAAGTATATTTCCAATATAATGGTTATTTAAACAGCGGAAAATTTTTGAAGGATTCGAAAATGCAACATCATTTTTAAAGTCATATTTACGGTAATACTTTCGTATTTTAAGGTCATAAATGCTTGCATATTTCTAACATTTTGTGGTCATAAACATCCGGGTCCTAATTAAAACAAATGTCTAAGTACGTGTAACCAACTCGAAAACCATTTCTACCATACAAAAGGGCAAATAATATAATTTAGTGAGTGAATACGAAATGGATTAGAGAGATGGCAGTGTGTTGGCGACTTGTATGGTCGATTTGAATACGTCTAATTCAAATGTCTTTCAGACAGCGGCTGAACTCGACCTAGCTATCTAGCGAGTGTCGAACATCGGGACTCGAATCCTTGGACCTCCCGGTTAGAGGCACTGCAGTGACGTCAATTGATGCCCTGAGCCACCTCAGCCGGTCTCGGCCACAGAACGTTCTCCAGCTGCACAAGAGGATGGCTGCTAAAAAGTTCCTCGTTTTAGACGCGCCACCTCATGCCGATCTGAAGGAAAATACTCTGATAAATGATCCTCCGATGGCTCCCGGAAAACGACCGAATATAGCCTTGTCTCCACGGGCGCTGTCGTTTCTCGAATATGAGAAAAAACAGGGCACACGGGACGGGAAACATTGACCACGTCACTGAACGCGTGGAACATGTCAAAAAGAGGTCGTTTGTGAAATATTATTGCCAGAAACGTTATTTTATTGCTTCCGGCACGACGGTTGTTCCACAATATTGTACCTTTTGATGAATTACGTGCCGAGAAAAGGCGAAACGGTTTCATTCCGGGCGATTGATAAATAATTAATAATTTTTTGTTGCTTTACATGAAATTCTCTATTTACGTGATTGGGAGCGTGAGGCACATAGTCTCCTATATTGTTTCAGTAGCATGTATTACTTTTTTGTGCATGCAACCTTTTACTGCTTTCATACCCAACCAATCTTTATCAATGAGGTCTCCAAAGAAAGAGAATTTCACGGAGACGTGGCAAAGGAGATAAGTTGTACAAATGACGGAGGATAGGAGGATATTGAAGAAAAAAATATATTACAGGCTTAATGTGGATATGAAAAAATAGGGAAGATGTTGGGGTTTAACATGCGACAGTTCTCGCACGAGTACGCCAGTACTTTTATGTTCTGCTGCCGTTTATAATGAAGCACTCTTTTCATGTACTCAACGAGGAATTGCAAGATTACTGAATTTTCGAAGTGTAAATCCGAAATTATTATGAAATCAGAAGCATCTGTCGAAAGAAAACATTCCATTTCGGTTATTTTTAGACAATTATGATTAACTAGGCCACGAAGATTATTTCCTACTAGTCATTGGTGATACACTGCCCCAATGATTGCTAACCGTTACAGAATTACGACTGTTTAACGGCCAAGCGTATAACACGAGGTAATATAATGTTATGCCACTAGTTAACACGATTTACTCTGCTCTGGCGCATATTAACCCTAAGTTCATTTATATGGTGGACACGTTACAATTTTACTTTCGTAATGTTAACGAATTGCATGTACAAATTGCTACGGGGAACTCAAACCATAGTGTTTTTTTCTTGTTATATGCCCGGGTAATGGTTCATGTTACATTGACAAAAATCCGTTGTTGGGACTTGATTGATTTTTAGTGATTCGAGGCGCGTGCACTGCTAGGGTAATTAGCCCTGTAAGTTTTTTTCTTGGGAGGTGGCGATGTTCTTCCCCTGATGGATGGCGAGATCCGGCGCCGATCTATGTGCTAACGTGGTTTCCATCAACCCACCAGCGGTGCACCGCCCCAGCCGCAACAAGCTCTAAGCTCCCAACCGGTCTCACGGCATGTATGGTAGTGGAGTGAATGTTGGTGTAAGTGTGTGTAAGGGGAGGATAGGACAAGGAAGAGGAAAGAAAGGTAGCGCGCGGTCCGTGGTCCGTTTGTTAGGGCACTGCTCTGGCATTCGCCTAGTGTTAGTCAGAGAAAACACGGAAAACTACCGATCAAAGCAGTCGGTCACTAAAACATGGCTCTTGACTGACTGGCATTTTGATACAACTGTTTCCTTCAGTACCATTGACGCGCTTGAATACTGTTTCTATAAAGCATGTAGCACTTATTAAACAAAATATATACTATTGAAAATCCGGCTTCGCATCTCTAAAATTTGGAATAGTAGCAAAGGTCCTAAATAAATCGCTCTTTTGTTTTAATTTTCGTAATTCGAAATGATGCAGCAAATTCCGCAGCATTGCAAAATAAATATCGATATTTCATATAAATTAATATTCTAAATATATAAGGCAAGGAATGTTTATAAAATTAAACAAATGTTTTTTTTTCGAGTAAACAATATGTAAATAAGTATTAATATCAAAATAAATAATTTTATTGCAATAATATGCACTGATCCGCTTTTTTAAATCAAAATGTTATGATTCTGAGCAAATAATGCACTTAATTGGTTTACAAGGCGATTTGTTCTCTGTATAGGCTTTGTTACTTACAGAAAAGAAATTCCCACGTTCTTACATAATATAATTAGTACTCAGAATGGTGACGGCTAATAATAGAGCAGGAAATGTAAGAATGATATGTTAATGCACATACAGACTTAATAGCATAACAGATAGGCAGATGCCTTTTCTTTCGCGGATTATGTGGAGTGCTGTGTTGTGAACAATTGAATTGCGGCTGAAAGGTGTAGCAGCCAAAGATGTATAGCGATGAAATATTAGAAAGGGTGCAGAGTAAATTTTAAGGAGAATAAGCAGAAGCAATAAAAACAGTTTTCGTAACCATTAGTGGCATACGTATGTGGAGGGGGATCTATCTACATCCGCCCCCTCGTATCCAATTTTCAGTCAATTGTTGTAGTAGTATTTTCGGGCGAGACTTCGACAAGCCCGGCATTTTTCGGAGCATTTTCGTACATTTTTGACGTGTTTGGCCGGTATCGACCGATTTTGGATTTTTTTTACGCCTTTTTAAGAGTTTTTATGGATCCATAGAAACTCCTAAAAATTGTTTTTCTACTCGTATTGTATAGTTCTGGTTGGCAGAAAATTGGCGAGGAGTAAAACAAGAGTTGCTGCAGGTCGTGTTTCTGAAAAGCGAGCTGTTGCCGAAAGGGCGGGCAGACAATGCCAGCCGGTTGGTCAAATGAACAGGCGTTGAGCTGTGGCAGGCGGCCTGTGGGCGTGTAGGGTTAATGGGTCGTTCACTGGTCGCCTTGGGTCGCCCGCTTGAGGCCGGAAGTCGCCGACCTTGAGGCCCCGCCGGGGCGGTCGCGCCATGTCAACAAACGATCCTTCGGGGCTGAAGAAGCCTACACTGTCCGTGCCAAGCGAACGCCATGCCTCTACTCCCCAATTGAATGCGGATTATAAAATGGAGGGTTCTTGAATTTTACGTGGTATTTATTCATGACCAGGGCTTGGGATTCTGATGACATATCATCTTTTCATTGACGCATTCTGGACGAAGCTAACTTGTAAATCAATATTTATTACATGTAGTTGATAAAAAAATGAATAATTATTGGGTCATTTTTCGTCACTTTTTACCATCTTTCAATAATTAGGTTATTTTTTCTGGTCCTTTGCTCATTTTTGTCATTTGTGAGCATTTTGTTTTCTTTTCGTGTGTTTTGTTTCAATGTCCCACTAAAACGAAGTTTTTATTGTGTCATGCGTTCAGGACGAAATTTACTACTGCAGTGGACTGTGTTTTTCGCCCTCCCAAAATTACACAGATCTTCGGCAACATCCGCGGCCTTTCAAAACTGACGGTTGAACGATCCGAGCTAATGATTACATTTCTCCCTAAAATATAACCTTTATATTGAATATAATTTTATGTAAATAAATTTTATTAACATTGTACAATTCATTGAATAAATAAACATATTCATAAAAAATTGTAGTTCTTTTTAAAAGAAAGATCATTTCCCCTTATTTTTAAGCTATTTTATAGGTCATTTTTAGAAAAAAGTTGGTCGTCAGAATGCGAACCCTAATCATGACTAATGACTTCGGGGGTGTAACGATTAGTGTATCGGATTGACATATACAAGTTTGCGGGTTCAGACCAGATCGAAGTCGTGGATTTTAAGGGTGAAAATATTCTTCTTACGCCTTCTTCGGAGAGCAAGTAAAGACGGCTGACGCATGTTGTAGATTTCCTGCATGTAAAATACTCTAGTATAAAAGAAGCCTCGGCTAAATTCATATCGCCTGTTTCATCGCCGAGTGATGTCTTTTTCCTCCGGTAGATGTGGAAACGATCATAGCGAAATTTGCATGGTCAGGCGGAAGAGCGGGCCTGATGGCTTGAGTCACGCCTGGGAAGATAGTGTGAATTGAAAGTTGAATGGACTAGCTCGAGTATTTATTAATCACATTCGCACATTAGATAGGAAAAGAAATGAATGCTTTGTTTGTACGTCCGCGCTTCCCTGTCCTGATCTGCCCTAGCCTGCCCCTTTGCCGACCCGCCCTACCTTACCCCACTCACCCCACCTACCCTCTCCATCCTGACTCTCCTCATCCTTCCCCTCCGGTCCTCCCACAATCTGCACCGCCACCCCATACCCACACCCACACCGCCGCGACCTAATTGTAACGATTTTCGTTGATATGGTCAGTGTTGCTTACTCCGTACAAACTTCAGTAACAATTTTGTCGTTCAATTACTCAAAGCGAAATTGCGCTATCTGAATGAGCATTTGGTAAATAATTGAATGAGCTTTAAAATTGTTTAATTCCTGGTGAATTTTCCCAACGTTTTCGAGATTATCGCTAAAACCTGAGAGTGCAAATTTTAATTTACTTTTACAGGGTAGTAGGAAAGGGAGTCGATAGTAGTTTCATGGAAGTTGTTAATTTGAAAAAAAGTAGTCAAATCATGGCCAAAACTCTACGTTTCTTTGAAAGCCCATTCAAAATCGGTTCAGGCGTTGGCGAGATTATCCCGAGAAACACATATCCTAAAAAGAATTGAATACCTTGTAAATAAGCATTTGCTTTTCTAAAATAGCATTTATTTTTAATCTCCTTCTACTTTAATGTAGTGTAATGAAACCTGTCAAAGACGGACCTGATGATTCCTTCAAAAAGTGTCCGATTTGGCAGGTTTCCGTCTTATAGAGGGTTACCGAAAATTCAACATATAACTTACAGAGTAGACAATACATAACACAGTACAGTATTTTCGACATACTTTTTTTAGCGAAACAAAATAATGAAAATAAAGCATAATTTATCAATGAAAATATTGCAGGAAATACAAAATCAACAGCAAAACATAGGGGGAAATATAAGACAAGCACTTATTGCGCATTTTTCAAATAAGTTTAGTATACTAGCTACGCTAGGATGACAAAATCTAAAATTCTGATTTTAAAACACAAAATCCACTCTCTTTTTACGTTTCCCCCCCCCAAAAAATCTTCAGAAACTTTGTAATACACATATTTGATTGATATGCACAAATACATTGGTTTCATTAAATTAATATTCATCATGGAGGAATTATAACGACAACTTGCGATTTTTGTGCACTTTTGAAACTGTTTCTCCGTTTAGTAACAGTGAACGTAAAACTTTATTCTTCTGAGAACGATAGTATTTGAATATCCTTACGACGTCTGTGGGTAAGATGTACTCGAGCATTGCGAAAGATTGTCTTGAGAAGCGTGACTGCATGAATCCACTGTTTGACGGATAATATCTGCTGCTTGAGTAGTTGATAAGATGCAAACAAAAGAACGTGACTGATCAATGGCTGTAAACCATCTTCAGCAAACGAACAATAAGTGCAGCATGAATTTTATCTTTATTAGTTATATAAAGTATACCCAAGTTGTATACTGGTTATGTTTAAAAAATTTTGAAATGTTATTTTTTTTGTGTATCTATAACTTCCGATATTATTCACCCATGATAACGTTGAAATTATCAATAAAGAAGATTGAGTTATGATAGCAGGTATATTTAAATTATTACTATTAAAATGTTTCACGCCTATTAGTTTGTGAAAGAAACGTGAATAGTACGAGTATCACAACTTTCGTCCACTACAGATTTTTATCACTATAAAATTTGAGATTTCATATAGTATTGGAAATTATAGAAATCATAGTTTCGGAAAATTATAATGGATTCTATAAACAGCTTTTCACTTCTTCTTGATATAGACTTATTAAGAATTACCCGAAGAACAAAATTTAAAAACGTGAAATGAAGCCAAATCAACGAGTAGCCAAATTTCTTACGTAACTTTCTAGATGACGGATTCGTCTTAGCTTTACAAGCTTTTGATATTCGCTGCATTAATCTGTTCAGTTTCCCTTCGCGTCGATAAAGGACTCTGGAATGTAACACAGTACCGAACTAATGAAACTCGCAAATTAGTGCAAAATGGGCAAATGTGAGTTCACCAAAAGTGTTGTTACATATTGAAGGGTAACACATTGAAGGGTTAATTACGAAATACACTGCCCCGGTCAGGAAAAGCTCCATGCTCCCGACGATTTTCCCGACACATGTGGTAGTGTAGTACGTATATGCGAGTATGTGAAAGTTAAGAGAGAGAGGAGAGAACAAGGAAGAAGAAGGAAATATTGCGCCCGATCCGTAGCTCGTTTGTTAAAGTATTGCTCCGTTATTCGCGTGGTGTTGATCAAAGATATCACAGAAAACTACCGATCAGAGTAGCCGCCGCTAGAATTCTCGTCGAGATATCGGCTGAATTCGACCAATAGCTGGAGGGCTTAGGAAAAAAATCATCGTGGCGTCGTTTACTCAGGAGGCGTGGCGAAGCCATCTCCCTCTGCTCCCGATTGGGGAGCTCAGTTGAACTCAAGGACCAGCTGCAACGAGAACTGAGACGTTTTTGCAACTTCGTTCTCACGCTCAAACAGAGATGCGAGACTTCAACATTCGGAACTGTCATGAAGGTCAGGTTGTGTTTCTTCTGCCCGCCCGGACCGAGGCAGTGGCGGGTCCTCCGGCGGGGGCGTTGGGCCGCGACGGGAGGCAACCCTCCCCTCCGCCATTTTTCGCGCATGCGCAGTCCAGATTTCTTTCTAAGTTGTCCAGCTGTATACTGCATGTTTTACTTCGTTGCGGCTGACTTTTGATCAGCTGTTACGGAGCCGTCCAATCGGGACCTTGCACGTGACTATAGTGACGTAATAATGGTAGTGTTCAGCCTTCCGATTGGATGACAGAGCCGAGAGCTGATTGACATCAAACGCAACTCTATGATAACCGCAGCATAGTTATGTGGCTAATATCGAAAATTCTGGCAGAGTGGGGATTTGAACCTCCCGGGGCCTCCCCGTCTGAGGCACAGCAGTGGCATCAATTGAAGCCCCGAACTGCCTCAGCCTATCGGTAGAACTGTGCATAAAGGCTCCATATCTTCTACGAGCTACATTGCAGCACTGGACGTTGGCGCGAGAGGGGGGGGGGGCGGAGTGGCTCCACCAGCAGCGGGCGGAACGTGGCCGCGCGCGCCTGCCGGGCCGGGCGGCGGCTGCGGCGGCGCTTCCGGTGCGGGCGCCGGACTTGGCCGGCTGAGCAGGGGACGAGAGCCGGTTGGCCGCGAAACGGGACCCGCACCGGCGTGCGAAGGCGGAGGCGAAGGCGGAGGCGGAGGCGGAGGCGGAGGCGAATGCGAAGACGAAGGCGAAGGTAGAGGCGGAGGCGAAGGCGAAGGCGAAGGCGAATGCGAAGGCAGAGGCGGAGGCGGAGGCGAAGGCGGAGGCGGTGGCGTTGGCGGAGGCGGAGGTGGTCGCGTTGGCGGGGGCGGAGGCGAAGGTGGAGGCGAAAGGAGGCGGAGGGGCGTTGGCGGAGGAGGGGCGTTGGGAGGCGGGGCGTTGGCGGAGGCGGGGGCGTTGGCGGAGGCGGGGGCGTTGGCGGAGGCGGGGGCGTTGGCGGAGGCGGGGGCGTTGGCGGAGGCGGGGCGTTGGCGGAGGCGGGGCGTTGACGGGGACGTTGGTGGGTGCGTTGGCGGGTGGCGGGGCGTTGGCGGAGGCGGAGGTGGGGCGTTGACGGAGGCGGAATGAGAGGCTTCTGCACGCGGCGTGGCAGCGCAGTGTAACAGTGGAAGAGTAGTGGCCGGCAGGGGCAAAAGTACTGTCGGACCAAAGCGCGCGCACACTGCTCAAGACAAAATACTTTTGTAATACTAAAACAAATTAAAATGGAACGAAAACAAGTCTTCAAGAATACTGCAATACTGCAATATAGTGTTAATTGAGGATCGAGGAGGTATGAACCACAAAGCATATTCCAATATAAATTTAATATAAACAGTAAACAGTCATACTTGTGTTTCGGGACTAATCTATTCCATCTTCAGTTGCTCTACAAGAAAGGAAATTATGTGAACAAATATAATTGGCATATGAATTGATATAAACACAGGAATACAAATGAACACTCTAAATTTTATTGAAATAGAATACATACCCCAGTATTATGAATTAATCACATGGGACGTAACTCGGCGACATCTTGTATGTTGAGCAGGTTACTGTGACTGACTGTAGGAAAGTTGAGGGAGGAAATGGAAGAGTGAGAATGCTATTCAATTAAGTTTTAATGCGGAGCTACATTTTACTTCAGACTTTCATTAAGACCAATTAAATTCCAGGTTTGTAAACACGCGACAAAGTTAGTATAGTGTATCTTGCTCACGAGCGCTTCTCGAAACGTAACTGTGAATCACAAACTGCCAGCGTACGGAAGTGTAACTAAAATGTTGACAGTTGTCAGCGGGGATGCACTCCGAAGACAGTGGTAGGAAGAGGAGGCATCTTTTGTCGTGAGCGACGGAAATGCGTAAGCGAAACGGAGTTCCGTTTTGCAGATTTTGCAAGGCCTCCTGTCACGCAGTGATACGCCTCCTCCAAACGATGTCTGATAAATGTCACATTGCCGTTCTATGTATTACTTACACGAAAGACTGAATTTTCAAGAAAATGAATGAATTGCCAATCTCATCCGAAGGAATATGTAAAAGTCAAAGAGCTTTTATCTTTAGTAATTGTTTCTTTCAGTTTATAATTTTATCTTTGTACTTTTCGTAAATAACTTTATGCGTCTGGCCACAAAATGTTTAAATACAAACAAAATGTTTTTTGCCTGACTGATTATGTTATTTTTGAACTTCAAGTTAACCACAGATGTCTTCCTTGCTATGTAATATTCAGACTTGTTGAACGTGTAAATAATCTATTAAAATGAAGTTTCATGGATTTCACGGTTAAAATATAATTTCTTGCTTTTATGCTTTTTGACGATAAAAAAATTAAAGTTTATTAACAAAAAATACGTCCGTATGAAAAAATGTTTTTAGGATTATTTTGAATTTGATAAATTTTCTTAACATGGATGCTGTTTCTAATATCATTTGTTTTGATATGTGCTCAAAAATTCAAACCTCATCAGGATGTATTAATTATAATACCAAACGCGGTAAAAATCCAGAAGTTCCAACATCTATTCTCATCGAAGTCTCAGAAATGTACCATTCGTCCTGTTTTGTACTCGCATGGAGTAACACATGTTGTGATTATTCGGTGTAACGAGAGGTACGCTTCTTATTAAGCTGTAACGTAGTTTTTTTTAATATATTTACTAACTTGAGCAACACCTTGACAAGATTAGAAGAGATTAGCTGGTGTCTTCCTTTTCATTAGATATACTAACACGAGTGACTAGTGATAGCAAATGTTACCAAAACATCGATGTTTCGAAACATCGCTAAAGGGTTTTCGATGTCGATGAAAACATCGACGAGAAAACATGGATGTTTAAAACATCAATATTTTAATTATAGACTAATAAACATGCTATTTTCCCATCCATTTTCAATTACAGTACGTAAAAAGGGTATATTTTATTGTTTGGTTACTAGCGTGTTAGTAGTATGTAACAATTATTATCGACTGTAAAGAATAAAATTAACAATAAAGAACACCGAGTTATGCTATCTATTTTGTGTTTCACTGTCGATTCAGGCAATGACACGCCTGGCAATAACATACATCCATAAAACGAGCAGCTCGCAAACTTTCTCAGATTACACAGGCGAAATGTGCAGCGTCATAAAGAGGATGACGCAAAACAACGATTGTCCTGGGTATTGCTGCTACTCTACAACACCTTAAAAATAATTTAAAAAATAAGAATTAAAATTCATGATTTTTTGCAACAAACTGTTTTAAAAATATTTGCTTTTTGCCATCCTTACGCGTGACACATACACACAATGCGGTCTACCAATTCATTGGGCTCAAGGTGCCCTGATTTGTTTCTGTAATTACCTACAGCAGTCTGGCATTCTATTTTTCCACAATACCTTGGCGTATTTACTTTAGAAGAGCACCGATAATTCGCACCTCAAAACCTGAACTGTCGATCATTCGTTTTCCTTTATAGCGATAAAGAAAAGTAAAAGCTTAAATTCTGCATGATTTACTGACACTAAACAATTTTTATTACTAAACTTTAGAGACATTCTGTGCATGTTTCAGAAGAGCAGTGTTTCTGCAATTAGAAAGTTCCAAATTTTACAACACTTATGAGTTCATTCAACCGCACCACTTTTGTAGCCTTCAGATTGAATTGAGAACGGATTTAGTATGTTTCTTACGTTGAAAATCTGTCTCTTTTATTAGTTCATTTACGAAATCCGGACAATTAATAATCCGGAAAGGATCCGTTCCAAATTAAACCAACTTTTCGCCGTTGTACTCCGTAAACTACAGTTACTCGTCCCTCCCAAAGAGAGTTGATTGACGACTTTCTTGGAGCTATTGATGCGACATCAACAAATTTAGTTATATAAACGTAAAAATTAAAACGAAGATATTAATAATTAATCGACCAATATTCACCGATGTTTTTAAATACTGATTTGAAGTTGGAACTTTATTTTGAAGCTGGTTTAGTAACCTCTAACATTAAATTCGTGCACAAGGAAATTAAATTGACCTTGACCGTATGTGTTAAATTATAATTAAAATTTAGCTGGAAACAATATTTATGAAACGCGTCATCATGTGAGGAATACGAGGACAGGCGAAGGAAATAAAAGGGTATCAGGGTCATCTCGGGCGAGAGAGTCTTCCGAATAAAGGTAGTACAAACGACATTATTTTGGTTCGAAAACGTAGACATCAAACGATGCCATCGGTTCTTCTTTCAAATTTTAACTTTTACAACATTGTAAATATGCAAATTTTTCACCCATGAACAAAATGTCGAAAACGATGTTTAAAACATATTTTTATAGAAACATTGATGTTCAAAAACAATTTCAATACATCGATATTTCAAAATGCATGTATTTACAGAAACATCTACGTTAAAAAATCATAACTTCAAAACATTGATGTTAAAAAAACATAGCTTCAATACGAATGTTTAGAAAACATAGATTCTTCTACAGACACGTTGATGTTCAAAATACATAACTTCAATATATCAATGTTTAAAACATAAATGATTTTTAGAGAAACTTGATTTTCAAAAAACATCGGCATCGTTGTCGCATCGGAGCTACGCGTCGAGTGGCGGTGCCTCGTAATAAATAAACCTCGTCCTGGACGGCAGAGTGGGAGACTTTGCGTTAGTTGCCTTGCGGGCTCTCCCCCCCCCCCAGCCGCACGCCCCGGAGGCGCGTCACGGCACGGCACGCGCCGCTCGCAGAAATAGCGCGCGCACGTCACGCACGCGGCGCCGCCGCCTCGGAAGGTCACTCACATTGGGCGGCGCGGCGCGCCAAGCGATGACCGGTTGACCGGCGTGGGGCACCGCCCAGGGGATTCTGCCCGGCCAAGACTCACGTTCCGGCACCGTTGAGGTTGACCTATACAGGTCAACTGTGCAGGTAAACCGGAGCGTGTGTGCCAACCGCTGCACGCGAAACTGCACAGTCCGTGGGAGGTGGCGCAGTGCATCAGCTGTCACTGCTGAGCTTCTTACCGGGAGGTCCTCGGTTCGAGTCCCGACGATGGCAAGGTTTTCGACACTAGTTTATCTGCTAGGTAAAATTCAGTCGGTGACTGGAGAATTTTTAGGAAATGTTAACTGTTCAAGTATTGCACAAACTAGCAAATTGGAAAATTTAAAGAATTTTGGAAATAATTTCCGTTTAGAGTATTTCCAAGACATGAAAACCCGACCCAACATCTCTCACCCGTAAGCCAACGATTTGTACTACATTAATCTTTACACTAGGCTTTGCGTTTTTGCTTCTTTTTTGGCCACTAAACAGACAAAAGTGATCGCGTCGACTTCGTGTTTGCTCGTAATCATCCGACTGAATTAAAATCTTCCGGTTTACCTGTGCCGGTTTATCTGACAGGTGTGCCGGGCCGACGGTTTGTTTTGAAGAGTGCATAGCAGATCGTGCAGGGTGGGTGAAATTGCACCTGGTTTGGGGCGGGGGGCTAAGTCAGCATGATTAAGAAAACTCTTCTACCTGTGGATGCCTGTAATCTATAAATGTTCTATCACGTTCATAAGCCGTCAGTTTCTGACGCTATAGTTCATCGCCCTCTGTGTCACCCTCTGTCTCTAATATGTCTCTATCTACCGGGACGGATCAGAACTCAACTCATGCTGTGACATGAATTTATTAGTTTTAATGATTATCCGAAAATATATTTGCTTGAAAGTTTTGTGATCAGCTAAAATTATTAGTTGCTGAAAAATGAGGAAATGAGGAATCTCCCAGAACAGTTCTGAAAAGTGTAGTGAATTATCAAGCGTCTTATTGCCGAAAATCTGTACATCTGGGAACTCCTATCCAAGAAAGTACCGTTCGGCCGATCCGATAGCCAGATCGTTAAGGCAGTGGTGCAGTAGCGGTCTCAGACCAGACAATCGCGCGTCCTGAAAGAGGTCGAGAATCGGGTCGAGAGGTCGAGAAGCGGGTCGAAAATCCTGCCTCGGGCATGGATGTTTGTGTTTGTGTTGTCCATACATGTTCTCCCTACAGTTTCCCCATCTGTTTAAAAATCGAAGTGGTCGCTATATGACCTAGATGTTGAAAAGCGACCTAAAAGAAACAATATCGTTCCATTTTTATAGACTTATATTAGAATATAATTTTACACATGTGTAGTTGAATTTATCCTACAAACTGGGTTTAACCCATTAGCGCTATCGTATATGCAACGCTTAACAAAAGTATCGTATGAAAATACCCTAGGAAGAGTTAACACTGATGAAGAAAGATTTCCCTATCGAGCCGTGCTCCGCGTACTCGCCTACTCCACTTATATCGCGATCTGTCATCACCTGGGTGCCCTGGCGCTAGTGCACATGGTTAGCACGGCCACCGCTAAAGCGCAGCGCTAAAAACACAAAAACACATTTTCGGGGAAATTTCTTCGAATCTTTTATACGGATCCGAAAACAATACATCAGTTCTCGTGCAGAAGTCAGGGACGCGACGAATGGCACCTTTTGCCTCGATAGGTGCACGGGACGCACGAACGGTGTGACACACGAGAGTTACTCGAATACGATGCTGTATAAGGATAATAGGAACTTCGATTGTTCGTTCTTCCGTCGTAGGGTCATTTTAGGTCATATTTTTAATGTTTTGCTTCAAATAAATAAAGCATAATGTATTGATATTTTCAGTCAATGTTCACATTAGTATTCTTAAAAACCTATTGATTTCAATGATGCAATATTTTTAATTTAATAGTTCATTGTAATCATACATTTTAAACCGTATCGAATGTAACAAAGGAAAATGAACCCCCATTTTATACCTGAACTTTCGCCTTTCATTTGTTATTCAGAATTCGTTACGATGAGCGAGCAGACATCCTTACACAATACGCAATCATTTTGGAAATGTTGCTTCTAGGAGCTCCAATTATATTAAATATATTTTACATTTGTGTGGAATATTTCAAACAAGTAAATGAGATTTAAAAATTGTAGATTGAGAACGATTTCTTCCAGGTAATGCAACTCAAGTGCTTCAGAAATGTGCGATGAATTTATCTGGAAATTTTCAATTTGCGATTGGTATTTAATAAGACAATTCCGCGAATAAAATTGTGTCCATTCTCGTTTCAGAAGGTCTGAAAAATTAACTATATTGATGACATTCTTTGCTCTAAGTGGATATCATCTCTAAGACTAATAAATCGCACTTATGATTGATCAGTGGAGAGTAGTGGTTAGAAAAATAGTGTATATAGCGTTAATTTTTTAGATATCGCTCTTATAAGGGCAAAGCAGGTGTACATTGAAACGCTTGTGTGAATTTTATGAGTTAGGTCCAACTCTTCGCGTTTTGTTTTCATTAATTTGACAGTCGGCTAATCTTCTGGTTCGTTACAGGAAATTCCCTTTTTGACAATTTTTACCAGTGTAGTTTAGTATAAGCACCGACAAGCATTGCTCTGAATAAAGACATTTTCTGCAGAAATATTTTTCAACCATTACCTACATTAAAATGTCTGTAAACAATACGTTCGGAAAGTAAGCAAATTATTAGTGAGAGTTTTCATCTCGACGGATAGAAGATATTTACCTTTCGTCGTAAAAGATGAAATTTACTCCCCTGAAATGCAACGCTCGTTGAATGAAATTAGTTTTATTGACAGTGCAGCTTGGAAGCGCTACTCGGGAGATGAATTCAATTAGGGTAATTCATTGCATCCACGTGGATGCGCAATGAAGAACACGTATTCAGCTGAAACATTCCGACCCACTTCGCCGTGCGCCGGGTAAACACGTGGGAAGCAGTGTAGCGGAAACGCTCTGTCTGGCACACCGGATGGCCGTTGCGTAGAGCTGTTTACGTTGCTGTAAGTTACCTGTTCACTCCTGCCGTAGACGCTCCAACTAAGTGCTTAGCATTCATCGTCGGGAGTGGTTCACATCGGAATCAGATGGAAATCGAGAGCGAGAGCCACGGCGGAGGAACAAACAAACAGATTCCGACGAGTTAACTTCCTTCTCTCACGTCTTGTGTTGCTCCACGGAATCCCGATGCATGTGGCAGCAAATGTGAGTGGGTTATCGAATTTCTAGTGATTTAGTTACACGTGTATGGTCATTTATATGAATTAGGGCCCACCACGTTTTCGTTTCCTGGAACTAAGGTAAGCTGTCCCTGGCTCTTAGCGGGCGGCAGCTCTCCAGTGGTAGTGCTATGAGGAATTTCAATTCATAAGAGAAAACTATCGACCAGTCATCACTGCAACTTCTCGCTCTGTACTGTGAGAAAATTTCGTACCTAGACGGCAGTCATGGAAACCTAGGAGCTCTGATACCAAAATATCAATTCCCATTTCTTTCTTGTGATTATTCGCGTCTGTTCAGACATTAGACAAGAGTTTTTAATGAACAATTCTATAAAGGAAGGTGTTTCATCTGATAATTACAAAAAAAGGTTTCGAATGGTAAAGTTGGATTGATATAAATCGTGTAAATATTTATACAAGAGTAATTTATAAAGAGTAATTTTACAATCTAAACGGTCGTAGTAACATAGGAGTTCGGCATGCGAGTTTGTGACTAATCATATATATATATATATATATATATATATATATATATATATATATATATATTTATTTTAAGAGGATAATGTTGATTTTGTCCCTCTCTCGACCGAGAGAAAGCATTTTTGGAGTTATTGTTATATTGTTAATGTCATTAGCAGCATTGTCGAATTTCCCTAAGAAAAAATTCAATGTTCGTCTTCAAGACGGTTACTTTTGGTGTTATAGAACAATTATCTGTGCTATATATATTCCATTTTGTATATCCGTGTCAATATATTTTCTTATTAATTACAATATCTCACAATTTCGTTTGATTAAACATCTCAAAGTCAAAAAGTCATAATGCATTTAAAGAGGCAGGAGTTAATGCAGTTTTTTTTACAGATTAAAAATGGCTAGATATGCAACTTCTTTAACTTAAGAATGGAAGTGTAAGACACCATAGAGATGTCTCTCATGTAATGAGCGGGTCTTACGTACTTTTCAATAATTCTCTTGCAGTGTTATTTTCATCTTTTAAAGAATGAAGCAAAATAATTAAGGATTAGGGAATTTCAAGACTCGTCATCATTTTATTTTAAATTTCTATGCAAAAATAAGAAGATGGCTAAACAATAACTGGCGTGACAAGAAGGGCTTGTCTCAGCTGCTCGTTCCTCAAGGGCATACTTGTAACTCGTAATTGGTGAGTCTTAGTAATTTCGCACTAGAGTAAAATTTAATTCGCTGAATTTTTTACATCATTGAGCGATAATTCGGACAACGAGCACATTGGGTGGTGTGAATAAAAAGTAAGCAAAAGCTTTGACTGATAATTTTAAGCAAGAGCTTTGTTTAAATTGAATAAAAAATAAGCAAAAGCTAGTACTTATTAGCAAAAGCATTTTCTAGTAGCTAAAGCTAAATTTCTAGTGTCTTGGCATTCTTGAAGTGTGTGTTTTTATTTTAAAAATCGCTGCTTTTATGCACATTCGATCTCTCAAACGTTACTCCAAGAGAAGAGAATGTGCCGCAAGTGATTGTTTTTCCTTATACCGGTTTAATCAAGAAAATGTGCATTGGGTAGCTACTTATTTCCTAGGCGAGTCACACGAAACGAGAGGTGAAGCGTTATCGCCTATTCAGAAGATGCAGATATTTCTTCGCTTTGTTAGTGACCCTGACTTTCAAGTAGGTGTAGCAAGAGAAGAGGGCGTATATCGAACAACTGATTGCAAAACTATAACATTGGTAATGAATAAAATTCTAGAGAAAGCTCACGAATGGGTTAAGTTGCCAACGCACATGAACCATGCTCGGGAACAGTGGGCAGAACGATATCGTGTCCCGTGTGCAATTGGCGTTATAGATTGCACACACGTCCCAATAAAGAAACCTACTTCTCACAGCGATGAACACAAATCGTTAGCATTTTGCAATCATAAACGTTCAAGCTACATGCAATGCGAATGAAGAGTTCACAGCTCAGTGGTCCATATCTCTACACGACAGTCGAATACCCAAACGATCTGACCATTGTGAATTTATGAACAAACAGAAAAGTGACGTAGTTTTACTTGGAGTCATCGGATACGGCATAACGCCATGGTTGCTTACACCGTACAGAAATCCTTCAACACCCGAGGAAATGGCATACAATAACCTCTTCGCTAAGGAGCGCGTTATAATAGAACGATGTTTTGGGCAGCTGAAACAGAGATTTCCTGTGCTCCAGTACAAAATAAGAATAGATATAAAAAGAGTTCCTTCTGTGTTTATTGCACGTTGTGTGCGGCACAATATTGCTCACTTTTTGAAAGATGATATTCCAGAAGAATTTTAATATGAAATTGAGAAGGAAGATGCAGACTACATAAACATCGACAATGAAAATTCTGTATTAGATCTAAACCAGCCGAGAAGAGGACAACAAAGAAGAGAAGAAATAAAAAAACATTATTTATCACTTGTAAAATCAAAAATAATTTTCTTTTAAATCTTTATTTCGTGATAGTATTAAATTCATGTAACAGTGTAGGACAATCAAATTTCTTGTAATGTGAAAATCTGGTTTCCAATAGAAGGCAATGGTTCTTCTTCGCGTTCTAACCTCGACATAAGCAAATCTTCTCTTTTGATTTGTTTTCGCACCAATGTGAATTGCTCTAAAAGTACGAGCCTTTGCAATTCTTGCAAACTCAGGTTAGCAGTCTCATCAGATTCTGGGTGGGTGTTTGTTTCTTTTGGTCGCTTGTGACGTGGCGGCAAGAGGTTTGATATAGTAATTTTTATTTGGGGCTCAGATGATAAATTCTCAGGCATAATCCCTACAGTCATGTTTCCTAAAAATAAAGGAAATGTTTAATAAAATGTGTTCAACATCATAGTAGCCCGTACTATATTACCTGGAACTTTGTTAAAAACTGGATTACTTACTTTGCTCATTAAATCCAAGAAATCACACTCCCAACTTTTGAGATGATTTTTTTTATTTCCTGTTGCACTCAAATCACTTTTTCTTTTCACATATGTCTTCATGTCTTGAATTTTTTTCCTTAATAGTTTTTCCGTTATTTCCTTCCCGAATTATTCCATGTATTTGTCTTTCAATAAAGTTAAGGCTTTCTTTTTAGCTAATTTAATTCGTGGCACCTGTGATTTATTAAAAGGTATTTTGTACTCTTTTAATAGAGTTAAAAGTGGCCCTGATTACAGTCGCTATCATTATTTTGTACATCATCATTGGAAGACATATTCAAATCACTTAAAGTTTCCATATTTAATACCTCTAAAATCGTAAAATTTGTAGGTAAAACCTTAAAACGTGATAAACTTTACACCTTCAAAACATGAACGAAAACGAATGTATACATAAACAATGAACACAGCGTCCTGTGTATACCTAGCAAATACTACAATTTTCCAGCTGTAGCTTCCTAG
This sequence comes from Teleogryllus oceanicus, assembly GCA_964035755.1. Taxonomy (NCBI): domain Eukaryota; kingdom Metazoa; phylum Arthropoda; class Insecta; order Orthoptera; family Gryllidae; genus Teleogryllus; species Teleogryllus oceanicus. The sequence goes on from CAXIVR010000012.1 coordinate 74,001,361, forward strand.
TACTAGCAAAAGCTTAATCACTCCTTAGCTAGCAAATGCTAGCGCTAGGAGCTGAAACTAGTTAGTAAAAGCTAATGTTAGTAAAAGCTAAACACTAAATACTGTAAGCTTTTGCTTACTTTTTATTCACACCACCAATTGTCTCCATTGAAACCTATTATAATTCCTTACTCATTAGTGTTTACATTACTATACGTTAAATACAAATGTGTAGTATAGCTGAATTTGACTTGTGAAAACCTATATAATTGTGTAATAAAGAATAGTGTTTCTTTAAAAAAAAGTTAGTCCTCTATCTACAAAATAAAAAAACGCCATCAGAATGCTGTTAACTACAATTAATCAACCCCTATCTCGTAAAAGGTTCGATGACAATTTCATCTCAATATCTTGAACAGGTAAGAAAATATTCCAGTTAGATGTTTTTATATCCGTGTATATCTAACCTTGTATATCCATGTATAGAATGTTTATTAATATTTTAATAATTATGTAGTTGATAGTAATAGAGATCGCTTTTTAGGAGGGATAGTTCACAACCACAACCTACCAACATGTATGCCGTCGCATCATGAGAATAATTCCAGTCTTCGATCACCATTTCTTAGGCGCAAACTAAGGGTCCAGTCTGTGGTCAAGAAACAGAAATAACAGAGAACGAGAGATTGAACGAAGCTATCGATTTCCTCGGCCTATTTAGGCGCCAGTTAATTTTTGAACGCTTCACCGCTGCAGCTTTGCACTTTGCGTCGAGGGGACGAAACTGCTGACTGTTGGACCCGATATTTCGGAGCTTCTGCGAGGGGCCACTTGAGACCGTGAACCAAGTGCGAGGCGCCCCGACGGCGGGGGAGGGGGAGGGGGAGGTAGAGAGAAGAAAAGAGCGGCGATGCGACACCACCAGCAAGTTGGTCTCAGAAATCCAGTGTAGAATCGTGATGAACCCCGTTAAGGGGGAAACTTATCATTCATACTCTGAAGGATTTTCGTTGTCATATTGTTTCAATATATACTCCTTTCGTATTTCTTTATTAGTAATTAACATTAATAAATAAAATGTTTGCTATTTATTTAGGTTTTTATTTTTATTATGTGCATAAGTACAATTTATCATACTAAACTGAGAGTGTTAAAGGCGTTACAAAGTGTTACAATGGTTCCATATGTGGTTACAATTAAGTATGTATGATAGAAAAAAATATATCTTGTATTAACTCATTGTAATAACTCCAATCTTCAACCAAATGTTGTTACTGTTTGCATCATGCAAACTGTAGGATGTTCCTTTTGAGGGGAGCCAGAAAATGTTGCTTGATAATGCATGTTTTCATCGTATTTATCATTTCATGAAGTATATGAAATGAATAAAAATTCCCTTCAAACGTCTGAAAGCTACGTAAATGATAATGCTTACGTATATAGTTTAATGTAATGTTCTGTTCTTGCAAAAACGAAAGCGTATTCCCACTGACGAATAAACATTTCGCGACGCATGATGTCAGGATTTTTGAAACACTCTTGTCGGGTAGGCGGTGGGAAGGCTTAATGCACAGCCTGAGCAGAGCAATGGCCTTGCGAAAGTGAAGGCTTAGCGTTGTGACACAGTGATATTCCCTTTTATGATTCCGTGTGTTTAACGTGCGCTTGGCGTCTTGAGGTTTCACATTTTCTACTTTATAGTCCGATTTAAGTGTGATGTCCCTTCAAGATCTCGATGGAAGGCGCGGGGATCACTATCATCCATTTGGGAGTTTCAATAGCAAATCTTTAAGTCGTAGCAAATCTCCCGATTGAATGACTCCATCTCCATTGAATGACTCCATTCTTCCATATTGTGACCTTGAAGGAAATTCAAGTCAATGGATAAGCATTAATTATATTGACGGCAACAAAATTGCAACGATTTAACAGGGATATTGAATTTTATCGTGCGGCAGTGTTTCATAAGCCACCGACTCTTTTCATTTGGAGTGTAGTCTTTCTTTGTTTCTTTTTCACAACTCTCACTTAAGTCGATCCCCAGGTGGCACGAAATCGTTCGTTATTCGCAACCCATCTCCAGTGTTGTTACTTTTTCTGATTATTTTGTTACCGCTGGATGGTACTATCGTTAAACTGCAATTTGAACCTTGACTACATAGAACATTGATTGAAAAATTAAGATGACAGTCAAATTTAAGGCAAAATATACTTTAAACTATTATTGACGTGTTACGTTTCACAACAGAACCAGAACATTTTACTTCGAATGTTTCATCATATGTTTAAAATATCGATATTTTAAACATGAATGTTTTTTGCCAATATTTTCATCGAGATCGAAAACCTTTTGGTGATGTATCGATGTTTTGCTAAACTTTGCCATCACTATTCGCGACAGGTTTTCTCTGGGAATTCCTGATTCTCTTGCTAATATTTCACCGGCACGCTACATTATTCATTCGCTAACCTATCCATTCTTCCATTCGCTAACCTATCCATTCTTCAAGGATCGAAAGAGAGCCGCGATGGCGTGTAGGTGTTAACCGAGGAACTAGCCGAGAAGGACCGTGGCTACCTCAGCGGATTATCGATAGATGGGGTCCCCGCCTGGCGTTCTAAAGAGAGACGGGAAATGGTGAGGAGAAAGAAAGGAATTCCAGACGGAGTGAGGGGTTGAAGCTGCTCCTGGAGGGGAAAATAAGAAGTAGGTTTGTTTTATAGTTATTGCATATTACTTAAAAAATAGGATTTACTATTAAGATTAATACTGTTTGAAGAGTTGTGTAATTTCGCATAGAAAGTGGGAATTAACTGTAATGTTAATGTATCTTTTATTCTTGTTGCAGGTAAGTCGACATTTCCGACGTCGCCAGAGTTTGTTTTCATGGAGAACGAAGATAAGATTCCGTACGTGAGTGACTCAAGCATACATGAGGCACATTTCATTAAGTCTAGGGTGGGATCTTTCGAGATCACGTTATGACTCACAATGTTTTACGTATCAGGATTTGCGTTACACATCTGTTACTAAAGTTCTAGCTCAAATGCCAAAATAGATTCTTACTAGAGTTTTTATATTCTATGTATGTAGTTTAGAGAACAATAGACCAAGAAATATTGACCTTGAGTCACAGACAAAATAATCAAAGAAAGGCCATTTTTGCCTAATGTTACTTCAGAGTAATATGGTTATTGACCTATTGATAGAAATAAGGTATTTAATTATTTGATTGTGTTCAGATAATGTATGCAATTATTACGAATGAATGGGGAATATGATAATGGTCAAACAATTTTCACTGCGTGTAATGTAGTGAATAATTTATGAAGATAAGTTTATTCGCTCGCCTGGGGACCAACTCTTCTACGGGCAAGGGTAACTTTTCTTGACCCACTCTCAATTACCCTTAAAATCCAGAAAGGAGTGTACATGCGCAAGCTGAAGAGGCGCGAGACCCTGAATAGTGGCTTCGTGCGAAAACGTTTGCCAGTTTTTTCTATCAAATAACAGAGAATTGTGTTACGCTTATTTTCTTCACTATTTATTACTATTTGATGTTTATTTTCTTACTAAATTATTCCTTATATAAATTTAATATTCTTATATACATTTGCTAAGTGACAGGTATATGTTCGGTTGGTTGTTAGTGATTCCGGGCGCGTCAACTAACTAGGGTCATTAGTCTCGTAACTGTAGTGCATGTTTTTTCCTCGGCATATGGCGGTGATCTTCCCTCGCTGGATGACAAGATCCGGCGCCAACCTACCGTCGGCTAGCGGGGTTTCTCACAACCAGGTATCTCCCACCAGAGGGACACCGCCCCAGCTGGGACAAGCTCTAAGCTCCCGACTGGTCTCCCAGCATGAGTGGCAGTGTAGTGCATGTTAGTGTAAGTGTGTGTGTAACGGGTGGGGATAGGACAAAGAAGAGAAAGGAAAGATCGCGCGCGGTCCGTGGCCGTTTATTAGGGTACTGCTCTGGTATTCGTCTGATTGATCAGAGAAACCACGAGAAAGTACCGATCAAAGCAGCCGGCCGCTATAATTCTCCTCCAGACAGCGACTGAATTCGACCTAGTTGACAAGCTAGCGTCGAAAATCTTGTCACTGACGGGACTCGAAACTAGGACCTCCCGGTCAGAGGCACTGCAGTAACATCAGTTAGTGCACTGAGCCACCTCTCACGGTGCATATGTTTGAATGGCGAATTCTTTCCTTTTTTTTCCTTTTGTGTTCCGTTACTAAATCATTCAGTTATTTATTGTATTTAAGAATAATGTGTAATAAATTTTCAAGTCTCCTTAAGTTAACAGTTCTCACTTACGGACGGACAGTGACTTAAAAAGGAAAAGAATATTGGTCTGTCAAACTTTCATGCTTTTATATCACTCTCCTGTAAACAGGATTATGAAATAAAGATTCTTTTGATTCACATATTTAGTTTCACTCTCAATTGAGAATTTGAAATAGGACTGATGTACTATTTCATTTTAATGGATTATATCTTTGCCTTATAGTGAAAATGGGAATTAATGTAGCTAAATTTGTGACAATAACGATCAAGTAGCGTCTCCCAAAGACTGTCATGGCCAGGTATCCAGTCACGTACCGCCACTCCGGAGGAATTTGTACAACCCTTACTTTTAAAACTGGTGCCAATTTCTTTGGATGCAATGCTCGCGAGCGCTAGTAAGCTTATAACCTTGCAACCTTGCCCGCGACATTGACATGCCTGGGGTAAGCAGTAACCTTGACCCGAAACAGTTTTTTAGTGGCAAAATGTCTCCCTTCTTTCTGTCATCCATGGAATGCAGTTTCTTACATATCCGGACCTCCGGAGTGATCTGCTTGCGAGGTTGGTAGAAATGAGTTTGATGAAGGCTGAACGAATTTCAATGGACAAGAATTTTGCTCATCTCTCGTTGGTCGTTCACATAACAAAAGAATGCGGAGACAAAGGATAATGAACTAAACTAGAATGGATTACTAATTTGAAATGCTCCACTGAAATTCTGCGCACCTGTACAAATGCAAAAAGTCCCAATTTACGAATTTATACACACATTGATGCATTTTGCTCGTGGGAAGCCTTCCAAAAATTTCTACGGACGACAAAACAACGTCAGCTGAAAAAAATGCGAATCGCGCAGCGTGACTGTTCTGTTGGCACATTCGCAATTGATCTGTGTTACATTGTGCGCGCTGAATAGCCCTCTTGAAAGCATTGTGGGTGACGGCCTTCCCGGCCATTCGCCCTCGGAACGAGCACAGCTCTTTCGCAGGGCCCCATCGCAGGAATTTCTATGCCGCTAGAATTCCGCGTCATTCGATCGTCCCAGATTTGTTACCGTCTCTATTTATAACACATTCCGCCTCCACTCGCTCACTCGCTTGCTCAGTTACTCGCTCACTCACTCTCTCTCATTCTCCCACAGTCTCACTTATTCTCTCTCACACTCTTTCACTCCCACACTTTCTCTCTCACACACACTCTCTCATTCTCTCTCACACACACTCTCTCATTCTCTCTCACACACACTCTCACCCTCTCCTCTCTCACACACACTCTCTCTTCCTCTCACACACACTCTCTCATTCTCTCTCACACACACTCTCTCATTCTCTCTCACACACACTCTCTCATTTCTCTCACACACACTCTCTCATTGTCTCTCACACACTCTCCGGTGTGTCGGATTCGAAACAATGCGTCACTCACAACGCGACGTGACAAGTCCCTCCTCTTTGCCCAGAGTACCGGGCCACTGCCACGACGAAGCTAAGAACCCAACAGGGCGGCCATCCGATCTCCCGGTGGCTTGGGATCCCCTTCCCGTCTCCTCACTGCAATCACCTTTAGGCTGTCGACGTGAGTACCGCCAAAACCTAGGCGACCTAGTTGGTTCGTGGTCCCCGTCTGGACTGAAGTGAGATCCTGGTTATTCCGAAGAAGCCCTTCGCCAATGCCACTGGAAGGTCGAAGCGCCATTGGCCCAACTGGTGGGTGACAAGGCGAACCCGACAACTCGGAACTTACCATCGCTGCCTCCACCTTGAAGCTAACGACGCGAGTGCCGCCGTGAAGCTCAGGGTCTGGGTGGTCGTTTACAAGTCTTCCACCGAAAACCATGCCCGCGTACGGGGCCATGATTCCCGCTCCCCCCTGCGGTGAAGCAGCGGTTTGTGGAAATCTGTCTGTGGGTAGCAATCGGTCATCTCCGCTCTACTCTCCTTACCGTTCAGCTCAGTCCTCAACCTCAGCCCTTGTCAAAAGCTTCTCTCCTCCGTCTCCTCTGCCCACGCAATAACCCACTCAAGGCTCCCCTCACTCGCCGTCGGCCAGCGGAGCTGTGCGCCCAATCAGATGCCGCGGGGAGGTGGTACTATCCGGGCCTTGCCGCCGGGCAAAACTCGTTAGACCCAGCCACTCAAGATGGCCATGTTACGAACACTAAAATATGTTTTAATGGACGGGTCAATAAATGTGATAGGTTCGTGACAAAGATTCATCAATTTCATAATATTTATGCAACAAGGGCGTTATGAGAGGGTTCTAATGATCGACGCCCGTGGTACTAATAATTAATTAATAATTAACGCCGGTGGTACTACATACATGGTTTTACTTGTACCTAATTTTTTGATACCGATTTACTTATTTACTAAATAACTTGATATTAATTTGACTTGGTTTGTCTTTTCATATTTCCCTTCCATAATTTTCTCATAATTTCCTCTGTAAGAGAACATGTTTCATCATTTAACTGCTTTCATATTTCTCTTGTAACCACGTTATTCTCTCAAATAATAATTCCTTCAATTTTCCGCATCGAAATTCTATTAAATGCAGTGCAAAAATTCATCAAGGTTGTCAAAAGAGTTGAAGAGCCAACTAAATCAAAACGTTGAAATTATAGTGCACTTTTCACAGAGCTGCATTTGGAGGCTATCGGCTGTTACGATGTCATCCAATCGGAAGGCTGAACGGCACCATTATTGCGTCACTGTAGTGACGTGTAAGGTCCCGGTTGGACAACACCGTAACAGCTGATCAAATGTCCGGGGCAGCAAAGTAAAAACCGCAGTATGTGGGTAGGGAAGATCAATCGAACTCCAAAGTCAACAGAGCCTGATCCGATAGCGCAGACTAGGGGCACAAGGTCGTGAGGAGGCGGAGGTCATGAAGGGGTCGGCAGACGCGGAGAAAACCGAAGGCGCAGTCCCGCTGTGGGAGGGCGGGGTCAGACATCGTGTTGCTTTTTGAAGATCACGCTCGCTCCGCTGCACTCGATCGGAGATTCGCATCCTGACCTCTCGCAGATAGCGCTTCTCTGCGGCAAAAAGAGACGTCGGGAGATTTTAGATTGTTAGTTAATGCCTTATTTTACGTGGCGAGACTCGGGCCATCAGGCCTGCTCTTCCGTCTGACCATGCAAATTTCGCTACGCTCCTTTCACCATCTAGCGGAGGAATGAGGTATTTTCTTGGGCGACGAAACAGGCGATTTTGAATGTAGTTCAGAGGTTTCTTTTAGGCTTGAGGATCTTTTAAATGCAGTAAATCTACAACATGGGACAGCCGGCTTCACTTCCCCTCCGAAGGAAGTCATACGAAGAATTTTTCCACCCTTATAAGTACACGGCATGGATCGGGTTTGATCCCGCAAACGTGGGTACCACAGCCCGGTACGCTTAACCAGTATACTATGGAATCCGTAAAATTTTACCTAACGTCGAACTCGAAGCTGTTCAAACCTTCGGATGTACCCCTGTCTTTCCACGGTTGTCCGCTATAGTAAAGGTAATTAGGCCAATTACATGCGAAGAGACAACTTCGTTTATAATCTGTTGTTACCGGCAACAACAGGTCACACACAGTTGTCTTTTCGCATTTTAGATCTAATAAAAAATAGTTTGATGCGCTTTGTACATGTTTATTTACACATTCCCATTCATTCCCAGTCTTTATTCGTCTATATTTGTCTATTAAAAGTAAGGGTTGTACAAATTCCTCCGGAGTGGCGGTACTTGACTGGATACCTGGCCATGACAGTCTTTGGGAGACGCTACTTGATAGTTATTGTCACAAATTTAGCTACATTAATTCCCATTTTCACTATAAGGCAAAGATATAATCCATTAAAATGAAATAGTACATCAGTCCTATTTCAAATTCTCAATTGAGAGTGAAACTAAATACATAAGCATTGCCTTGGTGTTTTTCCTTTTAGATACGAATGCTATTCATTTTTTTAAAAAAAATTTTTAATTTACCAAATGAGCAAATTAGTGCAAGTGAATAACATTTTTTTAATTTTTACTAAAATACCTTCTCATCACAAGTGAAGTCCAATTTCAGGCATCTTAAGAGTCGAGTTCTCAAAGCCCATAGATGGCCTTTGTATCTGATCACTATATTCTCGTCCTTGTGAACGCGAACATTTGCGTCTAGTTAATTAGTACACATTCACCGAGATAAGCACAAGTTGCGCCAAGTTTGCCGTACCGACTTCTGTCTAGTCGTTTTCTCCCGTTCGCAGATAAACCACTTACAAGGTGCCTACAAACTTCCCGACTCCTAATTGAAGAGCGGTGCTTGCGGTGGAGTCGTGAAAACGCCAGCTGAACGCAGGAAGTGCGCCTCTACTTATTACGTATACTTCGTTTATTTATGTCGAAACCACTGGTTGATTGCTTTGCCAATTTTATCGTAGAGTACAGTAAGGAAAATTCTCTACGCCTGAAAACGTTCGTTTTATATATCTATACAGACGTACGCACACAGATAGATAGTGAGTGTGTATGTGTGTGTTAAAAAAATATTATGAGTTATTAATATAACAATTTTAAAACAGTTTAAATCATTTACTGGGAGGGGAATGTTGCTTTAACGGAATAGCCCGTAAACCCTGGGTTCAAAGTAAACCTCGAACATACCGTTGTAAGCTTAGGTTCATAGTTGGTCCCTGTTCGGTCGCATTCGCATTACGGCAAACACGGCCGAACGCCCAAATCCAGTACAGGTATCAAAAGAATTTCAGTTATGCGACCGAACTGCGTCATTCAATATGGACATAGATTATCTTACTTTGTTAGTTCAGGAAGGAGATGGAAGACCTTCGATTCCATTAAACGAAATTATAATTGTTATTATTTTACAAACGGACTCTCATATTTTATCCAACGTACAGTCGTAGTCTGGTCGTGCAGTCTTAATGTTTTCGAAACCGTTACATGTCGCCTGATGATTTCAAAGACCTCCTGAAGTGATGCAATCGAATTCAGTGTGACCACTACTGCTGGGCTGAATCAATCGCCGTTCGCGCTCGACCTGTACTTCGACCTAACACGAATCCACTCAGAACGTCCATAAGTAGTTAGATATTGAATTACAAATAATTTCGTAATTCACACAACAATCAGATCAACTGTCACGTGATACGATAACAACCAATCGCGAGCAGAATTAAGTGAAACGAAATTCTGTTAATGTTCATTACCAATTGTACTTTCTCGTAAACATCTTATATAGAAAATTACGTAATAATGCAGGAAAAAGTGTGGATGTTTTGTCAGAAAAACGTTCTGTGGGTGCCTGACATCGACAAATTGGATTTGAACTCATTATTTAATTTCTAGCAGTCCGTTACATGAAGCCCCGTGAATATTTTGAAAATGGTCTTAAAACTCGAATATGTTTACGCGTTTAGAAATATTAGGTCCGCATTTTTTAATCTATATCGTTAAATAACTTCTAAACGAAGCGTTTTAGGGCCTTGAAAACTAAACGTCTGAGGCCATGGGTCTCAAAGAAACGTTCCTCATACCGTCATTCACAAGATGAAATCTTGTTGAACATTCTAATATATTTTTGCTGGTTTGATGCTTTTCGATTCTACTCCACCTGTTCAGACTAGACTCCTCCGCCAGTAGAATCTGCACCTGCACCTGTATGTGAAATTAAACTAATTACTTGATATGCTAAACGACAAAGGAATGGATTTGACATTGAACAGTTTAGAAAAATTATTAATTGTTCACTTTTAAAAAAGGCAATATGACTAAAACTTTAAGTAAAATAAAATTTGATTGTGCATGTTTTGTCCATTTTTACCCTGTATCGTCCATACTTGGCTATTTGATAGTGCCATGTTTGCATACGTATTTTAGCATTTGATAGTGCATGAGAATTCTGTCTCTAGTTATCAATTACAAGGAGACATAAACTCGTACAAGTGACGGAGGATAAGAGGGTCTTGAAGAAAACGATATATTACAGATATAATATACAAATGGAAAAATAGGGAAGAGGGTGGGGTTTAATGTGCGACAAATCTTCACGTAGTATCACCTCAATTCAATGAATGCTCTAAAGAACTGGCGCCTTCAGAGTGGTGTTATTCCAGCACTGACGGACGTTGCATGTCGTGTTGTGGAAACGAATTCCAGATACGCCTTCGTGTTGCATTCAAACACAAACCTGCTAAAGCCAAAAATCCCTTGCTGTGTACATACATGTGTTGATATTTACTTACGACTGAGCCTATAGCTGAAGGTTGTTTCCCTCACGTAGTTATCGAACATACTATAGGATACACACGTTCCACGGCGGATAAAATACTACGTAAACGAGACGAAAGAGAAACCCCAAACTCTGTTTGAAAGTATCAACAAAGTCGGTTTGCCGCAGGGTACAATTCAAAAACAGAAATGGAAATTCCTCTGCGCATCCAAAATTTTCCTTTTTCACTCTGCGGATTCTCTCTCGGCTCACATTTTGAACACGAGGTCATCGTTATTATCCCTCCTGGTAGTAGAAGAAATTAGAAGTATTGTATAATGAGCAATTGTTTTTATGAACATTCTTCTTTGAGTAACGTGAGTATTCACTTTCAGCAGACTGGTTTTGTTCAACGTATTATGAAAGTATTCGCAGAACGGTCCATTTAGTTGATGGTCATTTTTATGGCTCTATTTGATTCATTCTGCGCATAAAGCTTAATATTCCTGGACATTTTTTTTATTGAGAACTGCATTATTATTTCTCTGAAGTTCAGCCTGTCACCTGAACAAAATGGGTTATTGTATGTCTTCCATGGTTTCTTACGAAGTAATTGAGGAACTTTTAATAACAAGTTCGAAAGCTCATTTCACGGTGAATAATTTTTTCATATGGACATATCGAACGTAATTTAACTTTTTTACTAGGTAAATAATAGAAATAGTAATACTCATATTTTACATTTTTCATCTATTATAGCTGCCGTAAAATCAAAACAACGGCGAAATTTATTTCTGGCTCTTTTCATTTCACAGGAATTAAAAATTATCACACAGCTACTAGTCAAGTAATAGAGATACTGCATTCTAGATTAGCATAAAATCCGCATGGTCATTACTAAAATGTAGTAAAAGTATTGTTACCCTTTTGATTCCACGCCCTCGAGAGAATAATCTCTAGAAATAGGATTTTTTGGCGAAAACCTATTTTACTCTTGATGTGGACACTCAAAATTAATTATATACGCGTATCATCACTTTGCCGATCGAAGTGGCTCTGGCCGTAGTGCGCTGACTTACGAGTTCCAGAGCCGGGTTCAGTCCCGTGCCGGCCATCCTGACCGAGGTTTTCGTGATGTCCCTCATTGATTGGTAGTGATTCCGAACGCATCAACTACTGAGGGCATTAATGTAAAGCATGTTTTTCATCGAAAGGTGGCCGAAATCCGTCGCCGACCTACCGTCGATTAGTACTTGACCGTCGTTTAGATAAGGGGTGAGGATAGGACAAGAGGAAGGAAAGATCGCGCGCAGTCCGTGGCCCGTTTGTTAGGGTACTTCTCCGGCGTTCGTATGGTTTTGATCGAAAAACAACAACAACAACAACAACAACACGGAACACTACGGATCAGAGCAGCCGACCGCTAGAGTTCTCCAGACAGCGACTGAATTCGACAACTGAATTCAACGACAAGCTATTGTCGAAAATCTTACCACTGTCTGGACTCGAACTAGGACTTCCTGGTCAGATGAACAGCAGTGACGTCAGTTGATGCACTGAGCCACCTCTCCCGGTGAATCCGGTGAATACTGAGGTGGATCTGCTGAAAGGTCACGGCAGCGAAACCTGCGTCGCCAGCCGAATTCGTTAACTAGGTGAAGTCTCGAAGGTGAAGCGAATTCGAGTCATTGCAGATTCTTGGTTGGGTGACCGATTGGAAACATCGGTATCCAACGACGCCGAGGGTCATTGCTCTTTCGGGACATATAACTGCTAAATACAACATAAATAAATACGAAATCATCACTTTACGATATTACAAGGAATACATTTATTATGCCCAAAACTCCTATTCCAGGGTTTGCACCTACATACGTATATTCGTTCGTTAATTACTAATTACTCGGGCTACTTCTCGCATAAAGTCCAAGAAATGTGCCTGCTCTGTTATCAAAGTAACGTATACTGCATAATTTAGAAAACTTTTCGTCTTATAAAAGCGTATTCTAGAATCTAAAAACCCGAAGACTAATGGGGGTACTTGTCGCATGTAGTCCAGGAAATGTGGCTGCTTGGTTATCAAAGTGGCACTTCCGCGGGGCTCCGCCAGGCGCGCGCGCGTCGCGAGGGCGCGGAGCTCCCCGGGGGTGGAGGGGCTGTCGCCGTCTGATTGACGGCTCGCGCGGCCCTCCCTCGCCCAAGCAGCCTAATTGACGGTAATTGTCGTGTGTGCTCGCGCGTCACTCCCGCCTCCACCCACCTGCCTGGACAGTGATGGCAAATTTTACCAAAACATCGGTACATCGATGTTTCGATACATTGCTAACGGGTTTTCGATGTTGATGAAAACATCGATGTTTAAAACATCGATATTTTAATTATAGACTAATAAACATGCTATTTTCCTTTCCATTTTTAATTACTGAACCGTAAAGGGGATATATTTTATTGTTTGGTTACCAACATGTTAGTAGTATTTAAAAATTATTATCGACTGTAAAGAATAAAATTAACAATAAAGAACATCGTGTTTTGCTATCGATTTCGTGTTTCACTGTCAATTCAGGCAATGCCACGCCTGGCGATAACATATATCCATAACATGAGGAGCTCTGAAACTTCCTCAGATTGTACAGGCGAAATGTGCAGCGTGATAAAAAGAGTATGACGCAAAACAACGAAATTGCAGTGCATTGCTGGTACTCTATGACCTCTTCATTAAAAAAAAATTAAGAAAACATCGATGTTGTTTTTGCCATCCCTATGCCTGGAGCATCCGCGAGCAGTGCCGGAGCTAAACAATTTTGGGCGCGGGGCAATGGTGAAACGTAGTCCCCTCCCCATCACCGGAAAAAATTGGAAGTGTGAAAGTTGTGTCAAGAAAATATGAGTGATTTTCGTTTGAACAAATAACAAAAATTGTAACATTAAACCAGAGGAAGTTGCTTTAGAGATGAAATACTGTTAATATATAAATGATTTAGGAATTTCCTACATGAAAAATTGCTACACGGGCGTCTGTAGTGTTCAAAGGAGAAGAAAGGATGAATTTACGTAGCGCATGAAATAAGGATAGGAATTATAGCGAGTATAATGCGACGTAGTATGGAATGCAACACTCAGAGTACAGTATTCGTTCCGATATCGAGAGCACATCACATTTATTTATTTTGATCGATAAGATGAGTCGTTATTAGAGATTACCTTCGATTGTCGACGCGGGAGAAATTTTCTTCCCAACTGTCTGTCTGACACTGACCATCCGCTTAGGTGAAGAATGAGAAGAATGATAGGCTACATGTGATCGCCAAGTGACATCATAGCTAAGTTGGAGTGTATCCGAATATCAATGTGATGCTTCAGTCACGAAACCATTGAGATCGTTCATGGAAAAATGGAAACGTTCACGAAAAAAATTGTATTGTTTATTACAAATGTGTAATGAAATAAAGGTTGGCTATTCCCAAAGTGTTACCTTTCAGTATTTCCTCTTTTTTGTTTATTAAAGTGCCGCAGTTAATTTGTAACATTTTTTGCCGTTTTGCACAATTCGAATCGCCGGTAAAAAGTGAATGACATTGCCTCTGTGTTTTCCTCTTGAAAATATTGACCTGATATGTTAAAACATTTTTTCCGTACAATGCATATTTCTCGAGTTAATTCGATGACTTTTTTCAAATATGCGACAATGTATACGTAGTTTTGTAATGTCGTCGTGCATTGATATTGGTCAGACTATAAATTCTTGTGAATATCTTACAAGATTCCTTCAAAGAATTCGTAAATTATGTGGCTTCTAAGTTATAAGTTATGCCCGAACAAGCAAGACCAACTGTAATATCTATTATCTCAATATTATGGGATAATGGTTTTGCTGCAGTTCAATGGCTAGTCCGCTCAAATTGTTCACGGAACATAACCGAGGGCGTTGGAAACAACAGAAGCCGATCACTTATTCAGTGCGACATGCCGAACAGCCTGTTGGTGTTGATCGCCAGGACAGCTTGCTTGTTGGCCATTCCAACTCTCCCCCGTTGTGTGTGCATTCAAATAACTCCCAGTGAACCGAAAGCGACTCCCGGATTTGTAGAAACGTTGACATTGTTCATTCTACATTGGCACATTTCTTGGCAGGTGCATGTAGAGTCAGATGTTCCATTATTGAAATCTGCTTTACGTAGCCTCGTTACAATGCAAATATGTACATACTATGATAAATTAAATTTACGCAATAAATATCAGATACTTACAACATCACGCGAACTGTGCACAAATTGAGGTATGTAAATATGGTTCAATGCGCCTATCCTCACACGCGTACAATGTAATTGAAGATACAAACTAATTATGGAACTAGAAAATAATTTTATTCCTCGAAAAGGAAATGTAAGATCTCCGCCTCTATGTGTTAATTTTTATTTTTCATGCTGTACCCCTTCTCCGTCACCCCCAGTGCTACTGTTTGTCGTGATCCAGTTCAGATCATAAGTGTTTGCGCAAACAAAGAATTTGTGCGCGGAGAGATTGTTGCAAAAATTGCTTCTTCGTACGATAAAGCAGTGAAATGCATTGTCTTCATTCACCTCAAACACGTCGAAAATTGACCAATATTTTTGTTTCCTGCGAAGTATACAGCAAATAAATTGTATACATAAGAGGTTCTCAGATATTGTGGTACGTATACTTCGTGGGGTAGACGGTAGGGTTGTGAGTGAACAACTTTCATGGAGTGATTTGATTAAGAAATTAAGCACGTCACGGACGGGGGCGGATACAGCCGATCATTGGGGGTGGCCATCGTAGATTTGTGTTAAATAATGAACATATTTGCTTTTTACTTGGTATATTAATTTTGTACTGTACTTATAATTAGATATGATTCTATACAATATTATTGTTAACACCAACACAATTGTCACAACATAATATTATTCGATACAATTTTATGTTGTTACATAATTCGAACATAAATATTTAATTCAATTCTGCCAAGTAAAGGAAGGTTAACGAAACCTCTAGGTCTTGAGGGGGGGCATGTCCCCCTCGGGATCCAGCAGTGGTCACGGAATTCTTAATGATTTTTGAATGATCAGGTAATCACTGATGTTAGCAATTGTTACAAATTTAAAATACCCATTCAATGAATTTATCAGTGACTTGGTAATTTAGCTACATTATTAGAAATCCTTCATTAGGGAAATTTGATTGTCGGGGATTACTTGCTCTGTCATGTGTGGGCTGTACAAAGTGTAAAACGTTTGAGAATGTATGATTTGTAAATTATATTTAAATGTGTATTTACCAAATAACGATAATGAATATTTGTGTATGTTCTACTATTTACAAATGGAAAAATTTTAATGGGAGGAATAGATGAAACGCAGTATTAGTAATGGATAATTTCTATCATACTTCAGTATATTGCTTTTGATTAGTCGACGGATGATCAAGAAAGCAATGTCGACCAAAAGAATAGAACGCACAATTAAAAAAAAAAAGTACACTCGTTTCTTATGCAAACCACGGAAGATTGAAGTGAAAGAAAATAACCAAAGAAGAATAGAAACAAAATGAAATCGGACAAAAAACAAACAAACAACGAAAGAGAATGGTCATGAGGGGGTGGGGGATGCCCCAGTGACGTGACGTCCGCTATTCGAAGCGAAGGCAGTTTCATTTCGCCGAATTTTGCATGGGGCGTTGCCTCGCGCAGCAGGAGCCGTCGCGCCGCCCGCGCGCTTCCCATTCCACGCGCATGCGCGCCTGGCGCGGCGCTCGGCCCGCGCTCTGCCGCCGGCCGCGCTAATTAATCGTGACGGACAGGTCCTGGCGCGCCGACGGGCGACAGAGCGCAAGGCGCTGAAATATGCACAAGAAGAGCTCGGCGCGTTGTCGCGCGTTGCTCGGCCGGCGCGCCCTGCATGGGGGGGGGAGGGGGCGAACACCAACTGCGTTCCGCAGTCAACTTTTCCCTACACGGGCGACTCCGGTTATAGTGAACTTGTGGGTCTAACATGTTTGGTTCGCTAAACCCGAGGTTCACTATAACCGATGATGCCAAAATCAAATGGAATTTCTCCATAATAATTGATTTTATTATTTATAATAAGCAAAATTCATTTACAGCACGAACTGAAAATTCAGTATATTTATTTATATGTAAAAAAAAACAAAAAACAACCAATTGTCTTCAATTGTGTGCTTCGTACATTTTTCATTGCATCTTTCTCCAGAGTTCGTGCTCTCTCCATTCTTGATTCTGCATGGTCCTCTGTGTTCACTATAGCCGAGGTTCAGGTTTACTATAACCGAATCTTCTTATGATTATTTGCTATGTAAGTGAAACGGGACCAGCGACCTAAGTTAACCATAACAAAGGGTTCACTATATCAGAGTTCACTATAACTGGAGTCAACTGTACTTGGGTTTTTCTAACGTGGGCGATTGCATTAGGTCCTCTTTACACCTCCTGCCGTATAAAATGAATATTTTTAATTAAATCGCGAACTCAACGGGGCTCATGGCCTCAGACATGTGCTTACCACTGTTAAAAAGATTCATTTTGTAAGGCAAAAGGTGTAAAACTGACCTAATGTCATCGGCCACGTTAGAAAAACCTAAGTATAGCCGTTTCCCTCCCTCCCCACCCCATAGGGAATACCCAACGACCGCGTAGGTCACGGTTATTGATGAAAAATTGTAAACGGCCTCAAAGTCGCACGGCGGCTCTCCAGTCGTTAGCTTAAATGACGTTAGTGAGTAGTCGATGCTTTAAGCTCTATGTTGCCGGGTTCGCCCGGTGACCCACCTGTTTGGCCTCTAGCTCGTTGATATTTGGGCAGGATTGGAAAAAGCACGCGTCCTGGATCTCACATAGAAAAGTCCAGAGGGAGGAACATCACCCCTCGCCATCAGATTGCTTAGGTTCCGGCGATACTCACATCCATTGCCTCAAGGTGGAGGCAATGAGGAGAAGGGGCTGGGGGCCAGGTGACCCCCAGATGGGCTCTTACGATTTTATTAATTCTGTGTAAGTCAATAATATATCGTAGATTTTCTTCGATTGTTGTGTAACTATTCACTTCATTTGTACTGGAGTAATGATATCTACATGTTGTTTGTCGCAAGTATATTAACACCCTTCTACCATATGCTCTTAGAGACACGGTGTGTCAGTGTTAGTGACAATACTTCTGCTCAAGTATTTTATTTCCTTTCACATCGATTCCCATGAACGTGTGAACTGTATATACGGCTGTCGCGAAGGGAAGAGAAATGAAACGTCCTGTTTGAGAGACCAGAGTAGACTAGTACATTTAGGGACGATGAGGTGGTGACGTATGAAGTCAAATTAAGACACATTGATCCGGATCCGGACTGTATGAATAATGTATATGCACACTTTTGTAGCCCTGTGGTGGGGGCATCAAGAGCAAAAGAATAGGGAACAACTCGAATGTGTGTCAGGAGGAGATGTTGGAAGAAGGTGGAAAAGAGTGAAGGGCGTAGGATGTTTAGATATGAGTGAGCGCATGAATGATCCCGGTAACTCGGGATTTTGCACTGTTGACTGCTCTCTTTTTTTTTAATAGCTCCTTTATTCAACCCCCTTTTCTCATCTTTCGTCTTAGGGTAAATGAAATTTACTCTTTTATTCATTATAAATAATGATATAATTCCTATCATAAATCAGAAGCTCAGCTTTTGTCTTTTCTCTTGTTTTATATTTACATGGAAATTGATTGTAAAAATGCATTTCTAGGCTACAATGTGCAATTTGTAGGTAGCTATTAAATATAGAAGGAAGAGGAAAATTAAGTATATTTATTCCACCCTGATATTGGAGGAATTCAAGTAATTTCGAGCTTTCCTTTCAGTAATTATTAATTCATCACCGCAACTTTTTTTCAATTTCCTATTATTGGAATCTAACGTTGTTAACACCCCCTCAATTATACACACTTTTCTACAAAAACATTTCCATGATTGTGGTAAAATTGAAAGGGAAACTGTAGATGTTGTTCGTGTTTCATTTGTGAAGAATGAGAATTTGGCAAATTATATTTCATTTTTTATTTTGCAATAAGACGCCATCATTAACGGTGATTGAAGTGAATGATAAAGGGAATTTTGATAATATAACATATTCTTCATTTACATACTCACATACTGACTCATCTTCGTTACAACAAAATGAAATGTCGATTTTAATCGAAGTGCTGTTTAAGGTTGGTAGCGTTACCGGTAGTGGCCGTTAAGTAAATGGAAGTTGCTCTTCCTTGATAATCCGGTGTATCGTAAACGAAATGTGTGATTGGGAAATCGATGCAGGAGGTACTCGATCGGATTGGCGTCTCGTATCGGGAACCCCTGTGTCCCAGGAGGCGCGGTCTCGCAGGCTTTCTACCACTGCGATTTCACGGCCCTTCGGAGGGCATCGGCTGCCCTCAGCGCGATTCCCCGGCAGGGAGCGCTGCTCCCCAGGCCGAAGGGTTACACCTCGAAGGGGGCGCCGTCGAAACATTCCCTGCTAGATTTGTCCGTCGCCTGTCAGATGAGCGAGTCGACGATGATAATTCCGACCAGTGGTTATGTTTTTTCCGAAGGCAAATAAATATATAATTATTTAAACTTTAAACTTTGCATATGTAATTTGTATTACTTAGTCACTAACTTGTACCGTCTTAGGTGGCTCAGGGCACCAAATGATGTCACAGCAGGGCCTCTGGCTGGAATAATCTAGGGTTCGAGTCCCGACGATGGCAGGATTTACGACACGAGCTAGACAAGTCGAATTCAGTCGGTGTGTCAGAGAATTCTAGTGGCCAGCTGCTCTGTTCGTAGTTTTCCGTGTTTTTTCCAATCAACATTAGGTGAATGCCAAACCTACCACGGACATTCTTTCCTTCCTCTTCCTTGTCCTGTCCCCACCCCTTACTTACAATTACTCTTACATGCGCTATACTACCTGGGAGAGCAATCGGGAACATAGGGCTTGACCCAGCTGGTGGGAGATGTTTGGTGGGGGAGTGCTCCGCTAGCCGACGTGGAGATCAGCGCCGGATTTCTCCATCCAGCGGGAGAAAACACCATGCACTGCACTTACGGGACTAATGAAGTTCGCGGTTCACGCGCCCGCAATCACCAATCAATCAATGGGGTAGAAAGAGTGAGAACTTTGACTTCAGTGAGCAGTTACGAAGGAGGTCGGGCACAAAATGTGCACTAAAATTACAAGAGTAATGACCATAGCTGTAGACGCGCCCGGAATTATTAGTAAATCAATTAGATAGAAAGAGTAAGAACTTTGGACAAAATATGCATTACACTTTCGGGACTAATGACCTTAGCAGTTGAGGCGCACAGAATCATGAGTCAATCGGTCAATCGGGTGGAAAGAGTGAGAGGTTTGACCTCAATGAGCCTTTGCGAGGGCGAGCGGGGCGAGCGGCGGCGAGTTGGGGGGCGGCGGCTGCGTCATTGATCCTCGCGGGGGAGGACGACGCCGCGGCGGCGTGGGGGAGGGGCGGTGGCGGGCGCGAGGGCGGTGCTCGAGAACGATGGCAGGTGGCGCTTGTCGTGGCGGCCCAGCCGGCGGCGGCGTCAATATCGGAGGTGATGGGGGGGCAGAATGGATAGTGAAGAACGGAAGTGATGAATGGTGGCATCGGAAGCGGTGGTACTGTGCATCAACGGATGTCATTGCAGTGCCTCTGACCGGGAGGCCCTAGGTTCGAGTCCCGACGGCGGCAGAATTTTCGACACTACCTTGTGAGATATGTCGAATTCAGTCGCTGTCTTCAGGAGAATTCTAGCGGCCGGCTGCTCTTATCGGTAGTTTTCCATCGTTTCTCTGATCAACACCAGGCGAATGCCGAAGCAGTACCTTAAAAAAGCGGGCCAGAGACCGCGCGCGTTCTTTTCTTCCTCTTCCTTGTTCTATCCTCACCCCTCACACATACACAGACACTAACATGCACTATACTACCACTCATGCCCGGTGCCCCGCTGATGGGAGGTACCTGATTAGCGAAACTCTGCTAGTCGACGATAGGTCGGCGCCGGATTTCGCCATCCAGTGGGGAAAGATCACCGCCACCTCTCGATAAAAAACATCCACTACACTTACGGGACTTATGACCTCATTAGTTGACGCGCCCGGAATCACTATCAATCAATCAATCAATCAATCAACCCATGAATGGTGGTTGGAGAAGGCGGAGGATGTAGGAGGTACCACGTCAAGCATCATAGAACACTAGTTTTGTTGTGGGAGTCACCACGTGCGTTTTGCTCTTGTATTGTCAACTTGTAATTTGTCCTTCGCGTGGAACATCTGATGTGAAGTCCCTTCCGTTTCCTGCCATTCAGTAGGAGAAATGGAAAGATTGTACAGGGATATGTGAGTGAAAGGGAATGAAACAGGAAGCACAAGAAATGCTAAAAATATGTGAATGTGTTCGTCAGGAATAACTGGAATGGACGGTAACAATTGAAGAAATTCATTACCAGGGCTTGAATTCTGATGACATGTCTTGTTTTCATTGGTGCATTCAATTTTTAGGTCATTTTTTGGTCCTTTGCGTCAGTTTTGTAATGTTTCCTTTTCAAATGTTTTGTTAGTAAATGTCATTGTAAATTCACGAAACACCCTAAAATATTGTTGTTACTCTATCATCAGTTCATGAGAAAATCCACTATTAAAGTGAACGAACTCGATCTCCTAAAATTACAGAATTACAGACAAAATCTTCGGTAATTTCGTCGATTCGCCGCAACACCTCAAAACAGACAAATTTATACTGACTCTGGAAGTAAGCAATTGATTACCCTTCTCAGCAATTCGAATTGCAGACGAATTTTATTTGAGAAGGCGTTGGACGTTAAGACGTTCGAGGGCGTGCACAACAAGAACTGGCGTAGCGTCTGCCTGTGAGTTTAGGTGATGATGCGCACCATGACACTGTATTTGCGAACACAATTGTTTGGTTGCTTTTGACTTCACAAAACAACATTGTTATAATGTCTTTGAACATTGTTAAAAATGTAGGGAACTTATGTGCCTCGTAAGTGAACCTTTATGGCAGTGTGTATAACGTATGAATTGTGTATAACGTTTAACATGTACTTGTGGTACACCTTACAAGTATTTATTTATTATTTGGTAATGTGAGAAGTTCTCCTACTCCAAGTTTCAACCAACCTACGTACTAAACTGCGGTTAACCAGATGATGGTCAACTTACTGATCTTCCTTCGTGTGACAAGAGAAAACAAGAGAATTCCTGGCGAACAAGTAGGATTAATCAGTATACTGCTCTTTTCTGGCGTTGTGAATGCTTTGATATAATCTGGCTCCAAACATACTTATTTTGTTCGCAAATATACTCTGGTGAATAAAATACACTGGAGAACAAAGCAAGGAGCCGTATAGGAATTCATTGTCAAGCTCTTAATGAAGAAGAAAAAAGAAAAGAATTATCAGAATTATATTCAAGTCCGAATCTATAAAAGAAGGTATTTGGGAACTCTGGCCAACCCTTACTTGAATGTCTCATTCCAGTAAGTGTACGAGCCTTGTTTAACTTGAGAACGCGTAGTTGTAGAAGCGACCTTCGTATTCTTAAGAATTGTTCCAACACAAGCACATCTTACAAATAAATAATTTATAAGATCGAGAATAAGAGTAAAAATATATTTTGTATTGTATTTTTATTGGTATATAAGGCGAGTATTAAATATGTCAACAAGAAAGAGATCTGTTGTCCATTTACATTTCATTTTAATCACCGTAACAATATTATTTCGAAATGGAGCAACTAAACTGCAGGAATTCGATTTCCGTTATTTTTAACGATTTTCTAACTACTCTTCTTCAGGTTAGATGTATTGGAAATTGAGAAGGCTAACGTAAGGCCATGCCACTTGTGGGACAAGACAAATGGTGAAGAGATGTCGCACCGAGAGTGCAAGCGGCGTGGTCCGTGATGGCGTCAGGGGCGGGGCCGGGGCGCGTGGCCCGCCAGGTCCCCAGCTGGGCGGCGCGGATCGATGTTGAAGCGCGGCCTGGCCTCCGCCCCTTCCGCCCCAGCTGCCTCCCTGCCACCCGCACTGCCACCCCGCACTGCCACTCCCACTGCCACTCCCACTGCCACTCGCACTGCCACTCGCACTGCCACTCGCACTGCCACTCGCACTGCCACTCGCACTGCCACTCGCACTGCCACTCCCACTGCCACTCCCACTGCCACTCCCACTGCCACTCCCACTGCCACTCCCACTGCCACTCCCACTCCAGCCTCCGGGTTTAGTGGTAGAACGGTTAGTGTACCGGAAAGTTGTACCCAAGTTGGCGGGATCAAAACCTAGCGTAGCCGTGGTTATTTTTAATGGTGAAAACATCTTTCATTTGCATTCCTTCGGAGGCGAAGTAAAGCCAGCTGTCCCATGTAGTAGATTTACTGCATGTAAAAGATCCTCAAGCCTAAAAGAAGTCTCTGAGCTGAATTTAAATGGCCTGTTTCGTCGCCCAAGATGATACTCCTTTTCCCGCTAGATGGTGAAAGGAGTGTAGCGAAATTTGCTTGGTCAAACGGAAGAACAGTCCTGATGGCCCGAATCTTGTTATGTAAAATAATGCATTAACTCACTAATCGAAACCACCACGAATCACCACTACAGCAATTAACAGCCTTCCACCAAGGTCATAGCTACCGTCAAAATATATACCAACGATACCAACCCCCGCTCACGAGAAATCCACCTCCGCTGACAAGAAAACAACGTAGAAGAAATAGATTTAGGAAACTTTAAAATGAAAATAAAAAACAATCGTTTAAATGAAAAATATTGAAAATCCCTGGAATAATTGAACGTTAGAATGGATGGTTAAGGAGGAGGAAATGTCGCGTCGAGTTACAATGTCGCAATGCGTAGAGAAATATGTACTAGTAAATGTGCCCGCAATTTGCGCCCTGATTCTCACTGGCTAAGGTGTCGTAAGGTGTGTATGGTATTGCTCCATCGGGGCTGGAATGAAGGTTTCTTGTGTTGTTGCAATTTAAATGCGCTCTCCGTTCGTACTAAAAGGCTGCTTCCGGCTTGGTGCTTTGAAATCACTGTGTATTAGCGTCAGAGAAGCGTTTTTCCTAACAATTACTGTTTTGTGTTCAGCCTTACCATTATTCACTTTATTTCGACACAATTAGTTCCAAGCATCAACCTGGGTTAAATTTGTTATCAAATAATTAGAAAGAATAAAACAGTGTAATTATACATTATTACAGCAATATACAGAAAATACCAACCGAATCTGTTAGATTGATATCGTCCATGAGACATTCAGTTCTTTGCGTAATGCCTCCTTCTTAGCAGGAAAAATAATTTCGTCGAGAAATACTTTTTCGCAATCGGGGTTCTCATATAAATCTTAAGTTAAAAATTATTCGTTCTACTTTTTTGGGGGGAGGACGGCCGTGAAGAGACACTTGCTTAATGAGAAGTCGGTGTAACAGTACAGATTTACACAATAGAATATTCGTGAAGTAACAAGATTTACTGTCGCAGGACTCGTTGAAATGCATTGCGTGATATTGACTCATAAACGTTGTAATTAATTATCGCAGTTAACAACCATTATTGATTTTATTCATTACTACGCGTTACTCAACGATAAGGATATCACATGAAAACAGATGACACACGCAATGCGCATTCTGCTTGAAGAACGTTGGATCTGGTCTTTATCAGGGTACGCCCTACCATATTTTTTTTTTCTTTACGGAAACTTCTTCATAATGAAGTCGGTCGTGTAAAGAAAAAAATTGTCGTGTAATATTTACATCAAAATTTGTTTTTTCAGACCACATCAGATTGTTTTCTTTTTATGCATGCAGCATAGAAAATGATAAATGAGGTTATTAATGAAACATACAGTGATTTGGTATTGTGGTGTATAGAGAGAATGACTTTCTGAGTATCAACTTTAATTCAATGCGATCAATGTGACTTTCAAATCCATATTATTAAGAAATGGATTTCTTCCTTTCTAGTTCTAATAAAAGCGTATTATTTAGCTCAAATATCTTTGTAACTAATTTATTTCTTCAAGACTCCCGGACAGAATTGGGTATCATATTTTTTTCCTTCCTGGGGTCTATTATGATTTTCATTTGGTTATGATGAAATAACATATTTGTTATTTAAGTGTATATATACTTAAATATCAATCTGGAAAGAAAATAATAGAGACGTTCTGCATATGTGTACGAAACGTTTTAAAATATTGTATAATACGAGTACCTAGATCATTGAAAGAAAAGTTCCCTTATCAAAACTGCATTCAAAACCTGCTGTTTCAAGCTTTATTGCATGTCTCGTCCTGTGTATAAAGGTATGGATTCAGTAGATTAGAACCCGCTTACGGCATCAACTGATTGCAGTGCCTTTGACATCGTCATTGCCACATTTGTCATTGCAGTGCATTTGACCGGGATTTCCTAGAGTTAGAGTTCAAATGGTTGCAGGATTTTCGACACTACCTACATGGGTATGTCCAATTCAGCCGCTGCCTAGAGGAGATATCTAGGCCGGCTGCTCTGATCGGTAGTTTTCCGTGATTTCTCCGACCAACATCAGGCGAATGCCGGAGCAGTACCCTAACAAACAGGTTACGGCTCGCGCGCGATTTTCACCTTTGTGTAAGTAATCACATACAAGAGGGTTATTGTGGAACTTTTTCGAACGATAACGGAAATACTGGCGAACTATTCAATAAAAATGTCGATGGTACACTTCACACCGCTTGTAAATAAAAACAAATCCGGGAACCCACCCTCGTTATTGCATTTCATCTCGGTCTCTTCGTGTTGGTTGAAAAGGTCTGAGCTGAAGCGCGCCTTATGCTTGGTAGAGAACTCAGCCTGGAGGTGTTTTCGAAAGTGGCAGCTCCAACTTTTATTGGAGCCCCCTCCCTCGCGCCAACTTCTGCGCGACGATCATTAGAAAGAGCGCTCTGGGCGAATGTCAGCGCTGGCGGATCGATTTCATGAAAACTCGCCGAGAAAATTTATTCTAGACTTTCCGAATGTAAGTTACTGGGCCCCACGCCGATTTGTAATATGAAGCCCTGCGCTCGGCACGTGACGCGTCGGATGTGAATCGAATTAATAATCGCGAAATCCGATTACGCGAGTAAGTGGGGTTCCGTTCTGCGTGCGCGTTCTGTTGTTTCTCAGCTACACAACACAACGCATGGAAGCTGTGGGATTTCGAAACGAATGTCTTGCTTGATTTCTACCATAATTAATGTCAGTGTTTAGATGATAGTAACGTTTTTATTGCACAAATTCATACTCCATGTTATGAAATGAAATTTCAATGTATGGTTTGAAATGAAATTTCTTTGCATGATTTACTCTTCGCAACCTTTTGAAAAGATCGCTTTCAAAACTTCTTAATAATTGATCTTTCCAGTCTGGAATTTGAAGAGTTTTGAATATTTTTGACCGGTATTAACTAGGGTTGGAGTTCTGACAGTGGAGGATTTTCAACACTAGCGAAATCGAATTCGGCTCTTGTCTGTAGATGATTTCCAGTGGTCGGCTGGTATAGTTTTCCGATCAAAACCAGGCGAATGCGGGAGCAGTACCCCAACAAACGGGCCATGGTCCGCACGGAACAGGTAGATACCTGTTCCTTGTCCTAACCTTTCCCATTACACAAACATTTACGTTTATATCCACTACATATCTTACTACACATATTGGAGGCCCAGTCGAGAGATTAAAGACTCGTCCTGGTCAGGCTGGAGAAGATACCTAGAGGCAGGATTCCTCTGTACGTCGGCGGAGCATCTTAGCATTTATTGGGGAAGGAACACCACCTCCTCCTGGGTTAAAGAAACGTTCACTATACTAACGGGACTGATGTTGACGTGCCCGGAAACAATCAATCAATGCTTCTAATGCCTTTTTGACTATTCATTTATCCCCGAGTTACACGGAAATAATTCCCCCGTGGGCGTCCGCTCTCGCTTCATTGACTGACGGAGGGTGGCAGAGGCGCGCCTCGCGGGGTGGGCGGGGCGCGATAAGGGCTTCCCTCGGATAACAGTTGTTCCGCGCTAGAGCCGGATGATCTGAGGCGGGAGAGGGCGTGGCTGCGTTCGACCTCCTCTCCCCTCGCCTCGCCCCCGCCCCCGCCCCCAAACCAACCCTTCCCACCACAGTGGGCCGAAAAGGTACGGGATGCACCCATTTTCAAATCTCTGTTTCTTTCAATAAATGTTTCCAATGTTTTATGTTTGGAAATGAACATTCAATTAAAAAAATACCCTTTAACAATCACTTTTACGGATTTTTCATTGCTTTTCAACGTTGATTTTGTGATGAGAACGTACGAACATCACTTATAATAATATTTCACCTTTCTAAGTAAGCAAAGATTACAAAAGGTTTTTGCAGTTTGTGGTTTTACATACGCGCATTAGGATCCATTCTTAATGAAGCGTCATACACTGAATATTTAACATTGTTTGCATTTTCTTTGCAAATCTCTGAAGTTAATTACACTATTATATTTCTGATTCTTTGTACATTTATATAACGAGGTATTGAGTTGTGTGGTTTTTGATTGATTGAGATTCCTGACGCGTCAACGCCCAAGGACATTAGTCTCATAAGTTTAGTGCTTGATTTTCATCATCAGGCGGCGGTGGTCTTACCCCACTGGATGGTGAGATCCGGCGCCGACCTACTGTTGGCTAGCTGGGTTTTCCTGAATCAGGTATCTGCCACCAGCGGGACATTTCCCCTATCGGAATAAGCTCTAAGCTCCCGTCCTCTCTCCCGACATGTGTGATGATCACAGATGCCGGGAGAGCTGCATCACATTGTGATGGTATCATGCATATTAGTGTAAGTGTGTGTGAGTAAGGGGTGAGGATAGGACAAGGAAGACGAAGAAAATACTGCGCGGTCCACGGCCCGTTTTGTTAGGGTACCGCTCCGACATTCGCTTGGTGTTGATCGGAGAAACCACGGAAAACTACCGATCAGAGCAGCCGGCCGCTAGAATTCTCCTCCAGACAGCGACTCCAAGCTGACAAGCTATTGTCACTGTCGGGACTCGAACCTAGGACCTCCCGGTTGGAGGCACTGCAGTGAGACCAGCGGCTGCCCTGAGCCACCTCTCCCGGTGATTGCATGGTTTGATTCCGCGCTATGTTGTTGTCAATTCGTCGCGCGGCGTCGGGCGCTTCTGACCCAGTGTGTTCGCCGTCCGCGCAGCTGATTGATTCAATAAGCGTCCGCTGCGGCGCCCGCGGCGCGGCGGAGGAGCGGGCGGAGGGGGAGCGAGGGGAAGTGGAGGGGAAAACAGGCGTCCGCGCCGCACGCTGGATGGCGGTGGGAGTCTCCAAGAGACGAAACGCCCCGTCGCGGAGCGGAGCTTTATCTCGTTGAAGCCGAGGATCGCAAGCGCAGTGCTGAGAGTGATCCTTGATTTGATGAGTGATTGTTAATGGTGGTGGAGCTTGGGTGGAACGGAAGGGAAACGACAATATCAACCTGATCCACAGTAGTTTGGAGTATCAGCCATTTGGTGAAATAATATCTCCTGAATGTGGGGCAAGTGATAAAAGTATTATGAAGTTCATTCTTTAAATAAGAATAGCTGTGAAGTAACACAAATTGTAAGAGAATCCAAGTCAACATCTGGAACAGCTGAATCACTTATATTCACCAAATCATTTCATCACTTGTATTGTTCCTTTTGTGTACATTTCTTTATATCCTTGAAAAAGAATTACTGGGAACGTTGCTCTTCTTCTTCTTCTTCTTCTTCTTCTTCTTCTTCTTCTTCTTCTTTGTGTAGGTGGAACCTGTTACTCAGCACACATCACCTTCACGATGAGTTGTGGGCTTTCTATACCAAGCTTTCGATCCATCTTTTCGTTGGTCTATCTATTTGAACCTTTGGTCTATCTATTTGAACCTTTTCCGCAAATATCCACGTGATCTGCCACTGTTTCCGCCGAACCACTATCACCGCTAGCGCCGCCGCCGCCGCCGCCGCCCAGATTGGAAAAGACGAGAGACGCGTCGCGACCGGTTGCGGGAAGGCGGAGAAAAAGACGGGCTGGCGCGGGGCGCACGGACGGGGAGGGAGATGAAGAAATGATTAAAGTTGCTTCGAGTTCTCGCGAACGCGCAACCTTTTTCCTCCGGATGCTGTCGTTGGCTGTGGCTGCGGCCGCGAGGGAGTGGGGTGGGTGCGCGGGGGCGACGTTTGATTTGTCGCCGCCGAGAGGGCGTGGGCGATGGAAAGGGGCGTGTCGTTTCGCGGATTCCTGCGGTCTGCGGTTCGAGGCCGAGCTGGTGTTCCCTCTCATCGGTAACGTGTTTTCTCTGCAAACTTGTGAACGGCAAGCTCGTTCTAGGTTGGTGGTTTGTTCGCTCCTAAGATTTAATACGAGATGTGTGTGTTTGTGTGTGTTCCTTTTTACTTTGTCGCCCACACTGAGAATGATAAAGTAGTGTAATCATGTGCCGCCAAAACGGATTTTTTTTTGACAGAAACTCTTATTCGTGTACCCTAGTAACGAAAACTTAATAATCTTATTCCCGTATACAGTAAATTATTGTATCTAATACGTTATATATCACAATCCATGTTTTGAGGGTCCTTTATACGAAAGATCTATTCACAGCTGTCTGATTGTCATCAACTCCAGCGTCTAAAGCGTTCAGCCGATTCTCTTCAAAATTCATATTCTGGGATCGATTTAAAGGAACTTAAGGCCCTGCGAGTTACAAATGAATATTTTAATTTTTGGGAGAATTTTACATAAAGCCTCAATTACATCTTCAAAACTTTCTCAAAAAGAACTTCATATATTTTGTGTAAAGTTCTTTCTCAGTTAGCGTAGAAGACGTTTGATAATTTTCATCTATAAAATCTGTTGTTGAAAGATAGATCTTGTGATAAGGTCATGTACAATTTTTCGAAAATGCAAATAATTTTAGTGTTATTTTGAGTGAAATATTGGCAATTTTGTAACAATTGTATTCTCACAAACGGTTCCAACTTGTTTCTTTACATGTTCTCCTCGTATATATTCGTATCCTCATATATACTCGAAAAGAAATTGGCGATAATCACATTTCCGGTGAACTCTCTGTATTTTCATAATTTACAGACAGTTACCATCACAAAGTTGAAGGCGGAGATTCTTGTCTTAAACAAAATTTGTTTAAGAACGAGAAAAGCGTTTATATGGGAGAGCTCATCTTTCGCGTATGTTCTAAATCTTAATGGAACTTCTAAAGTAATAATACCGTAATATGAACTAAAAACTAATGAGTTAGGTATATTTTACTGTGTTTCCAAATACCTACGATATAATCACGTGGAAAAAATATAAATCATTTCGTAAAAAAAGTTTTGTTTGTTATCTTGTCAAAAAGGTTAATTAATGTTCGCCGAGATTGCAGCGAGCCCTGATGGACGCTTGTCTATTTTGAGTTACTGTTATGGAAAATGTTCGTGGTTTTGTTTTTACTTTCCAGTAATATCTCTCTGACGTAAGTAAACCAACATGTGCATGTAAACATCCTTGAGTTCACAAAAGGTTACACATGTGACCCAGCATGTGGAGGAAATTCTTTTGCTCATTCCATTCAGTGTTTGCAAAAATTTTGGCCCCTCCTACCGCTTGCTTCGCTTCCGGCCGCTTGCACCCGGCAGAGCGCGTGCTCATACTGGACACACACGCAAAGGCTGCTCCCGCTCCACCCGACAACGGCCCCCCACTATTTGCCCCAGCGCAGGCGCCTCCCCGCCGCGTACTCCTTCCTTCTCTCTTCAACCGCCTCATCCTTCTTCCTCTGTGCCTCATCTCTCATCCTCATATACATCTTTACTCTATGCTCAGCCTGCAACCTACGCGTCATCCTCCCTCTTCTTTCTCTCACCTCTTTGTCATTCGCATGTATCTTTAACTTCCTCCTTGTTCCTCAACCCCCACCTACTCGTCATCCTCCCTCTTCTTCCTAATTCACATCCCCTTCAGACCCCCCTTCCACCTCGGCGCTTTTCCACCCGCTGACATTCTATGCGGAATTCGCGTCGGCAGCGGCGCGTTCTTTGTCTCGCTGTGATCCTCACAAAAATTCCTCCGGAGCGACGACCCTGAAAGTCGCTAAGTGTCGACGGCGGGCGGGGGAAGAGAAAGGGTAGCGTGGGAGGCGATGAGGGCGAGAAGGAAAAGGAGTCGCATATGTGGATGACGCGCAAGTAACAGAGCATTGGTGATTGCGAAAGGCTGTATAGCGATGAGGTATACAGCGTTGACTAAGAGTTAAAAGGACGAAACGAGATCGATATCAAAGACAAAGGACGCCAGAGTCGGAGTTCACAACGTGAATGAATTCTTCGGAGGGAGAGATGAAGGGAGGGAAACAAATACTCTTTGAAGCGGATGATAAGGGTGCGAAGGGATTGAGGATAAGATTTGTGCAATGGCGAGACGAGTGACAGCGGAGAGGGAAATAAGTGAACGGAGGGGTGGCTGATAGAACTTCCTAGCTGGGAGACCAGAGAAGGAATAGAATATTACATTCCGTAATGAAAAGAAAAGAAAGCAAAAGATTACGGCGCGGAAGGACGTGGGCTAGAGGCTTGGTGAAGAGAGACAGGCCAACTTCAAGATGTCAAATGAGTGGAAGTTGAAAACGAGGCTACGAAAGAAGAGAGAGAAAGTCAAAACCTTACGAGAAAGCCAGGAACAGTACTAAAGGATGAGGATGGGAGATGGGGGCGCGGTTACGGCTGCGGAGGCGACAAAGAGAGACGGCGGGTGACCTTATCGACCAGCGTTGAGCGAACGCCCCGCCCCCAACCTCTCGCAGAACCCGACAGACACTTGTGACAAATTAGGGGATCATATTCGGCCTGATTGCCCTAAATTACGGTGCCTTCCCCACCCGGCGGGGCGGGGACGGAAGAGGGGCGGGACGGTCGGAGAGGTGCGGTGCGGTGCGATGCACGGCCGTAAGGAAAGGTCGTTCCCCGCAGACTTATTACTCCGGATTATTTCCGATGAAGAGGAAAAACGAGCTCCGGGCCACTCCGCGCCCGGGGATGATCGGATCAGCCGCCGCGGGGACGCGATCGGTTTCCGGTCCGACTCGAACCGGAGGATTAATCGACGATGCGGTCGCGGGCTTGGCCGTTGAATGGCGGAGGCACAAAAAGGTCGGACCTTGGATGCTCTGTTTGCGATCCGCTTGGTATTGTTGGCGCAGTAGAGCCACAGTTGACTTTTATATCCGTCGAGGTGGATATTTGAGGTTGTGTGTGCATTTTAGACTACTATTATTGTGAATAGTTTAGAAAGAAAAGTTAGAAGCGCCACGCCTTGTGATGGTGTGTGTCACTTTCGTAGATCAATGATCTCTTAATCCAAGCCGATCGATGGTGGTGTAAGGACAACGAAATTGTTTATTTGTTAAACTTTCTTCCAAGAAAAGAAGGGAAGTAAAGCCCTCATTTCGTTCTGTTAAATTACTTAGAATTTTGTGTAGAATAAATGCCGTTGTTTGTTCAAGCAATGTGCACGTAACATTTTGACACACTCCTTTTACTCTCATTACTAGAGACCTAATTTTTATGCAATTTCATATCTTTTGTCTGTCTACCATTCTCAAAACTGTAATCTTGGCGAATCGTGGCTGTCCTAACAAAATATGCAAATCTTTCCTTACATATTTTTACACATTTTATATATTTTGCTGTTTTCACATAATATACTTTTGTCAATTGTCTTCTATGTTATACATTTTTTGTTAATTGTTTTCTAAATATCAAAATTTTTTTCTACATTATTACAGAATATTGTCGAATAAAGAGAGATGCGCTACGTTTAGACGCGATGCCTGCTTCAGATATCTCAGTGGCAGGAAGTGCGCGTCAGTGACGGAGATCATTTTCACCTTTACATATAAAAAGTATTACTGACGTCGGATTTTGTGATCTTTAACCTTAATTTCCGAGAAACTTTGGTTATCATCGACGTGCCACCCTTCGATGAAAATGCTGTACGCTGCAGTGATTGTTTACTGGTCAAAGATATCGCCAATGTGTACGAGGGCTTATATTGTGTCTGGTATGGCTGCTAAACTACTGCCCTGGATAGCAATAGATGAAGCTTTTATTAAGGGAGGGTTATATTTATTTGGTATTTTACTTCACTTTTTTATAAGTTGTATGGTGCAAAATACGCTTCTACTTGTGCTCTTCAAATGCATTTTAAAATGTTTGAAGTATTTTAAAAAATTATTTAGGAAATTTTTGATAATTGTAATTTTGAATTATGTAAATTTGTTTTATAATTAGTGTATTTTAATTACATATTATTATTTTTACATATTTATGTACATATTATGACGTTTGATAAAACATATTTTTCCGGTCTCTTCTCATTACTAACCTAGTTTATTCGGTTAATAGGTTACATTAAATATTCGCTTAAATGTGTTGAACTCAAGGTTTGTGATAACAACAACAACAATAATAATAATAATAATAATAATAATAATGGTAATGATGATAGTAGGGATAATAGTAATAATGTACAAAAGATCGAACGCTTATTAAAGACCACTACCATTAAATTTTTGCTTCAGAATTTCTGGTTTCGTGAAATATAGGGAAGTAAATATATTATCACTGGACGTCATTAGAGATATTTCAAACATTACGTACACTTGTTTGGATTGTCATCCAAAAAGTAGGGCGTTTGTCTATTATTTTAAATCTTCGCAATTTACTTACATTTTGAATACTTCCTGCTTTGAGCACGAATAATGTGGAAGTATTATTGTGTTGCAAGAAATTTGTTCCGTCTGCATTTATCATGCGAGTTGCAATAGTTAATGGCAGTTCACTGACCACAAAATACTTTCCAAATCTGATGTTTAGTATCTTATTCATGTCACAGTCAATTATAGTTTCGTTAACGACTGTTAAAGAGTAGCATATCCATGCAGGTCATTCTGTTTCATGTCTTTTTCTCATTAATTCTTATTTTAACTTTATCCTTGACATTTTTTGGTCATGCAATATTTCTATAATTTATGGAAAAGGGAAATAGTGTCTAATTCTAACTAAGTACATTGGTGAAGCTAATTATTAATGTCGTAATTAATGTGTTTAAACATGGACGTAATAAGTTAAATACTGAAATGCATTGGAGACACTTCTTGGCAATCTCTAAGGAGCCATCGTAATTTTTGAGTAGGTCTCGTCAGTTCAAGTTGCTGGACATTTCCGAAGCTATTTAGTTAGTTTATAGAGTTTAGGAGCTGGTGAGTTAAATAAAACGACCAAAACATACTCGCAAAAGTCTTCAAAGGAATTTTTTATTACTAGTTACCTAAGAGAAGTATTACCGCTTCAAAAGTTTGGAGTTATTCTGAGAGATTTCACCAACAAATAATACATGTTGCTCCCTTTTATACCTTGTAGCTTGCAATTGAACTGTACCAGTACTATAGTTTATTCATCGTAAGAAAAGTCTGATTCGTGATGTACACTTGAGGTAAAGGTGGGCAATTTATCGACGATTACTCAGGAGTTCTTGCCTTACTCTTCGTGGGTAAACAAAACTTGTTACTCTGAAACGTCAAAGAGAATGTTGAATGATGTCTGCACATGTTTAGTCAGTTTGACGGGAATTTACTCTATCATGGAAAACCTTCGTGCGTATCTTTCTTCGAAGTTCAAAATATTTTCGTTACGACCGGAGAATCGCATGTCAGACGTTACCAATATTAATTTTTCATTTTAATATTTATTGACTGACAAATTAAAATATTACATGCGATAGGACTGTGAGATTTTGCCTGATAGCTTCTAATGCGTAATTAGTAATTTTTCAGGTCCTTCATCAGTGATCTTCTCTAGAGATATAAATTCTTTAAACATTAACATTCGGTTTCCTAAGAATTCTAATATTTTAACACTGATTGGTGTTAAGTTGCCTAAATGAAAAAGAAAGTGTGTAAACAATTGAAAACAGGTTAATCATCATGTTTGTAAATTGACATTTGAGTGTTCAGATGTAGATAATATTATTGATGTACAAGCATTGGTTTTATTTTCAATTCGTCTGAATGACTATTATGAATTTTTCCAAGCAGTATCCATTTCGTAGGGTTAATACATGTATCTCAATTGCTATTTACAAATTATTACTTCGGCCAGTTTTAAATACATACAGTGGCTGTAACAGTATAATTATGATTATTACAAATAATACGATATTTCTATGAAATGCACTCGTGTACTGAAATAGCACAAAAAAATCGTGTTTCAAATATCAATTTAACATTTCAAATGCGCGAGAGTATGCATTTGCAGCAGAGAAAGTGGTACTGAAAGAATATTTATTTAAAGTTGCGGAGTTGATGGCGACAATAAGATTTTATTAGTCTCATTTCAGCGACAAAGTGTTGTAAATCAGGAGTTGAATTTTATAGATAAAATGGCCATGAATTAAAAACACGCAAACCTTCTATGATATTTGTAAAACAATCATAATTTCGTTAAATTTCGCTGTTTTTCTAGCAAAAGAAATTGAGTACCCTAAATAGAAGGTGATCATAAACAATTTTTTATTGCTACGGACAACTTGTTGGGAAATCAAAATCGAGTGACGGTACTACCTGGTAAAATCGCGTGTTGCTTCCGGTAGTATAGAGGAGCTGCTTTTGAGAAGGGTGTATTTTCATAGGACGGGAAACAAATGAATATCGTACAGGGCGACGGCATTTGTAAGTAATAGTTATGAAGCCATTTACAAATAATCTAACTGCAAAGGAATGCACTGACAAAATGAGTGCATGGACTTCACCTGCAGCAGTTGCCAGCAGTAGCTGTCAAAGCGGTCCCTTCTTATAGTAATCTCTGTATTCTGTATTTGTAGCTCCCTCCAGATCAGGGTGCCAGCATCGTCCACACGGCCTACCATGTCGTAGTCATTATCATCCCCAGGGTCGCCTTTGCCTTGGGCGCAGGAACCCTGCCGCCCTACTAACCTTCTCTCCATCCGCCCGCGCGGCGCCGCCGGTGTTATCAACGGCCCCGCGCCCGCAAAGACGTTTCCGGTTGCCGGTACTTCCAAGCTCCTTCCCCTCCCGCCCTCCGCCTCTCCCATCGCCTCCCGGGTCGCCGCCCACGCCGCCGCCGCCGCCGGGAAGTCGGTCGGCGCCGCGCCGTAGGACCGCGCCAGAGCGGCAACCTCCCTCTTCCCCGGCCCGCCACCCGCCGGTAACGTTACCGCCCGCGCCGCTCGACCGCGACCCGGCCACTCCCCGCAAACGCCGCGCCGCGCCGCCTCACGGTGGCCCCGCGCCAGGCCAGGCCACGCAAGCGCAGGGCAGGGCAGGGCAGGGCAGTGCATGGCAGGGCAGGGCAGGGCAGGGCAGGGCAGGGCAGAGGAGGGTGAGGGCAGGCATGGCATGGCATGGCATGGCATGGCATGGCATGGCATGGCATGGCATGGCATGGCATGGCATGGCAGTGTAGGGCAGTTCAGGGCAGGGCACGGCAGAGGAGGGTGAGGGCAGCATTGGGATGGGCAGGGCAGGGCAAGGTAGTGCAGTGATGCATAAGGAAGAGCGAGGGCAGGGCAGGGCAGGGCAGGGCAGGGCAGGGCATGGCATGGCATGGCATGGCATGGCATGGCATGGCATGGCATGGCATGGCATGGCATGGCATGGCATGGCATGGCATGGCATGGCATGGCATGGCATGGCATGGCAGTGAGGGCAGGGAAGGCTTGTCATTTGGGAAGGCAAGGCAGGGTGAGGGGGAACAAGAGCGAGCAAGTATAATTGTAGCGAGCAAAGATAAATTGACGGGTAAGAAATAAATGGATATTTTGTTGAGATATTCCGGTTTCGGTATCTCAATTCATCAATGGATGTCACTGCAGTGCCTCTGACCGGGAGGTGCTTGCTTTTGAGACCCGACGGTGGTAAAATTTTAAACACTGGCTAGATAGCTAGGTCCAGTTCAGCCGCTGTCTGGAGGAGAGTTCTAGCAGGCGGATGCTCTGATCGGTATTTGCGTAGTTTTTTCGAGAACCTCCGAACCGGTGAATGCCGGAGCACAATCCTAACAAAAGGTTTATATCATCACCCATTACTTACATACTTATATGCACTACACCACCACATATGCCGGGAGAGTACAGCTTAGATCACTACACTTGAGGGCCTATTTGCCTTAGCCGTTGACGCGCTCGAAAAAAACAATCAATTAACGAAGTAAATAAGCCTACCTTCACAATCCGCCACAATCGTCGTAATTCGCACCGTCTTGGGTTAGGAGATTTGAGGGATTCGGGAACTACTAACAATTCTGATACAGATTCGAAAAACTTAAGTGTTCATTCACCTTTACGAAACAGTGTCAATATGGCGTATTATTACTTTAAAAAGGTTACATAGTGTATGTAGAGGCGTACATGACACTAACGGCGTGCTTTGACCCTGAACATGCGACTGCAATAGTTGTCTAGCTGTTCTGTGACTTCCCTCCTCTCAAAGTCTTTCATACCATGTGCTCGTGTATTAGTTTGTAGCGACTCGTTCTTTTTCGAGAAACGTGCGTCTCGCTCGTAGTTTCATCGCGTGCTTGTTTCGTTTCTTCCTTTTTGGAGCATCTTTTCTCATTTCCTGCCTATTTTTCTATCCCCCACGTCTTTTTTTCACAGTTGGGTGTAAGGTGCAGGAATCGCGTGACCGATCTAGATTCAAGAAGATATCTGGTGCCTTGCGATCGACTTCTCAAAAAGACGTTCTTCAGGCCGGGAGAGGTCTATTGAACTGCACGAGCAGCAGAACAGCGCACACTCAGTTGCCGAATGTGCGTCGGGGTGTTTCATTTCAAGTGCCATGGCTTTTTTTTCAGTCTCAGGTGTATTTTTCAGATTCAGGAAAGTCAAGGGTCATCCATAAAATACGTACCGCTAACGAGAAGGGAGGGGATATGAGTGTGCGTTACACAGGGGTAGCGGGGTCGTATTTTAATGTTACGTAATGCTGATATTTATTTTCAAAATGTACTAAAATAATTCCTTTTATTTAAGTATGTGCTAAAGCATTAAAATATTAACAAATTAAATTAAAAATATAAGAAGAATAAAAAAAAGTTATGACTTATAAATTGCTATAATAAATTGAAATATTTTTTCGCAAATGATATATTGATTGTATCTCTTAATTACGAAGAAAATTTTCAAAACGGATCTAGGTATATTCTCTTAATTAATAGGCACGAATCCAATTAAACAGGGGCAGTTGACTCGGGACCATACATCATTCACAATTGCGTTTGCATGATTTATCGGAAAGTTCGTCTATCGTCCTTCCTTCATTGAAATATTGTCCCGAGTGTTATTGTTAGATGCAGTCCGCATCGCCAACTAATTTTGACTTTCATTATCATCAATTTTAATCTATAGAATCAAAATTAATTTAAGTACTTATTGCATTAGAATTTATTTTTACTAATTGAAAATGGGGGAGGGAAAATGGGGGTGTTACTGGGGGTATTCAAAATTCTCGAAATTTGCGTTCCTGTGGACGGCCCCTTAGGAGAAAACTGGAATAGTGTAACAGGCTATATGTCAGCTTCATTTGAAGACACATACCGGTTATTTAATACTCGAAGATGCCAAAATAAATAAATAAATCATTTTCGTTGTGTAGGAGGGCGATGGATGTTGAGGGTTCGGCACTCGTTGAAACCTTATCGGTTTAATTAGATGTTACAAACTCCTTGAAGACTTCATTGGGTCATTGATAGAGACCCGCTACTTTTGATCAAATTCGACTATGCTTCATGGAGTCTCGATGCTACCTGAAGTTCAGAAGAACAAATTCTCATACTTGGGTTTCGAACTTTTACTTTGTAATCCACAGCTTCCGTTTCATTGTTCTCAAATTTCATTCCTTCTAACAGCTTCCTTGTTTATTTGCAACCTCTAGTTCCTTATTGCATCTCTGCCTTGCATTCCCCAGCTTACTATTGTTACCTCCAAAGAAGCCGTGAGCCGTGAAGGTCTCGGCCAACACGGTTGAGGTCGTCCGTTACGTCATTAGTGCAGAAGCAAGTGGTGGAATGACTATTCACTTACCCAGGGACTTTCCGTTCTGAAATCCTCAAGGTTTTCATCATTTAGCGTCCACGAGTCTTCCAGGAAATATGATTGTCGTCATTGCATTATGAAGTTATTTTAGATGCTAACTATGTTGTTACTTTAATATATTCTACTTAATGCTAATCCATGACCAAATCCTACTATATTATTCTTATTCTACAGTAATATAATCCTATTACACTATTTCTTATTTCAGAGAACTTCAAAGAAATATTAGGGATCATGAATTTTAGGCTTGGAAATTTCCAGATGAGAGAGGGGGGAGAATATTTCCCCTCAAGAGAGGGGAAAATATGTTCGTACTAGAAATTGCCAATTTTCATGAGAAAAATGCCAAATACTTTTCATATTTTAGAACCCGTAATTTGGCATTTTCATTTAATTCTACTGTTCTTGTTTGTAGAAATAAAAAAGATGATGCTGAAAACGGACTCAGATATCGAATAGCTTGTTTTAACATTGTCAATCGGCATCGGTGTGTTTAATGTATAATATTAGCTCTAGACGGTCCTATTCCAGAGAATTCATTCCAGGAAATAAACGTTTATCC
This sequence comes from Teleogryllus oceanicus, assembly GCA_964035755.1. Lineage (NCBI taxonomy): Eukaryota > Metazoa > Arthropoda > Insecta > Orthoptera > Gryllidae > Teleogryllus > Teleogryllus oceanicus. Next base: position 74,040,620 of record CAXIVR010000012.1, read on the forward strand.
ATCGGCCCTCGCCACAGAGTATTGGAACTAATGTATTTTGAAGTACAGCGTTATATGCTGCACAAACATCACAATATTAACTCAAAATATAATAATCGATATGGGGAGTTCGGTAATGGAATTATATTAATTTTGATGGAAATGTGTCCTAGGGCTACTTTGAGGTGAGCCATTTTCGCTCTCGATAGGAGGAAAGACAAGAGTGGTGATGAGTTAGTGAGGGAGGCTGGAGAAAATAATAAGTGAGTGATGATGGAACAATGGTGAAATAAACGGCAGGAGCGTCGGCCCGGTGGCCGAGATCGCTAAGTAGTGTCGTAGTGATCTCGTACACAAGGGTCGCGGGTTCGAGTCCCGTCTCGGGCAGGGTTGTAATTGTGTTCGTACTTTTACCCCTTATCATCACCATTTCGTTTCACCTTCATAGTTACCATAACGTTCACTCCAATAGTGGTCGCTAATGACCTCGATGTTCATGCGACCTTAAGTAAATAAATAAATAAAAAAAGACGGGAGCTGCAGGCTAACTGCATGAATGTATACTACAAACCCCTGTGTGCTCCACAAGTCCGTCTGGCCGAGAGGTCCAAGATTCGAGTCCCGTTATTATTTAAGGCAATGAGACCCGTTCAAAAATTTTGTGTGACAATCGATGCCCCCTCCCTCTCCATACGCACTTTGTACGTTGAGTGCACTTCAAGGGTTTAATCGTTTTCCATTTTATTGCCGCAATAAGTCGATTCCTTCGCATAGAGCCCTAGTACGGTTAAAATTGTTGCTTTAAAGTTTATATAGTATAACTTAAATCGTAGCGCAGCCTAAATCGCATCGAAGCTTAAATCGTAGTGTTAGTGTAACCGAATTTACTTGCATTAGTGTAGCCTAATTTGCCTTTGCAAATTGTTTTTTTTATCAAATGGGGACGAATATTTTCATATAAGTTCTCATATTTTCATATCAGTCAAAAACGCTCTTTTTGTGTGACGTTCTATGGGAAGAAGTGCTATACGTGTTTTGGTCGTTAAATAAATAAATGAAATAAATAAATAGGGTGCGTCTCTTCGTCTTGGTGGAACTCGCTCTTCCTCTCTTCCCTCGCGTGAGGCAGGCGCGGCGTGTGCCAAAACGCTGGGCGCCAGCGTGGGAAAGCCACGCCCCCCGTACGCAGCGCCAGCGGCGGTGCGAAATTGAATTACGACTACGCCAGCTCGGCGTCCGTGGAGGCGACAGGCGACCCACGCCTCTCGAGAGTGTATACCGACTGCATCTCGCGGTCAACTCTTCCTAAGGCGTTTACCTGTCTTCCCAACGAGACATAACCCGACTGCATTCCGTTCGGCTTTTCTCCTTGGTGTAAATATAAATTTCTATGATTACCGTGGTCCACTTACTATTGTATTGATCGATAATTGCCGTTTACCTTCTTCCCCCAAAAGACATAGCCCGACTCCATCCCCTTCGGTTTTCCACCAGAGTATGAGGATTGATTTCTACGTTTCTCGTGGCCTACTTAATATTATATTGAGCGATTATAATTGATCTACGTCTGTCTAATTTATCAAGTTCTGTCTTCTGTCCAACATGTAATTGCGTTACTTATGAATAGAAGTTTAACAAATATTTTTACTCGTTTCAAAAGACAGGAAGAACGAAACGGGATACAGTTAGGCTAAGCCTTCTCAGTTAAGGAAAAGTGGGAGGGGTTTGGCTGGGAAGTGAAGGTGAGCGAAAACATAGAGGGATGCAGTCGGGTGATTTCCCCACGCGGAGGAGGCTCTCGCCCGGCGGGGCGTAGCCGACGTGAGCACGCGGACGCGGACGAGGACGGCGGAAACGCTAAGACCAAAGGGTGTGTGATGCTTAGAGACCGGATTTTTATGTAGTTACATATTATTTTTCTTTCTGCTTGCCGTTCTAAAAATTTGTAATCTTGGGCGAATCGCCGCCGTTCTAACACAATATCTACATTTTTAGATAGACATTTATTATTCTGCGGGTAGGTATATACAACCTGGTGGCAGAACACTACAATTTACATATTACAAATATTAACTTTAAATTACTTAACAATGTAACTTTAAATATACTACATCTTTTTACATATTTAGTACTACTTTACATATTTTTCTATTTTCACAATATAATAAAAAATATATATTTTCTTGAAATTTATGGCTTATTTTTTAGCAAACGAAGTATTTTAAAAAAGTCGCAATTTTTCCTACATTATTATGGCGTGCTTTCTGCACGAGGTACGCCACGTGAAGACGCGGTCGGATGGTCTCACAGTCCGACGCGCCTGCTTCAGTTAGTCATGAAGGTTTTGCTACTTGCGGGAAAGTTGTATAATGCAAAGCGTGCATAAACTTGTCCTCTGCAAATCATTTTTAAAACGTTTGCAGTATTTTTAAAATTTGTTTAGGGATTTTTTTATAAATGTAATTTCGTAATATGTAAATGTTATCTATTAATTGTATTTTAATATTACATATTTTTCCGGTCTCTAGTGATGATGGCGCTGACGAAGAGAATGACGCACTCTGAGTGGAGTCTGAACGTTATCAGCAGTATGCATGTAACAATACCTGAGGTGACAACGAAGGGAGTGCAGTAGACTAGTATTATGTGAATGTGATACTGGAGGTAGGTTAAGGGAATAGGTAACGGCGGACGTGGTCCCTTTCCCGCGGAGCAGAGGAAAGGGAAGTGATGGAGAGGGCTGAAAGTGAAATGGGGATGAGAGTCGTACAGAATCATTACTGATCCAGCGTAGAAGCGGAGTTTCAACAGAGCGACAATGGACAGTGTATTGGGAGTCGCAGTGGGATTGCAAACGACGTAACAGAACCTCGGGACGGGAAGCGCAATATACTTTGTTTTTTCTGAATTCGCAGTTGACGTAAATAAGCTGTTACGGTGTCATCCATTCGAGAGATGAAACGTCATCACGGTGACATCACTGTGGTGACGTTTATGCTCCCAATTGGACGAAACCGTTAACAGCTGATTTATGTCAACTGCCACGTAAGAAAAACTCAAGTACAAAGCCTCGCGCGAACAGGGTCCACACAGCACAGTACGGACGCGATTTTTTAAATTGAGAGGTTTAACATAATGTCGACTGTTGTGTGAAGCTCAAGAAGAAACTCTTTCCACAATGCTTACGCTTACGCTTATGAGGTGCTGACATCCGGTAGCAGCAGTAATAAGTTACAGATAAGTTTGACGCCTTTCGCATTTTGAATCGTGTAGCGTCGATAGAGTCCTTTGTAATCTTTTGTTTCCGGGAGAACAAGGCTGAGACGCGATTGCCCGGTCTGTGGCTGGTCTCTGCCCGGTTTCGCTCCGTCCTTCCTGTACCGGCCTATTGCGCGCAACTCTCAGAAAGTGCAGTTCGTGCCGAACCGACCCAGTGCGCGCCTAGCTTTCGAGTGTGAAACACCACGAAAGAAGTAGAGATGGAGGAGGGCAAAGGGAATAGCGATGCTGTGGAAACGCGAGAACGGGATTGAAACAGCGGAGAGAATGTGTGTGGAGAGAGTGTTGCACCGTAAGGGTGGCAGCACTGCTGAGGGAGAGTGCAGAGTTGCCAGGGCAGCAATGGAGGGGATGAAGTGAGAAGAGTGAAAGGAAGGGGGTGAGCGAAGGCGGGGGGGGGGGCGAGGTGGTCGCAGACAGGCCCTCCAGCCGTAATTTTCGAGCTTTCGCCCAGAATCACGCTCTTTAAAAATTATTACTGTCCGGCACGGCCAACGCGTAATGGTCCGTAAGTGGAGCTTGTTCGTGCGTCATTCATTAAGTTCCTCTCGTGCGCTGGTCGCCGCCGCCGCAGCCGCTTCTCCATCCGTCTTTCCTCTCCTTTCCTCCCTTCCCGGTCTGCGCCGGCGGCGTCGTCACTGCTCTCTGCTCTCCTCTGCGTTGCAATGCACGCGCACAGCAGTGAACCTTCTAGACGACCCGGTCTCCAGTCATTTCTTTGTTGTACCGGGAGAGACTGCTCAGTGCATCAACTGATGTCACTGCAGTCCCTCTGACCGGGAGGTCCTAAGTTAGAGTCCCGCCGGAGGCAGGATTTTCGACACTAGCTTGTCAGCTAGGTCGAATTCAGTCACAGTCTGAAGAATTCTAGTGGCCAGCTGCTCTGATCGGTAGTTTTCCGTGGTTTCTCCGATCCACGCCAAGCGAATGCCGGTGCAGTACCGTAACAAAGGGCATGGACCGCGCACGATCTTTCCTACCTCTTCCATATCCTTACCCCTTACACACACACTAACATGCATTGCATTACCACACACACGCACCATTAAGCTGGGAGACCGGTTGCGAGCTTGTCCTGGCTGGGGCCGTGCCCCGCTGGTGGCAGATACCTGGTTGTGGAAAACCCCGTTAACCGTCGGTAGGTCGGCGTCGGATCTCGGCATCCAGTGGGAGAAGATCACCGCCACCTCTCGAGGAAAAACATGCACGGGACGAAACATAACGGGACTAATGACCTCGGTAGTTGACGCGCCCGGATTCACTAACAACCAACCAACTAACCCACATTAGACAGCTCGATGGGGCAGTATCAATTTTGGTGAAAATCCTACTTCCAGTTTAGCCGCTAGTGTTGCTCATAGACGGATAGACCGACGTTTCTCCATCAATCGATTTTTCGGCACGAAGGACCTACCAAACGTGGATTCGGAAGGATAACACAATGTGTTAGCGGAAGTAGTTTACTACTTACAGGAACAAGATTCATTCACTTTTTGGGTTCGAGTGCCCGGCAATGAGTTTTTTTCTGTTCACAACCTCCTATAGCAATACTTTCTCTATACTGCATAATCAAATTGGAGAGAATGTATAAATAAATAGGAAAAGAATAGTCAAAGAACATTATTTTTACTGTCGGTTCAAAAGAAGTGTTTGTATACGGACGTTAAAACATAACCAACGGGCTGCATTGTATTAAACCTGAGTTGTTTTTTCTCTCTTTTGTGCCATAAAAATTAAGAACCGGGTCGCAACCGACCTATGGACCGCGGATTGAAGACACTCTTGTAGATCTTTGAGGGCATTGGGCGTCCGTGTACATGGCATGGGCACTCGGAAAAACGCAATGAACCAAAAGAAGATACCGGTAGATAATGGTACCTACTGCGACGTACTGAATGTTTTTTTCTCTGAGAGAAACATCAATGCAATTTTGGCCACTTTTTGATTAATATGACATGTGACCACTCGGCTCCAGACTTTTTTGTCTATCAGTTACACATTTGCAGTACGTCAACAATATCCATTACGAAGATACATTTCTTATCGTTCACTTCATTACATGAACGGCCGTTATTCCTGCGGGAGATAAATGGATAATTATGAAAGGTAAAACAACAGGTCCTAATACCCATGACAACGTTGGCCTTAATTAATGTTTTGTGTTGGTGGATTTGTGTGTGACAATCTTTGCATAACAGACATGAATGAATCGTTTGTTTGTAAAGCTTTTTCTAAACCTAGAAACGTAGGGCAAAATCGACTGAATACTTCTCTTCCCACACCTTCACCTTGACAGTAGTCAGCTGCTGCAACTCCGTGCCACGCCTTCTACGAAAAAATCCTTTGGGAGGGAAGGTTGGGAATATTTGGAAAAATATTAACCACGAATTGTATCATCGCATTGACAATGTCTAGCATATGCCAAAGCCAGCTGTGGATGGGCTATTCATGTAATTCCTCAGTCAAACGAATAAGATTCAACGGAATGGCCATAAAACTAAAATTCATGTAATTGAAGTATCTCATTCAAAACATTTGTTTTACCAAGGAGACGTGAATACTAAGATAAGGGGAGTCGATAATATCCGAAATATGAAGAATTCCCAGTTGAATAAGAAATTCTGAAAACAAACCTAGCATTAGTCAAACCCAAATAAATAAAAGCTAGAATCAATTACTTTTTAATTTGAAATCCTCAGACGTTTTTTTGAAACACTGACAAGTCTGGTATGTTCCGAAGACTATGTTGGTGTGGAGATGTATGCTGTTTCGTCTTGCAATGAGAAAGGTATCTGGCCTCGTGACCTTGTTTCTCCCTGTGGCGAAGTAACAGGCCAACAGGAAGTTGCAATCTTGCTGATTGAGGCAGGAAATTGCTATGCAAATGTACTACCTTCTGAGAAAGCGATTGGCCTCATGCACACTATTCCCTTCTGAGATATTTCAGTCTCAAAATTTTCTGGAATGTTTTTAGGTAAAAAGTAAACATAAAGGGACGATTAATTCGACTTGTTATAATTTAATAGTAATTGATGATACTTTACACGTTTCTGTGTGTTTCTACTTTTTCGCTATTCATTCCCTAAGTGTGACGTATTTAAATATGCTAATGGAGTAGTGCATGTACTATTGCACTTTTATCTTCGTTTCTTGGGAGATAATTCGAAAAGATTAAGCTGAAACGTTTGAATGTATAATGTCAAGTAGCCCTTTGATAACGTAAGCTTCGAATGTTTGGGTTTGATACGAGCAGAAACCATAATTACGAAACTAAATTCGAACAGTTGCGAAGTGAACCTTGTATTACACCTCCACGATGCAGGCACGGCCTGTACGTGCAACGAAAACTTTATTCACTCTACTAAATTTACTTTCTTAATTCGTATGTTATTGATGAATTAAAATCATTACATTAATGAAAATACAAGAATTTTTCAAAATTGAAATATGTGCTCAAATTTTTATCTATCTAAATAGTTTTTTTAAATAACAATATCCTTTTTATAAGTGTATGTTCGAGCAAATATAGTATATAATGTTTCGCTGTCCATATGATACCAAAGCTTCTCAAAATAGAATGCAATTTTGAATGCGTTTTATGTGTAAGATACTTTCGAAAATGAAAATATAACATTTCTCTGCATTTACAGTGAAACACGGCACCCTAATGGCAAGTCAGAGAGAGACTTTGTGCAGACGCTAATAAGCCACTCCATGTAAAGCTTTCAAAATAATTTGTTTCGTTTCGCAACGAAGTTTGAAATGACTCAATTTGCGCAAATGTTATTTAGCGAACAAAGGAGAACGGGATGGTGGGTTGTTCCCGGAAACATGCAGCCAACAAGCATGTAATGAGACAAGGAGAAACGTGACAGGGTACAAGTGCTTTCAAAATACTTGACGCATGAGAGGACATACGTCCCCAGAATGGAGTTTCTGTAAATGAGATCATTCAATGTAGAGAATAGTGGAGCCATGGCGATCTTGGTAACATAAATCAAAGCAAGGCTTGTATCGAGTCCCTTAAGTTGTGTGTGAAACGAAAGCACTGTTGCAAGTTTTTAGATATGCATAAAAGGTCGGTGGGCGAATTTGGCGTATTTTGATACATCTTTCAAAGAATTGTTTGCCTGTTTGTTGCAAAACTAGTTAGGATATTCTCTGAGCTTTCTCCGGTTGTTTCCTGAATAAGTAGTGTTTTTTAGTCAGGTTCGACATATCTAGTTGTTATGTAGTAGTAAGTATGTATAATGAAAGCATAACAGTTGAGATAAACAATTAACTAACTGTATGATATCAACAGTCATTGTTGGCTGTTGACTATTATCTCACGCTTGCTTTCTATCTCTATTTCATTATAGTATTGTATAATCTGAAAAATGAAAGTTAAATTAATTTACTACCGCTGAGTTGATAGCGCTATAAATTATTTAGTTGCCAAAGGCGTTGTATCTGAATAATTTATTGGAGGCGAAAGCGTTCAACATAGTTTCTGCATTCAAATAGTTTGCATTATTCTGTATCTACAGAATGTCAGAAATTTCTGCATTACTTTTAAAATGAAAGTAAACGAAATAATTTTCATATACGTACATTAAATTTAATGCACACGCACTTAATTTAATTTAATTTAAGTACAGTAACTAATGTATGTGTACAATAAATTTAATGTACACGTACAGTAACTTAATGTATGTGTACAATAATTTTAATTTACACAAACAAGTTTTACACCCATACGTTAAATTGCAATTGAAGCATTAAATTAAAAGTACAGGTACATTATTCTCCCATTAATGTGCATGGTACATTAAAATTCATGAACAGGACGATTGATTTTTTTATTTCATGCTGTGACGCGTTTCGGTTTTTTGCTTGCCTCAAAGCAGGTCGGAAAGCGGATACTCTGTGCCGTAATGAAATTTCATACTAACCTGGCAATTTGATGTTGAAACGTTCTATCGTTATTGAAATAATCAGCCTCTGACCATGCCATTTTGAAACGTTCTCATCGGGTACTCCGCGTTGGAAACTTCTTTTGAAACAGTTTTCAGCAAGCGTTCGGTACCGAATGTGAATTCAGTCTCCAAGCGTCAACTTTCGAATCTAAATAGCTTCTGACAAAATTAAGATTTTTGAAGAAAAATTGCCAAAAATCCTCGCTTCGCGAGTCGGGGATTTATCGACAATTCCAAAGCAGTCGTGGTATTACCCATGATAATATTATTGCGATAGAAAATAGATTTTAGAATGGTAAGAGATATAGAAGAGAGAACTAAGAAATAATCTTCTTTTATTTTAAGATTTCATCGCATTTTATGGTATTCAAAAATTGGAACCTCTCTTCGATGTAATGGAGGCAAGTATGTGAGAAATTATTGTTCCTTTCTGTATAATGATCTGCAAATACTGTAACAGTTAAATTGATTGATGTTTGGGTCATGTGTAAAAGAAAGAAACCACTACTGTTCCTGACTAACGCAGATATGGATCAGAAGCGTGTCATTTGAAATGGTTCAATTGGATTTTTGCCAGTTATAGCTCAAATGTTAGTAGGACATAAATTGCCTTACATCAGTTCTACATAACCGTTTCCAATAAAGTGAAAAGGTATGTGCTGTTGTAGTACATGTAGAATCTTGCGACATCTATGTGGTAATCGTGATAAAATATAGCTCTGTCATAACATTATTTTTAAACGCGTTTCGTAAATAATGGACGTACGTAAAGCAGCTTAGATTAATTCGATATTGCCATGGCCCCACATTTATTTTAACCATTTGCACGTCAACAGATGGCGGGAGTTTCAATGCTTCAGAGTCCGCAACTTCTTCTCATAGATAGAAGTAGAAATCCCAAATACCGAGATTGAAGTGTTTGGAAACACTGTAAGCATTTGCACGAAGATTTGTATTGTGGCATTATTTTTAGTAACTGTTTCAGTATCTGTGCGCGTATATGCACCAAACTGGGGATCAATGTCCAGCGAGCATGCTCGATTTTCAAGGTTGATATACAGTACTATGTATGCAATTGTAAAAGCACCACAATTTTATAATAGTAGTAACAACAGGGACAGAACACAAATTCGCAAAACTTCTTCAGTCATTCAATGTATCTCGAACAGTTTAGACTTTACCACATGAGATTCCCTCTGTAGTAGTCTCCTGCTATTATAAAGAATGAGCCTTTAGGAATTCTAATACTTCACAGCCATTTTTATGCATAAAATATATTATGTATATAACTATCATCAAAGATATTTTGCCTACGTTTTCTTCGAACATGAATATATATTTCACTCACTGATGTTGTTGCTTTTTTTCTTCCACGTCTTGATCTAACTATATGCATTACTTCCATTACGCACTTGGTAACATTTACCATACAACATAAATTAATAAAATGTTTAGAAGTTAATTTTCCGCGAATGATTACCAGAAATCGAACGATATTCCTGTTGTTGATTTGGAATAATAGCAAGCAAATGTCCTCTGATTTTTCACAAGTTCAATATCTTAAAAGACAATAGCAAGAGAATAACGACGCTTGTATCAAACGCGGCACAGGGAACGCCGTGTTATGTCCTTCAGTCGTGAGTTCTTCTCACGCCGAAAAGACTGGAAACAAATCTAGAATTAACTTGGAGGTGGTGGTTGCATGAGAGGATTGGCGGGTGTACGTCACGCGAGTAGAAATCCGCTGCCTCGTGTGTTCTTGGCGCAACAGGTGCCACAATTCATAATTAGGCCACACAAAGTAATTACATTTTAGCCTTTCTTCCGACTTACATCCTGACTACTCCCCTCGTGAAATTAAAACTAATAGTGTGCAACTATGAATATAAAATGTGTATATACATTATATATGTATAGTGTTCAACTATGTATGCATAAAATATTCCAATCAGGGAGGTGTATCTCAAAAAAATAATCGCTTTTTCTGGCCGATGTTTCTTACCTTCTGGCCATTAATAAACTGCGACTCATCTGTCTTAGGTATGTGACATGTATAGATGGCTGTGTTGATTGAAATAAACCGCGTATGTACTATAATATAACATCTTTGATTTTAACATGGTTTTAATTATTTTCAGTATTTGGCGCATATTGGAACTCTGTTGGAAGAAATTTCATTAGTAGGATAGTCCTATTAAATACATGTGCTATGGAAATCGTCAAATAAATCCCCTCCTCGCTTCGCCAGTTGGGGAATTATCGACAATTTCCAAAGCACTCGTGGTATTACCTATGAGAAGCACCTTTGGCGAAAACTACCCGCAATTTTCTAGTTCGTCTATCTATAATACTTCCCAATGATCTTGGACAAACTGTTCTTTGAAGTTTAAATTTCAAGATTTAATTTAAAATCTAAATTTCATTTTTCTACGTAGCCATTAAAGCTTAACTTATTTCCAACACCGAGTGGATCGAAATTGTTTGATAACACAATATTTGCGCATTTTTTATCCTTTGGAAATCTAGATTTGATTCTTCGCTGTTGGTTAAATGTTTTTCCTAGGTTGAATATGGAATTTGCAGGGGAAGACGATAAGGATTTTTTATTGGTGACTGATATAAACATCAAACGTGTTATGAACAGACTCTCTGTGGAGTTGCTTGTTTGACAGGTACCAAGGCGCTTGGACGGCAGTGCAATGGATTTTATTTTGGAATGATTGGAGCGTTTTACATACCGAAGGTGTAGCTCCTCCCCAGATCGGACATTCATATGTAATTACGGGACGAATGGTAATGTTGTACAGTACTAGAGCGACATATGTTTTAAGAGCTGATTTTTAGTTTACTAAAGAATACAATTAAAAAGTGTGGCCGTATTACATCCATTACCTTATTACAGTTAATATATCTTCGATTTTTCTATCGGGAACGGTAGCTCAGTACATCAACTGATGTTACTGCAGCGCCTCTGACCGGGAAGACCTAGGTTCGAGTCCTCACGGCGGCAGTATTTTCGACACTAGGTTTTCAGCTAGGTCGAATTCAGTCACTGTTTGGAGGAGAATTCTAGCGGCTGGCTGCTCTGATCGTTAGTTTTCCGTGGTTTCTCCGATCAACACCAGGCTAATGCCGGAGCAGTACCCTAGCAAACGGGCCACGGACCGCGCACGATCTGTCGTTCCTCTTTCTTGTCCTATTCCCTCCTTACACCCACACTTACTAACATGCACTACAATACCACATATTCGGGAGGCCGGTCAGGAGCTTAGAGCTTGTCTCGGCTGGTGCGGTGCCCCGCTGATGGGAGAGTCCTGGTTAGGGGGAAACCCCGCTAGCCGACGGTAGGTCGGCGCCGGATCTCGCCATCCAGCGTGGGAAGATCACCGCCAACTCCCGAGAGAAAAAACATGCACTACACTAACGGGACTAATGACCAAAGAAGTTCACGCGCCCGGAAACACGAAAAAATCAATCAATCAATCGATCTTTCTCATAACAATTGAAATCGACGAGGATGAATTTCGCCGACCCAGACTCCGCCGTGTTGGAAAGCTGCACTCGCAAGGCCTGCTCGATCACCGCGGTGTGTTCGCCTGCGCGCCGGGTTGCGCCGCCGCCGCCGCGTCGGCGAGACGTAAGTGCAAGGAGGGAGCTTTTTCCCGCGGCGGCGAAGGCCAGTGCGCGGGGAACGGGTTTCCAGGAGCCTCCTCTGCAGACGGTCTGCGTCGCGGCGGCTGCTTCCAAACGGCTCCACGTCACCTCCCAACGCGTTTGCGGCGTTTGCTCGCAGAGGCTGAATCAAACGTTTTCAGAGGATAATATTATCTTATCCATTCGCCTTTATATGCTGTTTACTAAAGTGTTCGGAGTAGATTATACGATTTGTAATTATTCAGAATTATCAAACATTTTACGTCAACTTAAATTTTTGTTTATCTGCTGATGCTTCCTGGCAGGGAGTCCCTGTTCTCAGATAATAACACTGCCTTTTTTCACCTTAAAGTACTTTGATTCTAGCATCCTCCCTGTAACTTCGCTTTACCTAGTAATCCCATTGCATTTGAGAATTTACTCCTGGCGCCTACAGCCGCATGCCCAACGCGGGATTCAAACCCACAGACCCCCGTAGTTCGTTTCTTTCGCTACGAGACTTATCAATTACATATTCGATGATTCATTCTATGCAAAATGTAGGTAATATGAGACTATATCTCAGAATTTAGAAAAGGACACTATATACCATTATATACCTGCAAAATCATCTACAAAATTATTGTCTTAACAGTCATTGTTAGGCAACTTAAAATGTTAGGTTAGTAAAGTGTAGACCTTCCTTTATCTATTTTTTCTAATGACAAGCAAACACGCAAAAAATATGAATGTAACATGCACCGATAGAAGAGATAAAGAGGGTAATTTCCCTCTGAAGATAATGTTTTAACCATCAGTCCCTGGGAAATATGAAAGAAAAAATTTTAAACATTGTTTATGTTATATATAAATTGATGAATTCAAGAATAATTGTTGAAAATAATTTTTTACAAACCTGAAAACGTGACCTTGTAATTGTGAATAGATTATAAATTATAAATAAATAGTAAAAATGCAACTAGTTCATAATGTTAAGCTGTATTGCATGGGTACATGTTTTGAAAACGAGGGAAGTCAGGAGCGAGTTTTTAAATTTGTAAGAATGCAATAAAGTAACATTTTAAACGAATTACATACGATATTTCTTTTGTATAACAGCATTGTAAATTTAACTTTTGTCAGCAACTTTGTGACGTCACGATATCTGTACGAAGAAAGGATGGTTGGCTGTTCGGTACCACGTCCTCTCCGCAGTTATCTTGCTGCGATTAGCTGAATATGAAAGGACGCAATTATTCCTGCCGTAAACGGCAAATACGTCGTAATCTGCCATAAGATTACATTTTATGAGCGATTTCTTGTAATGAAAAAGGTCTTTTATAATGCTGGAATACAAAAAAATCTTCCCGACGCACCGTCCGCCAGCACAGTAGCCTCTGCCTTTTCGGCGCTCGGCGTTCGCCTCTTGTTCACAGGGGGGGGGGGGCAGGAACTTCGGATGAACTCGAGTACGTCTTCTCAGCGTGGATTCTACGTGTTTCTGGCACCATTTTCAGACCTACAAATTTTCCGATACTTCAAAATTCTGCTTCATGTTGTTGGCTAAAATAAACGTAATTACTTTCGTAATACTCAATGTGCACACTCAAAAAGTTTCCTGTAAGAAGTGCAGCGAGCTCCTTGAAGGCTTGTGTAAGCCACCATAATGGTGACTGACCGAGAGGAATCAAAATAGTATTAACGTAATTGGCTGTGGCTTCTTGACAACTGCTGTTACGTAGGTCTACTCTCTCTTTACTTGTCGTTCTCACATCACCGCATGTTTCAGTTGATTAATCAGTATTAGGAATTTTCAATATTTTGGAGCGACATAGATAGAATATTGGTTCATCTAATACTAAATTAGTACGTATTTGTTTTGCGTCGCCTCTTATTTTTCTCATATTCAGACAACTTTAGTGTTCAGTCTGAATAGATTGCAGCACGAAAGCCTGTTGAACGTATTCACAATCTTCGTCATTTTATTACACGATGTATTACTGAAATGTAACACAAGAAAACTGATCCTGCAGTCTGGTACCAAATCTCTTCGAACGGATCGCCTAGACAGTGAACTGTAAGGTGATTGGTTCTAGTATTAACAAATGCCTTAATCTGTAATAATTGTAAACCACTTAAATAAGTTGGTTTACCGTTAAAAAAGTGTACTTGCCGTTGAAGTTTGGTACATTTTACGATCGTCACGATGTGATCAATTAGAAGAATTCTATCATCCTCCATATTTAACCTGTTATTGTTGCTTAACTGTTGAAGTACTTTAATTTCATATATTAGCTTTTAACTATTTACTATGATGACATTAACAGACTACAATATTTAAAACATCGCACTCCTGTCACGCCCATGAATATTCTTGCAAAAGGTAATTATTATTTTACCCGATTTAATAAAGGATTTCGACGAGTCTCTACAATACCATTAATCATAATAGCATACAGTTAGAAAAATGTCAATATTTTGAGAAGGCGAACGGATGAGATAAACAACATTTTACAGGTGACTTAGTCCATTTTGTGCTCGTTATACACGCTCGCGCTATCTGAGGTGTGAATAATGAACGAACATACACATAATTGTCCTTTTTTAGGCACTTGTAAGATAACTGATGTTTGTTGTAAAGACATAGAAATCATATTTTAGTGTATTACACGGATAAGAACAAAAAGAATAATGAAATCTTCAAGGACTATTGTATTATAACCAGCACTGTTTGATGGCTTGTTCCTAAGTTTGCGCTTTTCTCTTTTGTTTCAGGTAAGAGAACACCCTCATTCATCACAACAGCGAAGTTTGTTCACACCCGTCGCACTCGGGAAACATGCCTAGGTGTCTGTTGACACTAACATCCTGCAAACATGTCCATCTTGAGGTGAATACATCCTTTTCTTTTTTCTTTAGCTCAAGGACGACTAGCCATCGAATCTTAATCATAGGATTTGTGGGCTTTTTTTGTTCAGACTAGATTCGCAATTGAAGCTCAAACACACAAAATGAATAGGTTTGAAGGATATTTTTTCGTTACTTTTGTAACCTTTTGTATGAATTTGTTTGTACCTCAACTGAGTAGAAATGCATCCAAATTTGTCGTAATCCAAATTCGAAATCAGGATGGAATCTGATGTCACATAAGCTAAATACTAGATTACGCTGAAGAGAAATATCATTATCAAGCTTTCGAGTTTAAATTCATTGAGACATTGGAATGTATTTCACTAAGGTAATTTGAACCTATGAAGTACGTATCTTAAAACCAAAAATATTTTCATATACAAGGAGACCCACCAACCATGGGCCACTGCCATAACTTGTGAACGGTTTACGATATCGACATGGAGTTTTCGTTTAAAGGTGCACAATCATGCGGCAAGTAATATGCTGTAGATATATTGTTAAAAATATTTTTTAGTTTTCGAGATTTTTTAAATGGAAACGTATATTTTTCTTGTTTGCAGTAAATAGATTATAAAAAAAGGAATACAGTAATGTAACATATGCTATTTTGATAGTATTTTGAGTATAAAATTATACTTTCTAAAATGAGATTTTAAATTACGGAGTGCAATATTTCCTGTAGCAGCTCTTGTAACTGTTGCTTTTGAGGAAGGTCGCCTTCGCGACCTCACCCTTCTCCCCAAAACAGGGCCGGTGACACTCGGAATATTCCGTGATACTACATCCGACCAGCTCATCTCTGCGTCTGAGTTTATTGGATAATATTGCCATATCGTTCCAAATTAATGATGCAGATAGAAATTACGAAAGAAATGGAAGACTGACAATTGCCATTATGTAGTTTGTCTCGAATTTCTAGAGCACCTGCAAACAGCACACATTTTAGCTGCGTTGTCTTCCATCCGTTTCACCATTAAATTTTTTAGTGTTCATTCCCGGCGACATCTTGCCTTTTTCTATCCTCTTCTCTTATTTAAAACTTAACCTGCGTATCCGATTTCAGAACCCCAAGAGCTGTCATTCCATTTGCATTTCCTTCATGACAGAGATTGATTTAGTACGTTAAAATATATTTAAAACGTATAATTTTCAGTTAGTGAAAACAACACAGAATTCGATAAGGTTATTACAACTATTCATGCGGCTAAACGTCGAATTATTTGTAAATTTTTGGAACTGTGTCCACGTTTTCTTACATCAATCCTAACAGTGGGTCTACAGGACCCAGTACGTATCAAAACGTTTGTTCCTCCAAAACCCGTCGAGTAGACGCATCGCCTAGAACGCAATTTTATTACCAGATATAATATAGGACAGTATATGAAATAAAGCTCCATCGCGATTTATTCTACCGCCGATACAATGAATTAATTGATCTGGAACTCCACGCTTCAATGGATCTGGGTCTGCACCTCCAGGTTATTCCGTAGTGGTCTCCTGACATGTGTGATAGTGTAGTGCATGTTAGTGTGTGTGTGTGTGTGTGTGTGTGTGTGTGTTAGGGGTGAGGAGAGGACAAGGAAGAGGAAGGAAAGATCGCGCGTGGTCCGCGGCCCGTTTGTTAGGGTGCCACTCCGGCATTCACCTGGTGTTGATCGGAGAAACCACGGAAAACTACCAATCACAGCACCCGGCTGCTATGTGCAGATAGCAGGTGAAATCAGTTATAGTTCACCGTCCGCCATCACGGGAGTCTGAAACCCTCAGACCTCCCACCCGGCAACGATGCAGGGCAAAGGGTGTTGTAGGCCAGCCATCTGAATACGTCGCCCTCTGAATGTGAGTGCGGCGTGGCGGGTGGATTCCGCGTCGGGGACCGACAGCCAGAATGCAACGCGCGGCGCCTGTGCGGGACTCGGACGGCATGAGCGCAGGAATGCACCTCTGCAACACCGTGGCCTCCCGCCGCCCCCGCCGCCTTCACCCACACTTCCAGGCCGCTTGAACTCCCCTGGCGCCCCCCACGCCTCCGCCCCCCCTCGCGTTGCCGCACGCTCTCCGCTGCCCCCCCCCCCCCTCCTCCCAATGCGTCCTCTGTCGCTGCACCCCGCCCCCACTGCCACTCACACCCGCCGATTCACACCCCAGCCGCCCACCTCACAGCCACTCACCACATCCCTCCCTGCTCTGCCCCGCCCATACCCAACCCTTTCCCCTTTGCCTTGCTCTGCTTTGCCCCAGGTCGCAGGTCGGGACGAAGGCGAGTGTGGAAGGGGGGTATTGTGTGAAGGTGTGGCCGCATGAAGAACCTCGATGAGTCGGCGGTGACGAATAAGTTTGATTGTTAGTGTAGACGTAAGCGCCGAGGTTCGATGTCGTAATTCTGAGTAGCAAGAAAATTCAGAAAGGAGTGTCTGTTTGGAGAGGACTCATAACGCCTCCATACGAGGTACAGGCTTCTCCAATTATCTCCTCACCACTATTCACAAACAACTCAACTGCGTTGTGCGTTATTATCCCTTCCATATTCGTAATTTTCATTTTGGAGTCAATACTTGTGTACATTTTGCCTATAGTTTTAATTGTTCTCTTCGCTCTTTGTTTATTTACTGCTAATAGCGTGCTAATATCGCCGGATCGATTGTACAATTTTCAATTAATTTATTCATGCCCTTCGGAAATGGCATTTTGTTAAATGTAAATTAAATTGTAAAGGTTACTAGGACACGCTTATCCAAGACCTTTTTTTAAATATTTCCTTATATCTTCTTATATTAGTTCTTATGTTACTGCTCTCTGTTGAAATGTTAGTTTGAACTGAGGTTTCAAATTGCACTTACTACGTATGGCAAGTATTATGTATGGTATGAAAAAGAATTATGTAAACGTATTTTCCTCATTTTCTGTCTACTTACTTTACCATATATTGTAATATAATTCACTAGACAATACAAGATGTGATGGTATTTTGTTTTCGAAGAGTGGAGTGAATGAATTCGCAAATAAAATCAGTTCATGACCGTCTTTTGTTAACGGCTTGTATTCTGATTTTGGTTTGTAACCCCTTTGATATACTGGAGAATGGGCTTTCAAAATTACCACATATGCGTTCTTATTTTACGGTGTGTAGTAATCATAGTCTGTTGCATTAATCGCAGTTTCAAGGGGTTTTTTTGTGTATGACTGAGAGTGCGTGGGAGTGAAGACGCTGCCTCCAAAGACACTCTGGAACATCTGAAAGAATAGTTCTGGGAAGCAATGATGCAAAGAATCCACTTCGAAGGATCGAACGGTCCGTGAAATGGGGCCGTCGAATGAGATCGGAGCCGTCGAGGAGGCACTGTCCGCCGGCGTTCAGAAGCGAAGAGAACGCGTGGGCTTAGAATTGCCGGTACTGGACATTGCTTACAAGCCCGACATTTCAATAATACCAGGTACCTCCCACCAGCGGGGCACCGCCCCATTTGGTACAACCTCTAAGCTCCAAACTGGACTCCCGTCATGTGCGGTAGTGTAGTGCATTGAAGTGGATATGTATGTATATAAGGGATGAGGGTAGAACAAGGTAGCTGAAGGAAAAATCGCACGCAATCCGTGGCCCGTTTATTAGGGTACCTTCTTAAGTCTGTATCCAAAATCCTGCCACCGCGAGTTCTCGAACCGTAGGACATGGCACTGTGAGTGGCACTGTAGTGCCATCAGTTGATGCCCAAATCCACTTAGGCTCAATCAGTGATCACAACGCCACCTGGCGAAGGCATTCTGACGTGTTGGACGGTCGGGAAATGCACAGCAACGCCCGGTGGCGAGTGCAGTCTTCCGTCGCAGGCGGCGACGCACGGCGGACTAGAATCCCAAAAAGCTGGCAATAATATAAAGAGTTGTTCAATTTGTACCAAAGTAAGTAAAAGTTGTCGAAGTAGGTGAATAAGAATATGGTAATAAAAAGTGAAAAACAAAAACAAAATGGCGGATCCAAGATGGCGGGCAAATATTGATAACGGTCATTTTATTCATATCAAAGTATTTTTTGAGGGAATTCACGAGGTTGCTAATAAAAAGTCGAGTTCAAAAATTTGAAACACCCAAATGGCGGATTCAATGTGGCGGACGAAAATTGATTAATGTCTTTTTGTTAATATAAAAGTCAGTAGTTGGGGATTGTTGTAGTTAATGGTTAAAAATATCTCAAAAAATTGATAGCTCAAAATGAAAGAACCAAGTAGAGGATAGAAGATGATATAAATTACGAAAAATAATTTTATTTCAATTACAATTGTTCATTTAGTAAATTGTTTGTAACTATAATTATAAATTGTCTTTGTCTTATTTTTCATCTACATCATTATCTTTTCATTATTCTGCTTGTTCAACTGAATCATTGCAACGGAATCTTCACAATTTTCCGGAAGGACAGGGGCTACTGCTGACACTGCAGTTTCTTTGGTAATGATTTGCGTTGACAAGAAACTTCGGGATCTGCAGTTGCCAAGAATCTCCTTAACACGTCATCCAGTCTTAACTCTCGAAAACCTTTAAGAATAACTAGGGTGATACTACTTTCTTAATTTATTAGTTGATTCATGACCATTCTCCGACAATTGACCGATGAGTAAAATGGCCGAAGAAATAATGTCTGGTTCGTGGATAAACAATCTATGGACTGTTGTTGTACCAGAGGTATTCTTTGAAGTAGAGTCTGTCTGTTGCTACGGCGTAGAATATAACCAAAATATTCAGTTTAATATAAGAAACCTGAATGCAATCATTTCTTCAAGATTGTATTATAGAAATCGCGACGCGGCGACCTTTGTCCTTTTCTTAGTTATTCATCCCACTGTGAAGGAGAAAGCGTTGTTTCTGTCCTCTTTTGCTTATTATATTCTTTACAATGCTTGTAGGCATCGACCATAATTTAAATTGAAGACATGTAGCTCATAATTAATTGATTTTGTTGTCATTTTGCAAGATTCCCAATGACATTTTGCAAGTGTTAGACGTGGCCCAAAGCCGGAGTCAGTACTAGTCGGTGGATTTGAAGGTTAGTTTACAAAGGTAATAACATAAGGTTACGAACACAGGGGAAAAGAAAACGGAATGTCGTGGAATTCATAACTTGCCTTCGTTTTTTAAGCACATTTTACAAAATTTCTCGTGATTTTTGCGGTATTCAGTAAATTTTCAAAAAAAGAAAACATGTATAATTAATGGTATAATAATGATGTACTTTTTAAAATTAGTATATACCTCCTGGAACACCTTTCATATTGAAAATATTCGCTTCACTTACATAGAACACAAATATTTATATTCAGCGACAAGTCTTATTTTCTAGCCTGGCGGGCTCCGCGCACTGCTAACAAAGAATTGCTAAGTTGACCTGGAATACAACGGACAAAATAAACCGTTCAAAGGCCGCACAACCGGCATTCAGTAGTCCCAACATTACTGTAGCCAACATGATAGTCCAAAATTCCCATCTAGAAACTTTTTTTCCTCTCTGGCCAGGTTTTCAAGATTCTAGTCCACAGTGCGACGGCGCCATCCGACGCCATCGCGAGCCGTCCCCGGGCAACTGGCTCATCCCCCGGACGAAAGCAAATACACCGGCGCGTCGGCGAAGCCGGCGTAATCCCATTGCGACTCATATTCTGACGAACTGCACTTTCAGGCGGGCGAGCGCGCGAATAAAATGGGAGAGCGCGGGCGCGGCGATTATCAACTCTGTGCTCGTTACGCGCGGACGGAGGGCGGGGCCATGGGCCTTGGAGGTCAGTGTTGCACCAGGGGAAGAGCTGGCATGGAAATAAAAACGCGTGAAAAGAGAAGAAATTGAGTTACGCGGACGAACGCCGGGCGGGTTCGGGATGCTGCCGCGAGGAGCGTCCGCGGCGGAGAGAGGGCGGCGAGGTGAGAGCAGGTGCGACCGGTCCGCCGTGAGAGGTTGGGGGGGGGGAGGGGAAGGGGAATGGAAGGGGCTGAGGCAGACAGATGGTGCGAGTATCGTGTAGCCGCCAGCAGCCTGCTTCCCCCTTCCACCTGCTGTAGTGCACTTGCGAGATGCAGCGCCAGGCAGCGTACACGCCGGGATTAAGCCGCTGGGAGGGGGGGGGCGAGCGGAGGGGACGCTGAGACGGGACCTCTGCGTGTTGAGTAGATGGACGAACAACACTCGGTCGCCGGCCTGCCTCACCGCTGCTCCATACTTGTCTTTCAACGTTCAAACAGCGACTAGTGAAGTGAACACACGCTCTTGCGTATTACGCAACCAGGAAATAAATATGGCGTTAGGTGTTACAAACGCATCTTCCACGTACGTAACGGTGAAATACAGTTCGCCATAAAATGTGTGCAGGTATTTTATTGTTTGTCATGAAAATAATGATCTGTTAAGAATCGAGTGAATATTTCGCATAGGTTTAACGTATATGGTGGAGTACAATAATTGAGTGAACTAGCAAATTAAATAAATTGGTTTAAACAAATGATCAATCAGAATTTTTCTCTGGGGACTGGGAGGTAGAATACAGATCACTTATAGATGTCCACCCAACTAAAGTTTTCTTTATTGATATTTTTTTCGTTATGATGAATATAAATGTATTTTTATTTGTTAGTGTCGTTCATATTTATAAATTATTTATAACTTAAACAGTTGATGTATTGATGACTATAAGTAAATTTAAAACGTAAACAGTTGATGTAGTATATAAAAATAGTAGCCACCGTGGGTAGCCCAGGTCGCTAAGGATGTAGGGCAGAAGTTGCCTCGGCTCGGAAGGGTCGCGGTTTCGAATCCTGCCTCGGGCATGGATGTTTGTGTGTGCTCGGTTGTCCATATGTGTCGTGTTCCCCCAACAGTTACCAATGCGTTAACACAATGGTCGCTACATGACTTAGCTATATTTTTTAAGAAAAGGAAAATAATAAAGGCACTATGTTTGAAAACATACTGGGGGACTGAAGCTCAATAAGCCCTCCGCCTCCTTGGGTGATCCGCGATTTTTAAATATTTTATTTTTTCCCGGTCTAGATTATCTTGCAATTAGCGATGAAAATCCAAAAATAATCGGAAGACTTCATCTCTTAAAGTAAAGTAGGAAACAGATTAAAATTTATTAAGCTCACGTCAGCGACAGTCCGGCTGGCAGCTTTTCTGTGATGATTATTAAGATCTTTTCCTTCTTCGTTGTGCCATGTCAAATCCCCCTGACGTTTTCAATCAGCTTAGCGAACTCATCTGGTGTTCTTTTTTCTGTTCGAAATAGCTCCTCGCCACTTTTAACCCGGTTCATGTGTTCTTCAACCTCTCTCTCCTCCTACTCTCTGTTACTCTCTATTCCCCTCCCTTATGAGTTGCAGTGTGTGGAAGCGCTTATCAGAACATATCTAAAACATGTCGATTTTCTGCGTTTGATTTCAATAGTGATCGAGTGTGACTATTCTCGGCAATGTTTCAACATTGTTACTGTGATTGCTGACGATATTTTGAGAATTCTTCGGTGCAGCCATGTTTCGTATGTCTGGATCTTGTTTCAATTGATCTTTCACAAATTCCCCATGTTTCGTTCATATAGAAAAAAAATAGATAGAACAACAGTCTTTGTTAAAATTTTAAATTAAAATTAAAAATTACATATTTTCAATTCGTTAATAATTCAGATTCTTAGTAGAGTCTACCAATGTCTGTCTTCTTTTCAGTTATGAAGTTGCTTCTTTAGGGTGTTGCTGACTGTTCATGATTAATTAGTTTCTCGTATTTCTCGTATCTCATCTCCTTTCCAACCAGATATCTCCCACCAGCAGAGCGCAGCCCCATCCGGGACACGCTCTAAACTCCCGACCGATCTCCCGGCATTTTTGGTAGTTTTCTGGCATTTGTAGTATGGTCATGTATATGTGTGTAAGTAAAGAGTTACGATAGAATAGGAAAGAAAAGAGGACATACCTCGCGCGGTCTGTGGCCCGTTTGTTAGGGTACTACTCCGGGATCTGCCGGTGGTGTTAGGAGAAACCACGGAAAACTACTGATCAGAGCAGCCGGACGCTAGAATTCTCCTCCAGACAGCGACTGAATTCGACTTGGTTGGCGAACTAGAGTCGACAACACTGCTTCCGTCGGGACTCGAATGTAGGACCTCCCGGTCAGAAGCGCTGCAGTGCCATCAGTTGATAGCCTGAGCCACCTCTCCCGGTACTAATCAATGAATCAAAGAACCCCTACCGGGGATAGGCGAGTGCGTGCGGGCGCTGCTCGGCCGGTGTTCCCCGCCCACTCGGGCGTCGCCGATCGCCAGAGGCCGCGCGGACCCGAAGCCTTTGCCGGAGGCTGCGCCGCCGCATTGATCAACAAGCCGTTCTGGCTCGCAATTAGCAGCCCTGTGTGTCGCTTCCTCCACGTCAGCTTACAGGTAATTATCAACCTCGCTTTTCCCGCCTCTTCCCTGCCAGGGACTTGTTTTCAAACCTCCCTTCACCCTACACTGGATCGCTAATTACCTGGGTTTGCGACGCGAACCTGGCGATGCAGCCCTTTGTGAACGAAGTGGCGAAATAAACCGGCGCGTTCGTGTGGTCTTCCCGTTTTCGCGGCTGCTTCAGATCTGGGACTTTGTTGTGTTCCCTCCCAGCGTCCGGCACAGCCCTTGAACGAAACTGCTGAACGTTCAAGCTGGTATATGCATAACGTTAATTGCGAATGTATGTTTAATAAAAGCGTGTTTAAAATCGAAAATATAAAGAATGCAAAAGCCTTGCTACGTTAAAATTATTGTTCACGTTCTTAAGAACCTAACGGTTCCTTCACATTTCCTGTCTGTGAGTTCTAATCTCACAGGAGTGGTGGATTAGTTGTGTGTAGTTTATGAATAGATGAACGTTAAGAACAGCATAAGCGGATAGAAAAGAAAACGCGAGGAAAAATTATACATTCGATTTTTATGTGAATGTGCAGAAACGGTGAGAAGTCTAGGCAGAATGCAGTGGGAAGGGAATGTTATATTTATTTGAGTATCTCGATCATTAAGTAATTTTTTTAGCCGGAAGGCTACTTCCAATCCTGAGAATCCCGTTGGAAGTCGCCGAAAGGACAAAAACATAAAGTAATGTACGTGGCGCGTACAAAACTTTGTTTGCTGCTGAATCAAACCAGAATTCCAAATATCTTAAAATTTGTCTTGCATGAAAAGTGCAAAGACGCATTCAAATCGTCAGTAGTGAATATAGCGTCAGATAAACTAAACAGTGTGTGTATCTATTTAATATTGCATAAGCGTAGTTGGACTGGCGGAACAAAATGGAATAATATTGTGAAGTTCCTATGGAAATACTCAAGAAAGCTAACAAACCTACGGACAGCTTATTTCCAGTAAAATCTAGATTGTTTTTATTAATAGTGTGTATTGCGTAAATAAAACGGCTCTATGAGGTTATTCGAGACTGGTGCCGAAGACTATTTACAAGTTTTCATTACACAAAAAAATAACATTTTTCATGGTGGTGTGCCTTCTAAATCTATTACTTCTAGTACTTCTACTATCCAAGAAACATTGTGCCTATGAAAGAAAATGTAATACTTAACATTGAAATAAGAGAGTAATGGGAGTTTTTAATTCATGAGAGTATTTCAAAATTGCAATTTTCATGTTAATTCAATAAGATAATGTTTACATCCAGATATTTTTATTTGAGCATTTGAATGATTCCTTCTTTCGTTTCTACGACAAAATACTGTTGCTGTTTTTTGTCGTGGCGTACCTCCATCGATTGAATATTAATTGAACATTTTACATTTTACATTTTAAATTCCTAAATTTCTTTTCTTTAATTTGTGTGTGTTATTTGTCTCTGAAGGCGCATATCATTTTTGGAGGAATGGCGGAGTTTTCGTGCTTGAAAGTGATCGTGTTCAGAAGCAATGCACTTGAGCGAAGATAAAACCTGGAAGCCAGATTCCTTTTAGTGAGTCGGCCGCTTATGTGGAGGCAGCACGAGCTCGCTTATCTTGTTGAATTGAGCGAAAGGCGATCGCGCAGCTGGTGCTGTTTCCGGTTTTAATCCTTTGGTCTCCACGACAGTGCTTGAAATTCTCCCTTTGTCGCAGAAATAATAATGGTAGCATATTGGTGTGGTACTGGAAGCTATTCGGTGATTGAAAGAACTAAAAAGAAAACAGTGAAATTTTAGAATGTTATAAAAATCACCGATAACTTTTCGTACTTGCGCAATGATTTTGCTATTAAAGAGAGGTGTATGTTAATGTAATATTTTTTGCACTAAACAAACAATAACGGCCTTATTGGTGTGGATGTTGCTTTTGCATGATCTTCTAATATCTGCAGTTCGATTTAACTATTAAGGGTCCAAAAATTGAGAAAACGTGAAGAAATATAGGTGTTTGTGATCAAACAGTATGTAAAATACAAATATTATATTAGCAAAAACTAATCCATGATGTTGATTGAAATATTCTCTAAATATTATTCTATATTATTCTATGTTCGTTTTTAATATGTGAACAGGCCTGTTTTATTTGGGGAAAAGTGGACTGTATTTTGGTGTTGGACGTTTTACACAAACCGGTCCACTCCTTTCGACAGTTCAGATGAAGGAAGTTTCCGGTGAGGATCAGCTATGAATAAATCATCAATTTCACATTGCACAATAGTTTAATGTCTCTTAAGTTCTCACTTATAACATTTTAACTAGTACAGTTCAAACACGTGGCAGTTTTATTTATTTATTTAGTCAAAAACAGTCAAAACTGTATGTGACGTATGGGGAGAAAATCATTTGCGCACGCTTTCTTGAGTTTCAGAATCCTTCCCAACAATTTAACTATTAATAGTTGAAAGATGAAAATCATTGTAATAATAATAGTAATAATAAATAATAAATTTAAAAAGCGAGGGATTAACATTTCAAAACTAGATATTTTCGTTGCAAAATTACAGAAAACTTATTTTTAACAGTAAAGGAACAAACAGATTTGATTTTTCTGCAGTGCTAAGAAAATAGTAACTCAGCCTCAGCTCTACTACCACAACAAGCAAAAGAAGAGTTCAACAAAACGTGCGCATAGTGAAGCTACATTTACGTCCAGAAGAAAAGCATGTCAGCATTTGCTCAATGGATAAGGAAACGGGACAAAAATCCGATCGAGATGGGGTCATTGACCCGGTTTAAATCGCACTTGAAGTAGTTTCTCATATGACACTACACGGAGTCAGCTGACCTTGCGTGTGACTCGTGGCTCTTCAAATAGTTTACACAAAATTATGTTTACATAAAGTTAACAAATTACACAATGTTGACAATGCTGAATACGATGCTCATCACGAGACTTCGAGATTTTTACGTGATGTAACATGGAACCCGAGCGCTTACACATCTTGCCCACAAGGCATTCATATTGCGACTGACCTTTTCTAAACAATGACAAACGTCGCGACATTTTGATTTAGAATTGCATGAGTGGGGATAGGGCCCCAGCCAATCATTGATGAGAATTTGAGTGGATCTGAATGTTTCGAGAACAAACGGCTTGCTATAGAGGCGTTAGGAAATGGTTGGCTAGAATACCGCCCGACGCGTTTCTGGGAAACACCAGCGGATGCACACGTGCACTGGGTGTTACAAGGAACGGCCAGACGCGGCTATTGGGGCGGTTGGCAAAAGGAGTCGGTGGCAGATACAGTAAGATTTTTCATTCTGCTCTCCTGTGGGACCGAATATACACCCCCTTGGGAAGCCGTATGTTTGCTACCAAGCTATGAGAGGGCACACAGCATAATCCTCTAGGCATATGAGCCTTTATGTGCAACATAAGATATTTGAGAATGTGGATAAAATAGCTGTATTGTGCAAAGTTTTGTTTTTTATAAATAAATACTACAAAAAATAATTCTAGCTTTCCTAAATAATAAATAAATTATAAAAGGGGAGAAGAATTGGAGTGGGGATGGCAATGGGGGACAGGCACGCAAAACAGACTGACTGGTCAAGCCTGAATATAGGTAAGAGGACATGACTGCGCATGTACAAGTTACTTGAGAGACAATATGCCTCACACTCGCAGCTAAACTAACGTATGACATGTTACTGCTTTATGGCTGCGTGCTTCAAAGGGTTGCATCCTTGCCTTAGCTTTTTCTCAGTGATAACACAGTCTAGAGGGTTTCCAGTAAGTGCTTTTAAAGATTGCTCGTTATGAGCCATTAAGATACGCAAAGCTACATGCTACACAACAAAAAACAACAAAAAATGACTAGCCCGGATCAGGGGTGCGTGGGAGAGACAAGTAAAGCACAACCGAGGGCGACTAACTTTCAACTGAACATAGGATAGGGGATAAATGATGAGAGTGGCGGGCCTGACCCCAGGTCGAGGTGAATAAACCAACACATAGATGTGTGAGCAAAGAATAGTGACAACAAACACACGACAATTACAACTAACAAGGCAGTACAAAGGGAAAACCATACAGTTACGACTAACAAAACGACAATTATTATAAAACATACGACAAAGAAACTATACACTGTACTTCAAATTAACCTAGTTATAGAGACCAAGGACAGCCTATCATACTTTAATGAAACTTAGAGTTCGCTAAATATAGGTGGAATGAATATGTACATCATTAGCTATCCACATTGCCAATAGGCAACGGGCACAACCTATGAACAAAATTGCCACTTTGGGTTTTGACCTTGACCGACCCAACACGATCATACCGGCCAGGGAACAATTCTGTTATTATGCCCAACTTCCAAGTCAGAGGAGGCATGTTGTCTTCCATGAGGAGGATACGAGTGTTTCATTTGACATCTGGGGATGCAGATATCCACTTTGATCTTTGTTGCAACGTGTGTAGGTAATCTCGTGACCACCTTGCCCATACCCGTTGCATTCTTGCTTTGGCTTGCCTTCACTGAGACAGACGTGTGGGGGGGGGGG
The DNA here is from genome assembly GCA_964035755.1 of Teleogryllus oceanicus. Taxonomy (NCBI): domain Eukaryota; kingdom Metazoa; phylum Arthropoda; class Insecta; order Orthoptera; family Gryllidae; genus Teleogryllus; species Teleogryllus oceanicus. Next base: position 74,068,339 of record CAXIVR010000012.1, read on the forward strand.
GGCTGGTAAGTACGCTTGGATCTGAAATAGACGTAAGTGGCCTTCCAATTAGACAGTGGTCGGGGTTTAAGTAATCGAAGTCATTGGGGTCATTTGAAGGCTTGCCCATTGGTTGGGTGTTGAAAATGGCCTCAACTTAAAGTGATATAGTAAGCAATTCTTCAAAGTTATAAACAGTTTCAGACATGAGTCTAAGTAAGTGGTATTTCAATGATTTGGGTTCCCAGCGGCCACCACAGAGGGCACTCCTGGGAAGAATAAATCTGCACTGTATACGATTGGTGGAACAAAATCAGCTACATGAGCTTCAAATGAGGGGGTCTGGAGAAGCTTAAATGGTGCTTCTAGCATTTGTTGGCACCAATAAATGCTGTGCCGTTGTCTGAGAAAATGGAAGCGGGTAGACCACGGAAGACAATGAACCGCTTGAAAGCCAATAAAAAGGCACTAGTAGTTAGAGCCGAAACAATTTCAATATGCACGGCACGAGTGGCCATGTATATAAAAAGGACAAATACACCTTGGAGACGGTCTTGCTGCGCGGATCTCCGTAAAGAATGTCCAGTGTAGTCAACACATACTGACTGGAAAACTAGATTTGGGTTAACTCTAACAGCTGGCAGATTGGCCTTCAGCTATTGAGTGGGAACCGGCTTATGACGAAAGCGAGTAACACAGTATTTCAATGTGTCCTTTACTGCGAGCGTAAAGGACCCAGTATTTTTGTCTTAAATGAGATATTAAAGTTTGCGACGCGGCTGATACATCAGGCGGTTGGCGATGGGAGCCGTTACCAGATAAAATAAGATTTTGTCATTCTGTTCTGCTGTGGACCCGAACAATAGATTGAAAATATTTATAAGTGCGAGAAGTCAACTATTTAATGCAGAAAAGGTTTTAGAGGATTTTACCATATCAACAATTTTGTTGACAGAATTCAGGTTAGTCGATACTTTTGTAAATAAGGTTGTTATGCGTATATGCAGCAAATACGGTTAAGTTTTCTTACAATAAGTGTCATAAACATTGTTCGAAGTTTATTATTATTGAGTGGAACTTGGCCAGAGATGTTCGTAGGACATACAACATAATTGTTAAATTTTACTTAACGATTTCAAATCATAGAAGAAAGTCTATTGTGTACGATATTGTAACCGGCAGTTTCTAATCAGATACTTCTTACTATGTATCATACCTGATATCCCAGGTACATAGTACATCACATTTACATCGTGCACTTATTATTTCATTATTTTTATGTTCTTAGTTTTTACTTTTTAATAGAATATTTGCTTTTTCACTCATAACCGGCTTTAATCATCTTAATAACTCTCAAGAAAAAACAACTGAAGTGTATCACTCCCAATTTCAATTCTTGCATATTCTCCTTTCAAACCTGCTGAAATAGCTCAGTGAAAATGACCATTGTCGCCGCAGCGTCTGTGACCTGGAGGTTCTAGAATACTAAGAGTCCCTATGTTGGCTAATTTTATACATTAACTACTCTAGTATATCAGAGGATAATTTGAGTGGCTGCCTAAACTGATCGGTACTTTTCCATGATTTCTTCATTCACTGACAAGCGAATTCCAGGGTAGTGCACTAGCGAACAGGCTCTCTCCTCTCTCCTCTCACACAAATTCTTACACATAATCCATTACACTGACCGACATATAGGGAGACCAATCGAAATCTTAGATCTGGCCCCATCTACGGCGGTGTCCAGTTGGGGGATATATCTGGAGGGAGCCAACGTGTGGGTCGGCGCTGGATTTCACCTTCCAGAGAGCTCTCGGTTATAACATGCGTCACTACTACCCTCAGGCGTCTTTGAGGAAAAAAAAAGCAATGTGTCAACTTCCGCTCTGCCCACCAAATTGGGAAATGACAATGTGGGTTGTTGAGAGTTGTCGAATCCGTACCGCACGAACAAACTAGCTACGCACCGCAGCGCCCCCTGTGGGCGCAGACACGAATTACGCGACGTGGTCTACCCGGTCTTCCCCACGCCGTTCGGGGCGGGGCTCAATTAGTACATCCCAACTTGAGCAAATATTTACACAACTATTAACACTTTCGGCCGCAGCGACCGGCAGGGGCGAGGGGGGAGGGGAGGGGGAGGGGTTGGACCGCCGCAGGGCACAACGCGCGCCGAAAATAGGGCAATTAATCGGAGCTATTAGTTGGCGGCTGTTGCGCAAGCTTAACAGCGGGCACACGGGGCAGGGGGGGGGCAGTGCAGGGTGAGGACAGCCGCGATGTACGTTAATTGCTGCGGTGAAGTGTGGCGGGAGAAGAGGGCATTACGCGGCGAGAGGGGATGGGGCGAGCGCTAGGAGATGGGGTTCAACAGCGAAGGAGTGGATCTAGTGGGTGACGTAATTGGAGAGAAAGGAAGAAGAGAGCAAAACGATGATTGAATAAATTACTATAGGAAATTCGTGCGAAGAAGGACATTGTGTTTCTCTTGATACTCATGGAAGTGCATGTCTGATTGTAGTGAATATGATGATGGTGACCGTAATAAGATACTTTAACTACAATTGAGCACAAATTGGTAACAGTAATTTACAAAATAAATGAATATCACCATAATATTAATGATAGGAATAATATTAATAGCAGTAGTATAATATCAAGAATGTCACTAATGAAGTAATAGTTTCGTCTACCGAATATGCAGCGAATGCAAAGACGAACAAAATTCTTTATATCTGACATGTTGGGACATTTCTGACGTTCAACGAAGTTTCAATAATACTATTGCAAAAACGGTGTGGAATTACTACTTATTTGAAGTCCTGAATGCCCAAAGCGGCCCTAGCACTTGCAACCTTGACAGGGTGACGAGGCGAAATTAATTTGTTTTATCGGTAATTGCTGTCAACACGAGCTCCAATTTTCCCGCGCGCTGTCACAGCCGCCGCCTCCACACACTCTCAGTTTGTGCGTCACTCCCAGGGAGAGGTGGCTCAGGGCATCCATTGATGTCACTGCAGTCCCTCTGACCCGGAGCTCCCAGGTTCCAGTCCCGACGGTGGCAGGATTTTCGACGCTAGCTTGTCGCCGTTGGGAGGAGAATTTCTAGCGGCCGGCTGTTCTGATCGGTAGTTTTCCGTGGTTTCTCTGATTAATCCTAGGCGAATGTCGGAGCAGTTCCATAACAAACTTGCCACGGATCTCGCGCCATCTTTCCTTCCTCTTCCTTTTCCTTTTCCTATCCTCATCCCTTACACACACACTTATATTGACATGCACTACACTACAACACATGCCGGGAGACCGGTCGGGGACTTTTCCCGACTGACGGGGGTGGCCAATAGTGGAAGATGATAGTTGGTGAAAATCCCGCTAGCCCACATGTAGGTCGGCGCCGGATTTCGCCCGAGAAAGATCACAGTTTTGTGCAATTTTATCTGTTATATGTTCCTAATCTTTGGCAACCGTATAATGTGTCCTTTTTCATTTTATAATGTTTAATTTGAACTGCTACTAATCCTCCCGTTCCTTTCAATTTTCGCAATTTCTGTAACTAAAATTTAAATGTATAATATTAATTGTAATTTAATTTCCTATCTTATTTTGTATTTTATTTGTAATTTTGTTATATTTTTCTGTACCTTGACGATGACGGCAAAGCCGTCGGAAACCGGCTATCTTAATTAAAAAAAATAATGTTGACGAAGATGATCTCTTTTATTTCTTCTCATAGTAGGGAGTACCGTATCCCCAGCACATGTCAGCTAATGTTTGTGAAATGAATGCACATCATTTCTAGCCTGACCATGTCACCATCCAATCGTATTTGTGGAAATGAGTGAAGAAATAATGGCTCAAGTGACAAAAGAAAGTATATGACCCTTGCCCCATTCATATCCATAGCTTTTGCCACGGCCGGCGCGCCCGGTCGCGCGTTTCAAGTGCGTCGCCGGCCGCCGCCCACCGGCTGGCCGAGCGCGCCTCGATTACCCTCGTTATTAGGAACCACGTTGCCACGCCCACTCTGCCTCGCCAACTCGCTTCGGCCGCTCGTCCTCTACATCCGCCCTACCTCCCTTACGCGCTCCCCGCCCCTCGCCCGTGCTACCCCGCACCTCACGGTTCCGTCCCGACCGTCCGTCCCCGCCCGGCAGAGAAATCCTTCGTACGCCTTCCTTCGGAGGTACTGCCGGCTGTCCCATGTAGTAGATTTATTGCATGTAAAAATATCCTCTAGAATAAAAGAAGCCTGTGAGATAAATTCAAATTGCCTGTTTCGGCGCCCAAGATAATACCTCCTTTGTCCGCTAGGAGCGTAGTAAAATTTGCGTGGTCAGACGAAAGAGCGGGTCTGATGGCCCGAGTCTCGCCTCGTAAAATAATGCATTAACTAGCTGACGCTCATTGGCTCGCGCTCGCGATTGGTTTCTCTCGAGCAATGGAAGTGCTTCTGCTTATTACATACATATGATTCCCGAAAGAGCATTTATTATGAAACACGTCCGTACTTTTGCATGGAATTCGAGACATAGGTGGCTCAGGTCATCAACTGATGACACTGCCCTGCCTCTGACCTGGAGGAACCTGTAATCGGTAGTTTTCCGTGATTTCTCCGATCAATACCAGTCGAATGCTGAACAGTACCCTAACAAACGGCCCCGGACCGCGCGCAATCTTTCTTTCCTCTTCCTTCTCATATCCTATCGCCTTGCCTACTCACACTTACACTTACACACACTACACTTTGACAACTCGGGACCTTGTCACGCTGGTGAACGATACGTAGTTGGGGAAAATTCTGCAATTTGATGTAGGTCAGCGAGGAATCTTCCCATCCAGCGGAGGAGATCACCGCCATGTCCTGTGATAAAACATGCACTACACTTACTGGGTTAATGACCTTAGCAATTGACGCGAAGCATTAATTAATCAATTGATAAGATGCGGACATCTTGCTAAGTTAATTTACTTTCTGTTTAAAAAAACAAAAAAACAGCTGTGGTTGCATGTTCGATAGAACATTCTCCTGAAAAGGCTGCAATTCTTCTCTTTCTTCTTCTTCTTCTTCTTCTTCTTCTTCTTCTTCTTCTTCTATGATTTGTTGAAGATCTATTTTAAAAAAAAACAAGGTGTGTTTAAAATGTACTTTAAAAGAATATCGCAGTTCAGAATGAGTTAAGTTGTACCCAACATTTAGGGGACCGGACATTTTGGAGGAGAGCACTTTGAAAATCTTGATGAGTGTAATGACGATACGCAAAAGAATAGTATGAAATTTTATATACACCTTTCAGTGAGTTTGGTTTTAATACGTTCTATAACCACAGAGCAGCGTTTGATTATATCAAAATAGCTATTTATGCACCAAGAGTTCTAATGTTCGAGCGGCAACTGAAAGCCCGAGATCATTAGAACCAGTGGTTTTGATTGATTGATTTTTTCCGGGTGTTTCCGCGCGCGTCAACTGCTTTGGTCATTAGTCCCGTTAGTGTAGTGCATTTTTCGTGGGAGATGGCAGTGATCTTCCTCGCTGGATGGCGAGATCTGACGAGATCCGGCGCCGACCTTCCGTCGGCTACTGGAGTTTCTCCTAACCAGGACTCTCCCACCAGCGGGCACCGCCCAGCCGGGACAAGCTCTAAGCTCCCGACCGGTCTCCCGGAATATGTGGTAGTGTAGTGCATGTTAGTGAAAGTGTGTGTGTAAGGGAGAGATAGGACAAGGAAGAGGAAGGAAAGATCGCGCGCGGTCCGTGGCCCGTTTGGTAGGGTACTGCTCCGGCATTCGCCTGGTGTTGATCGGAGAAACTCACGGAAAACTACCGATCAGAGCAGTCGGTAGTAACCAGTGGTAGTAAATACAAGATTTTTTAACTTAATTTTAATGATTCAGATTTACTAATTAATTGGATGTTAACTTGACTCTGTCTTTCCATTTTTCCTTCCCAAAATTCCCCGTCATAATTCTCTCTCATAATTCGTTCATAGAAGAGAACATGTAGCATTCTTAAACTGTTTTCTTATTTCCCACGTAACCATGATCCTCCCGTTCCAGATTAGTCAGGCAGTGTCCAGTGACTTCCATATCGGATAACAATGAATAATATATCGGAAAAAAATAAACTTCATGTCCGGTCCGATAGAATCTTTTCATTCTGAGGTTAGGATATACCTAACCAATTTATCATTTAAGTATTCATGGTTTTATTTCTTACTAATATTGGTTGCTACATAACAAGTACATCATTAACATTTCCACCGTCAGTTTATCCGTGTCATCGGCAAAATAAATATACACATTCTGCAGACATGAAAATTGTATAACTAATTATTCTCTAAATTACAGTAGCATTAATGTTAAAAAAATATATATTTCTCATATATACATATATGTATATTATATCTATTGCTCAAGGAATGCAATAGTGTCTTAACCAAAAAAAAAATAATTTTGAGTTAATGCATCTCCAGAATTTAAGATGGTCTCCCTTCCGGCAGGACCAGTAGCATATCTTACAGTATAATGTTCCACCAACAAATGGCAGAAGTGTAATTGCAAAAATGATGCATTTCAATACGAGGTGAAAACTCATTTATCTCAACACCCAATTTTTTGGGGTTGTGCCACTACTGCAGCCCATGAATGATACTTTGAAATAGAGGAGTGATGCTCGTAGATTTTTTGCGAGTTATAACAAAACTAATTTTTTGTTGTGGAGAGAATTCCACAAACTCCTAACAGAAACAAATAACGTGTCAGAAACGTTGCATTCAACGTCATTTTGTTCGGTGTATTGCAAATGAATAAGATGACATCATCCTCACACAGGAAGCGACGACCATTTACCACAGGAAGGAACGCACTCACTTCAGCTTATTCGTGAGTGCGTTCAGTCAGCGTGCGCCGTTGAGATTGTTCAAGGCCTTATACTCCCGACGTGAACTTTGAATTTGCTTCTGTACGCATTACACCGCTGGTAACATCTTACTTCGTTTCCTCTTGAACTACATTACATCATCTAATCTGCATATCTTGCCGTGCAATTCGTATACAGTCAGAACGTAATAATACTTTATTTGTCTAATTCAGTTTGTAATTCATTGACATTAGTTCTTAAAATGGCTCAATTTCTACACATTTTTACTTTCTCGCGTAGTACATATGTAGTATGAAGAAAATTATGTAATGCTCCAGCGAAAATCGGAGATTTTTGGCTGAAAAATTTCTAGCGTAGGTCCCTGATATCGAAAAGTTGGATAAATCCGAATCCTATACGATATATTTATATCATATAGGATTCGATATATTTATGTCCTTTACGATACGACAAAGTTTGATCATTTAAAAATAGGAGTATATAGTAAGATAATTCGTAATTTTGAAATACAGGGTGAACAGATGTTAACTCTTGATTAAAGCTAAATCATTATGCTTTCATTGAACATATTGTATGAGAGTAGTGGTTATAAATGAAATAACAGAATCAAGAATTTTCTGATCCAGAAACATGGACTTAAACATTATAGGAAATTTTAACAAACTCATTTTGTGAAAGTACTATGAGGTTGTTATTAAACACCGTTTTGGTGAAATTAATCACGAGTTTATTAATCTTTTTTCTTCAACGGCAAGGATGAGACCTGAAGGCCTCTTCCGTCCTCGATGTCAAACTCGTCTAACATCTTGTCCTTGGTCTTCCGACTCTTCTTCGACGGACTGAGGCGTAATTTAGTGCTTGTTTAAGTAGTCCATCATCATGCATTCGTAATATATTAGAGTACCAATTTTGTTTCATTTTTTGAACATTTTCTGAGAGTTTTTTTTGTTTTTTTTGCTTACATCCACATTTTCTTATCTAATAAGGTATTATTAGCAAGACTTCACAGGAACTTAATTTCACTTGTTTCTATTTTTATTTTTTCAGTTCTGTTGAGGGACTACTTTTTACATCTGTAAGTTAGTAATGGAACAGCTGTTTAATGACATAAGACAAGAATTAAATATTTTTAATCTCTCAGAAAGAGTTCAAAAAATTAAACAAAATTGGTACTCTCACATATTACGACTTGATGATGATGGAAACGTTAATTCAGTTTCTCGTGTTTTGTCTCTTAAGTATTCATTTCAGGAGTTCATCTATTGGATGTAGTATATTCTAGTGACACACAACTCTCATCCAAGGGTTCATCTCCGAATAGAGCGTCTCTCTCGGGTGGGACACTTGGAAGGGCTGCAGCTGGGAGGGACGGTGTGGAAGCACATGGAGTGGACACTGGTCAGCCTTGGCCGGGCTCCGGCGGCGGCGGCGGCGGCGGCGGCGGCGGCGGCGGCGGCGGCGGCGGCGGCGGCGGCGGCGGCGGCGGCGGCGGCGGCGGCGGCGGCGGCGGCGGCTGCTGCTTATCTGCGCTGCTATCACCGCCGCGGGCACCGAAATAACGACCGGCGCGCTGCACGGCCGCCACTTACTTCGTCACGGCCCCGACGATCGTTCGCCCCCGCCGCCGTCCCGGGCACGCATCGCCTCCTGGTAATCTGGTCTTTTTATCCGGGCGTAATTGCTCGATCCGCGGCCTGCGCGCCGTGGCGTCCAGGGGCATCCATTTTCTTTTCCACGCTTTTACAGATACGCTCGCGCGCGGTAATATTATGTGGAGCACATACGCCGCCGCCTGTATCCCCACCCCCATAAGCATCCTTTTAAAGGCACAGTGGGAGATGTTCCGTCTGCAACTGAGCACTGTTCAAGATAAAAACAGTTTTTTTTTGTATGTACGCAGTGTAAATATCACAATGAGTTTATTGAATTGAAAACGAGAAAAATGGCAACCCCAGTAATAACGCTAATAAAATTGAACCTTCATCGTAGCTGCATTTAGAGAATATTCCGAAGAAAGTCACACTTGTTGCACTATTTGATTTCGAATATGAACACAAAACAAGCGATAACGCATGGGTTTGTTTGCTATATGAAACAGTGCCATGTATGTTTGCGACTAAATGATTTCGTTTGTTGGCGTCTTTAAGTAAACTTTTCCTTTTGTCGAGAATTGACCTTGGAGCTGTGATGTGTCGTAATATTTTATTGAAATAACTGCAAATCGTATCTACGAGAGGATCTTGTTTGTCAGAAACAAGTAGCATTTGGCCATGTTCCACCATCTCCACCGCCACCACAATTATCATTGTATCTTCAATTTATACCCGTACGGGGATGATCCGACGATGGCTATGTGGATATTTTCGGTTTCGGAACTTTCGCAGTCTCCCCCAAAAATTCAGATCATACAGTATATAAAATACACGAGAGAATGATCCACGTGCATTCTGCACGTCCGGTGGTTTTCTCTCGAGATGCTACTCGTTCTCCACAGAGAAACTGCTTTTGTGATGGGTAATTAGGCTTGCAGCGTGGAATCAACCCATTATTGCATGCTTTTTTATTTTTACTTGCTATAATTATTTTTCATTACATTAATTTATTTCAATTAAGGGAATACAATTTAAAGAAATAGAAATAAATATTTCTGGTAAAAACACAAAAATAAATTATGTTACTCCTATAACAAAATGTGCTATATTTCACAATTTAAAAAATGTTACTTATTTTTGAAATATTTTATGTGATAAAATAAGTATCATCCGTATTTTAGTGTGATTATTTTCCTATAATCGTTTCGTTTCTGATGTACGGAAATAGTGTGTGTTACCAGGAAGTTCCGATTCACGACGTTACTAGATTACTATCACTTTATCTTGTTATCTTATCGCGTCTACCGCCTAACACTGCATGGGGTGACATAAACGCATGATGTACAACACGTGTAATATAAAATAGTTCATAATTAAATCGTTAGAATGCGTTTATGACCTGACAAATATTATGTTACAGCTGAGTTACACTATGCAATTAAGGGTTAAGGGGTGCGCACAGCTCCATAATGGTACACATCCATCTCAAAAATCCAGGGACGGGATCTGGCTCGCCAGACGATGTTAAATAATTGTAGTACCGTCGAAAAGTTTCATTTTGGATCATTGTCGGTCATCTCTATTGACGCCAGAGGCCTTGAAGCAGCGTCCGCGGTACGCCGAATTTGGCCACGTAAGTCGGAGGCGGAGCGGCTGCTAAAACCAGCCCGCGCACGAGAACGCTTGCGAAGTGGCTAGTGCAGATGCGATATCGATGCCGATATTTCCAAAACATCGATATTTTAAACATCAACGTATTGAAGCCAATGCTTTTTGAACATCGATGGATGAATGGAACATCGATTTCGATGGATAAAAAATGCCCATAAACACAATTTTGCAAAAGTTCAAATATGAAAATAACTGTTGATACCATTGTCTATTTGTTTTTGAACTAAACAAACGCAATTTGTACTACCTTCAGACGAACTTATCATTCGTTCAAGATGATCATGATGTCCTTGTATTTCCTTGATCTCGTATTTCACACATGGAGAGGCGTTTTATGACTTTGTTTTCAGTTAAATTTTAATTATAAATTAATATACACTACCACTGTTAAATGAAATTTTGTTGCACCCGAATTTAATTTTAGATATTACTGAGCAAATTTCAAAACATTAATGTTTAAAAACATCGATGTTTTGTTGTAGATGTTGCAACACTAGTAGCTAGCAGAAGCCTTGCGCTTTTACTCACGCTACAGGATACGACTATGGCTAAATAATTTATTAGCAGACGTCTATGCGCTTCGTAAATATCTCACACATCATGATTTATAACTTGATAGAGACTTCCAGTGAAATGATGTTTATTACATCTCTAGACCATTGTTCTGTTTATCTCCCACATTTATTAATCAATTATGTCTCCGAATTGTCCCCGAATTAAAGAGATATTTACACAAGTAATCATAAACACGTGCACGTAATCTTTGGGAAGTTGAAGGCAAAAGTAGCCATTTGTTACATTGATGAAAGTTGGGAATGGAATTATTTCTGTTTGTACTTTCAATTTTTGAGAGAAAAAGGTAGTCTCTAAGCTTTGATAATGCTGGAAACTAGGCGCAGTTGGATTCTATGCAGTGATTCTTACTGCCTCAAGTGTTTAGATTATTTTGTTTGTACGCGTTGACGTGTAAAACTGCGAAAAAATGTTCTGAAAAATACATTTTAAAATATTTTGTTATGATACAAATTATTCGCTCTCCCAGATTGCATTTTGTTTTTAAAAAATCTGAAAATAATTTGTTTAAAATGTCCGTGTAAAATCACATATTTTGCATAGCAACTTTGATAAATGAAATCATATTAATTTATTACGTGTGATGTAAGATTTATTTTTGTATCGATACGTACAACAGAGGCATTGAATATTGTGTGTTCTTTTGGTAATTGATGTAACTGTTACATTCCTACTCGTGCACGGTCAATATGAGTTTGATAGTTTAAAAAAATGAACGATGTCTACAGAAGTTGAACCAATGTCTGTTGGTAATTCACTCTGTTTATCTTAGGCATTATGCCTTTTTCCGTTTCCAGACTTTGTTAGCTCGCGTCGAAATTGTAGCAAAGTCCATCAAACTCGAAACGTCGCGTTATTTGTTGTTGCGCGTATATCAGATTTTCGCTTAACAATTATTCATGTTTATTCCCCTTTGGCAGAACATTGCCGGTTGAGTCTGCACACACGCGGCCGCTGTGCTGTGCTGTGCCGTGCTCTGCGGTGCAACCGCCCATGTATCACAGAGGCGTTGCTTTATTTGCCCGAACATATTATGCGAGCTCCAAAGTGCGATTGAAGTTTATGTCAGCGGAGCTTCTCGATTGAAGCGGGATTCGCGAGCGATTATATCAGTCTGCGCAAGTGGAGCGTGACCGGGGGTTTCGGGTGGTGTCCACACATGAACTCTCCCGCGCTGTCCATGAAGGGGTGAAGGGGGGGTGGATGGGCAGGGATGAGTGAGGCCGGGTAGGGCGGGGCTATACGGGTGCCAGGATGAGGGCAAGGGCGGGCTTGGGGCGGGGGGGGCGGGCCGGGTAGGAGCCACTGAGGGGAGGGAAAAGTGCGAGGGCGGGGCGGGTAGGAGCTACTGTAGAGCGGGCCACAAGGTGCGAGGGCGGCGCGGGAGTGTGGGGAGGAGTGGAATGTGGGGGGACCGGGTAGGAGCTGTGAGTGGGGAGATGTAGGTGCTGGGGCGGAGCAGGGGAGAGTGAGCTATGGTATGGCCGAAGACAGGGTGCGGGGGCGAGGCCTCTATGGGAGAGAGGTAGAGGTAGAGGCCATGGTGGGACGGGGGGGGGGGGGGGGAAGGGGGGGGGGGGGTGGAGGTCGAGGCGTGTGTGTGTGTGTGTGTGTGTGCGCGCGGTGGAGCGCCACGCCACGCCGCGCCGGCCCGCGCGAGAAGCACAACGGCCGCTCGACCCCGAGTACATTCCAAGCACGCGCCAGCGCTCTAAACAGAATAAATATAGATGACCAAATATTTTGGCAGCACAAGTAGTAACTGCCGCGTTATTGCGTTATTATTGCCGCGTTTACACAGCTCCGGCAGAGTGCGTCAACACAGGCGCCCCGCCACCCACTCCTCCCCCCCGCGCCCGTAATCACCTCGCGTCCACCTCCCCCCCGCCCCCCCCATAGGGGCGCCACAGGGCACGGGTTTGCCCGCTCACGCGATCACTGGGTTTGTTCTTGCGCCTCCACGGCTCGTGCGCCCCAGCTACTCTGGCATTCACCACGTGGCGATTGCTGTGTCCTCGCGCCTCGCTTCCCACCCGCGCTTCCCGTCCTTCATCTCCGGGCACCTCCCCGCCCGCTTCCATTCTCAATCCACGTACTCCCTGACCACCTCGTGCCCGTCCTCTGTGTAACCCAATGCTTCCAGCAACCGTTCGCTCTCTCCCATCCACTTCATCGTACAGTTTATAATCTATTGTTGAATTGCTTTCATGACCACGTGTAGTGCCCGCCATGTGCTTCTTTTCGTGCTTCCTCACACGGAAGCTCGGGTTGATTGATTGATTACTAATTCCTGGCGTGTCAACTTCCAAGGTTGTTGTTATTCCCGTAAATGTAGTGCGTAATTTTAATGCGGGAGGTGGCGGTGATCTACCACCGCTGTATGACGAGATCCGGTGCCAACCTACCCATCCACTTGCGTCGTATTCGACAGCCAGGTATTTTCCACCAGCAGAGCACCGCCCCAGCCGGGACAAGCTCTAAGCTCCTGACTGATCTCCCGGCATGTGAAGTAGTGTAGACTTGTAAGTGTGTGTGTGTGTGTGTGTGTGTGTGTGTGTGTGTGTGTGTGTGTGTGTGTGTAAGGGTGAGGGTATGACAAGGATGAGGAAGGAAAATTCACGGGCGGTCCGTGGCCCGTTTGTTAGGGTACTACTCCGGCATTCGCCTGGTGTTGATCATAGAAACCGCGGATAACTACCCATCAGAGCAGCCGGTCGTTAGAATTGTCCTTGAGAAAGCAGCTGAATTCGGCCTAGCCGTGTAGCGAGTGTCGACAATCCAACATCGTCGAGACCTGAAATTCGAAGCTCACTACGTGTCCATCTCCCTAACTATTCCCTATCCAACACTACGTGTCCATCTCCCTAACTATTCCCTATCCAACACTACGTGTCCATCTCCCTAACTATTCCATATCCAACACCACCTCTCCATCTCCCTAACTATTCCATATCCAACCACCTTCTGGCTCGTATGTCGCTCATCCTGCTCTTGCGCTGCCCTTCTCCGACGCCCCACAGCCCCCTGCAACTTCAAACAACCACGATCTCGCGAACAGTCTCTCGGAGCCCCTTTCCACACTTCACACTCCCCCGCGCTCCGCACATTGACCCAGCGCCGTCCATCTCCACTCTCAATTGCACATTTCCGGCCACGGACCCAACTCGCCCACGCCGGCGAACACTACGCTTCGGATTTACATCTGTGCCGTCCTGTTCTTGAGCTAATCCACGCTCTACGGAACAACTTGTTCCCATTGCACTTGCACATTCTTCGTCTGGAATGTTACATCTCCTGGCCATCTCACTCTTATCGTCTTCGGTAACGAAATAAACAGCTTCAAATGTGAGCTCCATGCTGTAAACACTGCGTTATTTTTAAAATCTTTAATTCTATTAAAATATTCGTAGTTTTTGTACTGTATTAAAGCATATTTTTGTTCCTTCCGATAATTAGGCTCTTTGATTTATTCCCGCTGTTAACATTAAAATGGATCTTCGCTTTTAAATAGACAATTCAATATATTTTCTTCACATGTCACCGTTTCATCTAATAGTTAATCGGTGTACTTCTAAGTACATATGAAAAAATGTATGTTCATTCCGTGTTCATGTCTTTCCGCTTCACCGCTGTCTCCCTCACCGCTGCTTTTTGATTCGATTCTCCCTCATACATTCGTTCCACGGCATCCCTGTTGGGATCCCTCTCTGCGCTTCCACGCGCGTTCTCCTGCGCCCCGCACCGCCCGTGTGTTCACTGCGCCGCCGCGCCGTTGCAATTGCGGCCACGTGCGGCCGCCCCTCGCTCCGGGGCCGGGGCGCGCGGCTTGTTTGCCGCCAACGACGCTCTCGCGTTTGTTCGTGACGTATTGCACCGCAGCGGTAGCAACTGCGTCAATGTTTTCGTATTCGCAAATGGGAGACGCAACGCCCGGTTCTTGTGTGAAGGGAAACTAAAAAAAAATCATGTTGGATACGTCTGAAACACAAACGGATGTTGAAAGCATGCTACAGCTTTTTTTTCGAGTTCGCGTTTTGCAGTTTATAGTTCCCGTCATATTTTCTACATTATACATTTCGTATATTTTAGAAACAATAGAACAATTATTTATAACATTTATTCAAGTCGTATTCAATAGAACGTTAAGAATCGCGATTACGTGTATAATATTGATCTTCAAAACGAAATTAAAAATTATAACCCGATCTACTTCAAAATAATGTTTGGGGCTCGTAAGATTTGAATAATACAAAATTCTGATATTGCAATTAAAATCTCTCTCTAATTTTCCTTTTAATAGTTTGATTAAATAAACTAAAAGAGTAACCATTCTTTACACAGTTCTGTTCCGGCAGATTAGGAAAAGAGACAAATTTGATCTATGGTGTGAAGTATTTCGAGAGGGAAAGTTTGACAACCGCGAAGCTTGAAGGGACGAATTCACACAGCCTCCATTACAATATCTTTTAAGTAATACGCTCACATCGTACCTCATCTTGCGAAACGCATTGTGCTTCATCCCCCTGACACAAAGGATTCGCGCGAAGAGCCCGTACGGCGTGGGCGGGATGGATGGCCCATATAATCCCTCAATGCAGCGTGTCCACAATCTTATCGTGCGGCGCGGTGTCACCAGCCCCCTCCCCCACCTCTCGTGTTCAGAGACGCGCGAGAGATGGCGCTGTAAGTCGGCTGAGCTCTTGATTAAGGCTTGGCAATGCGGTGCGGTCTCGCTTTGATATCTCACCTGCTTCGCTGGAGTAGAAGAGCGTGTGTACACAGGAATTACATTTGCATGAAAAGTGAAATCCGTCGGATGATAGGGATAGTTGGGATAAATTCTGGCAGTGAAAGGGAAATGACTGGGTTTTAAGTGGAAAGTAGTGCAGACCTCTCGTGCGCACAGAGAATGTTTTGGCGCAAACACACCTGTTCTATTTTGTAAAAAAAAAGGTGTGTGATTATGTTATTACTAGGGTTTAATTTAGTTAAGTTAATGCCTTATTTTACGTGGCGAGACTCGGGCCATCAGGCCCGCTCTTCCGTCTAACCACGCAAATTTCGATACGCTCATTTTACCACCTAGCGGAAAAAGGAAGTATTATCCTGGGCGATGAAACTGGCGGATCTCAATTTTGCTCAGATGCTTCTATTAGGCTTGAGAATATTTTACAGGGCAGTAAATCTACTACATGGGACAGCCGGCTTTACTTCCCTCCGAAGGAAGGCGTACGAGGGATTTTTTCGCCCTTAAAAATCCAGGGCTTCGATCGGGTTTGAACCTGCAAACTCGGGAACAACAGGCCGATACGCTGACCGTTATACCATCGAATCCGCCGAATCCAGGATTTATCAGAGTATTTTGGTACCTACCGCATCAAAATGTAATATATCTTGCGATACATTTCTGCATATTGAAGTTGTAGAATTTCTACAATATTTCATTGCGTTTCATATCTAATACCGACAGTTGGCGTGATTTCTCTATTTGATCAATGTCTGTCTGGAACTAGAAATCCGAGAAGGTGTACATTAAACTTGCCCGGCAGAGGGGGGGGGGTATGGCGAGAACGTCGCTCAGTACAAACCGTCTAGATGTGACGTACGAACTAAAATAAGAGAGCATTCAGATTTTTGCAACATCGCTAGACAGTGTAATGACATTAGGCAACCAAAATATCTCTTTATTGTACTCGTGCACATTGAAAAAGTGGATTCAGTGTTCGTTTTTTCTTTTCATTGATGCCTCGAATGGGTGAGACATGGTAGCTGTTCTGCCCAACATTCGGTTTTGAAAACTCCGAGCGGGATTAACACATCTCGGTTAAAAGGGATCTCGTTCATTCAAACCCTACTGTCCAACCTAATGAAAACTGCTATCTGTATCATTTCTCATTAATTATAACAATCTGATTTTACAAACAGTTGTTATCATTTCAGCTTCCATCACAAAGGTTGATTTTTATAGAATACATATCGCATATATCACCCACATTTTTACTGATTTCTTACGTAAAATGTTCAGTGCATCAGGAGTCTATCAACTGTAATTTCTCGTTTTAATCTAATTTAGTAAGTTGCAGCTTTTAATCCTTTTATAGAGTAGCAATAAAGTTAACACTATCTATAGCCACATTTGAATGTAAGACGTATGTATGTATGCTGATTGCTCTAGTCAGGAAATGATTTAACGTATCCTTTTAAGAAACTTGTAAGGTTTCTAGTTAATAAGGGAAACAGATAAATGTATTGTTATATACTTCATTAAAAAAGAAATTAATTATTTTTAGAGAAACATTTTCATATATAAAGTAGAAATTGTACAACAACTTTTGGTCTATAATGTGGAGTCATTTTCATAAATTTTTTGTTTTTAAATTTATTTATTAGGAATTATTTACGAGGAGTTTGCCTACAAATAAAACGTTTATCTTGCCGAAGTATCTGACCTTCATTCTTGTTTAATCACATAGTATATAAAATTCATATAATTACCTTCAGTAGTTCATAGGTTACGTAAGATCTTAAGAAACATTTTAAGAAAAACTGTTCTTCGACATAGTACACATTAATATTCTACGACGTTCATATTTTATATCAGGTATTCCTGAAGAAGCCTAAACGTAATGCTCTATTGTCAAGAAGTCTCGAAATTATGATGGTGGGGAGATAAGGATTGTGTTGCTGGACAGGTTCCTGACACATCAGTGATGCAAGCACATGAGTATAGCAGATTCTTCAGTAATGTAGCAAGGTATAGTTAGATTTGTAATGGTATAAAATATAAATATAATAGAATATTCATGTGGGACTCTACTATTTCCAAAGATATTTTTTTGTCAAAATATTTATTCTACATCAACCACTAGGTAATGTAAATAAATAATTGTAACTTCATTTTCTGTGCACGTCTTCTAGAATTCAGTGGGAAATACAATTATTCAAATTATCGTTTCCATGTTGTCGCGGCAGGAAGTAATAAGAGCCAAAATTTATTGCTTATTTATCTTTGAAAATAGATTTTATTACATGGGAGTTTTTTTCTCCTTTTCAAAATTCAAAATTTATTGCTATTTATCCTTGAAAATGGATTTTATTACATGGGAGTTTTTTTGTTTTTTTTTCTCCCTTTCAAAATTCAAAATTTATTGCTTGTGTATCCTTGAAAATAGATTTTATTACATGGGAGTTTTTGTTCTTTTCTCCCTTTCAAAAATTCAAAATTTAAGTAGTATATGACTTAGTGTAGGGATCACAGAATTTTGAAAATGTGCACACAATTCACTTTTCCCCATAGCACGTCATACGCAGTTTTTAACTGTTTTTTTACGTAAAATAAATAAATAAATAAATAAATAAATAGGTAGTATCCAGATATATTTTATCCATTCCTCTGATGAGATAACAATAACATTGAGAAAAGTCCGCAAGCTAAATTATCTTTTTTGTGAACCAACTCCCCATGAATAACTCCTAATAATTAGAAACGCCCAATATACGAAACTCAATGTAATCAATATATGAAAAAGGCTCCACATTTTGGACGAAATGTTGCAGTACAATGTCCATAAATGAACATTTTTATAGCAAAATACGCGGCGTTGCCCAGCTTTCTTCATATTTAATCCTTGCGAAAGAGGGAAAATATCGATTTTATATAAACCACGGTGTTTAATATTATTTTTAACGTAATTGCTTTAAATTTTAATAAGATACTATACTTTTCTTTCGATTTATTTTACAACACATTGCACACAGCTTATTAGATGACATTTTTTAATATTATGCACCGCTACTGACCCCCAGCGAATAAATTAGGTACCAGTTTTGCTGCAGCACAACTGGGCTCTGGCGGAATATATTACGAACCACTGCTCTAAGCGAGAGGCGAAAAATGGTCGCGGTGCATCTACAAACATAATATTTAAATCGTTTATGTTCCGCATTTGGGCTGTGTTAGTCTTTACTAAACTTTGCAAAGGGCACTGTAACAATCCTGAAGAAGAACCTGTAAAACTTACTTTTTGTGGTATCGATGACGTTTACACGTCGTTGAATTCACTTTTATTAGTATAGATGTAGTCAAACGGGACACGTGACTTATGTTCACTATAACCGAGCGTTCACTCTATCTGAAGGTTCACTTTTATTAGTATAGATAATATAATTAGTTCACTTTTATTAGTATAGATAATATAATTATTTTTTTAACGAAGTATACAACTTAATGCGTAATAATTCCCCCCGTAAAAATTAATTTGTGGTCGTGAAGTTTTGGACATTGGACATTTCTGTACTTGAAGCCGCGCCGGGGACGCGTCTTTCCCGCTGGCTCGCGCGCATATCCCGGCGCGAATCGGATTCCCCGCGGTGACGGGATCTCCGCGCCGCCCACAAAGATTCCCCCGTCTTGCGGGCGCCGCGCCGCCCGCTGTTGTTTTCTTTACAAGATGTATGCGGTGGGAGCGCCTAGGGAAAATAAATTCCGGTTCTACGCGCGTCGGCTTTGGAGGGGACGCGCGTCCCCAACGCGGGAAGAGAGGTGTGGACGCGGAAGAGTTCGGAAAACGCGAGGAAAGACTAGGAGCGGAGAAGACGGCGAGTAGCACTGCGCGCTAGACGATCTCAGGCAAAGGGGGCGGTGGAGGATCCACGGCCTTGCAAATCTCCATCATAATTGGGGACAAAGTTAGAGGGTGCTACTATAGGAGGTGCTAGTGCTGCCAGATACAGGCTCGCCAACGTTCGCACCTGAAAATTGGCTAATTTGTCAGAAATACGAAACCGCGGGGGGTATGCAATTCGATGGTGACCACGCGTGACGTATTTCCGCCAAATATCACGCAAGGTAAGTATTAGTAAGTATTATGTCCTGGGAAAGCTGATTCCAGTAAGAAGTGTCTGCGAGTTTTCTTTAAGTTCTTTATGAAGTTGTGTCTGAAATTAGTTTAAAGTTTTGTCTGAAGTTTGGTCTGGAGTTAAGTTTCACCAGAAGATGGTTCAATGCCCGATTTGCAGTAAGCGAATTTTTGTTTACTAATTAGTTGTCACTCACGTTGGTAGCAGTTCCTATTTTAGTTCCTATAAGAGAATGGTACTGTAGTGCGCGCCACTGTAATGGTCTCCACCACGGTATATGGGAGTTCTAAGGTCCTAGGAGGATCCATTAGACAGGGAGCATGTTAAAAGTATTATTTATTTTTCTGTCTATATATTTTTCAATTTATCACACTATTTTTTGTTTGTTTGTTTTTTCAGACAAAAAATATTAGGATAACTATATCATATGATACTACACTGAAACATTCAAAAGCTTTTATCAATGTGCGTTCCATTGTGACTTGTGTACATTACTATGTTATTCTTCTGTTTATAGCTATCTAACCATTGTTTAAAATATTATATTTATTTGTTTTGACATTTAAACCTGAAGATGGAAATAATTATTTTCCGAAACGTTGCTGTTACTATTATGAGTCATATGTAATATATTCATATAAAACTGTTATCCTGTTTTTTTTTTTGTCTTTAAAATAAAGGACCAAACACTGTTCGGTAAAAAGGAAGCGCGTTTGCCCAGTTATAGTCCTCGGATCTTCCGTGGCTTCCGAGGGAATCGCGAATCGCTTTGTCATTCCGTGCAGTTTTCGGGAATGGGTGGCTATTAATTGAAATCGATATAAATTAAGTACCACCTAAAATTGACACATATCGTGAAGGAACAATGGAACATCTTGGAGACAAAGACGGTCCTTGACTTTCTTTGAACAACGGTCAGCTTTCCAGAGACGTTAAAGTACTCCCTATAAACACTTGGCATTAAAGAGTACCGCCTTCAGTTTCCAGAAATCAGTTGTACTTAGTACCTATACATTATCCTCAGTATATGATCATAGGTTAGGAAATGTCTGCAAAGTAATGGAAGTTTTTAGGTTCTACAATAATTACTATAAAATGTTTCTGTATTGTACCATAAAAATGCTTTTTGTCATCTCTAGGATGATTACTAATTTTATTGATATAGAATTAATTTATAAGTTGTATTATTAATAACTTGGTAGTCTTAATTTCATAGATAATATCTGTATGACTTCTATGTACCCAGTCAAATGAATATGCTTAGGGAAATAAACCGACAGACGAAAATAAAAGCTGCCTAACGAGAGTCGAGGGAGGTGTCAGGTCTGTTTCGTGAATATATAATGTAGAACGAGAGGTAACAAGCTGCTAGTACATTGAAAAGTATGTAAAATTACATTGATTTTCTCGAAACAGAAAAAGAAATAGAAACGAAGAAAACTGCAGACGACGAACAGGAAACACTTGAAGAGTGCGTTGGCAGAAACGAAAGGGTCTTGGGGATAGAGAAAACAGATATCCTAGTAGGAAGAGGAGGTGGCGAAAGACGGGATGGGAGGAAAAAGGAAGGGAGGAAATGGCGGGGGAAGGGGTACAAATTGGACGGGAAAAAAAAGGAAGGAAAGAGGAAGTGAAGTGCGCAAGTCTTGTAGATAGGAGAAATAGAAATTTGAGCGGAGGAAGGGAAGGGGGGAAAGGGGGAAAAGAGGGTGCCAAGTGAAGACTGAGCGGAAGCGAAGGAAGGGAGAGGCAGGTTGGCGAGGAGAAGCAGGAAAGAAATGAAAGGAGAGGAAATGGGGAGGGAGTGAAGGGCTAAGTGGGGAATAAAGAAATCTAAGCAGACAAGGGGGAAGCGAGAGAGGGATGTGGAGGAGAAGTAGGGAAGGAAAGGAAGGAGAGAAAATGGAAAAGGGAGTGAAGTCTTTTGGAAATAGGAAGTTGAAACTGAGCGGAAGAGGGGGAAGGGAGAAGCAGTTTGGTAAGGAGAAGTAGGAAAGAAAAGAACGAGGGGGGGAAGGGGAGAAAAGGTTGGAAGGAAGGAGAGGCAGTTCGGTAAGGTGGAAGTAGGAAAAAAGAAAGGGGAGGAATCGGTGGAGAAAGCGGTGGGCAAGGTTGTGCCCGGTGTAACGTCCACGTTACCTTGCCTTATTAACTGGCCGTTACAACTTTATATATCCATACAACATCCTTTTTTTATGTTGTATCTTTATCATGTTGTTTATTATATTCTTTGACGTTCCTCACTTTCAGATATCATATGAGATAGATTCTTTCTTTTAAAATAACAATTTATTTCACCTTTCAGAGGTTACATACAATTCATACAATTCCTAATTTCAACTTTTTATCAACATCGTTTTCGTCTTTCAATCTCTCAACCTTTTTTATATCATATCAATACTCTCTGTTACTATCGTAACCTTTAACAATGTTTCCAATATTTATTTACATCTCATGTTAACTTTGGCAAATCCGCAACGAAGTTGAAACGTTACAAACACTCCCTCTTTCAAGAATTTTGGTCACCTTGGTGCAAAATTTATAAATCTTATAATCAAAGTCTAAAAATTAATATACAATAATAACTTTTATTTTATGACAACTAGATTAGTCCGAAATGAATTTGGGAACCTTTACTTAAACAATCGGCATTTCCATGTGCCTTTCCATGTCTATGCTGAATCTGAACGTTATATGCTTGAAATATCAAACTCCATCTTAAAACTCTAAAATTATGCATTTGTATTTTCATTTATATATTTGAGAGTTAACTCTATCTCAAATATATGACAAAAAAGACTATCATTATCTGAAACTAGCTTCTGAAAAGATTCCAATTCAGTATATAAACTTTATTGACAGAATTTAATTTCCCCTGCAAGGAATTAATGTTTTTCTGCAATTCAGAATTATCATCACGTATCCTTTGAACAGTACCAGTGAGCCCGGAAACTACTGCCACTTTTGACGAAAGTTCTTCATCTTTCAAAATTATTTCTTCTTTAAAAGGTCACTTTACTCTCAGTATCTAGAAGTTTCGCATCTTTCTCCTCAATTTCTTTCCTGAAAGACTCACGTTCTAATTGAATTGATTTCTGAAGATTTTCCAATTCATTTTGCAAATACAATATCTTGCATTCATTATCAAAGTTATCTTTTTGAAACGTATTGATTGTTTCAGATAATTTGTTGATTTCTCCTATTTTCTCATCAAGATTCTGGTTCTTGACAGCAATTTCGTCCCTTAATTCAAGAATTTCTTTATTATCCTCACCGATTATCATTTCCTTTTAGCTAACATACTATCTTTCTCAACAAGTAATGTTTTCTTGTTCTCTATTTCTTCCTCCAAACCGATACTCTTTCCTTCAATTCAATAATCTGTTCTTCTCCAGATTTGACTTCATCCTTCAAAGATAAACATTCCAAATCAATTGAAGTCTTGCAAACAGATGGTTCAGAATCCTTTTCTTTCACAGCTCTATCTTCGTGAAATTTGGTGAAATGTTTATTCTTGTCATCTATATCATACTTTTGATTTTCTGTTTCCATGGATTCTCCATTCTCTTCAGACTCTTCGTTCGTTTCTATTTCATCATTATTTTGACATTCCTCTCCTTCATTAACGTTTAATATGTTAATTTCATCTCTAAGATTTCTATCCAATTCTTTTATCAATTTTGCAGTTTTATTTCCTAATATATACTCATCTCTGTCTAACTTATCTGAAACTACTACCGCTTTTCCATAAACCTTTCCAAATTGGCCACAGATTTCTACTTCTCTACAGGCAAACATATGGGATTTTCTGTTAAGGGAGTACATACCCAGACACTTTCTCCAATATAATGTTCTTGTCTAACATTTTTTCTTCCTATTAAATCTATAGAAGCACCAGAATCACGCAAAATTTTCAATTTTTTTCCATTTATATAAGCTTCGAACGTATAAGGTGCTAATAAATCTTTACTGGAAGTTTTTAAACAATTAACGTGCTCAGATCCTATATTCTTTTCAACCACTTTTTATATTTTGGGCAAAATGGTTTTATATGTCCTATACCGTTACAAAAATAACAATGTACTTCTTTCCTTTCTTCGAATCCTTCCTCAATTTCCTGTTTTGTATCAACTTTTTATTACTTTCCTTTGAATTTTGGATTTCTATAGAATTTGGTAGTATCAGCTGATTTATAAATCTTATTTTTTTGTTCTAGTAAATATTGATCACAAGTTTTCAATTTAAAATTTTCTGGTAATGTCATAATTTTCTAATTCTTCAACTATGTCACGAGGTTTTGTATATTTAGTCCATTTGCTAACTAGATGCTCTTTAACTACAAACGGAACGCATCGTTTTATTTGTTCCGTTATTAGTAATTCCTTTATTTCTCAAATGAGTATACATTTACGCCTTCTAACCAACCATTAAGACTTATTTTTAGCTCATAAGCAATATCTTTCCACGTTTTATCTGGTGTTTTTCTGATCGAAAGGAATCTCTGTCGTAATTTTTCTGCGGTTACTTTGTACTTACTCAATAATATTTTCACTATTTCATCATAATCTTTTACTTCCTACCATTTCTCTCGTTATATATTCCGCATCATGTCCTGGCAAATGTGTCATTAACAAAGGTCCCCATTGGTCTTTAGAAATGTCATCAGCAGAAGCAAAATTTTCAAATTGTTGAAGGTATAAAGAAATATCATTTTCATTTGATTGAAAATGTTTCATGCACTGTGTGAGTTTCAATGAATTTTTACTTTGTAATCCCTGAGTTAATTGACCTTCATTATTTATATTGTTTGTTTCAGAAGTATTTCTCGACATCACCTTACATTTTTCCAACTCAATTTTTGCCAGTTCAATTTCGTGTTTCTCCCTTGTATCCTATCCTCCTTTCTTGTTCCTCTTTCTATCCTCTTCTTCCAACCTTACTGTTTCTAAAATCTCTTTACTATAGTTTCATCATAATCCTCTGTTTCGATATTTTTTATAATATTCTTAACAGTTTCTTTCTCCGAAACCTCGCAGTTCAATTCTCTAGCTAAACTGATTAATTGACTTTTCTTACATTTACTTAAAAAAGCCATTATCTTTGTTTGACCAGTTCGACAAGGAAACACTTAAATTAATCTATCTGAATACCCGTTTCACACACATCAGCTGTCACTCACGTTTCAATCTGACAGTTTCTAGGCTCCTTCAAAATCTCCAGACATGGTTAAAACATTCCACAGTTCTCCTTCGTATAAATGTTCACTCCACGCAATTAATACGTCTTGATTACCAACCACAGCAACCACTCACAGTTCAGACTGATGACTCTGATTCTTTGAACACCCTTTCCCGCGAACTACAAATCCAGGCACACCACGTTGTTCCACCACTTGGTTAAAACATTCCACAGTTCTCCTTCGATAAATGTTCACCCACGCAATTAATACGTCTTGATTACCAACCACAGCAACCACTCACAGTTCAGACTGATGACTCTGATTCTTGAACACCCTTTCCCGCGAACTACAAATCCAGGTACACCACGTTGTTCCACCACTTCTTCTAACAATTTCCACGTCGTACCACCGCTGCCACTCAATTTTGTAACGTCCACGTTACCTTGCCTTATTAACTGGCCGTTACAACTTTATATATCCATACAACATCCTTTTTTTATGTTGTATCTTTATCATGTTGTTTATTATATTCTTTGACGTTCCTCACTTTCAGATATCATATGAGATAGATTCTTTCTTTTAAAATAACAATTTATTTCACCTTTCAGAGGTTACATACAATTCATACAATTCCTAATTTCAACTTTTTATCAACATCGTTTCGTCTTTCAATCTCTCAACCTTTTTTTTATCATATCAATACTCTCTGTTACTATCGTAACCTTTAACAATGTTTCCAATATTTATTTACATCTCATGTTAACTTTGGCAAATCCGCCAACGAAGTTGAAACGTTACACCGGGAGGCCTTGGCGTTGGCGGCCCCTTGCTTCCAGGGCCTGTTTGCCCCCGCTCGCCGCCTTAACTCGCTTACTGCCCCGCCCCCTCCGCGGCGCCGCGCCGGGCCGACACGTGGGGGCAGTTTTCTTGAGCCGCGTCGCCGGAGACGAATGGTGATGCGCGGCAGCGGAAACGACGCCGCCCCCTACACACACACACACACACACACACACACACACCGCGTGGACCTCGTGGAGCTCCCCGAACGCCGCCGCGTGGGCGGCCTGCTAGACCCACTGAGGCCACCACGTCGTTTGAGGAGCAAGGCCGCACTACTCTTCAGCTTCTTGCCGGCGGTGGTGGCCGACCGGCGTTGCTGGTATAGTGGTTATCATGCCGAGCTACTGATCCCCATTTCGTGGGTTCAAGCACGGTCAAAGACGTGAGATTTTTTTGAGGTGCCAAAAATCGACGGCCTGCATGCAGACGCTTGTCGACATCCCACGAAAGGCATTTAGCCGATCCTGGCAAAATGAAATCCTCTAGCAATTTAGCACCAATCAGTTTCTATTTGAATTACTGGATAAGATTGCAGCTACAGATTGCGGATTTGAATTACTGGATAAGAACTTGTCTTGCGCTATCGGGTATTCAAATCAAACGTCAAAATTGGCACACTAGCGCTCCTAGGGAAAGCAATGCTAAACTATCCTGGGTATACTTTCTCAGGATAAGGTTAATAAAAAAGCGCTGGGGGCTTCTGGAGACTAGCCTACGTACTAATCAGTGTATGGCACTAAAAGAAAAAGAGAAAGTGGAGGCCAATGGGTTGTGAATTAGGAGGGGGGCATGTGTGTCCGAACTATCGCATACATTTTCTCTTTAAAATATTTCCTGAAGGATTTTTAAAAATTATTTCCAGCAAACCAAACAGTAATTTTTGAAATCAGTTGAAAGTCTGTATTCTTAACTATGTTAATAGCCGCAGACTCTGCCGAAGAAAACCCCAGCAGGAGCACGTTGCCCCCACCCAACTCCCAGTACCACCACTCTTCCTCAAGCTTCCATTGCCTTGCATGCACCAGGCACGGATGGACTCACCATAGTCCACGATACTCCCCATTCCAAAAACATTTATCTTCGTAATCTCGGGCACTGAAAACTAAACTCGTCCTCAAAAATTGCGCTGGTGGTATGCACAAATTAAACGAGTCGATTTATTGCAAGTTTAATACTTTCTGCGAGTTTTCCGAGGTTGGTTTTTCTGGGCAAAGAGCCGCCCTAGAGCCCTAAAGCAGCAGCCGCCTCCACTTGCCATTCGTATGGACAAAAACGAGGCAAAAGAATAGAAGGGTCTTTAGGGTATAGCTTACCGAACCCTCCCTTAAGGTAGTATGTTCGTTAGATGGACCACGGTTAAATATCCCAAAAAATACTTTCAAATAAAGTTAAATCTCTGTTCTTCAAGGTGGTAAAAAAAATTGACCCTTGCCGGCCTAATTTGTAAACAAAAGTTTACATTAGTACAGGCTTGTATGGAAAAACTTTCGTGGGCATAGGTTTATTTAAGTGAATGAAGAATTTATACGGAGAAAGTACCTTTTTCTTTCATTCAAACATGGTAAATGTTTTGAGGATTCAAATGTTAAATGTAACACATCTCATCCAGCATTCTGAAGAGTAATTGATAAAATACTTCTGCGAAATTCATCGCAACAGGAAGTACTGACTTTCGTCCAGGAAGTTATAAATGGTGCACAGGACATGCTATTGCCAGCACCGTTTCTTTTGGGGCACGAGAGAAAACCATCCGAACTTAGAATTTGGTACCACACAACTACTAGCCATTTCACGATAGTTCATTTTCGATGCAAACCATGTGGACTAATATTGAACGCAGAAAGAAAGAAGACTACGGGCCTGAGTACTTTTTCTAGAGCAACTATTCAATACTTCACGTTCAACTATTTACAATAATTATTTAAATGCTCCGTTCACCTGTTCAAGCAGCTATTGTTAATACATAGATGTAATAAATGGTTGAGAGTTTGACTAGCAACTTGCACGAACATAATCACCTAAAACTCTGGTTGCGTTTGATGCCTGTTATTGCCGACGACCCGTTGTGCCGGTAAATATACGTATGTTGAGTAAGTTCTCAAAAGGTATTCGTTCGAATATAATACCGACCCTAAAGGTTGAGACAATTTGAGCTTGCCGCGCCAATTAAGTAAAATGTAACCTAGCCCGATAATAATTGCGCTCTTGAGTATTGAGTTATATGGCCTGCTGTTACAACGAATTAAATGTAATTACAATGTAAAATAACCTTCTAGGAGAGTTTGCGAGGTGAATCCGGCTAGTTGTAAAGACGAACCTGAACAGTTGAAATTTCCCAAAGCTATTAACTTCTGCTGTGACTGTGTTCAGTTACATTATCACATGCAAATGCAAAATATGCGACATGTGTGTGAAGTAAAGACGAAGAAAAAATCAGTCTGCATTCTTTACTTATTACAGAGTAATTAAAATGACATTGCCGAGACTTGTGGGAAGCGAGGATTTATTGATGTTGGTAATTAAATTCACTAACAGTGAAAAGTATAATTTCACAGAGTTGTAGCAGCAGAAGCATATCATACTCAACCATCAGAAAAGTAATCCTTTGCTTGGAAGCCATTCCAAATACACGAGCAAAAAGTACGTGGACATAACTGCGTCAAAGTTTTGGCATATTTCAGTACTAAATTTCTCAGACTCTGTACATGTGCTTGCTATTCACGAACACTATTATTGATTAAAAATGTAATAAAGCATTCAGACTCGGATATGCTGCATACTGATCCATATCTTGAACACCACTCCATGCATCTGCGCCACCAGATACAAACAGCTGCAATGCGATCACCTTTCCTAAGAAGGATTAACCATCAATTCTTTCCTCTACTAGTACACTTAAATTCACAAACCGTCGTGACTCAGGGCATCAATTGATGTCACTGCTGTACCTCTAACAGGGAGGTCTGAGTCCAGACGGTGGCAGGAGTTTCGACACTAGCTTGTCAACTGTTCAGTCCCTGCCAGGAGGAGAAATCTAATCATCAGTAGTTTTCCATGGTTTCTCCGATCTACACCAGACGAATGCCGGAGCAGTACCCCACTCACGGGCCACGGGCCACCCGCGATCTTTCTTTCCTCTTCTTTTCCTCTTCTTTCCTTATTCCTTGCTTACACAAACACGCACAATACACGCACTACATCATCACATTTGTCAGAAGCGTTTACCAGTCAAGAGCTTAGAACTTGTCCCGCCTACGTTGGTGCCCGCTGGTGGGAGATACCTGGTTCGGGAAAATCCCCGCAAGGCAACTTATGTTGCCGCCGGATTTCGCCATCCACCGACATCTTCAACGATGAAAAACACGCTCTACACTTGCGGGGCCAATGACCTTAGGAGTTGACGCGCCCGGAACTCTAATCAAACAACTAAATACACTACTCGGGGTAGATCTTTTTTTCGTCTGAATAGAAAACTAAAACGGGGCGAATGCTCTACTGGAACACGAGTCACTATCCCAAACCTTTTTGACTCGCGCACTCCACCTATGGCTTCCGCAGCACTCGCGCGTTGCCCGACTCTTGCATGGCCCCGACTCCGCCCTCCAGGAAAATTGTACTTCTGCCGAGTGACGGAGATGCGCAAAGCGAGTGCTCGGCGAATTTGTAAAGTAAAGAAACTGATGAAAACTGACTAGAATATCTGTTGTTGTGATTTTCTCGTAGTAATTAATGCAACGTATCATCATTAGTAAATACAGAGATCGGTTGCGCCTGGTTAAGAGCTTTTCGACTGTGACGACGAGAAAATTTTGTTTCTCGCTGTTCGAGCAGTACGACGAGTTGACGGACGTCGAAACTGGCCACCGATCCTACTGTACTATACCTTTGGCTACCTCCCCTTTCCACTCTCCCTGTCCCTCTCTCTTATATATATATATATATATATATATATATATATATATATATATATATATATATATATATATATATATATGTGACGGACGGGTTCCAGACCTGTGCAGCAGTAAATTTATAGTTGAGGGGACAGGTATTATTTTTTGCAAATGGGCTCTGGATTCATGCAAACATTGAAACAACAGATTTCTAATACAGGGATCATAGAAAACTTTATTTCAACTATCATACAAACACATTAAAATTATCTTAACTTTTAAATCATCATGCTGCGAATCACTGCAGTCGCTAATGAAGTCCTGGCTAGATTAGTTAAACGTAATACAAAATAAAACCTGGTGTTCATTAGGCGACGTTGCTTTTCACGCCGGCTCCTCCCGTTCGGCTTGTGTCCCAGTAGATCGGCACCGCTCGGCTGCTTCCCCGGCGTGGCGGTGATGCGACCGCGGCGGCGACAGCTCGTTCCCACGCGTGCCCCCTCCGTTATCGGCCCGCGGTATCTTCATCCATGCGCTCTCGAAGTCTAGTTCTGATGCACAACTGTCGCGCCACCGATTCGAGGAGCACGTAATCACTAACAAATTCGGCTTCAGTTCTTACCGACGTGATGTTCCGCTACCCCACCACCACGTGGTCTTGCTCGCCTCTGGCTCCCACTTGATATATCATCCAGTTCTTTCATAGATCGATTCCCATCACCTTGCCATAATCACAATATCATTTCTTATTTTACTTAGCTCCACACCACACTTGTTCCCACGGTCTATCCAACGCCTTCCACATTCCTCACTTCTTCCAGGTGCCGCTCACGCCACACACCCATTTCTCTCTGAATTCCTCTCCCGTCGAACTTACCCGATGACTCGTCCACACTCTTACTATTACTTTATATGGCATTTTATTTATTTATTTTTACGTCAAAAAGCAGTTAAAACTGCGTATGACGTGCTATGGAGAAAAGTGAATTGTGTGCACGTTTTCAAAATTCTGTGATCCCTACACTAAGTCATATACTACTTGAATTTTGAAGAAAAAACAACAACAAAAACTCCCATGTAATAAAATCTATTTTCATAAATAAGCAATAAATTTTGGCTCTTATCATGTTGTGCTTCGGAATAATACTTCCTGCCGCGACAACATGGAAACGATAATTTGAATAATTGTATTTCCTACTGAATTCTAGAAGACGCACAGAAAATGAAGTTACATTTATGTTCAGAAGCAAAACAAGGGGTCAACTCAGCATTTGATCAATGGATCAGGAAACTGGACGAAAAACCTGATCGAGATGGGGACATTGACCCGGAAGCTGTAGTACATTAGTTGTTACAGGTTGTTTATACTCATTTATACAGTCCAAATGGTAAATAATGCATTGTGTATCATTGTTAAAATTAATGTAACTTTTCTTGTGATGCTCTGTATAGTCTCTAATTGTATAGAAACAGTTATGCAGCAGAAACGATTTCACTTGGGATTTAAACTTTTCTATTGAATTTAATCGTTTAATTTCATCTGGCAAAGTGTTGTAAAATAATGTACATGTATTGTATGTAAATTTTTTGTAATGAGCTGTTGATACTGCCCCTGATGAATATGATTTCTACGTCGAGTGTTATAGTAATAGACTTCTGCATTTTCTGAAAATATATTCCGCTCTTAAGCAAGTAATTTTGACAAAACCACTGATTCGTAAATAAGAAGACACGGTAATAGTAAAATTCCTAGATTAATGAAGAGAGGTGGGTGGGTGGATTCGTACAACTCGTTTTTGTAATCTAAAAGTCTGGGAGCTATAAGATGTATTTCCCTTACTTCCAATCTTACTTACTTACGGCACTTACTTCCAGTCATCTTCCATCTCACAACCTGAGTCTTTCTACTTTCTGCCATCGCCACTTCACGCGCGACATCCCCGCTTCCTCCCAAGCCTCTATTCCAACTCCCGCTTACTGCGTCTGCCTGTCCGTTTTCTCTCGCACACCGCGGATCTTTCTCGTACTAAAAGATTCGCTCGGGAGCTGCCAAAACTGCCGCGTTATTTAAATTGTTATGCTTCCATTGGTTGAGAAACGCGACGCGTTTCAATATATATAGTGCCAGATTACCGAACAGGCTGAGTAGGCTACAGCCTGGGGCACGCAATTTTTGGGGGCGGACAAATTTCAGCGGGTATAAAATTTCATAAGGAGAACTTTTGAATGTTTTATAGAAATATTTTTTTCTCTATTTGTATCCAAAGAGTGTTAATTAATCAAATGAAGTTCCAAACGATCCAGTCCAGTGGAACGTTGACGATTGTTTTAGAGAGTGGTGGCCAACGATGGATTTAAGCAAAATAATGACAACGATTTGTCTACTTCTAAAAGACATTATGCAGATCAAAGTCGATATTTATGAAAATCGTATTTCTCAAAAAACAATGACAAATGGTGTTGTTGTCAAAAGGTTATGGTTAGTACATTCGTCATCTACAGGACAGGTCTTTTGTGCTCCTTGCACATTATATAGTGGAACTACTACTTTGCTCGCTACATCAGAGCTTAACGACTGGAAAAATAGCAACTGCATTTCTCAACGGTAACAGTTCCGAACATCAAGATTGCGTAAGAACATTTGTACGTATGCCTGCAGTTTTAGAATGAGTGAATGGAGCTTGTGAAACCGCACTGAAATCATGTAGAATATTGCAGAAATGTCCTGAAAAGAATTGTAGAAACTATGAAATTTTTAGCATCAAGAGGATAGTCTTTTTTCGGTAACAACGAGATTATTTGTTACAAAACGAAAACTTCTTAGGCTGCGTTGAGTTGATATTCAAATTTGATCCGTTTATGGCTGGCCATCTCGTTCATGGAAATATGGGACCACATTCGTGAAAAAAAATTGTTTAGAAAATGGTAACTCGGAAGATATTCTTTATTAAAGACTGTCCTTACAAACGTAATTCCAAATGACAAGTTTATTTTAAGACTCTAATGATGTCTGTGGCCAACGCAAATGGCGATCGATCTTTCTCTGCGCTGCAGCGCATAAAAAATAGCTGATATCGATTATTAAACAAGAGACATTGAGTGCATTATTTCTGTTATACCTAGAAAATGACATTTTGGGACGCGTTAAGAGTTTGAAGGTGCTGTTAAGAAATTTGCCGAGACTAAATCGCGAAAACGAGATTCCGTGCGACAACGCATATTTTGTATGTACACTTAAATGTTATTTTGACTTTAATATCCATATTTTTTGGTAACAAAATGTAAATAATACTCAAAAACAGAAATTCTTTTCTAATTACCTTTTATTTTTATTTTATTGACGTATTATATATTAGGCTGTATCGTAAAAAGTAGAATTAAATGGCTTAGCGGAAAAGAAAGTTAGTTTTCAATGCAAGAACAACATTAGCACCAACGAAACCGTTTTTAAAATGGGGTGCCACAAATCCCATAAACACCCTTTTTTTGGCATTTTTTCGCTACTTTTCAGAAGGTAACCAATAAATATGACTTAAAATTACTTTTATGAACGAATTTTGGGCTGAGTTGGTGCTCACGTTACCCCAAAACCGTTTTATGATCATCGAACATTACTTATTTGACTCAAACTTTATGCCACAATAGCCCGAATGTTATGTATAAAATTGCTCATATCTTCTCCGCACTCAAGAAGTCTACCCAAAAATGCAATGCCACGGTGAGAGCAGTCTGAACCGAAATGTGTGTTTTCAGATTGTTTTGTTATTTTTTGGCCATTCTTACTCTTTTTCTTTTCATCGATGTTTAAAAACATCGCTTTTTGGTGCGTGTGTTATTAACATCGAGGTTTTAAATTTGAACATCGATGCTTGGCAACATTGATGTTTTGTTGTTGTTGTTGTCGCTTCACTATTTTCAGAGCGATGCGTCTTTGGCGTTGCTCAACTCTTTTCGAATCTGCCAAAAAAGTCGCCTATTGGCGTGAATGGCGCAGGAGAATGCCTTACTGCACCGAAGCCTCGCGTGGCTAGGGCCAGCGCCTCCTGTAGATGCTGGCCGCCGTGTAGCCTTGGCCGTCCGAGAAGGACGGCCTGCGTTCGTTTATTTTCATCTG
Organism: Teleogryllus oceanicus; assembly: GCA_964035755.1. Taxonomy (NCBI): domain Eukaryota; kingdom Metazoa; phylum Arthropoda; class Insecta; order Orthoptera; family Gryllidae; genus Teleogryllus; species Teleogryllus oceanicus. The sequence goes on from CAXIVR010000012.1 coordinate 74,101,916, forward strand.
CCTCATAAATATCGCGCGGGCCACCGATATGAATGTGACTTCGATCACCGTCCTCCCGCAGACGCCCTGTCGACCACCCGATAATTATGCTGTATTTATGAGTTTGTTGAGTGTCATTACCTGTCGTAATTCTTTTGATTTCTGTTTATCACATTATGTTCGATTACTTCTCGCCTCCGGGGCATAACGCGAACGACCGGCCGAAGATTCGGTCAGACGTTGCCATACAACTTTTGAGGACTCTTTGTTTCAAAAGCAGTGGACGATTGCGAATGCTGGTAATATGATGTAATAAGACTAAGATCTCTAGAAATGTATCATATATGCATTATTAATAAAAATGTATTATTCCGGGCCACACTAATCAGGCTTTCATTCTGCTTCCATAAGAAAACCGGTCTGGTTGCATCAGGAGTAGAATTTGTCCAGATAAAAATATCCACATTTCCATAATGTAATTCAGCTGTGAACTTCTAAACCAGTGCCTAAAAGCTTTGTTTTGGCGTGCACATTGCGCGTCCAAGTTCTGTGCATAGATTTCTGGAACGAAACAACGGGAGAAACTCCGCCTCCTGCATTTCTGTGGCGAATGGCATCAGATGTATCATTGATGTAGTTTCTTTTGCGATTTGTTGTTTCTTTTGTTTTACACCACCATCATCATCTTCAGGGTAAACTTAAAAGTTCTTATTCGTTTTCATTATTAAATTCTTTTGTTAAAAAAGTCAAAGAACGATTTGATAGAAATTTAATTTAGTATTTTTCAAGTACATAAATTGCCTGATCCTCCGTGTATTTAAAAAGGTTCGGTGAGTTACAATTTAGAGTAAAAAATACGGAGTGGAATCGAAAACTGTGAATACGAAGTGGAATCGAATTTGCACTTCAGGAGACCGTACGCAGCTTTAACCATACGCCAGCGAAAGGAAGGTGTATATCACACACTGAATTTAACACGATAATAATATATGCAGAGAGCACTAACGCGGACAGGATTGTTCATTGCACTATGGAGACTGCGGTAATATTCACAGCCTTGTGATTACGAATGTGTAGTTTCTCATACGTAATAACATGCGTCCATTCTCGTTACTGGTGATCAGCCAAAAAAGGAAAATAACATCCAGGTGTGGAAATTTGGCTGAAGAAGTAATGGTATTATCAAGAAAGATAATTAATGATGAAAGAATACTTATATATTATTGAAAGATTATTTGTATAAAAAATTATTTGCGCTTCGAGAAAATTAAAGTTATTTTAATTGAATGCATTAAATCATTTATAAGGAGAATCTTGTTAGAGAAGAAAATGAAAGAAAAGAGGAGCATTTTCGCTATTGACAATATTTGCCTATCAGTGAATAGGATTTCTCACGTAAGATTATTTTTTTATTCTTAAAGATATGAATGTCACAAGAGAAGTAGTTCTGTTCCCCTGGAATTCATTACACAATTTTTTGTATATCAGCATTATAATAGTACATTATGAAAGGATGATGTAATGATGGATATTACTATACGAACGAGGAACGAGAATGTTTCGTAAACTTCACACGAGTGTAGTAATACCCATTACATCGAGTTTCATACGGTACTTTTTCTACGACTTTTATAAGTTAAACTTTTACGTTGAATCGTTTCGAGGCAGTTGACGTGCAGGATTCTGCCCAGGCCACCTAGCGGACAGCTAGCCTACCTGCCGCAAATGGCTTTGGTTTGCCAGTGCGAGAGAATACAAAAGTTGTTCTTACAATAATTCCGAGGTCACCATTTTCGCTTTTTCTCGTATTTCTGAAGGTGTCAATTCCTCCTCTGATTCACTAGACATTTCAAACTAAAGAATTGGCTGGTTTTAAAGGACAAACACGCGGCAGCAACATATAACACACAATAACTTGCGTTCTGATCTCAACATCAGTGAAATGTTCCCTCCACCACTACCACTGCGCTAGTCAAATAGGATCAAAGTGAAATTACGATCCAATTTATTTTATAGAATATTCCACTTACAGATTACTGATAATAAAAGAAATTAAAACTGATGAACATAATATAACATTAAATGCAATTTTAATGTACACAATCGAACAAAACATTTATTAGAACGATTCTCAAAGATTAATGAAGTCTCAATACTTGGTTTGTAAGCTTCTCTGTGATTGGTCAAAAATCTGTATAATAATGAAATCTGTATCGTAATGAGTATCATTATGCAACGGATTGGAACCATCAAATAACAGAATTATACAATAGGGGTAGAAAAACAACCTATTCTGTTGCAAGAAATCGTTCATAATCGGGCATTTTACGCCAAAAATAATGAAGTATTAGATTTTACGGCACAGCTGATCGCGTCATCACACATTCAGCCAATCCAGCGAGAGAATCGTCGGAAGGTAGAGATAAACGGAACAGTCGACCGCCGTTTTCTCACACGAATGTCAAATACCCCAGACGTCACAAGAAAGTTGTTTCGCATAATTACGTTTGATTCTTTTATAAATTTATAATAATGTTATACAAATGAAAGCGAATGCAACTCGTTTATAATATAGCTTTATTGCATTCGAACAGATTTGAAACAAAACATGTACTCAAGCAATATAGCTTAACATTAGAAACTAATTGCATAAACTACTATTTCTGATCTAAAAAACACTTAATCACACACTTTCTTTATTTTACTGGACTTTTAGTTCTTTTAGAGAAAGGAAACTGAATATAATGTGGATATTTTTTCTTACAAAAAAACAACTATTTCATTAAGGGTAATTTGCGATGCTGTAAAAATAAAGTTTTTTACTTGGCTAGAAGATCGTACTTCAATTGTACCCATGATGACCGTAGCTGCATTAAGAGTAAATGCCTCAGATTGAAAGACTTGAATTCTCACTAAGTCGCATAACGTGCTTTCGCGCGACTGGTACCGGGGCTTGAACTGCCATGCAAACCACACACTAGGGCAAAAATTATCCTCTGGTGGCCCACGCTCGGTCTGCTTGTGTTTTGAATGTCGTTTCTGTCAGAATCGATTCCCAACCCCTCGGCGTTCCATTTGTTACGCGGCGATACAGTGTCTGTCACGCGTTCTGTGACTAACACGATCTAATAAGTCATGACAATATTTAATCATTCCCGTGATCGCAACGCCCAAAACCAATATTACGCCCGCATGCTTTAGCGCCGGGCATTGATTTCAATTTCTCATGGCCGGAGACTCGGTCACCGGCCGGGCTAGCTCAGAGCAAGCATCGCCGCTGGCTGCGCTGCGACTCCGCCCGAGAGGATGTAGCGTCATGATGAAACAGGATCTCCTATTGATTGATTGATTTTGTCGTGTTTCCGAGCGCGTCAACTTCTTTGGTCATTAGTCCCGTAGTTTTTCTCTGGAGATGGCGGTGATTTCCCCCGCTGGATGGCGAGATCCGGTGCCGACCTCCCGTCGGCTAATGGGGTTTCCCCCTAACCAGGACTCTCCCACCAGCGGGGCACCGCCCCAGCCGGGACAAGCTCTAAGCTCCTGACCGGTCTCCCGGAATATGTGGTAGTGTAGTGCATGTTAGTGTAAGTGTGTGTAAGGGGAGAGGATAGGACAAGGAAAGGGAAGGACAGATCGCGCGCGGTCCGTGGCCCGTTTGATAGGGTACGGCTCCGGCATTCGCCTAGTGCTGATCGGAGAAACCACGGAAAACTACCGATCAGAGCAGCCGGCCGCCAGAATTCTCCTCCAGTAGGATCTCTCAGAGAAAAATCTAACTAACAACCGTTCACGTGTTACAATTATTTGTTGTGGACATGACCCCATTCTAATCGGTTTTCGGTCGTCAGGCAAGACCGTCTGTCATAACAGGATGAGATACGACGTTACAACATCCTACGGTTCGGATCCCGGATAGTATTATTGAATTCATGAATAGCTGCAACCTAACTTGAGATTTGTTAATGTACCGCAGGTACCGTGTTAAGTTAAAAATCCAATAATAAATTTGCGGTGACTTTAGTTAAAAGTTCTGTGCATGTTCACTCTTTTCATGCCCGTTTCCCCAAATTTTACTTGCCTCTTTTTAGTCGCCCATGCCCTTAAGTATTTGTGGATGCATAATGTTGTTTAGTGCTGCCATTGTTTTACTGCCCTAGCAGCTGTAAAACTTTATAGTATCTTCTTTGAGAAAATTACTTGAAATGGTTTTGCATTAACTCAATTTTACTGCAAATGAAGGCATTCCATGATGTTTGTATTTGTGCTTCATGGTAATTTACAATGATCTCTCTGTTGCAGGTAAAACGCTCGCTCCAGTTATATACCCGCATCTAGCCCCGCCGATTTGCAGATAAGTAATAATTTTACTATAGGGTCTATTACACGCATAATTTCTCTCGTTCTTTCAATCGGATTAAATTGCGTAGGAAAATGTGCAGTTCTTTGACAAGCTAATTCTGGTAATATTTTGTTTGAAAATCACTGACGAAAACTAGACATTCTAGTCACGCAATTTTTCTTTCGGTAGTTGAGCAGGCAAGGCTCCGTTCGACGTGTCAGGTCATTGAAATTAATTATATAATATACTTTGCTGCAGAACTTGAAGTGGTGATAGGGATTGCGAGCCAGAAAATTACGAAACAATTCGCAATTAACTCAGTTTTTAGGTATTTTATAAATAGATAGCGTGTGTGATCAAAACTTCGTATATTCTTTACGAATCGTCGGTAGAAATGGAACGAGGCTTGCTCGCCCAAGCAAAATCCACGCCACCTGTACACATCTACGTTACAGCCCAGCTCGATGCTCGCATAAGATAACAGCGAAAACCATGGCACAATTATCGCATCGACGACCCCAGTCAATCCCACTCCTGACACAAATTGAGGGACAGAAACATCGCCATTACTCTTTTGTAAGGTCTATTAAATTAAGGAACAAGTTCTTGGAAGCCTGAAAACATGTTAATCGCTTCATCACAACGCTGCGCGAAGGACGCGCGTCGTTCTGAAGAATCATTTCGACTTCGACGGCGACCTGTGTGAGACGCCAAGATGGCCGACGCGATAGAGACCTGCTGAAGGGCAGCGGTGGCAAGCGGGGCGGCGGCACGGGGCGGCGCACAGTGGAACATTTTCAGGAACGTGCAGCACGCAAAGGGAGGTGCTTCTCAGTGAACAAAAATATTTGCTTCCGTTTAGTATGGAAGTGACAAAAAATTGAAGTTGAAACGTTTGTCTCGGTGAACACAATTACAAGCTTCATTTGAAATATTTTTTTAATTTTTTTTTTGTGTGTGAGTGAGACTGGCGCAAAACAATAAGTTCCCAATTTTTAAATTTGTAGTAATTTATAGAATTATTTTGAATCCTCACAAAAATGTACTGAGTATTCTTATTATATTTTCAACATGAATAGTAGAGATGAAATAATTAATTTGTTTCACTCGCGTCCGGACAAAGGTAAATAGAATATAAATTAAAGTTGTATTGTTATACAATTTTTTGTACACTTTGTAGTGCAATATTTTTAAGTTATTGGGAAGTGCTTCAAATTCAACCCAAAGCTTGGAGAAAAAATGCGTGAAATGAAATAATAAAATGTGTGGACGTAATGTTGGGAATGAAATAATAAAAATATTACATGGCGTAAACGTGAAATAACCACCAAAACCATTCTGACCAGAGAAATATTTTACTAAATAGTGGTGACGACATTACGGTGACTTCCCTAAGATTTCGAAAGAATATGCGGCTTATGAAAATGACTGAATTATTAAAAAATATATCCTGGAAATTTGTTAAGTTTCAAAGAAGCATATTTTTTAACCACGTAGAATGTTGGAGTGCATTTTATTAGAATTGGTACTTGTGATTCAGTAATGTGGATGTATGGATAGTATATGCCGTTGTGGTTGACAACAATGATTCGAAGGAATAAAGTATTAGAACTTCATTTGACTTGATTTTTCACATTGCTCCGAGAATGAATGAGGAAATGGTAACGTCAGAAAGGAGTGAACGAACCCACGGTGTGTGTGTGTGTGTGTGTGTGTGTGTGTGTTTGTCTGTGTGTTTGTCGTCTGGTTGGTATATGATTGAGGTGGCAAAGGGCGTGTACCGACTGAGCGCTGTGATCCGAAGAATCACGGGTTCGAGTCCTGCCTTGGGCATGGACAAACCTGCGGTTGGTTGTCGCGGAAGGCCTCGCGTTTTGCTGACCCCAGATCAAAGGAGCCCATATATATATATATATATATATATATATATATATATATATATATATATATATATGTATATATATATGTATATATATATGTATATATATATGTATATAATTATATGTATATATATATATATATGTATATATATATATATATATATATGATGGTATGTAATTGTAATGCTTAAGCCTTTGCATATATATATATATATAATGCGGAAGGCCTTAACATTACAATACCTTCATTCGAAGAGTCACGGGTGTGTGTGTATATATATATATATATATATATATATATATATATATATATATATATATATATATATATATATATGCCTTTAAGGCATTACAATACCTTCATCTTACGGCGTTCTAACCTTTCAAAATTCTGTCATTCAGTCTAAATGTTCTCGCCATGGCATCAAAGCCGCAGAAAAGAGACCATCATGAACGGCTGAGGGGAAAAAACCCTGAAGTGGGAAAACCTGCTATCAGAAGCAGAATACATGCTAAACTATCAGAATTTTTAAAACTATTTATTTATTTCCTGGTGCGGACATCACTCATTCTCCTTGCAGTGTTATATAGACAAGAAATTTTCTAACACATGCCGAATATTTTGCTCCTTTGGAGTGCTGTTAACAAGGGTTTATTCCATTGATTTCATCTAGTTTGGTCCCATTTCGTGGCGAGTGGCCGGCCCACTGTGTGCTGGCTGGCTGGGGTATTCCCCTGGAGCCGAATGCATTTGGTACGCAGGTAGACGCCGCGCAGGGCGGCCTCGCGCGCCGCGGGCGAAGGCGAGCGGTGGCGGCGGCGGCGGCGGCGGCCGCTGCTTATCAGCAAGATCCGAGTCCAGACGCCCCGCGCTGCGCCCGACTGCCCTCCTCCCCGTCCCTCCTCCGCCGCCGCCGCCGCAGACAAATTTATGATAACTCGTCAGGCAGGTTCCGAGGAGGAGCCCCCGCGGGCGCGTCGCTCGCGTCGCTGGGGCAGTGGTCCGCGGCGCGCAGCTATACTCGGCTTTTGTAACGTGGCGGATGACATTAGCTCATTTTTCCACCTCCGGCCGTATAAAACGAATCTTTATAACAGTGATAAGCACATATTTGTGGCCATGATCTCCGTTGAGAAGGATGTCCGCGAATGAATAAAAAAGATTAATTTTATAAGGCGGGAGGTGTAAAAATGACCCAGTGCCATCCGCCACGTTACGAAAACCCGAGTATAGTGACGGCAAACATCGATACTTCGGTACATCAAACCCGGAGAGATGGCGCAGGGTATCAACTGATGTCATTGCAATCTCTCTGACCGGCAAGTTCTAGGTTCGAGTCCTGGCGGTGGCAGGATTTTCGACGCTAGCTTTTCAGCTAGGTCGAATTCAATCGCTGTCTGGAGGAGAATTCTAGCGGCCGACTGCTCTGATCGGAAGTTTTCCGTAGTTTCTCCGATTTTCAGCTGTACAGCAATTACAAAAAAGCAAGATAAAACAGAAACAAATTATATAATTACATGGGAAGTTGTTACTTGTTTTTTGCTAATTAATAAAATGCCCAAAAGAACATTCGTCGTTCTAAAACTATTATCGAAAATGCAAAATGTTTCATGTATTAAGAATCCATTAACAAATAAGTAAAATTTTGCATTTTCAGTAATAAGTTCAGGGCGACGAATATTCCTCTGGAGCTACTATTTCGCTACAAAAAAAGTTATGATTTCCGGCTTTATTTTTGTATATCTATAATGGCTTGTTTCTTTTGTAATTGTCGGGCTAATTTGACATCAAATTAGAAGAAATTATGCATCGCTATTAGAAGAACAGCAACATTTTTGTTTAACTAATTATCAACAAAAAAAAGGCCACATTTTTTAATTTCTTCTATTCTATTATTTTTGAAACCTTGCTACGTTCACGTTATGGAACTTAGCTAGGGCGATTGCTCTCCTGTTTTTTGCTTTTTGGCATATCTCTGTTTACAGTAATGGACGATGATCATTAAGCGACACGAATCTGATGTAATATTTGCATGGGGGAAAACTTGGGAAACTGGGAAAAGATCGACAATTTCATTCCTCCCGAAAAGTCAGGGAGAAATAAGGGAATTCACAGGAGAATCGCTAGAAATCAGGAAAATATTTCAGAGACTTATAAAACTATATATTATTCATTAAAACATCAGTACATAATTTTTGTCAAACTTTTATTTATTGGTGGATAGTTTGTTAGTTTGTACTGGCTTCAACATTTTCTTTCCGTTGTATAAAATTAAAAATCTTTGGCTTCAACATTTTCTTTCCGTTGTATAAAATTAAAAATCTTTTCAAGAAAAGATTTTGAAAAAACACACTGGAAAACTGGGAATAGTTCAGAAAATTTTCCCCAGGAAATAAGTGGCCGCCCTGATTTGAAATAAAGGCTTTTAGAGAACTTTCTCTGGGAAAACTGAGAGTTTAAAAACATAAATCACGAAATTGTACCTCCATTGTGATATAGTTGTATTTTCAATTGAGATCATGCCATTTCATTTTATTATTCTTACGTGCACTAAAATTGAATCCCCTTTGAAATTTATTCCAGTTAACCCAAACATTTGTCCCAGATATTATTATTAGATTATTACATTTGATTCTATCGTACATCTAGAGTGTTTCCCAAATTTGTAACATTTAAATTTTGAGTAACGGACATGTGGCGCATAGGAAATATTTTGTTTCATTATTCCGATTTAAACAGCCTCTTTTGAAGTCTGAAGATGGCTATAGAGGAAAAATATTAACGTATGGCAAGCAAATCAGGCAAACGCGAAAATAATATCGTGGGATGTTGGAATTTTAATTCAAATATTTCGACATTTGATTTTTTTTTTATAAAAGCGTTTTATCATAATCGCACCTATGTATCTGATAATTTGATTTTCAGCCGTACAAAAGAATGAAGAACAAGAAAAAATACAAAAACAAATGTTTTTGACACGTCACGATGACATGCGTCGCCAGTTGAGGTAACTCTCTCCTGCGCTAGTTTAGGGTAGGGATGACGCGTAGTCGTTGAAAGAGACTGATAGAACAATTTTGAGCCACAGAACGAGCATGTGGTTCCTATTTGTGTTGAAAGAAACGTACCTGCTGACGAAGTGCGTTAATCTGGAAACTGAAACGAAGCGATTAATTGTGCGCCCGCTTTTGCCCGCGCTGTGGCTCCCCCGCCCAGTGTGCGGTGGGCGCGCGCGCGATGACGTGCGCGATTCGTGGCGGTCGCGTTGCCGTCGCCGTTCGGCCGATCTATCACCCCCGGGCCCTCGGCCCACGTGTGTGGGGCAGTATGCAAATGGGGCGGGGCTCAGTGGAACGGCGCGGAGCACAACAGGGTTGGGCGCGGCGGGGCGGGGCGGGCGGGAGCCGTTCTGAGGAGTGCTGGACGGAGCAGAGCGGGGAGGGGCCGGGAAAAGGGGCACGACGGAGTGGAGAACAGAGGGTTGGGCGGAGCGGGGCTGAGCAATGCCGAATTGGACGAGGCCGGGAGGTGAAGGGAGGGGGAAGGCAGTGTTGCTCAGCGGCTGAGCAGTGCGGGGCGGAGCGGAAGTGACATGACGTAGCGGTGCCGGGGCCTGCCGTCTCTGCTGGAGATCTGTCTGTATCTGCCTGGAGTATCGCGAAGCTCCGCATTGACACTGGGTGGAAGGAAATACGGACATTTCGACCGGCTGCCTTCCGCCTATTTTTTTTGTACAGAACAACTGAGCATTGCCTTACTTACGACACGCCGAACTTACTACATACACGGGAAAATAAAAATAACGAAATCTGCAAATCTGGTTATAATTCCACAATATTCAATTTTCTTCCTTAATGTTTTAAATATTAAAATGTATGTACGTGGAAAAAGTCCAGGAATAAGAAAGTAATTATATTTATGAGGGAATTCTTTAGTGTTCAAAAAGGGGGTGGAACAATAGGAAGATTGAAATTGAATTCAGAAAGGTTGTTTATTATTCTTACAATAAGATATTACTTACTGACGTTCTTACAATAGGATATTACGTACAACTAATCTGACCAGAAAACATTTTATTACGAATGAAAAGCAGAAATTACAATTAAGAGGAATGTATTGGTGTACATGAAACAGTCGACCAATTAAATATTTGGCAACTGTATCTCCAGCATTCAAACGCTGAAATTATTCTCTATGATTTATCACCGAACAACAGCATGTTACGTGGTGCATTAAGCGCGGCATCTGTCGCTCTATTTTTGAAGCCTTTTATAATTTATTTTAACATTAAAATTTTAACAGCGTTCTATAATGGTAATGGCGTTTTAAAATGCAATGTGATGCTTTGGAAACTTTCAAACCTGTAGGTGAAATATGAAACATTATTATTAATTTCGAATTAATACTATGAAATCACGTGCCAGGCCGAAATATGTGAGAGTTCAAAAAACGTGAGCACGCGGGGAGGTTGAGTTAAATGCGAGTAGTTAACCTCCCTCATGCACTATTTTAATACCTTTATGTTTCTATGTTAAATCACAATTCGTGCGCCTACATACTTAATGTTGGTCACTAGCTAGAAGATCACTCACCGAAAGATAATTAAAGTTAATGATAATTTTTTTGTTGATGCCCTCAGAATGTGACTTTTTTGTATAACGATTTGTGAATATATATACACACGTAAGGCGCACACACACACACACACACACACACACCCATACACACACTCATGACACGTTATTTTAAGCATGTATATTCAATTGTGAAAGTGAAAGGAATTCGACATCTCTTGGATTTTTTTCGAAGCAAATGGTTTCTTGTAAACGGGAGCGAATTTTTTTATCGAATGTCAAAGATGCTCGTCGCTCTCTTTTATTCATAATTCTACTTCTTTGGAAAAGATCAGAGAATATTGATTCCAGAGCTCAAGAAAATGTGCGCGTCTAATTTCTGTTTTTTCTCACGTTCATCAAGTATTACCCTGCGAGAGTGTGTTCTTTTTCCGTTGTACCAACTATTCGGCGTGAAATGCGTGAGTGCAGCACTTTCACTGCGCGAAAAATCTCAGGTGCTAGATCGGAGATCAGACCACACTCGAATCCATGCAATGGCTAGAATTATCATCGGGTACATTCTATAAAAATCAAAACAATCGAAGAAGCGAATTGATACGCGTGATTTGGTCATGAACTGCTGTGTATTCACCTTAGAGAAAGAGATGTGTAATTTAGAAAACTGACTGTGACACGGTATTACAAAATGAAATTTTGGATTATTCAGAATTAATTTCAATACCATCAAGAAACGGAAGAGACACTGTGGAGATAAAAATGAACTAGAAAAAATATCAATTATTGGAATAGTGCTGGGCAGAAAATAACGTTAATTACAGCAAAATTGCTTGGAGTGAAGTATGAATTCCTTGTTCTTTTACGACCTGGGAAATGACAGGTGCTCTGTGCCGAAATTATGTGATGACGTAATGTTTAATATTAGAAATTACCCGAGTTTATTTGTATTTTAATATTTTTGGGAACCAGTTTTTAGTATTATTAATTTACTTATAAACGTCTTTTGAACACGTAATTCCAAAGTTGTAATTTATGCTGTTAAAAATATTATATTTTAAAAGTTCCAAGATTTCTGAAAAGGTTAGTTACAGTTATTATTCTTTTCAATATTAGGGAGATAAACCATACCTTTAATCATTTAATGGGAAATTTTAAGCAAATTTGACCCTTCACAATCTCATCAGCCAACTGCACCCCAGCGCCCTTTCGTATCCGGAGGCCAATCAGATAGCAAGAGATAATTTGTTAGTAAACACATCCATAATTAAAGAACGTAATCCTTCAGTACGCCCTCGCAGTCATCGTCGATGCGTAACCGCGTTGGGTGTGCACGAGTAGCAGTGGGAAGCGCATTGTGCACTCGCCCACAAAGCGACATTCGCTATCCCACGCTGTATGTTTTGTTCGGAGTTTTCAAGTGAAAGGGAACAATACTCCAATGCCCGTATACACCATGATTTGTATGAAACTTCCCGAAGTTGAGTACGATCGATTGTACGGCGGGGACCGAATGTTTTGAGTCTGGTCACGTTAAATCTACGCATTGTGTTGCTCTCACAATAATGCTAGAGCAGAAAACTCGCTCTTTGGAACAAGATGAAATGAAAGAAAAAAAACAAAAACTTGTTAGTTACAACAGAAATTGCGATTCTTTTTTTCCCCTCGCGCGGTCGGTCCATCGGGTAATCTCTAACACGGGGGGCATCAATAACGCGCGAGTTGCGGTTGTTGCAAGACTGACTGCGATGAGATACCGAAATTTATCTGCCCGTTGGGGAGCGTGTCCTGCGAAGTTATGGGCCATCGAGGCGCATATCAACAATGCAGTCGCGACAGCGTCGCCGTTCGGAAGAGCGCGAGTGCGGGTTGCCGCCTCCGCCCGCTGCAGCGCCACTATCGCGGAGACCGCCCGGCGGCCGTTACTCGCTCAATGCCCGTTATCCTTCCTCGACCGCGCCGCGCCGCTGTCCAGGTCGCTGCCGCCCCGTGCGGCGAGGTGTGTTATGGTACGTCATGTCATGTCACGTCATGTTCGTGGGCGCGTGCGTCACGTTACCTCTAAAAGGTAGCCGTTTCTGATATAAACATTGAATTTAACTTAGTTGTCACCACCATGTCTCCTTATTGGAGAGACGCCGGAAGTATGTTCCGCAACAGCTTGGATACAGTTTGAACAAATTTAGGTTAATTTGACCAAAATGTAAACAAATGTAGAAAATTTGAAATTCGAAGATATATTAAATATGCGGCCTTAATTTTTAAAAAATCCTTTTTTATATCTGATTTCCCTAATCGTAATTCTTGACTTAAAAAAGTGAAATAAATCAGTCTTCAGTCTGTGGATGTCTCTCGTCGAGTGAACACCGTCCCGGAGCGCTCCGAGCTTAGGCGCAGGTAGTTTTCCCGCAGGTGGTCAAAGGCTTAGTGTACTGCACCGGCGGTGTCGTCGCAGCGCAAGGATAGAAAGATAAGTGTTGCACGTTTCTTTATTGGTGTTTTTTTTTTTCTTTTTTTTCTAAATTACCAGTGTCTCAGTTTTTCTCCTCTGAATTTTTCTTTCGTCAATTCTCTCTCATTGTTATTTATATTCGCCTGTTTCAATTTATTACTTTACTTTCCACTTTCATATCATCATGGCAAGGACTAACAGATCCAACTCTAGCTCGGCCAGTATCAATGTAGAGTTGAACACGGCATTGCAAGAGGTGGTGAAGTGTCCTGCTTTCCTCGAGTCTTTAGCGTCCGTTCTCACCGGAATGGTCGCTACGAAGCTAGAGGAGAGCATGCGCTTCAACACAGATTTAATTAATGATCTGCGCAGGGAACTTTCAGAACGGGATCGCGAAATAAAAAATCTTAAGGCTGAGCTGGAAGCGAAAACTGATCAACTAGAAATGTACACGCGGCGAAACTCCCTACGGATCTTCGGGATAAAGGAACATGATAAAGAAGATCCAGACCAGCTGGCGATCGACGTAGCAAAAAAGATAAGTATTGAACTTGATCGCAATGATATCGATAGATGCCACAGAGAGGCCCAAAGATCCCTGGAAATCTCGTCCACTCATCGTAAAATTTGTTAGTTACAGGAGGCGCCGGAGGTCTTCCGCGCAAGAGAAATTTGAAAGGTTCTGGCGTGAACATTCGGGAAGACCCCACAAAAGCCCGCCAGGACCCCCTGAACGAAGCTATTGCCCGCCTCGACATGAGGAACGTGTGGACAGAAGACGGAACAATCGTCATAAAACAGGTAGTGGCCGGGCCGCGTGCAGACAAAGGCCGATCTGCAAGCTGTAGCCGCTTAGCGTAGGAGCGCCCTCCTACAACCCCACCCTTTCTAACCACAGCTAAACGCATTCTTGGTATTTCCAAGACTCTTTCTATTCTTTCAAGACTATTTCTACTCTTCTTAACACCCCTTTCTCAAGGCATGACGTCACTAACAGGTAACCATAATTCAAGCCAACCTTATGCATCAGTACCAGAACTAGATACGCAACAATTGCTAGACGCCACTAGTTCCTATAATAATATATCAATACCCCCTTCGCGATCATTTTATGTAGGACACATAAATGCACAGTCCCTCTATTGCCATATCGATGAAGTTAGAGAGCTAGTTTCACTACACCATTTTCATGCACTCCTTGTTAGCGAAACGTGGTTGAAGGCGTCTCTTAATACGTCTCTTGTTTCACTTCCGGGTTACCGTTTTCTAAGAACCGACAGGAATCCAAGTGTCGCATCACGAGGAGGAGGTGTCGGTATCTATATTCGAGATGATCTTGCTTACAAATATATCGTATCTTCAGTAGACGAAGTCAATCAATTTAATGAATACCTCTTCATTGAAGTCTCGATTTTGGCAAAAATGTGCCTTAGCGGTAGTGTACTGCCCACCTAAAACTGGAAATATTGAGGTCATGGGCAATGTAATGGCATCTTGCGCAAGCAAATATGAAAACATAATATTGATGGGCGACTTTAATTGCAATCTCCTGACACCATTACAATCTGCCGAGAATTTTAAGCGTTTCTTTTCGGAAATGAACCTTACGATTCTGCCGCTAAATCCAACTCATCACACTGCCGGCACAGACACATGGATTGACCATATGATCGTATCAAATCGCGAGAAAGTAAATGAACATGGACAGATGTCAGTTCCCGGGATATCTAAACACGACCTTGTATACCTATCATATCAAATGAAATGCCCGAAATATACGCCCAAAATTTTTAAGTACCGTGACTATAAGAGCTTGAATTCGGAAGCATTTACCTCCGACGGTTTATGTGTTCCTTGGCACCTTATCAACCAAGAAAATTGTATAGACAGAAAAGTAAACACCTTCACGTGCTTACTGACAGAACTTCTTGATAGGCACATACCAATTAGAAAAGCTCGCGCGACACGACCTCCCGCTCCCTGGTTAACGGATGAAATACGTGCGTTAATGAAACAAAGAGATGCCGCCTTTAATGTATTTCGTAACACAAAGTGCGAACATGACAGAGACGCATACAAGAAACTGAGAAATCTTGTAACGCAAAAATCTAGGAACGGCAAAATTAAATATTATCATAGTATTCTTGGCACGAACAGAGATTCAAAACAAGTTTGGAAATCGCTGCGCACCTTAGGTTTAGGTAAATCACGAACCCCAACGCAAATTGATGCATCTCTTGACACTCTTAACCAGCATTTTGCTAACATGGCTCCTCACTTCGACTATTTCTCAAAAAACAAAACTCTCTCAACCTTACGAGACGTTTCGGAACACACTCAGGAAGAATTCTTCTTCGCATCTACAAATCATTATGACATTTTTAAAACCATTCAGAGCCTCAAATCAAACGCCGCAGGCACAGACAACATCAATGCCAAATTACTAAAACTCAGTGCCGAAGTTATATATCCCATTGTAACCGACATAATAAACTTTCTCTAGTAAGTGGAACGTACCCAAACCCATGGAAAACCGCACTTGTTCACCCTCTCCTAAAACTACCACGGCTTCTAAATTCGCCATTCTACCTACAATTCAAAATTCTGGAAAAGTTGCGCGACGCCAAATTATAAGTTACCTCGAAAGCAAAAATCTGATATGTGATCAACAATACGGCTTCCGATCAGGTAGAAACACAGGAACTGCCCTCTTAAATATTATCGAGGAAGCTCGATCCTCCATTGACAAAAGCAAAATAACAATACTTGTTCTCCTAGATTTTAGTAAAGCATTTGATTCGGTCGACCACGAAATTTTGCTTGAAAAAATGAAAATATTGGTTTTGCTAAACCCACAATAAGATGGTTTACTCAATATCTTTCAAATCGACAACAAATTGTTGTATCTGATGAAAAGCAATCCTCTGCCGTTAAAACTTCCGTGGTATTGCGCAGGAACAGTTCTAGGACCCTTAGCATTTTTAATTTATGTAAATGACGTAGGACAATGCCTCAGTTACTGTGAGCACAAAATGTACGCTGACGACCTTCAGATCTATGTAAGTGGATACCCATCGGAGTTAAACTCATTAGCCCAGAAAATAAACCATGATTTAAATTCTCTCAATAAATGGGCAGAATCCCTTGGTCTCCTATTAAATCCAATGAAGTCTCAGTGCTTAGTGATAGGCTCTGCAACGCTTTGAACAAGTTGGAGAAATCTCCCTACCGGAAATTAGCATTGGTAACTCTCCTGTCCCTGGTGTAGTGATGTAAAGAACTTAGGAATATATATAGACAACACACTTAGCTGGACCACGCAAGTAGGTAAGATTTGCCAACAAGTCTTCGCAGGCCTCCATTCCTTAAAACGTGTCAGAGAACTACTACCTATTAACACCCGCATAAGCCTAGTAAATTCACTCATAATGCCTCATTTCGATTATTGCGATTTCTTACTTACGGACTTAAAGGTCAAACAACAACGCAAATTACAAATAGCACAAAATGCATGCATCCGTTTCATATTCGATCTTAGGAAATACGATCATGTATCAGACTTTTACGGTCCAACAAACATTCTCTCAATCGAAAAAGGAGAACTTTCATAGCCTCCTCCTACTCCATAAAATTTTGAATAATAGCTATCAAACGCACTTATCGCACAACTTTAAAATGCTGACGCTGGAACGATCACGTTCCTCGCGATTACTATGCATACCTCGGCACAACACGGTATCCTACAGTAAGTCATTTACTGTCACTGTAATTAGAATATGGAACTCTCTACCCACATATCTAAAACAAATTTGTGGTTTCAGAAAATTTAAAACCCAACTCAGTGACTGGATCAAAACGATTAATTAGAAATAACACAAGCCCCTATTCCCATTTTCACACATTTCCCCTAATTAAACACCACGTCCGCTATCATCACTGATCAAATTCGATTACATTTAAAGACGTCAAGCTCTTCTCCTGTATTTTCCTCCTCTTCGCTGAAAGCCCTAACATATCATCCTGTCTAATCAAATGCCTCAAAACAAGTATATTACATACTAAATAATAAGACTTTCATGCATTTTCACACTGTAATGTATTATATTTTCGTGCTACATTTGTGTTCATCTTGTTCACTTGCCTGCTTTCTGTTCCTGTTTTTTTTCTCTGTTTCAGATTATCTTGTAGACCTCAGCCAACTGCCAATAGCCAACCTACGAAAACTACATCTATGTACATGAATAATGTTATATTTATACTATCTTTCCCAGTTTTCCTAATTCATTCTAACTCCCTCTATTCTTCATCCTGCCTTTTCACTTTTCCTTTAGTCTTCGTATTTTCTTCTCTTGAGTTACGGCCCTAAGCCGCCATCCTGATTGAGGTTTTCCTGGGTTTACTCAATCGCTTAAGGCGTATGCCGGATGGCCCCTAGTCTTGCATCCCAGAAATAAATGTAAAATTTTCCTCCTTCTTTAAATTTGTTCACAGTTGAGGCATTCGGGATATAGGAGAATTTCTGGCATTTTTGGAAGGTAATATTATTGATTTACCACGCCCCTCTTGTAAATAGAATCATGGATTTTTTTAATACCATGTTAGCTTTAGAATTATGAAAATTGACTATGAAAATACATTCACACCTGGTTTCATTAGTTATGCAGCATCACCGTTAGCTACTACGATCATTGCAATTTCGTAAGTAACGTAAAATGTCAGTTATCACTATTTTCGCCCGAATGCCTGAATTGTAATTATGTAAATGTAAATATTTAGCTGGTTAGGCGGAAGAGCAGGCCTTACGGCCTGAGCCTCGCCAGAAATAAAGACATTATTATTATTATTATTATAAATAAATAGAATACTATTTATTCGTGTTGTTCTCACATAAATTGCAAACTTCGAGAAATCGATAATAGTTTAAAATCATAAATTCAATGTACACTTAAGGTTTTGAAGAGGAGCTCTCCATGAAACTAGTTTCAAGTGTATTGTTTCTTTCACTTTCTCCCTCCTTCCTTACCCCCTATACTTATCGCTCTTAGGCCTTCGCTCCATTCTCTCATTCACGGACCAGCCAGAACATTTGTTTCATTCTCATTCGTCCTCTATTTTCTCTCTGTAAATTGCAATTTTACTTCATAATCTCAAAAATTCCTTAGTGTATATTTGGATAAATAAACGTAAATTAACACCGTATTTAGCATATTCGACGCTAAAGTGGCGCTATTTCTATTCTAGTAGAACAATTGATGGTTGTGTAAGATTATTTGCTCTGTCTCGAGACAAAGCGAACAACTCATTATCAGAGATTTCTTTGTGTCATATCTTTTTGCCTAAATTTCCTTTATTATTTTGATGTTGCTTTTTTTTCTTTAGCTTTTTGTCAACATCTCAGTTGTTGTGTTTGAATGGAAAGCTTCCTTCCTTCCTTCGATTTTTTGTTTCGGACTAATATTCTTTTTTTATCTCGTGTTCTTGTGGTGGATAATAAGCCACTGCGCTAGATTTTTGCCCTTTCGCTATTGCCCTCTTATCGCCACTTCTCCCCCTGGCGCTGCGCTACCATTACCACACCACCATCATGTCAGCCACTGGATCCTCGCCTCCGTTTCGTCCCGCCCCCCCCCGTCCCCGCTCCTCCCCGCCCCGCCCCACCGCGCCCCGCCCCGCCCCCCCGCGCCCCGCCCGCTCGCGCCCGCGCGTGGATGTGTGAGCCACGGGCGTTGCCTCATAAACTACCCCTCGGAGCGAGGACGCAACGCGAGCAGTGAATAGGGCGGATAACGGCTTGCCCTAGCGCCGCACACGACGCTGGCGAAACCATGAGACAGCACAAAAGTTGGAGGCGGAGAAAGGGATGCGGTGCCGCCGTCTCCGACCCCGACCCCGACCCCAACCCCAGGCCCGACCCCGGCCTCAGTATGTCATGACACACGCGTCGCCGGGCGCTAGGAAGTCGTTCGTGTGCGCAGGGGAGGGGTGGGGGATGTCAAGGGCGGGAAGAAGATGAAAGCGTGAGCCGCAAAGAGGATGACGTTGGAATTGTGACGGAAAGAGCAGTGGGGGGGGAGGGGGCGCTTGCCGGGAATGTAGAAGGATATTGTGCAGCAGGGAGGGCATGTGAAAAGGAGTGGGGTAGATAAAGAGGCAGGGTTCAAAACACGCTCTTCTGTGTGTGTGTGTGTGTGTGTGTGTGTGTGTGTGTGTGTGTGTGTGTGTGTGTGTGTGCATAGGGGCGGGGTTGAAGCAACGAAGTCTGCGGGTCGGGCGTATGGCGCGATAAGCGACAGCAGGGATGCTGTAAATTATACGCAGCCAACAACCGTCACAAGCGCGCCCGAACGGCGAGTGGGATGGGTCGAGCGGACTGAGAAACTCGTTGTGGGATGGGAGGCACGTTCTGGGATGAAGGGCATCGGCATCGTCGAAGAAAATGAATCGGCAAGGCAGTACAAGAAGCGACGTAATGATGTGGTGGAGTGCAAACATAACTTCCTCTCTATGCTAAATGTAAGTGCTCACCCGCTTGGTAACGTTCTCTTGTAATGAACGATGTGCTTGATGTGTTACGTCTCAAGAAGAAAGAAACTACTGTCTTACGATAATATCTAAGGGTGTTGCTTAAAGCAAGTTATAAACACACGCGTGGATACTCCGTACGGGTAGCATAAGAGATGGCAGGCAAGAGGATACGGCTTAAAGCTGGCTCCCTGACAGTGGCTGCTGGTAGCCCAACAAACTGAGGGGTTGCACTTCCATCGATTGACGGAAATGTTATTTACAAAATTCAGAACACTAATACTCTATAATAAAACTTAAGCAATTCATTAAAATATTGGAACTTAATTTTAATAAAAGTCTATACTGGTGCAAACTGTTATGCGTATTATCCATGTCGGGTATGTTCACCTTTCACGGATCGTGGTTGAGGCTTTAAATTCCACTGGGCACTGGCGGTTTTGTATTAGTTATGCATTGAGACAATTCACGGTAATATAATTCACACAAAACAAAAAGAACTTTGTTTGGAAATAACTGTAATTGCACTCCAGCACTTTTCAACAAGCGCTGTTGTTTGCACTCCTTTTACACAAATATTGCTTTTTATTTTACTATCCTGGTATGTATTGCAATAATGATTGATCTTCCACCCACTAACTCTCTCTTTACCACACACACATATCTCTCTCTTTCTCTCTCTCTTTATATATATATATATATATATATATATATATATATATATATATATATATATATATATATATATATATATATATATATTGCGAGCCACAGTACCGTCCGGTACAAGCCGTAAGGCCAGCACCCGACCTGAGACGTCTTGGGGGGGTGGCGAACACAATTCACCAGATGGTCGACTAGCTCAGTATAGACGTCCCAGTGTGGACACAATAAATAAAAAAAATAGGGGGGGCAGGGTCGTGAAGATCGTTTATGGATTGGATGCAAAAATTACAAATAACTCGGGTGAGAATCACTTTTCACTAAATTCGAAAAAAGAATCGTTAAAATATTACTTTACAAAAATGTGAAAGAAACACACATTGAAAATCAAAATTAATACTTTTGACTTAACATTACTTTTACAACAAAAAGGAAACTCTTTCTCTCTCTAAAATCCAGAGAATGACTATTATTATAATTATACTCTTACACAAACTCTTAATCACTATATTACAATATTAGATCTTCAAATCCTTTTGAAAGAAAAGATTGATTCTGTTCTCACGTATTAGAAGTCGGAAACAAATGTACTTTTACTTTTCTTATCTTTTAAGCATGGTAAATCTGTTACCCTCCCTTTCTTTCTACGTGACAGATACAGAATAAGCTTTCTGATTAAACTGAATCACTCCTATCCCTACAAAACAGTTTATTTGGAACGACCTTACTGTGTTCTCGGCCGCGTAGAGCAGTCCGCTGGGCTTCCTTCTACCCCTTTTCACCGAGCTGCTTCGGCCTTGAAGCGTCGTGGCCTCGGGTTGAGAACGCAGTTGCTCCCGGAAATCGCCTTCTTCTTCTCGTTCAAGTTTTATATTCTTGAATACTCTCATATGAATTTTACTTTATTTTCGATTACGGTTAATGACCAACTGGATATTCAGAGTGAAAATGAATCCAGAGATCACCCCTTTTTATATGAGCACCAACTTCAAGAGAGTATTTAAATATAAGAAAAGCATGTGAGAGAAAAAAACTGGAAAGAGAAATGAATGCAAGCTATTAATTACTGCCATCTATTCAAAACTCCACTCCCTAATTCTTCCATTATAAATTCATAACATTTCTGATTATAGGTCGTCTAAGATTATGTTTAAATCAATTTATAACAGAATAATTACCTCTTCTGGTCTTCTAGAAGAGTTTTCCTAAAAGTTGCAAATCTGAAGTCCGCTGCAATGTCACTTCCTGGCGTACCGTTTTCCATACGTCCGCCCAGTTCAGCTGCTACCTTCAGAAAGAACTTTTTCTTTCATCCGACCTCCGGTCTCGCCCTTGGTCTATGGTGGCGGTCTCTCTTGTTCTAAATTCTAATTAGCATTCCAAATATTCATCCGCGTTGGCGCGTTCAAAATATTCCTTTCCTCGCTTTCTTAGGTCGGTATGTGACACGTTTTCGGAATCTAAGAAAACGGACAGTCTAATATATATATATATATATATATATATATATATATATATATATATAATCACACACACACATACCCACACGTATTCACAACAACACTCATAAAATGTCAGTGCTCTTGATGTAGCGATGGGATTCAGTAGAAGTTGATAATGCACACACCGTGAGAGAAAAAGGGATTTCCTTCCTGAACGGATTACTTTAACCAAAGGACTCATCAAATGTACGTTTTGTACAAACGTACATCAACAAACCTAACATCAAATGGAAACAAATCTCCAAACATAAATAATGCAACCATTACCATCAATAATAGACTGAACTTTTGTACTTTCAATAACACGCGAAACTCATATAATTAAGTTGCAGCTAGTGTCAGAAGACAGAAAATTGGTATTCCCCTCGGACACCGCGCAGCGCTCGGCGACCAGACACCCCGCTCACTTGCTGGCGCACCGAAGACCCTATGTCGAAGCATAGGGCCAAAGAGTATACAGCAAATGCAATAATACAGCTAAGAGCGTTAGGTGGGGCACGGCCTGGGAGAGCACCACACGCTGGGGGAGAGCTTTTTGGGCGCTCTTTGGTTTCAAAATGATTTCAAATAAATCAATAATGCTGCTCTATCTTGAATATTGAATGTCATTTAAAGTAAAAGTATATTCGGAACATGTAAGATCTTTTTCGATTACCTGTGGGTTGTGCAATCGTGCAACCTAAGCACGAGCTGCCATTGCTCGCTAAGGGAAGATGCGAATTGGAGGAAGGCAGTGGAGGCCTAGCTGCGCCATGCAGAGAATTGTTCTTTTAAGCGATCACAAGCCGACCTCGCAACACTGTTCTCGCTGACCAGTAAGTGGGGAAACAACAGGAAAAGTGATGGCGGTGCCCCCTGGCTGACCTCGTTTATTTATGCAGATGAGCGCAGTTGACTTGCAGTTCCTCGTTGCTTTCAAACTCCACCAGACGCGATGTTTTCAGATTCGTAACAGGCACCGCGTTTAGCTTTGTTTGCCAGCTGCGGTTTGAGGGAACCCCGGTGACCGCGAGGTCTCGCGAACATCAGTAAAAATAGTTGAAGCCCAAAGGTTCCATGCTGCCGAGCAAAACAACAAAAAAATATTTTCCAAAAAGTAGCACGCTTGCTTATGAGGAGCAAATAACCCATATAACACTGTTACAAATCAAATACTTCGACAAAACGGTCCTCACGAGTACTTGAATACAGCATACTATAATAAAAGGCAAACGTTCTTTTACTACAAAGAATATGAAACCAGTTGCAGTTCCATTACGCAATGTATGAATTGCAAATACTTAATGCCAGGCATTCTTTTTCTTGGAGCGTTGCTGCCGCATGATGAGTGCCGTTTTTGCCGTGAGCAATGATGCACGGGATATGAAAATACAGTCTAATTGCGTGGTAAAAGAAAGACACAATCAGTTATTTGCCTTTTTCAGCCAAAATGGAAGCTGTTTCAATGCGTTTGGGTTTTGTCGAGTTCTTAGGTATCTCACGAAATAATACACACCTGTCACAAGGCTGAAGATTGCATAGTTCTTTTATTTTCTCCCGAGTTTCTCTGTAACTAGCGAAACAACAGATACCTCTCACTTGGCCAGAGGCCGCGTCGATTTTTTCGAATTTCTGCGCGCATTACAAGGTAGTAATGTCGATCCGGAATTAGTGGGCGATTGGGCCCAGTAGCAGAGTGTTGCTTTAGTCTTCGGAAATCGTCACCGATCGGAGCAGTGAAGATCAGAGCAGATACGAACGCGATCCCTGTGCGGGCCTCGCACTCATTGATGTTCTACATCAAGCGCATTTCCTGCATCCGCCTGGAATGGAACCCGACATCGCGTAGTCACCGGTGCCGTAACAACCTCGCATACCGGCGCCTGCGTGTGGGTAACGTTATATCAAATATACTAAATGGAATTTTATTCGTGTATATAATGCAAGATATAAATTACTGTTTTTGTATGTTCGACATTCATTTTAAATATTTTATTTTTTGAAAGGCAATTATATCAAATATTAAATATCATTATTTAATTTCAGGCCATGGATTTTTAAAAAAATGTATGTTTATGAAAATGCGAAAGTTACTTGAAATATTAAACTGGTTTGTGCCCACCTCTCTACAGGATGGGTCACATAACTTCAGCATCTCTTACAATTTTTTGAACGGTTGAAGTTATTTCAATGCAGTTTTCACAGCAGTGCACAAGGGAATGGGGCTAGTTCATACATACATTCATATCCATTTTATCACTTGTATTGTACGAGATGTTGAGTAACTTAGTTTTTTTTCAAGTGTGTGTGTGTGTGTGTGTGTATGTGTGTATATATATTAGTCTGTCATGGCGACTATAAAAAGACGAATTCAATGATATATATTTTGTAATATGTTAGATACACATTTTTTGGTGTATTTTTATTTTTTCGACTCGTGTTTAAATGATTTTGTAACGCCCAGAGCGCGCGTCAGAAGGTAGAGTGCTGAGTGACCTCTGGTAGTGAACTGTTACATTCAAAATATCCGTTGAATACAAGTCGCAAAAAATGAAAAGTTAATCAAAAATAAATCTGACATACGACAATATGTATATCATTGGAACTGTGTTTTTACTTTCGTCCTGATAGACGAAAATATATGTATAGTTCCCTTTGTAAAACGTTCCCTCAATACCTCGTAAAATACAAGTGATAAAATAGAAACGAATAATACATCAATTAGCCTCATGCACCTTCTTGAAAACCGCACTGCAATAACTTCAACCGTTCAAAAATTACAGGAAGTGCTAAATTTATGCGACTCGCCCTGCATATAATTCTATTTAAGTATCTTCAACGGTTTTCGAAGAAAAAAAAAAACAACAACTTTTAAAACGTGAATTTTCATGGAAACGTAGAGATGTATGGAACGAGGCGATTCCATTTGGCGCCAGCGGAGGGAGGCGAGTGGTTGGTGGGTGTGTCGGGTCCGGGGAGGGGGAGGGGTGCCGTCGTATTGCGCGGGCGGGGCGAGATCCCGGGCGCCGCGCCGCGCCGCACCGCACGCTGTCTTATCGCCGGCGTAATTAGGGCCCGTCGCCATCAATTAACGCGGATGGAATTGTGTGTGACGCGCCCGCCCCCCTACCCCCACCCCCGCCGCCACCGCCGCCGTAACCCTGAGGGACACGCCACCACAACCGCCGCCGCTGCCACCGATGCCGCCGCCTACTTCGCCGCCGCCGTCACCGCCACCTAACCACCGCCGCCACCGTCGCCCCTACCGTCGTCGCCACCGTTGTCGTCATCGCCACCATCACCGACATCGCCACCATCACCGCCACCATCACCGTGTCCACCGCCGCGGGGAACACTCCACCGCCACTGCTACCGCAAGAGTCACAGTAACAGCGACGGTTGCTCGCAGGAGTTGCTCCAGGGTCACACGCACGAGGCGGGTGAGGAAGCATTTATTGATTCCGGGCATACTTTGGTCGTTTATCCCATAAGTGCAGTGCAGGCTATTCCGCGGGTGGTAGCTGGGTCAAAATATTTAATTTGGGTCCTTTGTGTTGAGGGTGTAAGACTTGAAACTCTTCTACTAGGATTAAAAAGTACATTGTCAGAAATGTCATTAAATCTAATGTAGTTTGATGATTTGTACATGCAACTTAATGTAACTTTGTAAAGAACTTCATATCTTTGTACATTAAATTTAATGCACAAGTTAAAATCTGTGTAGATTTAATGTAGAGGTTATCTCGTTTCCCCTTCCTCTCAACCTTCATATCAAATATTCATAATCATCATGTAATTTATATTAAAAGTGATGCGGAGCTTTCTGACAGTTTACTTGTGCTGACTCAAATTCCATGCAAGCTTATTTGTAAAGTTCGGAATTTCAATCTTGATATCATCGACTAGAGGACATAATCAAATAAATTGATAATCAAACAGATGCAGCTTCTCTTCTGTCTAGTATCTGAATTGCTCTTGCTGCCAAGAGTCTTGGAAGATTTTTCGACTCTAAGTTCTGTAATGTTTTTGAAAGTCTATATTTATTGTTGACTGGATTAATTTTGTGGTAACTAATTTTATGACAGTATATCCAATATTTAGTAGTCTTCTAAGTGTTTCTAATGATGATGCAGTTTCACATTCGAATAATATTCTTGGATTGCTCTTGAAGGCTCCGTACGCCAATTAGCACTCGTGTTGTGAATTACATCTACCCGTCTCTTCACGTTAAGAGCCATCTCATAGAATAAGCACGCGCACTTCCTGCAATTGTCCAGCCCTTGTGCCTGCCCTCTTCCCCGACAGGTCATGGAGCAAATAGCCGCTGAGCGAACGCAGATACTACTCCAAAGTCCATGCGGAGAATTTCCTTTGCTTCTCGTTAGAGTAGTGTCAGGAGTTGCTAGGTGCGCTGCGATAGACATTCATTTACCAAGCTCACTTTCAAACGCATTCCAAACTTTAATTCCAGTTATATTCAAATACAAAGTTGCTAAAAACATGAACCTACCCCAAACTGAATATTTATTATTAACATATACCGCATCAAAAAATTATTATAAAATAAATTTCACATTGGTGAATAAGGTAATGTGTAAGGACTTTCTAGTAAAAGGATCTATAGTATTATAAGTACGTTAAATGGGAAATATTTGTGTGATTTAAATATAACGTACGGTACAAAATATAATAATTCTTTCCTTTTGTTTAATTTATTGTGTATTATTTTATTTTTGTTTAAAATTAGGTTAATTAATATTAGCGTAGTATTTCGAAAACATTTCAATAAAAAGGAAATTAGTGCTGATGATTTTGAATTTTGTAAATTAAAAATCACTACTTTGGTTGTCAGTGCAGGTGCTGAGGTTTAAACCCATTCGCTGATCAAATGGTAGTGAAAGTGATACTTTGAAATTTTACGTTCATTTCCATGTCTTTTGAGCGTGATCACTGATTATTGGACTCATGAAATAATGTACTATTATCATTACAACAGTATCTGCTATATGTGGTGAAAGTAAACACATTCTCTTCGTTGTGGAGCAATATCTGTTTTTCAACTAACAGACCCCAGAAGATAGCGAGGTCTGTGAACAAAAGAAAATTTCTCTTCTGTCTTCGGGTAAACCATGTTTGAATAATTAAAGCATTCGTGACGTTTGCTACTTTGCACTCATTTTCAGGATTTATCCTTTCCAGTTTGACGATTCGTCAGTTTGAGTATTTGTGTAGCATGGCACACGATTTCAACTGTAGGCAGCAGAGCTTTCTAGAGATAAGGGGGCCCTGCAAAAAAGCGCCGTGCCAAAGGGCCGGCGGCGCCCCCCGCCCGGCAGTGCTTCTCCAGGGACTGTAATTGTGTTGGGCGTCCATTGTCCCGGTAGCGCCCTCCTCGCTGCCCCTGCGACTAGGGTGGCCCGGCGTTGGCGCACCGAACGCGTTCGTGGCTAATCCAATATTTCTCCCCGCGCGGGATGATAACAGGCGAGTCTAGTTTTGTAAATTAGGGGGCGTTTCACATTCCAAATTCGGTTGTCGTGAATTCATTGTGCCGGCGCTTGCGTAATGCCTTTTGATTGTGTTACTGCGAAGATGAATTCGAGGGAGCAGTTTTGTTCGAGTGTAGGTTGTAATGCCATTTTTCATCCGTTACTAGGGAACGCGTGCGCTAAAAAGTTATGAGTCACGAATACGCGCGGCGCGATATGCAAGCACACACAAAAAGCTTTTTCGTGAAATATTCGTAATTTTAGAGAGTAAATCGATTGAGGCTATTTGTCTTCGCAACGCGACATTGTGGACGTTTCTATTATTCCGAGAAGAAAGCGGTTTCCTAGCCTCCACTTGTCACTTCGCATTCATTTCGACAAACTACTGAAGTGGCGCGATCCGCCCGCAGAGCACTCGACGCGAGCCGCGTTTTTGTGCGAGAATTTACTGCTGCGAGCGAAAACTAGGGCGAAAAATGGGCGGGCGGACGGGCGGGCGACGTCGAGCTGTTAGTCTCTCCGAGAGGGTGAATTTGCCCCGGACGTGTTGTTTTGCAAACCACTTCCGGAACAGTTCTCTCAAGTTGGGCGACTTCCGTCGAGGGGGGGAGCGCCATGGAGCAACTTGGGTGGCTCTCGTCGCCTTGGGCCTCTCGACGGCCCGGCGCCGCTCCTCGCCCCATCCCCCCTAGTCATTTGCCTCTGCCTTGCATGTCCAGGAGGGCAGCCGCCAGAAATCGACTTCCGAAATGTCTTTGTCCTACAAAAGTTGCCGACTGATGTAAAAGTGGGATTTTCAAAGAATCAGCTCGATTGTTTGACCTGCTCACGTTAAGACCTGCCATCAGTCCTAAAGTTTTAAAAATTGCAATGTTTTTAAAAAGATCTAGTGTTTTCTTTGCAATAAAATGAGAACCGTTTGACCTAGAAATGTCTTTTTGTTTAATTTTTGAAGATAATGATTGAATTCAATTTTCATTATCACTACTGGTCTGACAAACTTAGAAATCGGAAGAAACATATTTGCGTAGTTTTTATGTATGGTTATATTTTGTATGGTTTTAGGGTGGTCCGAACGAGAAAAAATTAATTGGTATTTTCGGATAGTTCAAGTAAGGTGTTTGATTATTTTAAATAATAGATTCTTGCCAATGTTACCCGCATCCCGTCCATCTATCCTCTTTCTTTTCACTCATCAGGTTAAAAATTTATAACTAAAAGTCCAAACAGTTTTACTGAACGATTTCGTTCTAAATAGCTAAAAAATTATAAAAAAGTGTTTTTACATACCTAGTTACTGGACGTTTTACTACGAGACATTCAAAATCTCTTATCTTCCGATCTGTAAATTTGTCAAAAACGTTGTGAGGAGAAATTGAAGACTCGCAAGTCTACATAAATTATAAATACGTTTCTAAGACGAGATTCTCATTTTATTGCGCTAAACAGTATATTTTATTGTGAAAACTTGCTATTTTTTAACACTTAAGGTCTTGTGAGGCAGGTTTTAACTTGATTGAACTGGAACGTCGAGACAATCATTTTTAAATATCAATTGGCAGCTTTTTAGGGATCCCCTTGTCGAAAGTCAACTGGAAAATGTCGAAAGTCAACTTCTTGCGAACATCCTAATTTCCCCCTTCCCCTTAGCCAAATCAGTCCGTAATTCTATTTTTGTAAGTATTGCGAACTCGATTTGCCCGTTTTTGTTATTTCATATTATGAACATTTTTTTTTCATTTAATAATTGACAACTATATATTAACTTCTGAAAGAATGAATTTTCTATTAAAATGGACATAAACTGAATATTAGATTACGTTTGCATGTGGAAACTGTGTTTAAATAATACATTGTGAGATTAATTTTGAGGGAGAATGTATTAAGTCAACTGAAATACGAGATCAGTTGAGAGAACGACCTTCAATACTTCCGTCTCCCGGCAATATCCCTCTTGGGCATCGACAGTTCCCTGAGGGGTGCCATCGGAATCCTCCACGCTGTGCCGCCATTCTGGCTTCCCGTCTGCCAGTGCAGTCAGAACTTCGGAGAATTCCGACTCTTGTGGCTTACCGCCCCCTTCCTCTCCAGCAGCTCTGTCTTCGCTTCGATGGGAGCACAACGGCGACGGCACGACGCCGAGTTGACGGGCGAAGTCGTCAGCCGCGCGATGTTGACTCGGGGCCCGAGCAAACCGAAACTGGGGCCAACGCCCTGCGCCCGCCGCGTGCTGCTCGCCCGCTAAGTTTCTTGCGCCCCTCGCGGCGAAAGTGTTCTTCGCACTTTGGACTTGCCGGCGCACCTTACTTTGTCAACGGACAGACAGGACAGGCCGTTGACCCCCCCCTCAAACACGGGGTTAATCCCTGGCCAAGTGCGTGGATTTTCGAAAGCCGGAACCGGCTTAGGTGGCTCAGGGCATCGACTGATGTCACTGCAATGCCTCTGACTGGGA
This sequence comes from Teleogryllus oceanicus, assembly GCA_964035755.1. Classification (NCBI taxonomy): domain Eukaryota; kingdom Metazoa; phylum Arthropoda; class Insecta; order Orthoptera; family Gryllidae; genus Teleogryllus; species Teleogryllus oceanicus. The sequence continues at coordinate 74,131,748 of CAXIVR010000012.1, forward strand.
GGTTCTAGGTTCCGAGTCCTGACGGCGCCAGGATTTTCGACACTAGCTTTTCAGCTAGGTCGAAATTCAGTCGCTGTCTGGAGGAGAATTCTAGCAACCGGCTGCTCTGATCGGTAGTTTTCCGTGTTTTCTCCGATCAACACCAGGCGAATGCCAGAGCAGTACCCTACCCAACGGGCCACGGACCACGCGCGTTCTTTCCTTCCTCTTCCTTGTCCTATCTTCTCCCCTTACACACACTTACACTAACATGCACTACACTCCCACATACTCCGGGAGACCGGTCGGGAGCTTAGAGCTTGTCCCGGCTGGGGCGGTGCCCCGCTGGTGGGAGAGTCCTGGTTAGGGGGAAACCCCGCTAGCCGACGGCAGGTCGGCGCCGGATCTCGCCATCCAGCGGGGGAAGATCACCGCCATCTCCCGAGAAAAACATGCACTACACTAACGGGACCTCACGGGACCAAATGACCAAAGCAGTTGACGCGCCCGGAAACACGAAAAAACCAAACCAAACCAATCGATAGCCGGAACCGGCTTAGGTGGCTCAGGGCATCGACTGATGTCACTGCAATGCCTCTGACTGGGAGGTTCTAGGTTCCGGTCCTGTCGGTGACAGGATTTTCAACACCAGGAAAAAATCATTCGCATTCTGAAGGAGCATTCTAGCGACCGGCTGCTCTGATCGGCAGTTTTCCGTGGTTTCTCCGATCAACACCAGGTGAATCCTGGAGCAATACCCTAACAAACGGGCAACGGACCGCGCGCTATCTTTTCTTTTCCATATTCTATCATCTCCCTTACTTACACACTTACACGTACATGCACTATCAATAACATACGTCGGGAGGATAGAGGTTGTCTCGATTGCGACTGTGCCCGCTTGTGGGGATACTTGGTTGGGAAATGTGGCGACTAGAAAATCTAGCGAGGAAGAAACCGCCAACTCCCGAGTTCATGCTTACAAACCGGGAGCGGTAGCTCAGTGCATCAACTGATGTCAGTGCAGCGCCTCTGATCGGGAGGTCGTAGGATCGAGTCCCAACGGCGACAGGATTTTCGACACTAGCACTTCAGCTGGGTCGAATTCAGTCGCTGTCAGGAGCAGAATTCTTACAGTCGGCTGCTCTGATCGGCAGTTTTCCGTGGTTTCTCCGATCAACACCAGGTGAATCCTGGAGCAATACCCTAACAAACGGGCAACGGACCGCGCGCTATCTTTCCTTCCCCTTCCTTTTCATATCGTCTACCCTACACACACACATAACATGCACTTCACTACAACATATTTCGGGAGACCGGTCGGGAGCTTACAGCTTGTGCCGGCTGGGGCGGTGCCCCGCTGGTGGGAAAGTCCTGGTTAGGGGGAACACCGCTAGCCAACGGTAGGTCTGAATTCGACCTAGCTGAAAATCTAGTGTCGAAAATCCTGCCGCTGTCAGGACTCGAACCTAGGACTTCCCGGTCAGAGGCGCTGCAGTGACATCAGTTGATGCACTGAGCTACCGCTCCCGGCTCTTACATCGATGAATACGGCATTTTCGATAAATATATGATCGATGATTAGTCAAAATAAAAAAAGAAAATGTGCAAATGCATATGCCCGAATGGAGAATTACAATTTTGTTGTACTGCAGTTAATCGTGTGACAAGATGCCCCAAGGGAAATTGTAGAGGCTACTATAAGAACGTCGATATACACTTGCCCAAAGGAGTGGTATGCGAAGAAGAAGGCATGGATGACATCAGGTCTATTAGAAGAGTGTTCATGGAATACCACTTGGTAAGAGTATAAAATAAGCAGTATACTTAAAATGATTCAGGGTTTCCATAAATTTAGAACCAACATAAAACTCAATCGCAAAGATCAAGTGACACTTTCTCGATTCAGATGTGAACACAGCAAGCTAACTCACTCACATCTGTTAAATCACACAGCTCCCTTAAAACGTGAATAATGCAATGAACAACTGTCAATTGTCCACATCCTTCAGTAATGTACTACATATATCCATGAACGCTAATTCATCCCATAGACTGATAATCTTGAAAATATTTTATACTCCAATGATTTTCAGGAAAAAATTTTAACATTAAATAAAATATTAAAAGTGTATAACGATTTATAAGCAGACTGTCAATTGCAAATTACTGTTTCGTTCTAGTTTAAATTGTATTTTCACTATGTAATTTCAATTCTGTATTAATTATAGTACAACATGTTATATTTGCAGTCACTAAAAACCCACTCATATATGCGAAATGAAATAAAATAAATTAAAAAAAAAGAAAAAAGGTTGTTTTGTAGTTCTTCACAAGGGCGACCCCTGGCCTAGCAATGAGACGGCTCGTTTTCCAGCAAGGGGATGGGCTTCCATTCCTGTAAGATCCAAGTGAAATCAAGTAAATTTCGTTGTGGGGAAAGCCTGGAGATTTCTACATTTCGTTATGCGTATCCTAAAGAAGAGACCAGTGAGAGGTAAAGAATTAGCTCTTATGTCACAAGCGCGACCCGTGTTAGAATATGGCATTGTATGTTGGGACCCGTACAGAATATATCGCAGCATGGTAATATAGAAAAAGGTCCAGCGCAGAGCATGGAAATTTACTTTCAGGTAAATAGAGGTGCATGGGAGTCACTCGTGAAGAGGCGGAGCTACGACGCTATGCGATGTACTAAGCATTCCCAGGTTATCCTGCTTGGAACGAAGTCCACTGTCGTCTAGGCTCTACATACTTCGGTAGAGAGCATGACGTGCATAAAATTAAGACAGGAATACAGAAAACGGAAAATTTTCGTTTAAAAACCGGACTATTCGACATTTGCATTTCAGCTGGGTAGAATTCAGTCGCTGTTTGGAACACGCCATCTAGCGGGAGAAGATCATGTCATCATATCGCTATCCAGCGGGGGCCATCTCTCGAGGGAAAAGATGCACTACACTTACGGGACTAATGACCTAAGCTGTTGACGCGCCCGGAATTACTAACTAACCAACGAACCAATCATGCTTACAATAAATAAATAATTTCAATTTATTTTCACTGTGGTTTAATTAGTATTTCTTGTAGTTTTCATACTTATAAAGCTACCAACACTTGGAAGATTCATACTTTCAGTATCCGGTTCATAACATTTTCAAATCGGGTTTATTCTTATTTCTGCTATAAAAGCTCTTTGAACTACATGCACTTTGAGCCATTGTGTAGATTTAACTTTTGACGATCCCACGAAAGTGCGAGGGATCTTGGTGGGGAAAAACACCGAGGATGGGGAGAGGATTTTAGTTCGACGACTTAGAAGATGAAGTTCAATGACAACGAAGATTCGAGTGTTTAGCTTGCGTGAGTATGCATACTTCCAGCAATTTGCACTAAGCCGAGAGACAGACGTAGTTAACACATCCACTTCACAAGATAGTTGCAAATATGTCCCACACACACCTGTCATGCCAATGGTCTTTAACGTTTATAAAACGAGTTAACGCAATCCAATGTGATTAGAATTGGTAAGAACACAGAAGTGTGACAATACACGAACAATGCTCCCCCGTCAAGATATAATTTCATGAAGTACATTGTCACAACCTGACACTTTTCTTCTGTCTTCTTCTTCTTCTTCTTCTTCTTCTCCTTCTTCTTCAATTTCCCAGATGGTGACCGCCACTTACGTATTCGAAGCCTTGCATACTTCGCGTTAGAAGCCCAATTCCAATTTCATTTTCAGAAGTTCACTACGCGACGTTGAGATAATGATCGTTTCAAACGAATCGAAGCAGACTCGTCATTCCAAATGGTCCCGCGGATGTCATCAACCGTTGCAGCTACGTTCTGCACCTGCAATCGATGGGCAAAACTCGTCTGGGGAACAAGTGCGGCTCATTGCTAAACGATTGATTGTTTAGTGATTCCGGGCATGTCAAGTGCTGAGGTCACTGGTTTTCAGCTTGTCTTGCCTGCGACGTTGGAGTTTTCTTAATAAATCTGACGTAGTTTATTATATTATTCCTGCGCTGCATATGACTTTATCGGAAATAGACATAAGATTGAATAAAGAAGTTTCAGTTCGCACCTTCAGGTAATATGTACACGATCTTGCCAGTAATGTGACTGAAATTATTAACAGCAATGTTCCATCTTGAAATACATTAACAGTGCATCTAGCCACAAAATTTCTTAGTAAGAAAACATAATTTTAAAGTGTGCTTGTGGGGTTCATCTGGATAATTCGTGGATGCGTCAAGGCTGGAAAATATTAGGAAAATTCGGAATATGAAATATATAGCAGTCCAAATAATGAAAATAATTGTGTAACTTCTAATCTAGTTCTTAAGAAAGTTCATTCTTTCCTTCACTTATCCATTTGCTCGTTCGTTCCTTCATGTCATTCATAACTTCATGGTCTCTAGCCATTTTGCGTGGCAAAATGTTTGGAAGTAGATCTAAAAATGGTTCTTTAAGGGATTCATAATTCACTTAGATTATGTAATGTAGATTATGTAAATGGTTTCTGAGTTTCACATCTGTCTTTTAATCAAAAGAAATGAGTTTATAAATGTTGATAAAGCTCACAGAAGAATGTGTATGCAAATCTTCCTTTATATTCACGGAATATTGACTATTAAATGTCAGGAATGAATATGACGTTGATTTAGTGGTATTAAAAGAAGTATGTCAGTATTATGAATATTTAATTTTTTTTATTATAAATTTGCTCCAAAGGAATCATTTACCCGTACCATTTTTCTAAAAATCTGGTAATTACTAAGTTTAACATGAAAGTACATGCACTTCTAGAACACAATGGTTACCGTAAATTAAGTTTTATTGAAGATGCGATTCAAAGAATTGTTTCATTTTCTTACTGTTTTCGTATTATGGTAGTAGTAAATCATTTTAATGTGTCGACTGAATGTGCATGAAAAGATTGCCATGTGGACATCACAATAATACTGGGTACTTTTAAAGCAATTAATTACAAACACGATTGTGGTATCCAATAAATGTTTGTATTAACCCTAGATTACCAAGGCGTCGTCTGTGAGATGATGCAATGGTACCGAAAGCTTCCCCCACCTCCTTCTCCTGACTCCCCGTGTCTGAAACTCTAAGTACCTTTATGGTGCGACTAGCAAGTGAAATGCACTTAGTGCGTGTGCGTGGCTATTTCCGGTGTACACCAACATGCGTGGCCCAGTAGGCTGGGCCTTTGTAATTACGTCAGTTTCCTTGGCGCTATATTGCCTAATATTGTGAATAATGAATGCCTCGTCTTTTAGCATTCAAGTGTTGTTCTGAACATTTAACAATCGTAATGGGACGAGGGCGATCATAACAAAGGCCGCATGGCGAGGCACCCCTCCCGACGCTTCTCAAACGCCATGCGTGAACAGTATGTGCTGTGGGAGTCAAGTTATTTAGGTGTATCCACAAAATCTTTAAAATGAATTCTGTAACTTCATATCATCAGTCCATGTTCAAACCGTTACATTTAGTGTTTCATTATAAAAATGAGTTTTCCGTTTTTGTTACCCAAGTAGTCTGGCTGACTACGCCTTTTTAATAACGCTTTGTACATAGGTCGTCTTTATGATATAGAGTTATTTCCATTGTCTTGCGAGATATTTATGATGTGTAGAGAAGTTAAATAATGTAATGTGGAATAACAAACAATATAATTATTTTAAATAATTGTCACTTTCTGTCCGAATTTGTATAAAGCAAATTACAAAATAAATATATGTAAAATATTCAGTAGCAGATACGTACAAATACATAATTAGTTTATTCGGAATTGTATTGCACACACGCTTTGTGAATTCGTACGCTCATCAGAGTGTTCTTATATTTTCACTTCGGGAACTTCAGTGAACAGACTAGGAAATAAACCAGAATTTCCAAACGAGCAAACTGTTTTTTTTTTAACTCTGCTACATACAGGTGAAGAGTGACACATGTGTTTATTTCATTTCTGCGGTACAAAGCGTTTTCAGATTTGCCTGCCACATGCGCCCTTTCAGAAGCGGTTCAATTTTGCGTGAATTTGTTCTGGAAGACCCGAAAGCGTCTCCTGGAGATTGCGTTTGCATGTCGCGAAGCGCCTGTCTTATTAATTGAGTGTAATTGCTGACACCGTTTGGCCCAAGTTAAATGAGTTTCTTGCGTCGTGACTGTGTTGGACACTTTCCTTACGTTTTCACACGGGATTCAGGAGGCTTTTCTGTGCCGTTGCGAGAGTGGAAGTGAGATGCGGAGAACGCATGAGCTCGGACGTCGATGCTTGAAGAGACAGAAGAAGAATTGCTCTTCCGAAGAACGTTTGAAAGATTGATGTGAAACACTGCTATTGAAATGGGTTGAGAAAAGATGAGGAAAATATCAGGTGAGAAAATAAGGGAAGGAAACGATAGGGAAGGCGAAAGAAACGGAGGTGGACGTGACGAAGGGGAGAAGAGAATGCGAAGAAAGCTGTCTGGCTGAATGACCAGGTGACTATGACAGCTTGGGAATTGCGGAAAAGATTGATTGATTACTCGTGATTCCGGGCTCGTCAACTGCTAAGATCACTAATTCCGTAAGTGTAGTGCATGTTTTTCCTCGAGAGGTGACGGTGATCTTCCCCGTTGGATGGCGAGATCCGGCGCCGAACTACCGTCGTCTAGCGGGGTTTTCCTCAAACATCTCCCACCAGCGGGACAAGCTCTGTAGTGCATGTTATTGTAAGTGTGTGTAAGGGGTAAGAATAAGAGGAGGAAGAGATAGGAAAGATCGCGCGCAGTCCGTGGTCCGTTTGTTAGAGTACTGCTCCGGCATTCGCCTGGTGTTCGGAGTAACCACGGAAAAGTACCGATCAGAGCAGCCGGCCGCTAGAATTCTCCTCCAGATAGCGACTGAATTCGGCCTAGCTGAAAAGCTAGTGTTGAAAATCCTGCCGCCGTCGGGACTCGAACCTAGGATCTCCCGGTCCGAGGCACTGCAGTGACATCAGCTTATGCCCTGAGCCACGTCTCGCGGTTGCGGCAAGGGGAGCACTGAACGTGCTCGCGGTGTCCGGGTGGGGACGACGGATAGGCGAGGCTCACGAGTTCTGCGGCGAGGAACGTACATTGTATTTTACGCTGTCACCTGCAGCGGAACAGACAAGGTAATGACTGTCATGTTAAGAACAGGAACAATGGACGAAAGGCGGGTAGTTAGGATTTGTCGCTGTAATTTGCTGAACCAAAAGCAGACTTCCTTCTTCATTAGGACGCGTCTTTCAGAAACGAACTGAAGAGTGAAACAGACGTGCTTGTGATTGGTAAAAGCTTAGTTGGTAACTTGCACAGAGTTAATTCTGTATCTAGATCGAAGTAAAAATTACCTGAAGATTGAAATGAAAGATTTCGTAGTGTTTGGAAATGTAAATAAATTTGGTTGATTTAACCATTAAATGAAGTTGGTGTTGCTGTCATGCAATTTTCTTCTTATTTCGTGTTCTAAATAATTTATTTCACAGTACGTTATTAAACGCTTCTAAATTGAGCGCTTGGCCATCTCCCTCCACCCTTCAACAGCAGATCTCGGGCAACTTTAACAGGTCCAAAACGCGCATTCACTAACAACAATTTCCAATACGCAGACTTCAAAAATAGAGCTATATACGCTGCCAGTGTTCTACTGGTGACGCGTCGCTACTGAGCCGCGACGCTAATGCCATCATCGATAATCCATCAGACGTCTTTCCATTTATCAATTGTCTTTCTGTTCTAGCAAAGTTACTTTTGGCCTCCATATGTAGCCTGCAGGTTGTTATTTTTCTTTGACTGTCACCTGAAAATAATCTTTTGCCAACCAACTACTGTCAGTGTCACAATCATGATTGTGGTAGATTACACAAACGTGAAGACGGAAATCTCTGACTCGTCCGTCCGTCTGATACCACTCTCAAACGTCAGCAGAAATTCCATAATAACTATTCTCTAAATAAAACTAAACTAAAATCGTGACCTGCACATTTTCCCTACCCGTAAACCACCGGCTGTTTGAATCTGAAATTGTATTTGCTTTAGAAAAATTGATTTCGAATTGCATTGAAAGTGTCTATTACAATGCTTCTATTTAACTTTTTCTTTTCGTTTCTTGCAGGTGAGTTGCAGATATCGTTCAAAGAATATTCAGTGATACACATTGAATAATGCAGAACAACCTAACAGGTGATATAATTAATTTTCATTCGTTTTCCATGTTTGATTATATCCTCAATTTTAAGAATTTTCAGTTTTCCTCTTATTGATGGGAATAGGAAAACAAGTTATTTAGACTACAAGGGGCGTAAGTTCCCACATAGTGGTCGTAGATTTCTGTAGAAAAATATTGCGACCTATCACTTTTTTAGATAGCCTATATTTTTATCGGCGTACGTCGTTACTCATATTTCCAAGAATTCGCGGTGTCATCGTATTATTCACGTTCATATATTTTGATATAGGTGCCCATTTCTTATCATATGTTACTCAGTGTCCTATTTCCAGTTTTTTTCCACAGTGCGATACATAGGTGTGTCTCAGAATAAATGTCACACACTTCTAGGGTATATAGCGAGGTCGAAAACGATCAATACCTGCCAATGAACATGTAGTGGGAAATTTAACGTTACGAAGATGGTACACTTGTGACATTTCCACTTGATTGGTAGCCAACTCCTCCTTCCCTAGGGTTTGTTATGTTACATCCTTACGCAAAGGTATTTCGTGAACCTTTCGAACACTTGTGCACGAGGAGTTGCCTGTCAGGGAAAATGTCACGTGTGTACGTTTCTTAAGTGGATTGATTGAGTGATTGATTAGATCCGGACGCGTCAACTCTAAGATCTGATATCCCGTAAGTAGTGTATTATTTCCTTGACTGTGCTATTGTGATATTCCCCTGCAGGATTCTGCGCCGAAATATCGGCTAACGGTGTCCCCCAAAGGTGTTCCCCAAAGGCCCCAGCCGGAACTAGCTCTAAGCTCGAGACCGGTCTCCCGGTGTGTGTGGAAGTGTAGTGCATGTAAGTGTGTGTCAGTAAGAGGTGAGGATAAGACAAGGAAGAAGAAGGATAGATCGTGTGCTGTCCGTGGCCCGTTTGGTAGGGTACTGCTTCAGCATTCGCCTGATATTGATCGGAGAAACCACGGAAAACTATCGATTAGAGTAGCCGGTCGCTAGAATTCTCCTCTTAGACACTGACTAAACTTGATCTACCCATTTATCTGATGTCTAAAATCCTATCACCGTCGGGACTCGAACTTGGAACCTTTCGATCAGAGGCACTGGAGTGATATAAGTTGATGCCCTGAGCCAGCTCTCTCGGTTTTTCCACTACATGTTGATTGGCAAAAGGTCATCATCTTCGACGCCTCTACATGCCCTAGAAGTTTGTAACATTTATTCCGACATATCCCATAGATGTAATCAGTTCCCCTCGGGGGAGTCGCAGGAAGCCGATAATAAATTGGGTGCTTATGCAGTGCGCATTCCGCGCGGCGCTTGTTCCCGCAGCCGCTCGCTGGGAAAGAGTGCCTGCCGCCGACGCCACACGTCGACGGGCGCCTCATGAAATATGGAACATAACGCGGAGGCCTCGCCCGACCCGGCCCAGGTGGCAGAGTGCAGGCCAACGGAATCGCATTGCGCTCTTGCATTTGCTCACTCCGACGCACGGAGCACGCGGTCAACCCTTTTTCAATTCTTCTACGCCAGCTGTTCCTTCTATCTCATGCAACGGTATTCGACTGGCTCTTGGGTTCAACTTAAGAACATCTCACGACTTCAGGATTAGTAATAATTATAATTAATTATATTTTATATTTTCAAACAAAATGTTTTAACACATTGTACCAATTCACTTAAAGATGTGACTATACTGAAACGAACGGGCGGCTCAAATAAAAAGTCCAAAATAACATTCAGTCGTGTGATAGGAATTCTCATTTTGTCAAGGATTAAAAGGAGTATTGATTTTTTGTGTTTTAATTATTGTTGAATGTAATATTTATGCTATAAATGTGAACATAAATATCAGTCAGATAAATCGTCGTGTTGTTGTACCATTAAGAAGTAAGGGAATTGCGATATTTGCCACCAATATTTCACTCAAACAACACGTTTCTTAGATAAGTGATAAATTTTGTTGATAACGTGGATGCTTTTTTTTCGAACATTAATGAAATTGTTTTACATGAATATACGGCACCCACCTTACAAAGCTGTTTTTTCTAACTGAACGACAATTTGTAGTATTATTCAAGTTAAATATTTTTCGATAGACATAAAATGTTTCTACAATTTGTATATCATGATTAATTATTACGTTCATTAATACGTATGATAGTAAATCGCATTATGAAATCGTATGGAACGACTACCATACACGTGCGATTTGTCACCCTGGAAGCATTGACTTTTTCATTCCCATTGGGCAACATAATGAGCATTGAATGAAATAGGCCAGCTTTATTTACCTAAATGACCCCAAAACATTTACATGATGAGTAAAATTATAGCCAGCTACATTTGTCTTAATGACCTCCGAACATTTTCTTAGTAATAATTATTATCGGCGCCACGACAATCAATAAAATCAACTCTTTGGAATATAGTGAGTCTTTACGTATGTAGACATGGAAATTTATCGTCACATCGAACTACATAGGCAAATTGTAGTTGCTATAAGGAACATGAACACATGGAACAAAGAAAAGATGTTTAAGAAAACGTTCCTTAGTACAGTTTAATGTCGTAGTCATTTGGTATTCTCAAAGCATCAAAGTGACTCTCAACACCACCCCGGAAAAAGGAAAAAACATAAGGAAAACTGAAAATATTTCCCACACCTCTGTAAGATTACATTCTCTTATGTGCCATTCTGTTTATTTCGGAACCGATTTAATTCTAATCGGCCATCCTGCATTTGAAATCTGGTTATAAATATTGGCACGTTAAGTCGTGGCATGCAAACGTTCCCACCGACTTGCAGTCCACTCCGGTTATAGTGAACGTCAGGGGACTAATATTCTTGTTTTACTATATCCGAGGTTCATTATATTCCATTATGTCAAAATTAAATGGAATTTCTCTATAACGATTGATTTTTTTATTGTAGATATTCAGCAGAATGCATTAACAGCACGAACTCAAAATTTAAATATATTTCCGGCGTTCACTATAGGTAAGGTTCAGGTTCACTATAATCGAATCTTTTATGCTTATTTGTAATTAGAAAAATAGCCGGCGTTGCCTGGGCATTCTTCATATTCAATCTTTGCGAATGAGGGAAAAGATCAATTTGATATAAACCATAGTGTTTAATATTATTTTTTACGTAATTGGTTCAAATTTTAATAAAGTACTATAATTTTCTTTAATTTTATATTGCAACACATTGCTATAAGACCAAATTTTTCTAATCTTATGCACCGCTACTGACCTCTAGCGAATAAATTAAGTGCCAGTTTTGCTGCAGCACTAATGGGCTCTGGCGGAATATATTAGGAACCACTGCTCCAAGCAAGAGGCGAAAAATCGCTCTGGTGCATCTACAAACATATTATTTAAACTATTTATTTTCCGCATTTGGGCTGTGTTAGTCTTTACCAATCTTTGCAAAAACACTGCGACAATCTCGAAGAAGAACCGTAAAACTTTCATTCGGACGCTACTTTTTGTGGCAATTCATACGCTACTTTTTGTGGCATCGATGATGATTACACATCGTTGAATTTACTTTTGTTCACTTTTAGTATAGATATCAAACGGGACCCGTGACTTACGTTCACTAAAACGGAGAGTTCTCTATATCCGAGTTCTCTATATCCGAGTTCACTATATCCGAGTTCACTATATCCGAGTTCACTATATCCGAGTTCACTATATCCGAGTTCACTATATCCGAGTTCACTATATCCGAGTTCACTATAACCGGAGTAACTGTATTTTGTTGGTTTACTGTACATATCCGGGAATCGTCTCCTTGAGTTTGGCCATCCCGTGTAGCGGGATGGCTACATGGGCTCGGGTTGCCGCGGACGGCAGGGAAGTTTGCACAAGAGCCCCTTGAGCGTCCGCAGAGTCACGCTCGGCTGCCTGCCTGCCCGTCCGCCCGCCCTCCCGCCCGCCTTCCGCTAGCATGCAATGCCGGCGCGGCATCCGCATGCTTGTATAGCTGCAGTTGTAACGGAGAGCCGTTGGCCGCATCGCCTACACTAGGACCAGGCACTGGGCCACTTGGAAATGCCCTCTTCGACCCTTGGTCGATATATCAGCGCGCTGTAAACTTTCCAATGGCATTCCGGTACCCGATGTATGCCAAGACAGAGGAGGGAATGGTGGATCGCCAAATAATTTGAAATAGAATTGAAGAATTTTATAAATTTAACAACTAATACTACAGGTATTTACCAATATACTAATACAATCATTTTCTGTGAGTTTGTGTTAAAATATTTCTTGAAGTATGGCGAGGGTATATAGTATATTTTTGCGGGTTTTTCTGCAGACACAGCTCTAGAAGACATAGCTGCAGACATAGCTCAGCTACAGCCGCAGCTGCAGATATAGCTCTTCTTGTGGGCTTTTCTGCAGACACTTAAGACATGTCTTTTGAAGAACTAGTTCAACATTCACTATGTTGCTCCGATCACACAACTGTTATGAAGTGCATATTCGTTTCTAAAATAAGATTGCAACATATGTATAGGCAGGTAGGACTATAAGAAAAAGTCAGGAGATTTCATGAAGCGATTGGGCAATTCCGACCTCTGTAAACATCCTATAAGCTTTGCAAGACGAAACTATCATTAAGAAAGTTTCAAATATTTAAAATCCTAAAGAATGGAATTGTAGGGCCTGTCTGAAAGACCCCGCGTTCTAGGCATGAGTGCCAACGTTTCGGCAGTCATTCTGCGACCCTCCTCAGGGCGAAATGCCTATGCCTAGGACGTGATGTCTCCCGCACAGCCAAGTTGCTACAGACTCCGCTTGCCTACGCTCTCAAATGAAGCACTAATTCGAACCTAAACAAAGATAGACGTTGCCGGCCCGGTGGCCGAGATCGCTGAGGCAGTAGTGTAGTGTGATCTCGGACCGAAGGGTCGCGGGTTCGAGTCCCGCCTCGGGCATGGTTGTATTTGTGTTCGTCCTTTCACCCCTTATCATCAATCACCATATCGTTTCATCCACATAGTTACCATACCGTTAACAGCAATAGTGGTCGCTAATGACCTTAGATGTTGAAGCGACCTTAAATAAACCAATTAAAAAAAAAGATAGACGTTAAAAAAAACAATGCTTGTGTCACCAAGACCGCGCTCTGTACTCGACCTGACTGGACCGGTTGTGAGAACCCGAGAGACAGGTCAGTGTGCACAGCAACGTGACGCACTGGTGAGCGTAAGACACAACGCAATACATTTGAAGTTGCTGTTATATTTGCACAGAATTTAATTTTGCTTATAGAACTCGTTAGAACTTTATTTCGTATCTTTATTTCCAATTTCTCCTTGTAGAAGTGCTAGCTTTAAGGAAGACTTTTACATTCGAATTTTCGAAAGTTCCTCTTTGTTAGTTGCTTCTCTTCGAGAATATTTCCATGTTTTCCTTCTGTGGACGGTCTCCAGTGCGGCAGACTTTGCTCCACATCATGCGAGCTGAGATAAGTTTTTAAGCTAAGCAGATGTTACCGCAACAAATGGACGATATCTGAGGTTTCGTCTTTGAATAGTGACCTCTGTCTGGTATTCTGGTGTCGTCACACACGTCCGGGAGAGACCGTTCGCTGCGATTGCTAGTGATTAGGTTTGGTAGATGCTATTAAAACTGAAACGTGCAAATCATTTCATGCAAAATAATTATATTTTGTAGATGTATGGAGAAATAATATCACAATTAGCGCTGTAAATTATCATAAATCATGCACATATGAGAATACAATACACGTAGGATAATTTAATACTCAAATGTGTGAACGTTTCCAGAAGAGAATTTGTAGACTGGAGAGCTCTATTATTTTCACGTAGATACGTTGTAACATTAATATTGTTATTATGTTTTAACATTGGCATCGGTGAAATACCTACGCTAATCTATAATCATAATCATAACGTAGTAATCAAATGGTAAAAATACTATCTAGTTCCTTGTCCAACTGAAATCATGTCCCGAAAATGACTGTCTAGTCATTCTCTTTCTTTGGCGCGCACTCACCCTACAATGATGAATCTTGTGCAATAAATACAAAGCGACGGAGCGTCTTCTGGAAGTTAAGAATTCTAGAAACGTTTTCTCCCCGCAGCATCCCCGCTCGGGCCGCCCTCCTCGTCAAAAGAGAATTAAGGGGCCTTGGGGCCGGTCGCTGGACAGCTTCCTGCGTCGCCTTATGTTCCTCTTCCGCCCTTGAAGAATGTCTCCCCTCGAAAGCCGATGGACATAAACTCCGAGCCATCACAATGCACCCTTCACGTGCTCTTCCATAAAAATAATTTGTTCCCTGTCAGAGCGCTTCGCTGTTGAAATATGGCGCGGATTACTGGGGGGATTGAAGGCAGTCGTCGGACGCTGGGCGTTTGTAAGAGGACTATGACTACGCGATTCTCAGGGAGTCTAGCGCTGAGAACATTGTTATTGTGTTTCCTCCCTTTCTTGAAAATGGCTTGCTTATTACTTCATTGATACGTTTAGTTTCCTTGAAATAATAGGCCAAAATATTATATATATCCGTTTCATGAATAATAAACGCAAGATCTAGAGGATTGATTACTTTCGACTCCATTTGAGAAAATGTGAAGAGAAAACGACGGCAGCAAACTTCTTAGAGACGCGTCTTCTTGAGTTGAGGAAAACAGATTTTCAGTCCCTATCAGGTATTCTTAAAGAACGGGAGTTCTACATGAGAACATCTCCGTTGTATGTAAGGTACAAATGGCAGAATATAAGAAAATTGTATTCGGAATGCCATGAACTTCCCTGTCCCTCCAAAGCAATCGTTTTGTTATGTTTCTTAGAATCTCTAGTACCAAATAAAGGAAGAAAGAGCTCAAGTTAAGCTTACTTACCCTTCTCCGCCGTTTCTCTCTCTTTTTGAATAGGCGCTTTCAGCTGCAGCTTAATAGACTTCTCTGTAAGAGCTACTGCGAGAACTGCGATCGCATTGCTCGAATGCGTTGAGATTCGCACGAGGACGCGCCGAGGACACCTCCAGCGAGAGCGAGCTCAAGGCTGCCCTACGCCACGATTAATTAATTGATTGATCGATTAGTGTTTCTGGGCGCGTCAATTGCTAAGGCCATTAGTCACATGTGGTGCATCTGCTCTAAGTGCAGTACATATTTTATCGCGCGAGGTGCTGATGATCTGCCCCCGCTGGATGGCGAGATCCGGCGCCGAACTACACGGTTTGCGGGCTTTTCTCCAACCAAGTATCTCCCACGAGCGTGACACCGCCCCAGACGGGACCCGCCCAAAGCTCCCGACTAGTCCCCCGACAAGTGATAGTGTAGTGTATGTAAATGTAAGTTTGCGTAAGGAAGGGGTGTGTAAGTAAAGGGTGATGAAAAAGGAGAAAAGATCGCCCGCGGTCCGTGTCCCGTTTGTTAAGGTACTACTGCGACATTCGTATTGATCGGCAAAACCACGGAAAACTATCGCTAGAACTGTTCTCCAGTCAGCGAGTGAATTCGACCTAGATGAAAAGCTAGAGTAGAAATCCTGCCACAGCCGGGACTCGAACCCTAGGACCTCCCGGTCAGAGGCGCTGCATCCTCGGACCGAGAGAGTGTGAGGCTAGCGCTGGAGTGGTCGCAGCTGCCGTTACGCAAGAGGCGGTGCCCTGACCTCGACAAGCACAGCTCCCCCCCCCCGCCCCCTCACTGACGGGTCGCAAGATGGCGCTGCCGGTTTGCTCCGTTTAGAGCCCCTAGATACAGAGAGTAGTGCAACCCGAATGACCGCCGCCATTTGTCACGTCGTTGTGATGTCAAAAAACAGAGTTTTTTGTACGGGTTTATTTACAATGACTATATATTAAATTTTTAAACTAGATTTACATATTTACAACTCTTCTACATTTTATTCTTAATACTTTCCATTAACCAGTAATATTTACATATTATCAGTAACTTTCAGCAGCCCAACACAAGCAACACTGAAACCTGGGAATTTACATTTATTTCCACTTAAAATTTCGGTTCACTCAGTGTATTGTCAATCGTCCATGTTCTCAGATCATGGCTGGTATTTATGAAATAGGGAAATGAAGAAAAATCAGTTGGTATACTTTCAGGAATTCTCTCGTAATTTTCAATTTCAAGACGTGAATTGAAGCTTTCGTAATGAAAGGTCACGTTGGACCATCGCCGATTTTCCGATATTTTAGCATTGTATATAAATTTAATAAATAAAGTCCTGAAAAGGTATTTATGCAAAAAATAGGCATTTATGATCAAATAAGCAAAAATAAACATTATAAAACTTCGTTATATGTCATCATTTGTCATGATTCATGCACATATATTATCAGCGTTTAAATAAGTTCTCTAGAAAAAATAGGCATTTCCCTAAACATCCGATGTCTATTCATAACCTTCGCTACAACCGAACTTTATCGCTTCCTAAACCGCGTTGAAAACGTGAGGCGTCAGCTCCGGGTGGCTTCGTTCTCTATCGGGCCTATCTCCAGTGCAGCTTCAACTCTACCCACAACATTGTCGAGAGGTAATTGTATCGCACCGTTCACCTTTGGGCCTCGAAATATTCGCGTAGACATAGAAAACACTTGATTATGGAGTTCTCCGGTGGGAGTACCCTCGCTCTCTGTCGTGACCGGCCGCACTTAACCAAAAGTCTCGCCACATTAGCGCAGCCGTCAAGCAAGAGCGGGCGGGGATAAACTCGACCCCGCCCCTACTACGCTGCCAGTCAAAGCAGGGCGTTACCGCCCCTGGCGGCAGTGGGAAGCAGCCAGCGCGGGCCAGCCGTGCCCGGCTGAGCGCGGCCGTCACGCCGAGCGGGCGGGGATAAACTCGACCCCGCCCCTACTACGCTGCCAGTCAGCGGGCCTACGGCCCAGGGCCACTATAAGAAGGCCTCGGCGCAACGCTGAGGCAGTTAGCGAGCGACCGTGGTAGTGTGAGGATCCGGCGAGACAGTGGTGTGATTGTGCAGAGAGAAAGACGACGAACACAGTGCTTCGACTTTGGACTTCCCTTCGGCTATTTGGTGACTTGGCTCTTCTTTGGTATATCTCATGAATTACGACGACACTGCTACGCTCACTCTGCAAGTTCTTCTGGTTATTCGGCACTACGGCATTGTACCTGGTTTTGTCAATAAATTTGTTCTGAGAACCCTGGTGTGTTTAATTTGGATACTTCACTCTCCTGTTTGTAAATCGATGTACTTAGCGTGATAAGTTGCAGTTCTGCTCAGTCTTATGCTTCGGAATGAGACAATGTAAAATATTACCAAAGAGGAAGTAACGCATTGGCCACTCGTATGCATACGCACGCACACATGCATACGCAACTCATTTACGCATACACTCGCACCGTCATCCAAAGAGGAAGTAACGCATTGCCACTTTGTCACAGCGGTCTCAGTTGCCATAGTCGGCGCTGCAGAGATGCCCTCAGTATATGTGGTGATATTAAGTATAAAAGTAGTTTTGTAACAGTTATAAGTAGGGGGCGGATTTTAATGAAATGTCATATTTTCTTTTTGGGGGAATGGGAAATGCTGTTTAGTATAGAAACTAATTTATGTTGTGACAAAAGGAAATAACCCATTTTTATAGTCCATTCTTTTGCATTTTTTCGCCGATTTCGACTAGTAAGTCGTTTTTTACCCTTTTCCATCCCTTTTAAAAAATTGTTCGCTGATTTCATCAATTTTAATATCATTTTAATGATACTTGCTTCAAATAATATTTACGAGATGCAGAAAAGTGTTCTCCACAGAATTCCTGAGCACCTATACCTGGTAGATTATTCGATTTTTTCGTTCAGAAGTTGTAATGCCAGTCATTGTGAATATTTATTCTAAGGTTCCTGTAACACCTGTCAGCGCTATTTGCCGTTCAGCCGACTTCTAAAGACAGAGGCATTCTGGTAAAGAAAAACCCAAACCAAAAGTTTGAAAGTTTGAACTCATTTTTACGTCAAATATTTGATTTTAGGGCATTTTGAAAACATTTTATTTTTCATTTTTGGCGATGTATAAAATGTATGGATTTTGGATTTTGATAGTATAGTAAGTATAGTAAGTTTTGATAGTATAGTATAGTAAAAATGTATTTTTGGCGATACTATCAAAATCCGCCCCCTAGTTATAAGAATTCATCCGCACAAAGTCTCGTAAACGTGCTGTTGCTTGTGAGGAAATTCCCGCCCAGCCGTGCATCAAAAAGATTTAAGAGGAAAAACTAATAGTTCGCTGATTTATGATACAGTGATAGCGCGTGTGGACATGCTACCGCAACACATTACGTTCCAACATACGTTAGACTTTGCGTGAGATATCTATGCACTCGACGAGCGATAAAGCTAGCGAGACTCACGAGACATGAAGCACTGCGCATGCGTAGTAGAGCCATCTGCGCATACGATCTCTGTTTAGAAAACATTGGGTAGCGTAATGCGAGCTAGGGATTGTAATCGCCCAGAAATTTGTTGTGCCTGCGTTAGTAATGAGTTTTTTTTTTTTTTTTCTTATGAGAAAGAAGGCGCTCAGAAGGATATCGGCCGATCTCAACCGACGTTCGTTTTGAGAAAAATTTATCCGTTTCTATTTTTGTTTACGTATACTTTCAGTCGGAACAATTATTCGCGAGTTTTGCCATATCCCATTTCAATTGATATATCAGTGTATGATGAATCAAATGAATGGTATGGCAGGAGTTTACATTCATACTTCTTACTGAAAATGTGAGAGCTGATGAGATATATCGTTATTACCCTGAGCACCTTCAATATGAAGATTTTTTTCTGAAGACACTACTTGTCACAAAGCTTGGAAGGTCACGTCTCGAGTCAGCGTGCATTGTAACCTCTGCGACGTCAGCCGATTGCAGAGATTGCTCGCGCGATCTCTGCCACCGACCATGACCTGCAAACGGTGAGTCCGAGACACTTAAAACTTGTTTTTCCCGAAATGGACACAAATTGTGTTTCTTCTGCCGCAATTTACAAAGTGAGACTTTTTCAACATTTTTGGAGGTGAGGTCTTCTTCGTAGCAGAGTGAATCAGAAACTTGGGTTTTTGTTGGGTTTCAGAATGAAGCTTTTTTAACTTCTAAGACCACAGTTAATAAAATGCGAATGTTCGCACGAGTGAAGGTTCAAATAAAAATGTGTTGTAAAGAGAATAGATATATTTTAAGACCGCCTCAGGCAGAACAAATTCAGTTATATCACCTGCCTCGTATTTCTAAGGTTCAGGACATTCATTTTTGTTAGTGCCGACAATTACAGTGGCCTTGAAATACGAGTAAATGACCACGGTTTAGGTTCTAATATTTCAGGGGAAGCCGCCAGGTCTTGAAATAATTGCCTGCCAATTGATATTGTATGCTCCAAATATTGTCAAATTATCCGCTTCTTCGTTCATTTTTGAAGAAGTTTTACAGAAGTTTCGGTCGCTCCATTTGATGCGTGATAACATTAGGTCAGTTTAACACAGATACACTTGTGAACGATTTCTATGTCGCATAATTTACATCCAGGGTTTGGCGGATTCTGTAACACCAGTGATTCGGAACATTGGCCTGCATGGATTGATATCCTGAGTTCGTAATGTGCAATGGTTTTCTACTCTCCAATAGAAATAGAGTAAGTTTCAATAGGGGGAGTAGGCTTAGGATTCTAAGCACAGGAATGAATCTGAATCGTCTTAGTTGACCCGAGGCCCTCTGTGGACAATGAATATGCATTCATTTCAACAATAGTTCTCGTGATATTTATTGGAGTACATTAAAATGACTCTTTGAACATTAGTGAGCATGTGTAACTAATAATTTGTAATATCAAACGAATAATGTAATTATCCTGAAAGAATAGAGATTACGTTTCACCATAAACATTTTCGTAATTTAGTTACAGTATCTTATGCATTTTGTGTATGTCAAGCTCTACACTAAAAGTAATCTTAAAATTGTTGCATCTATCTCGCTTGACAACTCGCATCGCCTGATATTTTTGCGTAAAATCTTTTGTTTCTCCTCTTAACTTTTTGCTCTTTCTGTATGCATTCTCTCGCTCGTTCTCATCTCGCTCGCTCTCGTTCTCTCGTTGTCTCGCTCGCTCTCGTGTCTCGCTCGCTCCCTCCTGTTCGCTCTCCCATTCTTTCATTTCTTCACACTGCCTAGATAATCATGCCAGAACAATCCTTAAGAATATCCGTTTGATCCTGCGATTACCAGAGCTCCGCGCACGTGATTGATGAACGGGGATCGTCGATGGCGTCGCCGTGTTGCCTTGAGCGGCATCGGTTCGTACATCAGCGCGCGTCGATGACATCCGCGTGCGGTATCTCCTCCGCAAGGAGACGCATCCGTGCTCCGGGCCTCGCTGGCTGTTAAATCGCCCGTAAGTTATGGGAGTCTCGAGAAGCGCCGGGACGCGCCAAGGTTGAGCAGTCGCTTGCGCTACGCGGAGAAGCACGCGCCGCTGCTGGGGCGAGGAGTTCCCAGGAAGTGGGGCTGCACTCGGCGCCAACGCGAAGTTCCAGAGAAGAGCATAACGCGTCGAATCCTCTGAGGGCTTGAAATACCGCAGTGGGCCCTGTTAACGAGAAAGTAAAGAAGTATCATGGATATCCAATGGGTGTGTTTGATTTTCTGAAGTTCGCATTCATTTTAATAGTAAACATTATAAGAAGAGCCTAGAAGTTTAGCAAAATTCCTTTTTGTTAATGTTACTGTTTATGACATTTAACAATAGATATAACTTAATTGTACTTTTGGAGTTGTTTTAGTAGATGTTGATTTCGCCATGTTCGCCTATTTGAGCATCTGATGCCCGTTTTTACCATTTTCTCTTATTTTTTATTTTTTCTTCCTTTTTCGCCATTATTTACTTTTTTGCTCATGGCATCAATGTCGATCAGGCTGGATATACCTGCAGGCCTGGACAACACGAAGGTACGGTTGTATTTTGTCTTTCTGTGGCAACAGAGGCTGTATTAAAAAAATTAATGAAAGAGGAAGATGATACCAGTCAAGGTTATTTTTTTTTATTTTTCATTGTTGCCGACATGCTTTGTTAGCTCACAAGAAATCCCATCCTGTGAGTATGGCTTCCGGTCTCTTTTGAGGACAGATCTATGTATATTTTATATCCTCCTCAGTGCTGGCGATTACAAAAGTGCGAAGAACGAAAAATATAATTCCGTTTTTTCGCTTCAGCCATATCAAAATTCCCAAAAAGGAGTCCCCAGCGTTTCGAAGAGACAGCGTCTTGAAACCCATTATACTGGATGTTCATGTGAATCATGATTACATAGAAGATATATTTTCCTTACACGTTAAGAGCTAATTGTTGACAATAATTCCTTTTAAATGAGATTGTTTATTGTTTACATGTGTTTTTGCATTAAATTGTGCTTTGATATCGTAAAAAATACTTAATAAAGTAAGTCTAATTTTCTTTCAAATCCCTGATTTTTCAAAAATCGCTTAAGATCGATATCTTTCGGCATGTTCCTACAACTACAATATTGAAGATGGAGATTTTTTCCTCAATGCAATTTGTTTTTCAGGCAACCTTTGAGGTTCAGATGTGTCATGTTGTCGTTAGTGTAGCTCTATTTTTCCAAACGTTCGCTCGATCGCGCTTATTAATTTTCAATATTCTTAAAGCAGAATTTAACATTCACAAAAATACTATTTATTTTTCTGTAGACATCAGGGAAATTAGGTATACGGAAGTAATTGACCATCTGTAACTACTCCTATATTGTAAAAATAATAATACTCTTTTGTCATGGTTTAAAATTACAATTACATTTTATTTATCTATACAGTTTAATTATTTTCAGTGATTTTAGTAATTTTCGAAATATTGCAAGGCGTAGAATTTTCCGAGGTTTTCAAACTGAAATATATCACTAAACAAAAGGAGGTACTTTAAACTCACGAAGTCAGCAGTGCAAAACTACTTAGTGCTTGCCACGAGCTATTGTTGGCTATCCAAAATGAAATTACCTATGTATCTCCAAAATCCGAATGCTCAAAAGCTTGCTCACTTGTGGCCTCGCCCTACTTTTTTAATTAACCAGTTGTTTAATGTAATTAAAACGAGCTGAGTTACAGGCCGTTTAAAGGGGATTCCAACATTTTGCAGGCGAAACGCGTCCCCGTTACTCCCGGGCTAATGGAGAAGTTCAACTCCGCTTCCGCATTGCATCTTCGTGTGTACAAGTTAAAGGCAGGGGGATCGGGCTTTGCAAGGACGATACGAAAGTGTATTCATAACTTGGACGTTTGCTTGAACTACTGGCCCAGTCTTGTAACTTTTCAATTTCCTTAGACGTCACTAAGGGAAATGGCCGCGTAGTCAAGAGAACATATATTTGAAAATGCTTTGAATATTTCGTGCTTATTGCGAAACTTCGAAAGAACTTTTACCTTCGAAAATGGGAGACATTTTCACAAAATGTCACGTTGGGTATTCTCTGCACGTCTGGGGTCATCGAGTTTTAACCTATTTCGGTGGTAATGTGCAAACTTTAACAACCGCTAATGCACCACTGCCAAAGTGGGTCACAAATAATGCCATGAAGTTGCTAATTTTATCTGATATAGCATGAAAATATTTCACAAACTAGACCGAGAGATGTACCGGATGTAAATCCTCCTCCACCTAAATGCACATCGCTGTATTTTTTACAGAATATATGAAGAAAACAATTAATGCTGACGTTTCTTCTTACATTAACATTTTGTTTTTTGTTGTTGCTCTATGATAAACTGAAACCATAAACGAGAATTGCTAGAGAAAAAAACTGCAAACGGCAGATCTCGTTACTCACGAAATATATTCAAAAATTTACCGCAGATGGGATGGGTGTGTACATTATTTTACTTTATTTTCAATTAAGCCAAAACATTTTTTTTATTAAGCTACCAAGTAAAGTTGTACCTGATTTGTTAATATTCAATCCACTTAGCAACATAGAGCGTCGATCTATCACTCAAAGTGCATTAGATCCTTCCTAGGTCTTTCAATAAGGAAATCTATGGAGAACTAGAAACCGCGATTCTGCCGATATCTGCGGTCGATCGTCGTCGCTTGTAGCCCATGAATCTAAAAGCACTCACGCAACAAAAAGTACAATTGGAGTCTGAAATCTACAACACTAGGCGTACTAAAAATATTTTTTCGTATTATAGTGCTCGCTCTTCCAGTGTCGCTTTATTTGCTAACACAAAATTACAGGCATTCAGATTCAAATCCAAACCTATTTTTTAAAGAAATGACAGTGAGTGATAGAAATTGATTTTAAATTGATGGTTGGGAATTTAATGAGAGCACAAATTTCATACTAAATCGAAAAAGTATACTTAGAAACTACGTGTTAAAATTTAATTCAATAATTTTCGTTATATTACGTATATCGAACGTTATAATCCAAGTACCATTAGTTTTGGCGGCTTAGTACACTAGAGGTTTATAGTTGGACTGTGTCATTGGTTCTAGATCACTTCAGCAAGGAAATGAGACTACCAGTAGGAAAATGCTTAATGTATTTTTGTGGTAGTTTGAAGTTACATTTTCTGTTTGATAACTCAAATTTTGTACCTCTTTTACGCATTATGCAGAATAGTTGTTTTTAGAGCTAAAATATAAAAGTCTTCGTGGCACGAATGAAAAAAATTGACGGACGAGGCCTCGAAAGACACTATGAAGTACGCCAATGACACGTTTTTAAGAGTTGCGTACATAAACCTTTATTGCGAATTCATGGAAATTTGCGAGTGTATACTCTCGTAATCGTTCTCAGTTAACGAAGCTGCAGCCATGCTAATTCATATATCCTAGTGTTTTGTTTACTTTCTAGTATCCTGTTGTTTTGTACTGCCATGACTTCTTTGATGCACGCGTACGTCAAAGTCTATTTTGACAAACGTGTACCGCAAAGGGACATTTTCTAATCAATAAATAGTAAAAATAATCCCCATGCACGAGTGTAGAAATAAATATTTTGTTGACAAAATCGTACTATTTTGTTTCGTTTGCATCTCACAGTACCCAACACGACAATCATTCGTACACTGCAAACGTAAATAGAAGTCAACGGCCAAGAGAGTCTCAAAGATGACTCCGGAAACAAAGGAGCACCCATTCTGTGTGCCTCTGCACATCCGAGGACGGTCCATTTTCGACCAGAGTGCCTCCCGCCCCTCGCACGCGCCGTAGCTCATAGGGCGCCCTCAAATTACCGCCCTGGGACTTTCAGGAAGGAAACACCTGGGGAAAAGAGCATTTTTCTCCCCGTTGTTTATGGGAGCGCCGCGCGTGTAATTGGCCTTGTCGGACGGGGCGGGGCGGTGACGGCACCGCTGCGCGTGTCCTCTCCACCCCACCACGCCCACACACATCCCCACTTACCCCTCCCCTCCCCCCTCACCGGTGTCCCCGCGCCCCTTCAGCGCCGGCAACAGTGCCCTTCGCGTCTCTTTGCGAGCAAGACCCTCACTTTATCCACACCTCTATGTGGAGTTTAATGGAGCTTATTACAGGGAGTGGCCCGCGCTACGTGGCCTCATGACAAACGGCCTGTTTTCAGGCTCCATTACCTGTGCAGTTGTTCATCACCTAGCCTTTATGCCGGACTTCACACATCAGGACGCAAACTACGGGCCGTCCCTCGGATCAGCGGACACGAGAGAGCTCTGGGTGTGCCCTTGCTTCCTCCTCTTCCTCCTCTTCCTCCTCTTCCTCCACTTCCTCCTCTTCCTCCTCTTCCTCCACTTCCTCCTCTTCCCTCCTCTTCCTCCTCTCCTCTTCTTCCTCTTCCCTCCTCCCCCTTTCCGTACTTTTCCTCCTGCTCCTCCTCTTCCTCCTGCTCCTCCTCTTTCTTCTCCTTTCCTCCTCTTCCTCCTTTCCCTCTTCTTCGTCCTCCTCCTCTCTCCTCCTCCATCTTCCTACGCCTCCTCTTCTTCGTCCGCCTCTCTCCTCCTCCCTCTCCCGCTTCGCCTCACCTCCTCACTACCGCTAGCCACCGCTCCTCTCGTCTCGGCCAGAGCACGAGGGTGTTCAAGAGCGCTGTCACGCTATTTTAGGGAGCCTTGTCTTCTAGGGCCTCGCTATTGTCGTTTGTGATTAGCGGCTGCGAAGATACGATGAAAAGTTTAGCCATTGTTGCGTAGTTTGCGTGTCATCGTTGTCTGCATTTTCCGTCGGTAATGAGCAAAGATTTGTCCTTCTTGTGCGTAAACGACGTGTTTTTTTGTTTACGGAGGTGCTCTTTAGAGGGCAGTAACGCGGAAAGAGAAAACCTTGCACGAGCATTATACAGCTTCTCGAAGTATTTGCACATGGCGTATTATATGCAGAATTTTGTTTCCAGACAAAGTAAAAAAACGTTCTTTTGGATAAATTATCATTTTCGTGACACCCAGAATCGTGTAATGGAAAGGATCATACATAGAAAAATGTATTCTGTGCACTCTGAGTATTTAAAATACGTTGAGTTCTAAAAGTTAACTTTTGAACTGTATTGTATGGCTTTTAGTAGTATGACATTGATTATCTCACCGAATAACTTTCATTCTGTGCCGAACAAATCTGTTGTCTCATAAAACTCCAATATTTTTTTTGTTTTAAGTCCAATGTTGGCATACTGTAAACTTTTTAATAATAGGAAATTTGAAGTTGACATTCTATATTCAAAATATTTTTATGTTATCCTTTTATACATGTGACCATTTCATTTCTTCTTCTTTTTGTAAAAAAAAAAAAAAAATAGCGAGTCAGTTTTAACTTTGTGCGTGTTGAGAGCCGGATATCCATTTAAACAAAGTCCGCGACGAATTCCATCCACAACATTGAATGGCACTCCCTCGCCTTCAGCTTTATTAGCGTCTGCAACGCGGTTGGGAGGTTGGGGCGTGAAGGAAAGGAGGATCCGTCGGAATTTCGCGGCAGCTTCTCTTGGGGTCGAGGAAGTAGCATTTCAGCCCTCTGGAACAGCGCGCGCGCGGCTCGCTGGGAATGGCTTTACGTTCTTCCGCATCCTGCGGCCATATTTTCACAATTACCCTTCTACTGTTTTATCTCCCATTGTTACCAACCTTCCAGGGTCGGCGGGCTTTTCGGACTCGCCGGATGTCGAAAGAAAGGGGGTGGGGCGCCTAAGAAGAGGGAAGGAGGGAGGTGGCTTGGGAAGAGGAACTCTGTCGCTTGTGAAATATTTTGCTGATTTATCAAAGTCTTTAAACGCAGCTGAATGAATCTCATTATAATTGACCCTTCAAGTCCCGAGTAAAGACTGGGTAAAACAGCTCGAGTAGAGGGAAAATGGTTTCATCATTTCAGAAACGACCATAATTGGCATGTTTACGATTTTCAGATTTCTTGTAAAGAATGGTTATTGTTGTAATGTGCTTGCACATATTGTGGGGAAAACGTACAATTGGCTGTGCGATATTCCCGTCATGTTTCGTTTTAAACCAAACCAATCCTTCATTTTGTTGTTCTTATGTTCTTGTACTCGTATTTGATATAATTTAAATTTCCAATAATGGTTTATTCTCTTTTAACGGCTGACCTGAATGCCTACATTTAAATCGTGAACATTAACTTTTAAATGAAGTACATGTTGTGGTCCTGCTGTACCGACACTAAATGAGAGAGAAATACGAATGTGTAGAGTACATGATTCGTTGAGTAAATCGCACATTATTCGCCAAAATCAATCCTTCTTATGTTCTGTTCTTCATTTTTCTTCTTTCTTTTCGTCTCTTTTTCTTCTCTTAACTTCTCTTATTCTTCCCCTGCATCTCTTTCCCCACGGTCTCGCCTTCGGTGTCTCAACTAAATTTGCATGGCGTGACACTTACTGAGCTTGTTGCAACATACAAAGCGTATAACACATAAACATCAGGCGGGTGGCTTAATAAAACAATTGACAGATGATAGCGATTGCTGCCTGGCGCTGACCTAAATGATTCAGAGGCGACACAGTTGAATAGGCAAAATTATTACGCTATGTGTATATGATGCTAACGTGTAGTTGAAAAAAACATTAACTTATATTTTTACTTTTGATTGGAAAGGAGTGAAAACACAAAGAAGGTAGCAGCTAATGTCCTGGTGGATTTGCACGTCATTCCAAAGGTGCATTCCCATTTATATGTTGTAAATCCTTCATAAAGAAAACAAAATATACAGTACATTATTATTTTGTAAGAAATTCTAAATTCGCATCTTCTCGTAGTGCATTATTCATTAACATGTGCAATCTGCTTGTTATTCACAAAGAGTGTTTTTTTTTGTGTTTGTGAATGGAAAATGAGTTAACAGCGGAATGTGTTCGTTCGCCATGTCCATTGATCAGATTGAACAAACAATAATATATTCAACTCACTGCTACACCTTCGGATGAAGTTTGTCGTAGCTCAGCACCATTGCCAATGACTTAAAAGTGTAGCTAACCTCAATATGTCTGTGTAGTGGATACAAAATTTAACAATTGCAAAATGTGCGATATCTTACAAACTAGGTCATCCATCTTTTCTGCAATCCAGTTCCTCACTGTTAAAGCAAGCGTCGGATAGTCCGGCGAAAACAACTCAACTGAGTTGATTATTTAGATGGCTACGAATTTGGAACCGGTTGTTTCCTTTGCGCTGTAACTGCGTTTTAATTTCATTACTCCCGACCACGTGAGCGGGCCTCTGGGGTGCGAACGGCCGTATTTGTTAATTTCCCGGCGCAATTAGTCCGTACCCCGGGTTGCCGTGTCGTCCCCTCCCTCCACACCACCCACCACCCTCTGCCACGCCCCCTCGCCCGGGGACTGGGGCGGGTCCGCGAAAGCGCTCGTTCGCAGAAATTGGGAAATAGGTAGCAGACCAAGAAAATGGCAATAGTGTAAAGATTGGATTCATTCAAAATTATGAAATGGCCACCGGTTTAGATGACTCGGAGCATTGGTTGATGTCACTGCAGTGCCTCTGACTAGGAGGTGCTAGTGTTAAAGATCTGGCGGTGGCAGTATGTTCGTCCCTAGCTAGGTCGAGTTCAGTCGTCTGGATGAGAACTCTAGCGGCTATCTGCTCTGATCTATAGTTTTCCGTGGTTTCTCCCATTAACACCGGACGAATGCCGGAGCAGTACTCTGACAATCTGGCCATAGGCCATTGTTATGATGTGATTCAGAACTGCCTGATGTGTTACACTGAAGGTTTCCTTCCTCTTTTTTGTCCTAACCTTTCCCCCTGACACACATTACTGCACTACCTCGTATATTAGGTAACACGTTGGGAGCTCATAACTAGGGCCGTTCCCCGCTGGAGAGATACCTGGTAGGAGAAATCGTCCTAAGCCAACCAGTAAGTGGGCACCGGGTCTCCTCATCCAGTGGGGAACGCACTCCGCCCCCTCCCAAGATAAAACATTGTCTACACTAACAGGACTATTAACTACATCAGCTGACGAGTCCGGAAATAAGCAATGAACCTCGCTATCACCATAATTGGACACATATCTTCCCCATGGTGGACGTACTTCTTCCCCACCCACGGTCCACTGATATTCACCTGCGTTCAAATGCTCGGGGCCGACACCACCGGCTGTCCCTTTGCTCTGGCCTTCGAACCCTGCACCCGACCTCTGGTGGACTCGCCAGCCAACCCGCGTCCCGCTGCCGGTAACTAAGCTTGTTTGCGAATTCCGCCTGCGACCGGCGGCGGCGGCAACGGCTCGCGCGCGTTCGTGACCTGGCAGCGACGACTGCCCTCCGCCCCGCACGCCCGCCCCACCCCGCCCCGCCCCGCCCCCTCGCCCGCCCGCCCGCTCTCGGTAACGAGCTCTAAGCGCTCTGTGACACGCGGGATGGCCATTACTCTGCTTTTCGCCCAGCGGCGTGGGAGGGGGCGAGGCGGATGCGGCGGCGAAAAAAAAGCCACCGCGTTCCTCCCCGCGCCCCGCTCCGACCCTTTTTGACTGCCCGTTTTATTGAGGGCGTGTGCGGCGCGGGGGATGGGGCGGTGAGGGTGGAGGAAATGGGGGAATGAGAGAAGTACAAAAGGGAGGGTGGAGGAAGGGATGGAGCCGGTGGGCGTGGTAGCACCGGGGGCGGGTAGCGCCTTGGGGTGGTGGTGCCAAGATGTGCGGTGAAAAATGCCTGGTGGCAGCGATGGGAGAAGGAAGGTGGCTATGAAACGAATCAAGATTGTCGAAGAGAACGAGCATAGAGATATTTAACAGGCTACGCTATGTGCAACGATGGGGGAATAAAACGGGTTTGTACCGGGAGCGGTAGATCAGTGCATCAACTGATGACACTGCAGCGCCTCTGACCGGCAGGTCCTAGGGTCGAGTCCTGACGGCGGCAGGATTTTCGACACTAGCTTTTCAGCTAGGTCGAATTCAGTCGCTGTCTGGAGGAGAATTCTAGCGGCCGGCTGCTCTGATCGGTAGTTTTCCGTGGTTTCTCTGATCAACACCAGGCGAATGCCGGAGCAGTACCCTACGAAACGGGCCACGGACCGCGCGCGATCTGTCCCCCCTCTTCCCTGTCCTATCCGCTCCTTACACACACACTTACACTAACATGCACGACACTACCACATATTCCAGAAGACCGGTCGGAGCTGAGAGCATGGCCCGGCTGGTGCGGTGCCCCGCTGGTGGAGAGTTCTGGTTAGGAAACCCCACTATCCGACGGTAGGTCGGCGCTGGATCTCGCCATCCAGCGGGGAAGATCGCCGCCATCTCCCGAGAAAAACAAACATGCTCTACACGAACGGGCCTAATGACCAAAGCAGTTGACGCGCCCGGAAACACAAAAAACAAGCCAAACCAAAAGGGTTGGAATTCTGATGAGTGCGGAGTAGCAGCACTAGGATTGAACTGGTTATCTGCGCAGTAGGAAGTGACTGAGAAATACTGAATATCTTTGTAACTTCAAATCCGTGTTTCAGTTCTTCTTTTAACAGTTTTCAACCCGTGAAACGAGTTGATTCTGCACAGATGCGCTGCATCGAAACAAGAGTGGCGGGAGTAAAGGGTAACCGGCGGAAGGAAATGGATCTGTACAAAAGGTGAGTGAAATTAGGTGCATTTATGGCTGTTGACGAGGTAACAACCAGAAATCAGAGCATGCTTCCCGGAGCAACACACGGAACGGAGGAATAAGGGCGGGAGGGGTCGATCCACCCGCACGTGTCAGGGAGCCAGAGCGCACGCAGGCGTCTAATAACTCGCAAGTCGCGTTACAAAGTCAGCGGCGAAATTGCGCGTGCTAGATAAGGTACTAAGTTGTACGTTAATGTTGAAGATTGAGATTATGTTTCATTTCATGAATTTCGACCTAGAATAGTTCTGAGGTCACAGGGCAAAAGTTCTTGAGTCAAAAATCTTAGTTGGGAAAAAACAAGAGTTGGATTATTGAGCTGTAAGCTGTGTTAAGCCGATTAAGCTTCATTTCCCAGCGCTTTTTTGACGTTAAGGAGGAAACCTGAATTTGGCCTTTTTACTAAAATAAAATGTAGATACTTAACTTGATGTTTCAGTGCTTAACCCAATTTCGCCAAAAATTGACTTACCAAGTTTTAAACTGTGAACAAAGAATTGATGAATAAGAAATTCTTGTGAACTGGTCAGAATGTGATAGATTAGTGGGCAACATCAAATGTTTAGCAATCTACATTAAAATCGAGGATGTACAATAATGTACTGGTAGATAAAAGATTCTCTTAACTAATGTTGTTTACGAGCTTAGTAATAATCTTTCGTGAATTTCGTGCACACGATATCGAAGCCAGGAAATAGGAGAGAAGAGGTTGTGTTGTATTGGTAGGAAAAGGCAACGAATTATTTATGACAATAGACTCCGCAGCGTGTTGACATTAAAAATATTTATTGAATTCATTTCATAAATAGTGGGTTTTTCTCACTTACAGAGAGACTCAAAATCAGGAATGTTTGTGGAATCAATGAATGTAGCATCCACCATAAATACTAAACAAGATTGTCTTATGAAGAGCATCTAGTGACCTATAGCTGAGGACGCCAAATGCCACGTTGAGGAATAAGGTCTCTTCATCCTGGCGTATTCATTACTGGTGTCTAATCGTTTTTCAGTACTGCTCTCTCGATTCAAATACCGCCTCTCTCTCCCTTTCTCTCCCTCCCTCTTTGACGCATATTGCAACACACCGATGAATCCTTCATACTGGAAGAAAATGACAGAACCGGGTCTAAATCTCACTAACATCCCCACCGATTCATCTCAGAAAGTCCAATAATTCCAACGTTCTCCGGAACCAGAGACCACGCAGCAACAGGTATTTCACGTCAACGAGGTCGTAAACGTCGTCATATTTCCATTCGCGTCACCAAGTATCTCGCGCTGCGCAACGCGTCTTGTGAAGCAGAGTTGACCCCGCGTCCATCGCCAGCCTCCGCCGCCGCCGCCGCCGCCTCCTTCGTCGTAAAGGTCGCCTAAAAATAGGAAATACGCCGCGTGGAGCCCGTCTCTCTATTGAGCGGCCATTTTATCGGGCGCTCGCTGCGCTACGAGCGGCACGGTGCGGAATTACGCGCATTTACGACCGACGACGCGGTAATAACCAGAAAACAGCGGCGGCGCTCCAGGAGACGGTCACCGCGCAGACCGGCAGGCGAGCGGGGGCGAAAGCGTCCTTGGGGGGGCAATGGGGGTCGGGGGCGCGATGGGGAGAGGGCAACGGAACGAGCAGATTGATGGAACGTTATGGAAAAGGTGATGAGGATATTGAGCGTCGGGTGCATTACCAGTTGGTGCTGAGTGGGTGATGATTGCAGAATGTTGTGGTGGGGAGGAAACGTATGTGACGGTGGAATAGGTAATAATTGGCTGTAAAGCGGGATGGAAAAGTGGAAAGGCAATAAAACTCCTGATGTTTCATACTTTATTTCGCTGATGTATGTCCGGAACAATACAGTACACCGCTGTATTGAAGATTAAGAAAGACAGGATGGAGAAGTTGAAATGGGTTAGAAATTTAAGTATCCAATGTGGAAGAACAAGCAGTATAAAAAATGATATTATAAAATGAATTTTTTCGTAAGCGTTTAAAGTAATAAGAACAACTGATTTCAAGCCAGAAGCGTTGGAGATAGTGGGATATATTATCAGGCGTCTTGAGGCGAACATCCTATAGATATAGGTGAGGGATATTTGTGAACATTGGAATTGAATTTCGTCCATTATATTATTGACAATGCAAACGCCACGCGTAGAAAGTGGTATGCACTACAGCTCTACTTTCTGTGAAAAAAAGCGACCGACCGACCGACCGACCGACCGACCGACCGACCGACCGACCGACCGACCGACCGACCGACCGACGACCGACCGACCGACCGACCGACCGACCGACCGACCGACCGACCAACTCCGGTCGAGCGCTGGTACCCGATCGTTCGCGGTGACCAATCTCGCTCCAGCCCTTCACTGCGCGCGCTGCCGCCCCGCCCCCTTCTCCTTCTGCGGTTCTTGTACAGTATTCTGCCATTGCTGACGCTGCGCGGGGATTATTAAATAAAGCATTCTGAAACAAACCTTTCTCGCGCGGCGAATTCCTGTGGCTTCTCTACGAGTTCAAGCATTTCTCTAGTGAATATGTATTTTCTTCACTCATTATTTTAGTCCTTTGAAGATCATTTGGAATCAAAATAATAGCTCGAAACATCACTAATCACTTATTATAGTAAATACACGCTTATGTAATTGTTGAGTTTTTGTGATCCACAGAAAAAGGCAGCAATCGTTCAAACTACCGATCTGAGCAGTCGGCCGCTAGAATTGTCCTTCAAATAGCGTGTGAATTTGACCTTACTATGTATCTAGAGTCAAAAATCAGCCACCGTCGGCTCAGGTCTTCCGCTGCAGCTAGAGCGGCAGTGCTGGCTCTGAATTAATCTCAGTTTCACTCAATGGCTTTCTCAATCCATGTACTTCTCATTTCTTTCCACTCATTTCATTGTTCGCTTCACCTCTCCAACATAACCTACGTTTCCAACCTTGTATGATCCATTCCGTCACTCTTCTCGGTCAACTGTACTCTCGTCTCATTTCCTGTCCTCCACATGTAACGTTGCTCGCTTCTGGGTCGGCGAGCAGTCTGGCGCGTGCATAAGAGGAAAACGACATGATTGTTTCGCTGGTTGTTCAAGGCTTGAGGCAACGCATCGCGGTCAACATTAGCGCGATGAACCAACCCCTCCCCCCTCAGCGTGCTTCTACCATAGCTGTACGCGTAGCGAAGTGCAAAGCGATTCTAATCTCTCCATTTACTAATTATTACGCTCTCACTTCGCTTTGTACCGACGGTGGTAGTTGCGAGGTTATCGTTAACGTTTGTCTCACAGTCCGAGGATCAGAGTTCAGAACAGTGTCGGCTGCTTCATGTGTAAACGCTATACCGCGACTGCCATAGGTTTACAATCATCCGATGATACGTGCGAACGACGTAAGAGATCTGCTACGAAAATGTAATTGCATGAAATAAGAATTAATTTATATTAATTTTAAGTGAGCTGAATCATTAATGATCTTTTATCTCGCAAATAGGAGTAAATTCTTAAAATCTACTTCATATAGTTGAAAAACTGTGCATTAAACTTAAGATTAAAGTCACTAGACATTGATTGTTCTACGTGTGACTAATGTATGTATAACTTCTATAAATTGGCTAATTTACCGCATCAGAAATAAATAAATGAAAAATAATACTAGTAATAAAACTAGATATGGTTTCTAAATACCATTATTTTTAAGAAATATAAAAATCCGAATTTTTTATTCAAATTGGATTTTAAAAAAAGTAATCTGATGTCCATAACATGTTGTTTCTTAAATCTTGTTTAGTTTTAATTGTTGCAGTGAATTATTCTTCAAAAATGGTTACGTTTTATTCCCAATACGGTTGTAAAACACATTTTTTCAGGTGATACTCATTCATGTTAATAAAAAATTGTCAAACTATTTTCAGGATTTTATACTTGACTATAAAAATTCCCAGGGAAAGTATACTAACGTAACGTAACGTCACCAAATTGGGCTACTTCGACATATCATTTCTTACGCATCGTTACCTTTATTTAGTGGATGCGGTACTACTACTGCTAGATACGACTGCTAGATGACATCAGAGGTAAACGACTTAACATCTGAATGTTTTCCCCTTGTGTTCCATCAGTATTTTCTGACCAAATTTTTCCATTAAAATTTACCAATCCCTCAAAAGGAGTGTGAAAATGTTGCCCCAATTCATTAAGTACTTGTTCTAACATCGATTCCATAGATGCCCTTTTGAATTCAGTTTTATAAATGGAGAATAATTTAATCACTTTTTTTAAAAATTAACACTTTCCACGACGTAAAAACACCAGAGAATTCCTTTACTTTTAGAGGTTTCCTTTTAATTTCGCTGATATCTAACACTAGAAACCGAAATATTAACGTTTTATTCTCTCTCCGCACTTCAGATTTCTCCTTACAGAGATCTCTCTCCGCGTTTTATTCAGATTAAAAGTGCATCTTTATTCAATGGACCAAAATATGGAAGTAATTTCCCATTCTAGCGGAAAATGGTAGTTATCATATAATTTTGTGCGATTTTCTTGACTGTATGCACATAGTAGGTGGAAGTACACATAGTAGGTTATTCAGGTGTGAAGTACAGAAAATGGAATTTTTTGACAAATTTATTTTATGGCATTTTATTTTATGACTTCTCTATTTATGTACAAATAACATTTTTTAACCAAATTCAACCGAAAATAAGAAAATAAAGCTAAAAAGAAGAGAATAGTTATCGTACTTTCATAAATATTCAACTATTAAAATACAATATCTTAAAAATGCAATCATGACCCTTCAAAATATGCTCGTCACCCATTCACCTACAAGCACATTACGCATATCGCAAAATGACAGTACAATTCGTGGCCGTGAAGGCGGTTTCCATATTAATACGAAAATATGCGCCGCCCCCTCGCTTGTAATTGTCACTCCAATTCGTTTGAAAAGGCTGGAAACGTGCGTCACGATGGGGGCTGCAATCATGCACTCGAGCGGCGCCCTCCCGTGCGGGGGCGTGGGGGCGCGGCCATTAGGCGCGGGGGGCGGGACAAAGAATGCCCGGCGCGCGAATTAGCTTTTGACTGGCGTGGGCGGCCGCTCCTCTCGTGGCCCGCACGTGGCGCCACGGGCGAGAGGCACATGTGTACAGAAGGGGCCCCGAAGGAGGACCTTGGGGCACTCCCGAACTGAAAGGAAAGTGGTTGTGCGGTCGCGTGTTGTGTGTCGATGCGATTGGCGGAGACTTCGTTGCCAGTTTGGGATTTCCGCTTCTCATCCGTCACTCTGAAGATAATGAAATTATTCACGTGAATTGACAGCTTGTAGTAAATGAAGCAATCAGTACTAGCGTTAGCGTGATCACCATTTTGTTTGAAACGCAATGAAACGGCAGTAGCTTCTACTTATTCTCTGAAGCGTACTCATTGTTTTCCTACAAAAATATCTCCCATCTACCATTGTTGTGGATTTGTTAAGCCTAAATGTACGAAAAAGATAATTCATTAGTCTGAATACTTAAATTGTACACATGTAAGATCCAACGTTTCACCGTTTTTCTCTAAAAATAAATTGAATGATATAATTTCTCCTTACATTAATTAAAACTGAGCGCCATGACGACAGCTGCAGATCAGGAGAGGTGGCTCAGTGCATCAACTTGTCACTGCCGTGCCTCTTACCGGGACGTCGTAGGTTCGATTCACCTCGGTGGCAGGATTTTCGGCACTAGTTTGTAGCTGCGAGTCCTTCCTCTCCTATCCTCAATCCTTAGATACATACACACTTGCATTGTACTACACTATCACACATGCCGGGAGACCGGTCGGGAGCGAAGTTTTTAGCAGCTGGGGCGGTGCCCCGCTGATGGGAGATACCTGGTCGAGCAAAAACCCCGCTTGTCGACGGTAGGTCGTCGCCGGATCTCGCCATCTAGAGAAGAAACTATCACCGCCACCTTCCAGGATCTTTCCTGGAGAAGAAAGAACGTGCACTACAACTACGGGAGTAATGATTAGTAGGTGACGCGCCCGGAGTAAGAACTAACCAACGAATCATCCAATCAACCACCCAATCAACCACTCAACCAACCACTCAACCAACCACTCAAACCAATCACTCAACCAACCAACCACCCAACCCAACGAGAACTGCAAAAGGAATCCTTCTGGCTTGTCTTGGCCCCGAATCAGCCGTCTTGCCGCTTTCTCTGTGCTGACTTCTCCCCCTCCGCCTCCCCGGGCGGAGTCCCTTCGGCGCCGCGCCTCGCGGTTCCCCGCAGCGGCGGCCGCCCCGGCCTTCCCCATCGGGCGGGATAGAGTTGCCGGCGCCCGCCCTTCTGAGTGATGGTGCGCGCCCCGCCGCCGCCGCCGTCGGCCATTTCCTCGCCGCCCCCCCCCCCCCTGCGTCGCCGCCCACCTCATTACCATTCCCACTCGCGCTGTTTTGTTTCTGCCATCGGGAGACGTGGCTCAACTGATGTCACTGCAGCGTCTCTGACCTAGGTTCCAGTCCCGACAGCAGCAGCATTTTCGACACTTTTCAGCTAGGTCGAATTCAGTCGCTGTCTGGAGGAGAATTCTATTGGTCGGCTGCTGTGATCGGTACTTTTCTGTGGTTTCTCCGATAAACACCAGGCGACTGCCGGAGCACTACCCTAACAAACGGACCATGGACGCGCACGATCTTTCCTTCCTCTTCCTTGTCCTATCCTCACCCCTTACACACACATTTACACTAACATGCACTACACCACCGCCCATGCTGGGAGACAGTTCGGGGACTTAGAACTTGTTCCGACTGGGGCGGTGTCCCGCTACTGGGAGATACCTGGTTAGGGAAAACCCCACTAGTCGACGGTACATCGGCGCCGGATCTCGCCATCAAGTAAAGGAAGATCACCGCCACCTCATGATGAAATAACATGCACTACACTTACGGGTCTAATGGCAGCAATAGTTGACAAGCCTAGGATCAGTGAATCAATCAATCACAATCAGAGCGACTGACGTCGCCGGGACCGCTCCCGAGCCCAGGCTGCCGATTCGGGCCGTAAATTAATATACTTAGCCGTGCCGCCTGGGGGGGCAGTGGGGCGCGGGATTTACGGGCTCCGGTGCCTCTAATAGGGAATTCCGCGCGGCCGAGCCCGCGGCGGCGCCCGCTTCCGCGCTGCCCCGTCCATCGGGCGGCGCGCCAGCGTTCGCGCGGGCGGTGCAGCGCGTGACGATAATGCGTTTCACGGCGAATCCAAGGAACTGTTGTCGCTCCAATGGCGCTTATTCGTCTTGTATTAGCAGCGCTTGGATTCTGGTGGCTTAAAAATTCTTTGAAATGTACCTACAAATGTCTTAAAAATAAGAAGAAAATGACCTATGAAATGACTTAAAGAAGCTGAAAATTGCCTATTTTTTAACTAAAAATTGTGTAAAAGTCATTTATTCAATGGATTTGCAATATTAAATAAAATTTATTTATGTAAAATAATATTGAATATAAATTCTTTATTTTAGGAGGAAATGTAATCCTTGGCTCGGATCTTTCAACCGTCAGTTGTGAAAGGTCGAAGAAGTAACCAAAAATGCGTTCAATTTTGAGAGTCCGATAAACAAGAGTCCACTGCAGTAGTGAATTTCGTCGCGAACTTGTGATGCAATAAAATGTTTTAGTGCGTTATTGTAAATTCATCAAACATTCACTGACGAAAAATGCATAAAGCGACAAAAATGACGGAAAGGTTCAAGAAAATAGCCTAAAAATTGAAAATGGCAAACATTTACAAATATGATCCAATGCTATACATTTCTATCATTTACATGTCCTGATAAACATTTATTTACAAGTTTGCAACGTCTAGAAAACACCAATGAAAATATGACATGTCATCCGAGCCCTGTTTATTAGTTCCATAAATTCAGAATATATTCCGTTTATGTTTTGAAGGAACTGTAACATGTTGCAATATATATATATATATATATATATATATATATATATATATATATATATATATATATGAAGAGAGAGAGAGAGAGAGAGAGAGAGAGAATCTTTCGTGTAAAAACGCTTCAGAGAAAAATTAGAAGCTACGTTATTTTTGTGGAATATTTGGATATGTATGTGTGTGTGTGTGTGTGTATGTGTGTGTGTGTGTGTGTGTGTGTGTGTGTGTGTTTTATTTAACACCCGTTTCCGAATTCGTTATTCGGAAGTGTAACCAAAATGTTTATTGTCAGAACTAAGATCTTATTTCAGAAGAGAGATATCTCCAAGAAATGTATTTTTTTCAGCAGAAGGGAAAGTATTCTAATTCAACCGTATAGTTCATGGTCACGTTCCACAGTTTTCGGTTATATTTTAACATGACAGAAACGCCGTTTTGAACACAATATTTTGCAGCTTGATTGAGATCCGTCCTAAAGAGATAGCAAACAAACCAAAATGGAAATCGGTCACATAAGAAAGCTATTCAATTTCGGTCAGTCAGAAGTAATATCTCGAAACATTGCTTACTTTACGAGTTCATTATTAAACGAGTTACTCGTATGTCAAGTTTATGAAATTAAATGAAATGTTAGATGTAGTTCCAACACAGACATTTAATTCCGATTAAAGCTTTTGAGTCTCATTGACACTATCATTCTGTAATTCTGTGGCGGCTGTTCTAGCTTGTTCCCAATCGCCAAAGAACTTCGTCGAGAGTTATCTCAAAGCAGCCGAAAAACCTTTGTACTGTTTTCAGACACTGGTGTCGCCTGTGTGTCGCTGAGATTGCATTGTCTATATTCGTGAACATCATAAATAACCTACACCATTTCCTACAATTATATGTCACTATTTAGTTTTCATCAGCCAACTTTACGGGTTCCTGACTTCTTTTCCAAGACGTATGTCCGCTGTAGGAATAGGGTACGGGACGTAACTTACCCTCCTCAGCGATCCCAGAGGTGATTGTGAAGTGAACAGAAAGAAAATTCGGGCGGTTCGTTGCACGAAGTTCTGCAGTTGTTATATCACAGCAACCGAACGCTTACCAGAGTCCGCTAATAATTATTTCGATAGTAAATAATTGTAATACCTATTCCTGCGTTTATAGGAGCGAACACATTGTTTTATTTGTGTGTTTTAGGAAATTCTTTCAGTTTTTCTGCGCGATCTGCCTGTTCATTCAGTTAACTTCCTGATTTCAAAATTAACAACTTGCGTGTGCGAATTATCTCAATTTCTTGGAAGGTCTTTCCTTGAAATATGATTAAAATATATTCGTTCAAATGCAATTATTGTATGCATTATATTTTAATGCGTTAGTAGCTACAAGGAAATTTTAATATGTTTGTGTTTCTTGACATAGTCATTTTCTGTGTACAGCAGTTCGTTCAGCTGGAATAATTCCTAGCGGAATGGGATTGTATATTTTATGCAAGTACAAAGCCATGCGCGAAATAGATTGCTTTACATTACTGAACTGCGAGTTTGCAACGATTGGATTAACTCTTTACCTCGTGATAATGAACAATGTATTTTAAATGAAGTTGCTTTTCTATTAAATGAAACAATTTTGTGTGCGATTTGGTAAAACTAAATGAGATTGAATGTCACATTCCGTACATATTAATATGTGAACGAATATTGCATGTTATTCGCTTTTCAATGGAGCGTATTTACTGTTTACCCATGTTTGAATTTCATTTAAAAGCATGACTATATGTTGTTTTAGTACTTCTAATTGTATTAACGGAATTTTCATAACAACATACAGTATTATTTATTTTCCAAAAAGCGTTTAAATAAGAAAAATAATATTTCACAAACGAGTACACTATTTATATAATAAGAAATATACAGAACTCTATGAAAAATGTTTTACGCATATGATGAAACCAATTTTTTACATTTCGTTGTTCCATTTGAGTTTGTGGCTGAGAATTCTTTGAAAACGGGGTTTCTAAATATTACCTTCAATTAACGGAATTAAATTTTTACGCACTGCACTCAGCAAAAAAATATCACTTGTGTCCCTTTGTAAAATTTCATTTTAATTTGATTCTGCAATTCAAACCGGATGAACAGTTTACGTTGTATTCAACATTATAAACCACAGACTAAATGAGAGATTTTGAAAATTCTTACTGAAAACTATAAAAGTTCTAAAAGAAATCTTCATCATTTTAATTACTAAAATACACAGTCCGGTTCTTTGTACCGATGTTCAATGTTTTATGTTTATTTCCTGGTTGGAGGTCCGAGTCACTTGTTTCGTGAAATTGTTGTAATCCAAAAATGCCCACTTCAATAATAACTCTAATAATTTCAATCGAACTTTTAATATACTTTGACCTTATAATTCCAATAAAATGTACTTTTAAACATGATAGAAGCATCAGGTGATTAAATTTTATTCCCCAAACGCTGAAAATTATATTATTTTCAGATCATTGTTTTTACGTTAATAACAATGTTGACTGACTAAACTTGCGTAAAATTCATTTTAGTCCCTAGTTCTGGTTTTAGTGATCCACGGATGGAACAAGAGTTCTGTGTGAGTTTCTTTTGTAAGACCTTTTTACTTTTCTTATTGCGAACCCTTCTTTTCATGTCTACATGTTTCTTCTTTCTCATTTTGTTCTATTTAACTACGAGAAAGGATTATGGGCTAGAGCTTGACTTCCCCAGCTTGTTCGGGGAAAAGTTGTGGTATTGCTACGATGCAGAATATGATTTTTATCTCCTAAACATCTTAAGGCAATTTCCAAGAAGATCTGTATGAAAATGCGGACATCGTTTCCCTAATATTGTGCTTATTTGAAATTCTCTACAGATATATATTTGGCGTTGAACATTTTTGCATTTCATTTCATTACGTTTGTAGAATGTTCTTAAAACACGTTTGAAGACTTTCATATTGTAGAAGTAATAAAGGAATAATCAAATGGGACCTAGTCAGTCAGTGAGAGTAATTTACGATTTTATTCTCAAAATTATATAAGTCCAACATCCTTATAAATTCTGCTAACTCTCGTTACAACAGATGAATGATTTCCTATCAATTTCTTTGAAATTGCTGAGTAGTTTGACACATTTCTGACGCCTACATTCAAAGTCAGTTCAACAACTACAAATGTTAACTTTGCATTGAACCTTGAAAGCAAGCATTTTTCCTAGAGGGGATTACACTGACATTTCTCAATTTACGCTACTATGCTAAAAACATAATTCACATTCATAATTGATATTCCTGACCTTAACGCACATTTTCTGCATTACTAGAACAAAGTACACCCACTCACAATAAAAATGGAAGTCGCTTGAAATATTGAATTTCAATTGAAGCCCAATTAATTATTTTTCCGTTCTTTTTTCTGGAAAGTGATAAAGTTGGATCACTGAAGCAACATGACTATTAAAATTTCTTTCACGCGACTATCCTATTCAAAATAATAATAATAATAATAATAATAATAATAATAATAATAATAATAATAATTTCGTAAGAAAACGAGTCAAAATAATTAAATATAAGTTAATATATAAGATAACACCTACTGGGTAGTATTACACATAATTTATGTGCTCCTCGCATTCATTTGCTTTAGTTAACCCTATTTCTTAATTCAAAAAATGTGCTTTTTAGAATTAAGTTATTAGCATAAGTTTATATTAAACCAACAATACAAATGTAGAGTGTGAATTGAAGTTTTTAGAACCTGAAAATGTTTATAAAAAGAAAAAAATGTATACTATTCAATTCCTGCAAGTATTACGGAGATATTTTAGGCTAACATTACGTTTGTAGAATTACGATGAGCCCCACTTTCTAGAGGTTTAGATGTCGTATAAGCGCCCGCCTGTAACAGATTATGTATTAAGATTTCGTAAATCTTCAGCATGTCCCGGGGGCGATCGATGATCAGCTGAGTAAATAATAGATGATGGAGATGGAAAAATGATAAAGAAGCTCTGGTGGTGGGAGTGGTTCTGGGATTGGGAGAAACCTCCCGCCTCACAATGGTTCAGTCGGGCCTAAAACCTGGACATAATTGCAAATCCGAGTGGATTGGCGTAAAAATGGGTATTAATCGGTTTTTGAGGTCGTTGAATTTGAAGATCATAAATTAATTTCAAAAATCAAAATGTCGGATCTACTCGTTTTAAAATAAACGAAAATGCATAAAAATATACATAAGGGATTCTGGTGATCACTGATTTTGAATATCATAATGAAATTTCCAAATTTAAAAGGGCGGTTTGTAAATGGCTAACTGAGTCATATATATATATATATATATATATATATATATATATATATATATATATATATATAGAAACAATAGTTCTCATGGTCGTGATTAATATTATCATTCCAAAATTTTATATCAGTAATTTTCTTATTAAAGGTAATTATTAGAAGGAAAAATCGAAAAAAATATACAGAGAAAAGAATTCCCTTTGATGTAGAAGGCAGTTCCGGGATATCGAGTGTTAAATCTTAGTATGTAGCATTGCAGTAAAGAGGTTATAAAACAAAAAGGTGCAGATATGTGCAGCTAAATGTGTGTTATTCTGATTAAGGGCATTCTACTTGATAAATAAAAAAATGGTTGAGGCAGGAATACGCAGGACAGAAAATATAATCCACAATATACATGACTAACATTGTTACGCTCAGCTGTTATCGTTGAATACGTTAGAATTGAGTCGTATAATACATAAAATTATTTGACACTTTTTCTTAAATGTAACTAACTTATAGTCATAAGTGTCTTATATTCGGAAATACGAAAAGGTTACAGAAAAAAATGTAAACACTTTTTTTTTAATTTCACAAATATCGTTGACATGAATCAATGAATTCGAGTGTTTCGAGCAACGGTAACTTTCAGAGACCTTGAGGACGTCAAAAACGATTGAAATAACTTTCTGGAGCTGAAGTAGTGTGCTCCAGTGTCTTCGGGACGAGATTTGATAACTCAGAATTCCGAACGCGCACTTTGAATTTTGACATTATGACCCGGGTTTTGCCCGATTGAAGCAGTGTGCGGAACCGGGTCGCCTGTGACCGGCGGAGGCGAAGACGAGGCAGCGGGGTTAACGGAGCGACGGGCGACGCCGCAAAGCCCCGTGTCATCGCGAGCTCTGAGGCTTCTATCCACCGGCGCGGCGCGCTGTCAGCGCCTCTGGTGTTCGTTTCGGCAGATTCATTTCATTAGCCCTCTACAATAAGAAACGTTTACCGAAATGTCCTTCATCGCGGCTTCGATGCTCTAGCGGTTAGCGTTTTGGATTGTTATACTCAAGTTCTTCGATTCATATCGAAGCCGTAAAGTGTTAATGACGAAACTAGTTTTCGTTCGCCTTCCTTCGGAGGGGAAGTCAATCTGGCTGCCCCATGTGAAGAATGAATGTCGGAGACATATAAAATTCTTGAGATTTGATGGATAAATACGGTGTACAAAATTCTGTACTACAATTTTCAGGTGACCTTTATTTTCTGTATGATCAATGCCACCGATGTTTCGAAAAAACAATTTAGTCATATTCGAGATATCTGCTGCAATTGTGTGGAAGAATTTTAAACGAATTCTTCTATATTAATACTATTATTACACCTATTAAATATTATTTCCGAGTAGCAAATAAAATGTCCTTCTGAAGTTCGTTGGATATTACGCAAGCCAGCTTATTTTTAACTTTAAAGGAGAGGACTTGGCTGAAAGCCTAGGACCGGACCAGTTAGTACTTTTGGCGGTTTCGTCTATTTTGAGATATAGGGGTTTGCAAAGCCGAGTTTTCTAGAAACAACACGAATCTTGAAACTTCAATAATATTGAAATAAAACAAAAGTAGTTCTAATGAGAAAGTATCGCAATCATTTTCTGTTAAGAAGTGTGACTATAAAAAATGTGGAATTATTAAAAGTAATCCTTCTATTCTGCACTTAATAAAACTTGCTCAGTATTTGTACGAAAAAGAAGTTTACGAGACTGCAAAAACACAAGTGTTTGTTTTTAGTATTTTTTTTCTCTCCTGTCTAGTGTTTGCGTTTTTGAAAACAAAACAGTGACCATGATGTCACACTTCAAGGACGGCAGAAAGTCTTCTCGGAGCCAAATTGGAAAGGGACCAACCACACGAGTTGGATCGTAACGGACACATACGCTTCTTATTCCACTCCCATTTTACGTCAGTTGCTAGCCAATAGCAACCCCTCTATAAAAGTATGATAATGACTCATAATTATAAATAAACACTAAATTCATCTCCAATATTTAGATTTTAGTTTTATTTAGATTTTTATTGTAGATTTTCGTATGACTAAATACGTCTGGTAAGAATTTCATGTGATTGTTTTCCCTGACGTGTTTGCTAATTTAGTCCTTTGCATTATATTTTCCAGATTACAATAATTTAGGTCACTTTGTGAAGACATTACCTTTTATCTACCGAGAGTTGGAGACTTTTTCTGAAAATTCCAATTTTCCAAAATTCCAAATTTCCAATCAGTCACAAAATAATAATTGCATGAAAAATAGAATAATAAAAGTAAATGTTATTTAA
Organism: Teleogryllus oceanicus; assembly: GCA_964035755.1. Classification (NCBI taxonomy): domain Eukaryota; kingdom Metazoa; phylum Arthropoda; class Insecta; order Orthoptera; family Gryllidae; genus Teleogryllus; species Teleogryllus oceanicus. Next base: position 74,176,601 of record CAXIVR010000012.1, read on the forward strand.
ATTTTATTGTATTATCATATATTTGAAAATTACTTTTAATTTTCTGTTTTCGACTTCGACACGAATATACTGTTGGTTAATTTGATGTGCATTCGAAATTTCATTTTATTTTATTTTCCTGGTATTTTATTCACGCCATGCCAACAAAATCCATTTGCTTACTCGGCCGTTTCATGGCCTTTCTGCCGACTCTCCATTCATAGTTTCTTTTCATTCCGCTTTTGAATCACCTCCTTCGTAATGGCATCTCCCACGCACAGCGGCGTCTGGTGCACTGCTGCCAACTATTTTACTATTTCGCGTAACTGTTGCATGAACTCATTGAGTCCTCTTCTCTTAAGCTATTAACACTAGTACCTCAAGATGTTCACTGTCCTCATATATTTCCGTCTCCATGGCCTTTCATTGAATTGAGCTTACTCAACGTAAGTATACTCTCTTTTTCTGAACCATTAGTCTCAACTCTTTAAAATCCCAACGGACGTGAATATGTTGTAAATGGGCTGTTGCAACAGATGAACATGCCAAACACTCAATGAATTATCTCAGAATTTATTTCAGAACTCTTTTCAACGAATAAAATTTGCTTGCCATGTTATTAGCGTCCTTTTATACCCTAGTTCTTTTCTAGTACTCGGAGCTATATTTTTAAATATGACATTTTAGTAGGTATAGTACTTATGACATATTGAAATCTTTATAGCACAGTAAAATCTCCGTATATTTGTAGAACTAGTGTATTAATATGTAAAAACTTCAAAAATAAAATAGAATTAAACGATTTCGTAAGTTAATTTTTAATTAAATTTATGTCACGAGAAAGTCAAACTTCAAAACACGAACATTCTATAGACTCTCATGCTTTATACTGTACATGGTGCTAGGTAACTCACGATTCTCTGAAATTAAGCGCCTTATAAGTAAAGCTTGATGCGTGGGACTCGGATTCGTTTGTATTTTCATCAACACTAGCCGACACCAAAATTGTGCGTATATAAGAGTTAGTAAATCGGGTTTCTTCCTGCCTTCCCATCGGAATTTTGTGGCGAAGGTCCGATGTCCTACCTTCTTGTGAAGATGCCAGGAAAACTAAAATAGCCCATCCCAATTCGCCCCAATTTCTGCACCTGTGGAGTGACTTCGCTACTTCGATCGGCTTTGACGGAGGTTCTCAGAGGAAATGCCACACCTTTGCCAAACACGAAATATGAGGCGGTGACAAGAAAGAGAAAATTACATCATTCTTGGTACAAAAAACTCTAATTAAAACACTGGTCATTTCAGTACTCACAGGTGAAAACCCTACAGGAAATAATAAAATATTCATTGCTATGGATAGAACGCCAACAATTTCGTAAAGCAGATTGAGAGCCAGTTGTTCACTGTCGAGTCTTGTATGCTTTGCTCAAAGCTTGTAGCAGAAAAAACGTTTAACGTCATCTGATTATAAAAAATGCTGTTAACACAAGTTTAAATAATTTACTCAAATATTCAGGGATGTAGTAGGAAAAGCTATAGCTCCCCTCATATTATGAAGGTATACACATTTTCTTTTCTATGTTTCTAAATTACACTAAGTTCCTTAAAATGTGATGAAATATGTGTAGGTCACCGAATATTCATCATGCAATAAAAAAGTATAACTCTCCCATTCATTTTTTACGCGGTATAAAAAGTAAGTTAATGCGCCACGCCCCTTTTGTGAGTAGCTTGCAATAAAAATGTTCTTCTAAGATCTTTTTCCCGGCGCGCCGGTGAATTGAAGCCGAAGACGCCGTGATTCAACGAGAGGCACCCGAGCCGTGGCGGTTGGGGGCAGAGGGAGGGGGATGGCGCGTCGGCAGCGCAAGACAAGGCGTTTTTGCGCCGAGTGCTCCTGCAGCCTCCTCCGCGCCGACAAAGCCTCGCGCCCAGGCGTCAATTTAAAACGCATTACCGCCACCGCATGCCACCGACATCGTCGCGCCGCCGCTGCGCGCTGCCTCCCTTGCCTTGCCTTCCTTGTCTTCCAATCGCCTTTGCCAGCCCCCGCCCCTCTCTCCCTTGCCTTTCCATGCCTTGCCTTCCAATCGCCTTTGCCAACCCTCGCCTGCTGCCTCCCCTGCCTTGCCTTTCCTTGCCTTGCCTTGCCTTGCTTTCCAATCGCCTTTGCCAGCCACCGCCCTCTCCCTCCCTTACCATGCCTTGCCTACCAATCACCTTTGCCAGCCGCCGCTCGCTGCCTCCCTTGCCTTGCCTTGCTTGCCCTTCCAATCCCTTTCCACCCCCCGGGTCCCCATCTCTTCCAACATGTCTGCTTGCACCCTTTCCCTCATCTTATCCTCTTCTCATTCTTCTCTATCATTTACCCTCTCCTCCTTCTTGCCCTCTTCTTCTGAGTCAAACCAACTTCTAGGCGCGGGATCTGGACTAAATATTCTGGTTTTCAGGTTTATTTCTTCAATTAAATCGGATTTATTATTTACAGTTCATTAAATACAAGATAATGATAAATTTTACTGCGTGCTCAGATCATGAATATGCCATCATTAGCCGTTGTAAACAGCTAAACAGTTTTAGTAGTTAAAGTGATATTGATTTAACCATACTAGACTAGGGATCGTTTAATTGCTCTTAAAAGTTCAGAAAAAATATTGTTCCCTAGGAAACGTTTCATTCAGTATTACAGCAAATTTTCTCTCTCTTCTTGTTGAGAGTAAGAATAAACTAGTAACAAGTGCTGAGTACAATATGAGATAAAAGTATTCGGCGGTTTCTCACTGTCCCAAACCCAAGTCGTGTCCTCATTGACTAACGAGGCTACCCCTTATTCCCACAAGCTGACGAGACAAGCAGTGAGCCACACATAAGCGCTGGCCGGAGCACGCCTCGTGGACCCACACATAAGCAGTACTTTTTTAGAGTAGAGCTCTTCAAATCCAACACTCGGGGGAGGCTGCCCTAGTGGCATGCTGAATGGCTTGCGTGCCACTCGCCTTTCACTAGACTATGGACGATCGCGCCCAATCGCTTCCATCGTATCTCTGCGGGCTGATTCAACAAACTTAACGCCAAACCGGATGTCTGTAGATATGCGCTGGTCCAGGCCACGCCAAGATGGCCGTTCAGTTTTAGATTGTTTCCGGGATCGTCAACCGCCATCGTCATTAATCCCAATTGTGTAGTAAATGTTTTATCCCAGGAAAGGGCGATTTTTCTCGATTCTAGATGATGCGTCCCGTCGCTGACCTGTTCCCGACCCGTCCTGGAGGTTGATCTTTTTTGCTCTGAAATCGCCTTCCCTTGGACGCTCTTGGCTCTGCAAATGGGACAGTGCGTTCGCCAGTGGCGGCTGGTGCTCCAAGAGACTCGAGGCACCACCATCGAATGACGGAAATGTAATTTCCAAAATTCAAAATACGAATACATAATAAAAATGTAAGCAAATCAAATCAATTTAAACTCAGTGAAATAAAAGTCTATATTGAAACCGTACTTGCATAAGTTTGTGTCGTGTCCGCGCATATACAACTCCCGCACGTGGTTCTAGCTTTCATATCCACGGGACCCGTAATTCGACTCCAGCACATTGCAACAAGCACTATTGCTTCGACACGTTTCACGCAAATAAAATTATTTTATTTCGAAAACTTCACTACACTGTTATATTTGTTAATAATGAGAGATCTTCGACACACATTCGTATTCACCAGAACGTTCGCGAATCCGCTGGCCAGCTGCAGCCACACTGGCTTCCGCGAGACACTATAAGAGACTTCCATCCAGAACGGCACCTTTACACAAAGAACTCATCATATATACGTTTTGAATCAACAAACCTAATATGAAATGAAAACGAATTCTCCAAATATCATAAACTATGCATTGAATATCGTCAATAATTAACAGAACTTGTGTACTTTCAATAACAAGCGAAATTCATAAAACTACGTTGCAGCGAGTCAGACGAAGACAGAATAGGGGTTTTCCCCGAGACTCTCTTCGTCGCCATCGCATGACAGCGCCACTGGACTGGTTGCGCCACCAAAAGGCGTATGTTCCCCGTGTTAAATCGAAGTGCTGAAGAGTAAAATAGTAAAATCCAATAATACAGAGAAGAGCGTGGTGTCATTCATGACAAGGCTCCAAACACCGGAGAGAGCGCCAGTTGGGCGATCTTTGGTTTCAGAATGATTTCATAGACATCGATATTGCTGCACTATCTTGAAAATTGAATGTCATTAAAAGGACTTTGTATATTTCTAAGATGTTATAAGATCTTTTTAGTTTTGTGAGGGTTGAGCAACCGTGAATCCTAAGCACGAGCCGCCACTGGCGTCCGCGGCAGCTCCGACTCGGCGCTCAGCTGTCTTCGTCTGCCGAGTCGCTCGCGTCGCGTCGTCCTCTCGCCACTAGACGCCCGCCGCGACGCGCAGGCTATTAACGACAGACGTCCGCGCCGCACTTCTTTACGATCTCGTTCAAGAGAGCTGTTTTACCGACGCTCGCAGTCTCGCACGCGCTTTCAAAACGGCACCAACTGTACTGTATATCACAACAACTGTTTGACGTTTTGTGTTTAGCAAACTGTTCGATGTTCACCGTTTGTCATGGGAAACGTACTAGGGGTTTATTTTTTCCGCATGTGACGTCTTGACAATTATTTCTCGTATTTTTTGTTATCTTTCACAATTTGTCATTACCCTATCGTGGTACGGCGATAGTACAAAAATTGGAAGAATTATTAATTTTTGGTGAGGTTCTTGGCGATGAATATTTTTCTCGAAGTTGTAAGAAGAAATATAATTTATATGCTGTAAGTCATTAAGAGTAGAACACTAATTATAAATTAGAAGTCTTTAAGTATTTGCTTTCAGAATGCAAAGCAGTGTGTAGCGAAAAATAATAGTAAAGAGAAAATCATTTAAGTAGCCTTAGGCGCGGGGGGGAGGGGGAATGCGGTTGGGGGTGGTTTGCGCGGGTGACTAGGGAGTGGGGTGTCTACGCCGTCTTCTAGGGACGTTCGTACGTGTGTCTGGACGACTTCGCAACTTTCGTCGGGAGGCGGCGGCTTCCTGGTCTCGTAAAGATCTTCTGCCGAGTGCCTCCTTCCGGCGCTGCTGGCACCGCCGTCGCTGCCGCCGTCCCCACCGCCATCCGCCATCACCACCATCCGCCACCCGCCATCACCATCACCATCGTCTTCGTCACCGTCACGGTCACCGCAATCGCCACGCCAGCATCACCACCGCCATCGCCATGTCCACCACCACTGCCGCCTATACCGCCACCGCCGCTGCAGCCGTCGCCGCCTCCACCGCTGCTACCACCACTGTCACCGTCACCACCACTACCGCCGCCACCACAAACCGCCACCGCCACCGCCACCGCCAACAGTGTGCGATTGCTTCCTGGACTTCCGCCACAAGTACACACTACTTCATTCCATTGCCCAGAAACAGTGAATAGAGGGTTGATAAATTGGAGCAAGCACTTGGTTTTATTTTAAACAGTCCAGTCAAGAATGTTTGATATTATCGTCATTGTAATTTCAAGAACATGTTTTGAGTTAAAAGAACTAATCTGAAAATTAATAAACTAGTTTCAGCACGGGATAGTTCTTCCGCTAAATTTCCTCCTTTTTGGGTATTTGTGAACTCTGTTGCAATATTATTTGGCGTACTCACACTTAGGCTAGCGATCTCGGATAAGTCGAACGCAGTGGACTTGAAACAAAAAGTAGCTGTTAAAAATACGCCCTGAGGTGCGCATGGTAAGAATTTGCATTCTCTAAAACAAATTTTAAAAAACCTGCATTTATAGATCATTTCGCTCTCCTTCAAAATGAGTAATTCACATGAATGTTTCCTTACTCATTAGTGGATGCTCTTAAACTCTCTGTACTCTCTGTACTGTCTGTAACTCTCTGTACTCTGCTCTTAAACTCTCTGTACTGTTAGTAGGCCGCTCTCCTCGGGTATCTCCAGCGATCTCCCAGAATTTCCGACGTTTATCTCCGCCGCCTCCGCCGTCGTTGTCATCGTCTTCGTGTTCGTTGTCCGTCGTCTTCATTGTTCTTCGTCGTTGGTCATATTGGTCGTGTTCGCCGTGTTCGTCGTGTTCGCCGTGTTCGTCGTTCGCCGTGTTCGTCGTTCGCGTGTTCGTCGTTCGCCGTGTTCGTCGTTCGTTCGTCGTGTTCGCCGTTCGTCGCTGTCGTCATCATCGTCAACGTGTTCGTCGTTCGTTGTGGTGGTGGTGGTGGTGAATAGCTCTCCCGTCGCGCGAGTTCCTGCGTCTGCCGCGAGGGGGGCGCGCGAGCGAGTCTCGAACTGCAACCGCCGCTTTCCTCCCGGGGAGCGGCGCCGCGCTGCCATCAAACTTGGGTAATGACGCTCCCTCGCGTCACTTTGCCGGCGCCCGCCACGTCGAGTGCAGCGGCAGCGCTGGCGGCGGCGCGACGCGACGCGACGCGACGGCGCGGCGGCGAGGGCGCCGTCGCAGGCAGCAGAAAAAGGGCGACGCGTCGTAGAGGTGCGCTCGTTGGCAGCTCCGGGGCCGCCTCAAACGCCGCGGAGCAGCAGCCGGAGCAGAACCCTAAGCGCGCGCAAAGCGGTGACAACCCGCTCTTATAAATAAATGAACGAATGAATAAATCATTTGATGAAATAAATAAATGAATGAGTAAATGAATGAATGAATGAATGAATGAAAAATACAGGATATCCTCGTTAACACAAACTCGCTTAAAGCCTACTCCACACATTTGGGCATTCGCTGAGTAGAGATATACTGCTCACTCAATCCCGAGCAGCTGATGTGTTCGACGAGTGTTCGCTTCCTTTGATGTGTCCAAAAGTCAGACATGAGGTGGGTACGGCGAGCACCGAACGTTCGTTACTCGGCAAATAGCAACTCATCCACACTACTCGGGATTCGGCGAGTGGTTGCTCGCTGTTCGCCGAATAAAGAATGTGTGGAGCCACCTTTATGCTTTGCACACTTCAGGAACTACCTTTTGAACTGGGTTGCCCGACCCAGCCCATCAATCATTGTTTGCGATGGCTAACTTAAACAGCGCGATTCCAGAAATTATCACGCTTGTGTGAGCGTAACGCTTTCAGAGAGAGCTCCTATTTAAGAGCACGAAGCGTGTCTAAACAAAAGTTCTAAGCTTGCAGAAAATGAGGGACACTCTAAACGAATCGTGCAGTTGAGGTCTTCAATTTTCTTTCATGAGGTGATGATGTTAATCTTTTGGATGTCCTGCATAATGAGTACTGAAGATCAATTTCAATGTGGGAATCTTCCATGTATTTGGAATTCCCCGTTGAATATAAGAAAATAACAGAGAATTCAGATCTTCAAGTGATTGCTCTTGTCAGGTCTGTAAAGTTCCATCTTATTTAATGTGATAAATATTTAATGGAAGTATCAAAAATGATAACTCTCCGAAACATAATTTCTGAATTTATTTGTAAATGTAAAGCACATTCTTACTTTGCATTTTGTTTATTATAGCAAACAATCCCCTAAACTTCGTGGTGTTCAGTAGTTCTTATCGTACAGATAGTATTATTGGCGAGATAATGTAACCCAATTTTGACATTTTCGCAAAATCTATTTACTGGTTCACACATTATAACGTATCTAATTACGAAACTCATAACCCTCACAGCTAAAAACGTTAGTCTCCTTACGTGCTCGCATTGAAGTAAAAATCGGAGCCAAATGGAGTTATCTCCCATGTGGCCGTACAGCTGTACCAAAAAGCAGACAAGCTCGCTGACAGCAGCCACCTCGGAATGACAGCGGTATTCACAACTCAGCCGCGCGGCTCTTGCATTACTCCGCCTCTCGCAGCGCTGTGTTTGCGGTGTTCCTCCCCAGGCTTCGCTGCTGTCGCACCCCCTGCTTCCTTCTGCGACACACTCAATTCCCCCCCCCCCTCCACTCCCCCGCCCCTAACCACCCCAAGGAGGCGACGCACCCGTCAACGCAATCTGACTACGAAGACACAGTTCCCGGCGGTTCCGTTGCGTTGCATCTTGTTTGCAACTTCATTGTGTCTCAACGCGCGTCGTGCCTGCCGCCGCCGCCGCCGCCGCCGCCGTCACTGTCTTCGCCGCCGGCTTCATAGAACTGGGTCGCGAAAGTTAAATGGCGTCACGAGATTAGTCGTGGCGGCGACTTGAAATCGAATACTCGCCTCTTAAGGTTGTAATGGCCTTTTGTCCCGTCAAAAAGCGACCTCCGCGTTTTATTACCCGACGAACACGACCGGAAACGCTTCCACTCCAGTCGTAGCCTTACTAAACATACTTCCCTCCCCCACCAGGCTCAGTAAGTCGCTCGGGACTTTAAATGCCCTACGTTCTAAGTCATTAATCCCATTGGTCACACCGGCTGTTACTTTTGGAAGTCTCTGTTGTCCCCTTAGACGTGCAGCCCTCTGTTGTCGTCTCTCTCTCTTCATTCCGCTGGCGGGGCAGAACAAACCTATTGAATTCGCGAGTGGCAGTGTTCGCGGGGATCCGGGAAATAGGACGCACTGTTTCGCCCTTGGAACCGGCACAATAAACTAAAGACCCTGACGAGGTTCCTTTGAGTATCGGGGAGTGCAGACAGCAGAGAACATCTCTCTTTCAGAGCAACGTGAAAAGTACCGGGAGTAATGGAGAAGGGTATGCCAAGGCATATGAATACTACGTTAATTAATAAAAATAAAGTTTAAAAAATCGCATTCAGTTATTGAAATCTGTCAAGATTTCTGAAATACGAATTGACACTTTACATTAGTACACATCGTAAGAGCCAAGGAAATCACTGTACAAATTGTGTGATAGCCTAATTTTCAACCTCATGATGTAAAGTGTCATAAAAATCTGTTCAGAAAAATCAATGTTTAGAGGTGGGCTGAGGCAATATTTTTAGTAGGGAAAGGGGAATTCAGATGTTGAACAAAATAAGTTTCGTCAATAAACAGTTTAGTCGATACGTCGTCATCGTCGTGTCTATGTGCGAATAACACATTTGAAGAGGATACAGCAGAACACGTAATTGCAACTCAGGTAGATAATCAGAAATATAGCGCGCGAGGAAAGTCTGGCCGCAGTGGAACCTTGCTGGTGAGAGTGCTTGCAAAACAAAATTATACTGGTAGTACGAACTGCAGCGTCAAAACGTAAATTACGAACTCACCACAATCGTAATAGGTGTTGGAAGTGTTCTCCCCTTCACTTGTTTCCCAGTGATCTGGTTCCTGCCAATAAAGTTCCAAATTTTAATAGAAGGCCCTGATTCGACTCGGGCGCTGAGACTTTCGTGGCGAACTGTACAATGCTACATTGTGGAAAAACGTGCTCGATTTTAACTAGAAGTAGAATATTTGTTTTAGAGAGAACTACGAAAGTTAATGGAAACAAAATAAATCCACGTTGTTTACCAAAAAAAATTTAAAAAAATGAATTGTATATTTAAAAATATTACATTCGTTGTTTTGGTGTATACCATTAAAACACGTTATTATGTATTGTTTTTTTATGAAATTCATGGCGGCCGTACCATCTTCGTCGGATGCCTTCACGGGAGTAATAGGAGCGCCGCGTGTTCCGAGCAGCCAAGAGCTCCTTGGGCAGTCCATCGGGACCGCGAGGGGAGCGCGCGCCGAACCTAGCAGCGGTGGCAGATGGCGACGGCGGAGGCGGAGGCCCGGAGCCGCCGCCGCAAGGAATTTCCGGTACCGGAGGGCTGCAAGCGCTCCCGCTCCTTTACGGCCGGCGTAAACCCACGAGCGTCGCCCTCGCCCCGCCCCCCCCCCGCCGCCGGCGCTACACGGCCCTGCACTCGAGCGCGCGGTCGCCGCTTTTTAGGGCGCGACCTCACCCCCCCCCGCTTTCCCCCCCCGTGCCCCTGCGACGAATCCACTGCTTCCACGCGCGCCGCCTGAGCTGACGCGTGCCAATTAGGGATGGCAGAAATATAGATATATTAACATCGAAATGTTGCTTTCGATGTTTTCTTCACATCGATATTATGTTGCAAAACATCGATCTTTTTATTCAATTAAGGGGTTTAGTATATTGATTCAGTGGTGAGGTGTAGTTGACATTTACATATTGGAATGATTGAAGTGTTGTCATTGTCAACAATATTATTGATGACAATGATAATATTGTTGACAATGACAACGCCTTCAATCATTCCAATTAAGGGTTTAGGCACGTTGTGCATAACCCACAGCAACATAGCAGCAACCCATAGCAATATCGTTGTTTTGCGTCATCCTTTTTATCATGCTGCTCATTTCGCCTTTGCAATGTCAGGGAATTTTAAGTGGTTTTACTTCGATGGTCTACGAATGAACTAAGGGTAAAGTAGCAAAACACGATGTTCTTTATTGTTAATTGTTCTTTACATTCGATAATAATTTTATTAACATACAACTAAAATGTTGGTAACCAAACAGTAAAATGTATCCCTTTTTGATACTGTAATTAAAAATGGATAGGAAAATAGCATGTTTATTAGTGTATAATTAAAATATCGACGTTTTCATCAGCATCGAAAACCCGTTAGCGATGTATGGAAACATCGATGTATCGATGTTTTGGTAAAATTTGCTATCACTAGTGCCAATGGCATTCCAGAAGATCACTATTGCGGGATGTATCTGTCACGGAGGTGCTGGGTTCGAGTGCCGACGGTGGAAGGATTTTTGACATTAGCTATATTACTAGGTCGAGCTCAGCTGCTGTCTGGAGGAGAATTCTGGGACCGGCGGCTCTGATCGATTTTCCTGATTGTTTTTTCACCTGGCGAATGCCGGAGCAGTACCCTAACGAACGGGCACGGACCGCGCGCGATCTTCCTTTCCGCTTCCATGTCCTGCTCTCACTCTTTACTTACACACATTTGCACTTAGATGCCCAACACTGCCGTACCTGTCGGGAGCTTAGAGCTTATCGCTATTGGTACGGTACCCGTCTGGTGGGAAATACTTAGTTGGAGAAAACCCCGCTAGCCCACGGTAGGTTGGCGCCGGGTCTTGTCATTCAGCGAGGAAGACCACCATCACCTCCCGCGATAAAAAACAAACATGCCTTACAGGTACACGACTTCAGCAGTTGACGCACCTGAAATCTCTAATCAATAAATCAGTTAATCGCTGGGGGAGGATGTGTCAACGGCTTAGAATGAATTGAAAACTAATTGAAGGGAAATTGTATATATTTAAGAACTAATTATAAGAGTATAATTTATCACAATACTATCATTTTCTGCAAGTTTGTGTTAAAATATTTTCAGTTTTTGTCCTATGTTAAGAGCTTATTTTCTCAACATTTTCTCTATTTGCTGCAACTTTTTTCTAAGAGCTAATTCAATTTTCTCTGTGTTTCGTGCACCACAGTTCTCCACAACAACAGATACTAAAATAAGATTATAGGATGTTTATGGGTAGTTCTTTGTAACAGAACATCGGAATTTCCACGAAGCTTTTACATCTGGCGACAGTTTCGAATTGCATACGATCCGAATTGCCTCCTTGCATTGGAACATCCGATTAATGTTGAAAAGCCTAACTATCACTAAAGGTTACGAAGGTTGCTAATTATGAAAGTCCTCAACTATGAAACAAGAACTCTAGCTATACAATGATCGAGGAGGAAAACTTTGCTGGGTCCATCTTTGTCGCCTCTTCTCCCCCCTCCCGCCGCATGCAACTGTTAAGGCCGATATGCCCGGTACAGTTTTCGTGCAGATTGTACGTACAGAAAATGTGCTGTCCAGACTGCACGATTTCTGCACGTAAACTTCTGGCCATGTTTGTAATTTTTCATGCAGAATGCTTACAGTTTGACTCAAGCGCCTCTAGCGGCAGAATCGTTTATTAACGGATTTGTTACTCTACGCACGGTAATCGGCCATTTCGATTTTGTGGTCAGGTGTGTCAATGTGCGTTTGTGTGACGTGATTTTGTGCTAAACTACCTCTTTCCCTATTCCTGATTTCCATTTTTCTTCTCTATGCTTTTCATGATGTATTAACACAATAAGATCGCAACCAGAAAGCACGTACAGAAATATCGCCACTGAAAGTATTCGGACAGCCCAATTCAGTTGTTTCGCGCCTAGCGGCGTCTTGTGGTGGTCTCATACAGAAAACGTACTGACTGTATGAGGGAATTTTGGCTTTTATATTTCTTTTGGGATCTTGAAGTTTCTGTACAGAAACTGTAGGCGAATTGTCACGTAAACTGTACTGCGTATACCGGGCTTTAAATTCAGTTTCACAAAGTCGTTTTTTTTCCTGTCGAGCATATTCCATCACACCAATTTTCTTAAAAACGTTCGCAGAAATTTTACTGCTTTTATTGTACAGCTTCTTGAATGTTGCAGTCGTTTCTGGTGCTCAAACATTTATATAACCTTGTCTTTCAAATAACAATGGCTGACTCAAAACATGTGATTGACCCAACAATAGGTACATTTGATGTTTTTGATCGTACGCGCAATAGTCGATTCGAACACGAGAATTGCTACAACATAATAATTAAAATATCATTAGCAAGGTCGCCAATATTTTAATGACAGAATCACACAGCAATGAATAGAATAGTTATTTATTATATGAGTGCTAAAACTGACATACATTTTTTACCGCGCGTGCCATGCTCTATATTGAAAACAGTCTTGATGACTTTCGAATTTATTTTTAATACAAGTATTCAAATCACTTACAGCGTTTTCCATTCGCCGCACTGGTGCGCACTCAGGGCAGCTTTCATGTTCCATTCGACCGCTAGGGCACACCAGGGCAAAGAAGGGCATGTTCCGTTCGCACAATCACACGGGACCAGGGCGCACTGGCCTAAACTGCACTGACGATCGCGTCAGTGCAGTCCAGTGCACCGGGTCATTGTGAGGTTAGATACGGAAGTTATCCATGCTGATTTGAATTCGTGGTGAAATTGTAAAGGCAATTGAAGAAGAATTGAAGAAGTTTGCAAGAAATGTCTTAAAAATAATTTTTGTGACTCGCGAAGTTCGGGAAATCAGTTTGTGTTTTTCTAAACGTGACCCTTGAATAACTTCATGTTAACAAATCCAGTGCTATTTACAAATCAAAGTGTAGTTACGTCTCAATTTCGAAACGCTAATGAAGTGAAAATAAAAATAGTGACCCTTACAAAAGCATTGAAATATATGTGCCAAGAAATGTTTCTCGTACTATGAACACTTGAGCATTGTCTCACTTTTAGGACTAGTGCTAAAAATTAAACGTTTGAGCACGCTATGCCTGGCATGGTCTCGGGGACTAGTGGCTGGGGGCTAGTGACTGTCCAAAAACGTTATTACTAGGGGGCGCATTTTGACGACCTAAAACATTGCCAAAAGTGATCAATACAATGCTCTTAAAATGCTTTAAAAATGCCCTAAAAAACAAGAAAAATTATCGTACAAAATCTTATCAAAACCAGTTCGGATGAACAACTCAAGCCGTTGGGTGCGTTACTGATGTAATAGAGGACTTCCACTCGTTAGAGTGAACTCGGCGTGTAAACTTTTGGTTTGGACTGTTCTTTGCGTGGAAATCTCTGTTTTTAGTTATCCCGAAATCTGCCGAACCGGCAGTGGCGTGATATACATCACAAGAATTACATACAACTGCTGTCAAAACAATTTCTAAGCTAACAAATAGAATGAACTACTCAGTAATTCCGTGAGGAACATTTGTTGCATCTCGTAAATATTATTTAAAGGAAGTACTAGTAAAATTACATTAAAATCGATTAATTAAGCAAAAAATGCATTAAAATGATGGAAAAAGGTAAAAAATGACTTATTAGTCGATATCGACTAACATGCAAAATAATGACCTATAAAAATGAGTAATTTCCTTTTGTCAAAACATTAAATGAATTTATATATTAAACGGCATTGTTCTAAATTGAAAAGGAAAAAAGGACATTTCATTAAAATCCGCACCCTGGTTATTACTCTTTTTATTCTGTTCTGTGTTATTATATTACATTGCGGAAAGATTTGAAACGTTACAACTGTAAATAGAAGGGATTGTTAATAAAAAGTAATATAAATAGAAATATCCTTGTCTTTTGTGTGTTCGATTCTTTAATCATTACTAAGCTGTTTGATTTTTGGCTCTTACGAATCATTCGGAAATTTAGACCACACGTAAAACCTTCCTTAAATTAAATGTGACTGAAAAATTAATTTACTAAACAACATTAGATAACTTTGATGTGGCTCTTTGTAATGTGAGGAACTCCTTATTATGAATCTCATTGGCTTCATGTGTTCGTACTCTTGACATTTTTATCTAGATAGATCAACACAATTCATTCTGCATCCCATCGTTGTGGCGAGTTGAGAAACTGCAACACGTGTTACCCACAAGGGGACAAAGCGAAGACATGCCCGCGCACCGCAAATGATACGCCATAATCATCTCTCAGTCCGTAACCCGCCGCTTGATGCGCCTTCTGCACCGGTGCGTCATATCGTCGTTGGGATTTAACGAGTTATTCCTGTAAACAGACGCAACCGCCGGGCGGTGGCGGCGGTGGCTGCTCCAGTGTTTACGTTTTTACGACCCGCTGCTCCTTTCTTACCGTATTTCATTCCTTCGCTTTTACAACCCCGTCAGCGAGCGGTGGGTGTGTGCCTCGGCGGACAGAGTGTAGGTAGGACGTCCTCGCGTGGCAGCTCTGCTACGGAGGCGGATTTCAAGCCGCGAACGCGGGCTGTCGAGCGAAATGCTGGGTGCAGCGCAACTGGGACGTTCGTGCGTAGTTCAGTGCCTGGCGAAAGGTTGATTCATTGCATCTGAGCACGGCGTTTGCGTTTGCCTATAAGGAAGGAAATCCCGTTGGTCTTGTAGGTCCCAAAGCGTGACGAATTGTGAGAGAGACGAATTGCAGGATTGTGGAAGAAAACGATGTGCGTATGTCTGCTACAATTTTGCCTTTCCAAAGATGACATAATCATTTTTTTATATCCATACCTGATTCCGTATAATGGAACTGGTACTGCTCACGCACAGTTTTTTCATCAAAACCAATCATAAACGTCCATAAGCAATTCATGGGATTAGCAGGAAGTCTCTGCGCTTATGAATTCTCGGAAATTTGCTTGCTCGAAATCGTTTTCCTGATATTATAACTCCAATCACGATCAGGCAAATGTTTCTGGTTTCCCCATCATTAATTACTCGATTGCATATCAAATAAAAACAATTGAGTTGGCAGTGAGTTACTGAAGAAAGTGGAGGTAGTGAAATTTTACAATGCATTGGTAGCCACTAGATGATGACGTCAATACGAAACCAACTTCATCAGTCATTGTTGAAAACTAATTATTGGTTGAGGCGGCATCAGAGACTTCTTTGACATGTGACTGCAACAATTAATGTTGGTTTCTTTTTAAATATATATCCAAAACATGTAGCCTTCATGCTCTCCATCGTTAATTCGGTTTTGATAGAAAAAGCATTTGCATCAAAACATTTTAGCGACTTTAAACTAAAGTGAGAGATACAAGACTTTGCATTCCTTGCCACTGAATAATTTGATAAAGTGTTAGTACAGTTGAGTAGTTGTATAGTTTTTGCCAGTTGCAAAGTTAAGCAGAATTTTGTTCCATAAGTTGATCTTTTATTCGTTGTATAGTTAATATTTTAGTTCCTTGTAAATGCTACGTAGAGAGCTTCCAAGACAAAAGTCGAAAATCGAAGCGATAATGTTCAAAAGCATTGCTCTAATGTTCGTCATATATACACCAAATACTTTATTTTCACCATGTTAAGCATGAAATTTCTAGATTTTCTCAGAGAAATTTAATAACTTCAGTGAAAAATAGAGGTCCAACAAAGATGTTTTTAATTACATCTACTTAGAAAATTAATTTTAAAACTCTTAAACGATTTCAAGCAAATATTTTAAAACCTTTATAAGATTTAGTACACTCTCAGAAATTACATTAAATTTTATGTAGATTTAATGTACGACTGTACAAGAATTTTAATGTACCTTGTACATTAAAGGGAGATTAACGTAAATGTATATTAAATGTACTGCTTAAATTTAATTGTTTACATTAAATTTAATTTACGTACATTAAAATTACTTTCATGTACTTTGCATTAAAATTAATGCAGAAATTTCTGAGAGTGTAATAAATCAAGCAATAAATTAATATTTGAAGAATGTGTGTCAAGAATTTGCAAACGTTGTGGAAAATTATCATAATTCAAATATTGTATTTGTTATTCACTGGAGATGAAACTATCACATTCAATTCAAAATCACCTCATTATCTAACAAACTCATGTGATATTTAATGTAATTTCATGTAATCCTAATACATGCTCTGTTCTTTCAAAAAGCTGTGTTCCTATTAAATAGGCAAATTGTTTTGTATTTCGGATTCAATTTCAAAGGGCTACAAAATTCTTGCAGTTAATTCTGAAATTGAATCAGTTGTACGCGCCAGCGTGTTTAATATTCATTAAAACAGTTCACTTTGAACATCACAAAGGAAATTTCGTTTGGACTGAAGCTGAGTTCTTGAGCATTTCCTCTCAATATTTCATTCTTAGCCACTCGGAATACGTATGCTCGACTATAAAGTCGGGAAGCTGGGCTGCTTCGTAGCTAACCATATAACACTCTGCATGACAGGCGTGGCACTGGCAGCAGAGGCGGCGCGAGTCGAGTGTTTTGCATCCGCGCAGACGCAGTCGGAACTGCTCGCGTATGCACAACTACCGTCGCCAGACAGCTGTGCATTACGTACGTGTGTATGTTTTGTATTCGCATCGAGTAACGTCTCTACGCTCCTTGATGGACTCCGCAAGAAAAGAACGAGTCATATTCCGTCCAAGTATTGCTTCGGGGTCGATGATTTTTGTCAATTTCCGGTAGTACTTTGCAAAAATCATTACCGTTAATCGGTTTTGGGAGTAGCAAAATAATTTCGAAAGATATTATAAGCAGACGTGGAATAAATGTGTGTCTTAATCGCCCATCAAAATCATACATATTTTAATAAATTTAATATTTCAAATATTTAAATCTAATTACACGGCAGCATCAAAGGGGAATCTTTAGAACAAATGCACGTTGTTATTTTTTCTGACGTACTCTGTAATATAGGACGAGAGAGAAATCCTCCAATAATGAGTATCTGCATTGTTCTGGCATGTGTATTCTGTTCGGGTCGCTGCTGCTCTCCCACATCAATTTTGCCCCAGATCCTGGAATTATGCATGTGTAACCCTTGTGAACATAAATTATTTCGAGGCTATTTGGAATAATAATACCACACAGTTGTTCAATATAACAATAACAATATATTTCAATTACATACCGTTCTTGCGAGTAAAAGGTACAATATAAATAATTTGCATCGTAATATGCTTCTGAGATATTATTTGAAGCAAGTACCATTAAAAATCACATTAAAATCGATTAAATCAGCAAAAAATTCTTTAAAATGACGCCAAAAGTTAAAAAATGACTTTATTAGCCGAAAAATGATGTATAAAAATGGATCATTTCCTTTTGTCATAACATGAAATTAATTTCTATACTAAACGGTATTGTTCTAAAGTGAAAAGGAAAAAAATGACATTTCATAAAAATCCGCCCCTACTAATGAGACAACCAAAAGACCATATGGTTTCGTAGTAAAAAAAAAATCTCCCTACGAGACCACGTGGTCTCGCATGGCAGCCAACGTGTTAAAACGTGCACCTGGAGAGTTGGAAGCGAGCCCATGCGGCCGCGGCGATGGCGGCGGCGCGAGCGGCTAATGAAGGCCGCGCGTGTGCGCTCGCAGCGCCAGCCGGCGGCAGCGGCGCGTCGCGTCGTCTGAAGCGGCAATTAACGGCCCGCGGGCGCTGGACTTGGCTTTTTACGCTTCGCCTTTGAATTTATTGCGGCCCCGCCGCGCCACTGTCCCTTGGGCGGTGGCGGCTGTCGTCGGGGCCTCGCGAGGTTTTGCGCCCTCGCGCACGTGCCCTGCTTTCCATTTGGGCTTTGGGCGCGGAAAGCGGCTCCTCTCCGCGCTGATCGGGACCTCAGGCCTCATTCACAACGCTAACTTAAACGTAAACAGAAAAAAAACCGCAAAACCTATACTTGGGTTTTTCGAACAACGCGGCTAAGGGTAGTATCTCCCAGATGGCATTCGGCACGACTTTTTGAGTTATTCTCTGTCCTGCCGCTAGAGTCGCTTGATCTGCAGCACTTTTTGATGCGGCCGCGATCATGCGACATCTTGTAGCAGGCAGGACTGAGAATGACTCAAAAAATCGGGCTGAATCCCATCTCGGAGATACTACCCTCAGCCGCTACGTTAAAAAAAAAAGAATAGAAATAAGTTATATTAAACGAGACCATTCATAATGACTTGACGTACCCGTGGACGTAAATTAAGAGTTCACAAAACCAATCTTTCAGGTTAAGTTTACGTCGGAATTCTACCGAACACCAATCAGAGACCATCATGGAAGGTCGATTCCAGATTGTGTTTCTGGTTATGTGATTTCATTACAATTATGTACTGAACTAGTTTGCGAAGGGTTTTGATGAAAGTAGTGAATTCAAACTAAGAATTTGGGTCACTTTTCTTGTGACGTTAATTTCACGTGGCGAATTAAATAATTACGTTCGACGAATTGCTCGTGAATTTGGTACATGAGAATCCTTCTTTATAAAATAAAAGAATTACGAGTACTAATGCTACTCGCATTCATTAATAAAGACAAATCGATGGGAAAATAGAAGAAAGCATGATGAAACCGTCGTGAAAAGATCTTTCCACCATGCTAGAAACGAATCGACAATCGATCAAGCTTCAATACGTTGAAATCTGATTGGTTCAGGCGAAACTTACGTTTGTCATTGTGAATGCTTCTTTTTATGCGTAAATTTTACTGCTAAGTTTACGGCATTACATTAAGTTTACGTTTGCATTGTGAACGAGGCTTCAGCAACGCACTAACAGACGTTAAGGAGTTAACGAAATAACTAACGATCAGTGGATTTTCATGTTGTTGTTTTTTGTTTTTTTGTTTTTTTTTAAAAACACTCGTATAGCTCAAAAACTACAAATAAAAATATTCTCGTATAACACTTCACTAAATTAAATATTTTAACAGAAAACACGTCGTCACGAGTACTACATAAATAATATAGTTATAACTGTTCTTTCCATATACAGAATATAAAAAGTTAATGTTTATTAACACAGCACGTGAGTAACAAATATTTAATCACGATCGGTCTCTTTTTTGGAATGGCATGGCATCTGCTTTGCTGTGAGTAGTCACAGTAAGTATGAAAATTTAGTCCCGTGAGTGTAGAGCATGTCTTTCCCTCGAGAGATCGCCCCCGCTGGATGGCGAGATCCGGCGCCGATCTACCGTCGGCTAGCGGGGATTTCTCCAACCAGAACTCTCCCACCAGCGGGGCACCGCCCCAGCCGAGACAAGTGCTAAGCTTCCGACCGATCTCCCGGAATATGTGGTAGTGTAGTGCATGTAAGTGTATGTGTGTGTATAAGGGAAAGGAAGAGGAAGGGAATGTCGCGCGCGGTCTGTGGCCCGTTTGTGAGGGTACTGCTCCGGCATTCGCCTGGTGTTGATTGGAGAAACCACAGACAACTACCGATCAGAGCAGCCGGCCGCTGGAATTCTCCTCAAGACAGCGACTGAACTCGACCTAGCTGAAAAGTTAGTGTCGAAAATCCGTCCGCCACCGACGCCAGGACTCGAACCTAGAACCTCCCGGTCAGAGGCGCTGCAGTGACACCAGTTGATGCACTGAGCTACCGTTCCCGGTGCCAAGATTCAGTACACACCAGACGAGCTGCTATCAAAGATTAAATGTATAATAATGTTAAGGAAGTATCGCTAATTTCCGTAGTTGTGTGTCAGCTTTTGTATTTTAAATTAAATTCGAAACGAATTATAGAAATTGAGTATAAAGTTGTCATATTCTATTGTCGGATTTAGGCTGTTTTTTTACCATGATGACATTTCCACTTACATTTTCAGTTAGAAATTAATCAAAATAATTGTACGCAATGTGTACTGCGATTATATATGTTGTTCTATTCGAGTTTTATGACTGAACATACAGATGAAGGTAATGGACGACTGTGTCAGTAGCAAATTATTAAAGGCAAATATTAATCCTTTCCTGTAGTTTTTTTTCCAGACTCCTAAATTGAAGTCAATCTACGCTGCTGTATGTGGACTTCAATTTGTGTTTCTCACTTGCGTTGTCTTTTTTATTGTTTACAGAACAATAAAAACCCTCTGGCAAGCATCGATTGTATTTTTTATTCATGCTGACAATACACACAATCTCTTCGATCCATGTGTATAAATTGTTCTGAACTTACATACAAAACTTGGGAATGCTGTGGCCATTGGAAATACATCGATTGCGAACCATCGTGTGGTCGCTATTAAGTAAAAGTAGTCTTACGAAAATGAACTTTACCTCCAAACACATAGACATTATCATCTTCAGTGTAAAATGAGGTTAATTGACATTAAACGAGATGGGAAGAAATTATTTGCCAAGCCAGGCAGTCGAATGTTCTTAAGCAATTATTATGAAGTGATAATCTTTTGCTACACATATAATAAAAATTGTAACGTTTATATATCAAGTGCCTGCCTAGCTAACGTTTATATTCACCACTATTTAAAAAAAAACACATAGATTTCTTTAGTGATGAAAATTACATTTTACAGTTGAAGGCTTGGGGTGGAACAATGAGTTTTTATTTATCCATAGCCTTTTCTCTTTTAGTCGACGTGTTGTAACCAGATCTCTCCCATTAGCGGGGCACCGCCCTAGCCGGGATAAGCTCTAAGCACCCGACCGGTCTCTCGGCATGTGAGGTAGTGTGTGAATGTATGTAATGTTTGTGTAAGGGTGAGATAGGAAGGAAGAGTAAGCGCGCGGTCCTTGGCCCTTTTTTAGGGTACCACTCGGCATTCGCCTGGTTTTGAATGGAGAAACCATGGAATATTACCGCTCAGAAAAGCCGGATGCTAGAATTCTCCTGCAAATGGTGAATTCGGCCTATGAATATATCGTGCCGAAAATCGAACCGTAGCACCTTCCGATGAGAGGCCAATTACGGTGAAAATAGATTCCGCACAGTGAAGTGAATACATTTGTCACACAGTAACAAGGTCGAATCATAGGAAACTTTTACTATGCGAAACATATTGCCGATTAAATTACCTGTCCTAAATGATCACCGAGTGGTCACAATACAATATCATGTAACGGGCTATATGTCAACCGTTCAAATATTGGTTGTCTCATGGCTGAGTGATAGAGCAACTGAGCGGTAAACCAGGAGACCCCATATCGAGTGACGGGGTGGGGGTGCAATTCTCTGAACAATTTTTGTTGTTGATAACTAAGATTTCCTCGTGGAAAAAATTACTTGCGCGAATTAAGCGAATTAAGCACTTGGAAAGTACCTGAATATTTAATTTTGTATTGTAGTATTTTGTTATTTTATTATTTGGATTAACGGTCCTGGGAGACGCAGTACCTACAGCAGCCACGGAAAAATACAGCATTTTTTCGAATGTAGTAGGACCCCTCACCTATAACCCCCTCCGTTTTTTGGATGAAATTGTTCGAAGAAATATTTCGCTACATTTAGAGATATTTACTTATTATCCATCCTCCATTTACTCCAAAGTTTTAGATAACAAACGGTGGGTTACATTGGAGAAAATACAGTAAGCTATTGAAGTGTAGAAAACAAATGTGCCATTCCATTTTAATACCACTCCTTGTTCTGGACCTTGCTGGTTTACTCAAGTCGGCTACATTTTAGTTTTATACCGCACTGCCCCGGAACTACCAGACGTTTGTAGCGTTCTTCGTATCCGAAGATCAAAAAGCCGTCGGCGGCTGCGCGGGCGGCTGTTGCTTGTGAAGGCGCCGCTAGAGGGCGTGGCCCCAGATAAGAGCGCGTAGGAGCGAGCGGTCGGCCGCAGCTGCGAGAAATTACCTTCGCGCGCCATGTGGACAGCCACTTCTGGCCTGGCGAGACTCGCTTCCTTTTTCGCGCACTTTCCTCCACCCACCCTCGAGAAGCACCTCACGAAAATCCTTGTTCGCGTGATACAATCTACTTCGTAGAGTGTGCCTGGATGATTAGAGGATGTTTTATTCAAATTCATGACTAATTACGGGGAATATGGGTAGTTTTGAAGATGGGAGAGATATTATAATTAAAAATATTTTTGGGGAAAAATTTTGGGGTTTCCCAAAAAAAGTACTGTTGGTTGGATTTCATATCGTGTCGACTTGTGTTGATGAGGAGTCTTAATAACGACGCAAAGGAATACTTTGTGATAAAGTGAATAAACTTGTGAATCAATTTACATGAATTTAAAACACGTGTTCATTGATTCGTGTTTTGCATGTGCAGTTTTATTTAATTGAATGAGAGCTTCAGGTATCGTGGTGGTTAGTGGAATTGTAACAAGAAGTGGACGATTTGAAACTTTCTGGTAGTGATACCCAAGTAAGGTGGGCAATGAAATAATAACAGATTTATAATGCTGAAATGAAGTAAATGAAGTCAGTAAATTATTGAATATGAATGTGGCAAAACAGTCAATATGAATTACTAGTAGCTTGTACTACGATGTAATTCGAATTTCATATTCTTAATGCCCTATTGACATTCATATTTTCTGAGCAGCCTAAGACACTTAAGCATTAAATATAAGTACAAAAGAAAACTTCCTAGCAATATTTTTTTGGATTTAAAGAATGTAAACTCGTTCCATTAGAAATAGTGTGTCCCTTTTATCAAACGTAATTCCGTTTATCACAGCCTTCACCGGATTATTTCGTGGATATGCGATATTTTCAACAATTTCTCGTTTTTCACAAGAGATGACTACTAAAATGTGACGCCTTAGATGGTACAGGGTGTCATTTGATGTAACCGCAGTGCCTCTAACTGGGAGGTCCTAGGGTTTGAGTCCCGACGGTGACAGGATTTTCGACCCTAGCTTAGGTCGTAGACAGCCGCTCTCTGAAGTAAAACTTTTAGCGAAAAGCTGCTCTGATCGGTAGATTTTCGTGGATCCGCCGACCAACACCAGCCGAATGCCGGAGTAACAAATGAGCCACGGATCGCGCGCCATCTTTCCTTACTCGTCTTTGCCCTATCCTCACCCCTTACTTACCACATTTACGCTTCCATGCACGACATTATCATATATATCGGGACTCCAGCTTGGAGCTTTTCCCGCCTGGGACGGTGTCCCGCTGATGAAAGATGCGGGGTTGAGAAAACACCGCTACCCGACGTGCATGTCGGTGCCGGATTTCGCCATCATGGCAAGATCACCGCCAGAAATCAATCAATCAAACCGCTTTGGATACTAATGTTTCACCGTAAGTAATCCGAGGCCGCTTTGAGGAGTTGATTTATTGGCTGTGAAACGAAGCGCGCTTCATTGTTTCGGGGGAGGAGGGGCAGCAAAATTCTCTGAAGGTATCGGCTGAATTGACGTAGAGGCATCGGCTGAATGGATGGCCTAGGTCCCTCAGTAGCGCTCAATGATCGACTGATTAGTTCGTGTTTCCGGACGCGGCAACTGCTACTCCATGTTTTTAGTATAGTCTATGTTGTTGTTTTTTCCATGGAATTTTTTTCTCTCTCTCAGGATGCTGAGATCCGACGCCGACCTAAACTTATGTATTATTTATTTTACGTCAAAAACAGTTAAAAACTGTGTGTGACGTGGTATGGGAATAAGTGCATTTTGTGCACGTTTTCAAAATTCTGTGATCCCTACCGTAAGCCATATACTACTTGAATTTTTAATACAGAAAGATAATGAGGGTTTCTTGCCAGGATTATTAACAACATATTCGCTCCAATGTAATAAAATGTTTTTTAAGGGTAAATCAATAAATTTGGGCTGTTATTCCTCATCATATCCTTCGTTAAGGAATAATACTTCCTGCGGCGGCAGCATGGAAAACGATAATTTGAATAACTATATTTCCCGCCGAATTCTGGAAGACATACTCAGATAATGAAGTTACATGTATGTCTAGAAGCAAAACAAGGGGCCATCTCATATTTGCCCAATGGGACGAAAAACATGATTGAGATGGGGGTCATTGACTCAGATGCTACAGTACAATACTTGTTACAGATAGTTTAGAATTATACAGCCCAAATGGTAAATATATATTAAATATCACTGTTAAAATTAATGTTATTTTCATTGTGATGCTCAGTGTAGTCTAATTCTATAAAAACAGTTATGTAGCAGAAACGATTTCACTTGGGACTTAAACTATTCAATCGAATTTAATCATTTAACTCCTGCACGTCGGTTTGCATGGAATTCCCTATCCATTTATCCACCACTAGCGGGGACTACCCTAGATGGGACAAGCTCTAAGCTTCCGAAATGTATGGTAGTGTAGTGCATGTAAATCATAATGTGTAGAAGAAAATGTAAGAGCTGAGGATCGGGCAAGAAACACGTGTAGAAGAAAATGTAAGAGCTGAGGATCGGGCAAGAAACACGAAGAAGAGATCGCGCGCGGTCCGTCGCCCATTCGCGAGGGCACTGCTCGGGTATTCACCAGGTGTTGGTCGAAGAAATCACGGAAAACAACCAATTGGCGAAGCTCGCCGCTAGATTTCTCATCCAGCCAGGAGCTGAATTCGACGTAGCTATGTAGCTAATGTAGAAAATCCCACCACCGTCGGGACTCGAACCTAGGACCTCCCGGTTAGAGGAACTGCAATAATATCAGTTTTTACCCCGAAACACCTCATATGGACTTCAATAAAACCTCAATAGATTGAGTGAGATATTAACTCATTAATTTCGCTGAACCTGGGTAATTATCCCGTTAGGAGTGTAAGGCATTTCGGAAATATACGAAATAATAATTCGAAACAATAGGCAAAAAATGGAAATTTTAACAACTGCTTCTGGCTTTACTGGTCACAGGTAATATTCCCTATAGATAATGAAAATAAAATGTATACCAATTTATGTTGTGTTTGTAATGAAACATGTTTGTTAATCAGCAGCAATTTATTTTTGCCCATATTACAACAATTTATTAAAGGACTAATCATTGAAGAACTTCAGTTAACAAAAACGTATGTCATTGTATAATAACATTCAAATTTATAAATAGATATATCCAACAAATCTCTTTCCAAATGATAGATAGTATGCAAAACAACGTTTTGGGTCATGTTAGTTTGTGTGTGTGTGTGTGTGTGTGCGTGTGTGCGGTGCGTGCGTGTGTGTGCGTGTGTGTGTGTGCGTGCGTGTGCGTGCGTGTGCGTGCGTGCGCGCGCGTGTGTGTGCGTGCGTGTGCGTGCGTGTGCGTGTGCGTGTGCGTGCGTGAGTGTGCATGCGTGAGTGTGCTGCGTGTGTGCGCTGTGTGTGCGTGCTGTGTGTGCGTGTGTGTGGTGTGGGTGTGTGCGTGTGTGTGCGTGTGTGTGTGTGCGTGTGTGTGTGTGCGTGTGTGTGCTGTGTGCGTGCCCCGATATCCGAATCTTTGAGGGTACAGCTGTTCCATCTTCGCCTCCCTGCCTCATGCCCGTGTGTGTGTGTGTAAGGCTCTCCCGGTCACAGGCACTGCAGTGACTTCAGGTGATGCCCTCATCTCCATCAGCCGCTCAGCCGCCCCCGATATCCGAATCTTTGAGGGTACAGCTGTTCCATCTTCGCCTCCCTGCCTCATGCCCGCCCCTGCGCTCACCATCTGTCAGTCCCTCCTGCGCCCTTCGCCACATCCTGTCCTTGCCCTCGCTCAGGTCCGTCGATCCTGCACTTCCATTCCTTCTTGATTGATTGTTAGACATTCCGGGCGCATCAATTACTATGGTCATTAGTCTGGTGAATGTAATGCGTGTTGTTTGCTGGCGAGGAGGCGGTGGTCTTCCCCCGCTGGATGGCCAGATTCGGCGCCGACCTACCGTCGGCTAACGGGGTTTTCCCAACAAGGTATACCTCACCAGCGCGGCACCACCACAGCCGGGACAAGTTCTAAGTCCCCGACTAGTCTCCCGGCACGTGTGGTAGTGTAGTGCATTTAGTGTAGGTGTGTGTGTATGTGTAGGGGGTGAGGATAGAACAAGGAAGACGGAGAAAAGTCCGCGCATGGTCCGTGGCCCGTTTGTTAGGGTTGTGTTCCTGCATTCGTCTGATGTTGAGCGGAGGAACCACGGAAAACTATCGATCAGAGCAGCCAGCCGCTAGAATTATACTCCAGACAGCGACTGAATTCGACCTAGCAGAAAAGCTAATGTTGAAAATCCTGCCGCCGTAGGGACTCAAATTTAGAACCTCTCGGTCAGAGGCGCTGCATTCGGGACATCGAAGGAAGGTGCTAGTTTTTGGAGGGCAAAATCTATGTCGCCTGATCCTTTTACCGAGAGTCGGAACTCAAACCTAGGACCTCCCGATCAGAGGCGCTGCACTGACATCTGAATCACCGCTCCCGGTCCTTTCGTTCATCCTTTCTACATCGCTCCCTCGCGATCTGCCAGTATTAGGAGGTGGATTTTGATGAGCGAAAACACGGTCTGAAATGATCAATATAATGCTCGTACAAATGTTTGAAAAATGCTTTAAAAGTAAAGAAAAATAGTAAATAAATCTCAATAAAACCAGTTCATTAGATCAGTAACAGATCCAACAGCTCAAGCTGTTGGATCTGTTACTGATCTAATTGAGATTTCTTCCTTTTTCTTGAAGTGAACTCAACTTGTAAAGATTTGGTTTGAGCTGTTCGTTACCAGGAAATATCCGTCTTTAGTCATGCCGAAACGACAAAGACGGTGATAAGCGTCACAGGAACCTTAGATTACTTATTGATAACGGCTGATATTACAATTACTGAGCGAAGAAACTGAGCGAGAAGGCTACTCAGGAATTCTATGGATAACATTTGTTGCATCTCGTAAATATTATTTGGAGCAAGTACCACGATAATGATATTAAAATCAATTAAACCAGTGCAGAAGTCTTTAAAAATGACCTTAATAGGTAAAAAATTACTTATTAGTCGAAATCGACAAAAAATGAAAAACAAAATAATATTAAAATGGGTAATTTTCTTTTGCAGGAACACATAATTATTGTGTATACTAAAAGGCATTGTTCTAAAGGAAAAGGAAAAATGTGACAGTTTATTAAAATCCCCCACCTCGTTTTCAATCCCGACCGTCACCCCAATCATACCCTCTTCAGTAGAGTGAAATAAATGGAAATATATATTTTTAATGACGCATATTAGTTCTAGCACTTGAGAAACGGATTTTAATGTGATTTTTTGGAATAAAGGCTATGCTAATTGTATAGCCAGTTATAGTGCAATTAGCATGCTTTATTATTTCTGTAATCTTTAAAATCATAAAAAGTAACTGATAACATGTATTTGTTTCAGGTAATACCAGTGTTCCAAGAATTCCTTCGAAACGACGTGCTAGTTGGAAATAGGTGACGTAACATACAAATACTTCATTTCAATAGTTTATTAGTGACACCTTTTTGGTTGTTTGTTTTGGTATGATAGTTTTCATATTTCGAAATTTATATTTTTTATTATGGACTCAACTCCCGGTTGCATATATGGGAACTATCACGTTTTTAATATTTTACCCGGTGTTGTTAACAAGAACACAAAGAAAACGGACATCACATTACATAAAATTGTGCAAAACACGACCCATCGTAGAGGATCGTAATTGACTTTTGTTTATCACGAACGAGCTTCTAGAATGACGCTCAAGAATGTTTTCGCTCTCATCTTCTTGACGAATACAGAAACTCCCCGCATTTCGAGATCTTTTATAGTCGTTAACCAAGCACGAAACTGCAGTCGTGAGTCACATGACCTCGTTTGAACCCCGACAGGCTCTCTAAATTAGCCGTGCAAAACCAGGGGCAAAATGCTCATCCTGGCGCAGTCAGACGAAGAAATTGAGAATGGGCCTGCGGACTCCATATATAGAAGCCAATCTAGCGACTGCTCACTGCCTGAGCACGTTAGGCAAAGCTCAATGGAATGTGGAACAATTGCACAAAACCACACAGAAGGCCTTGGAATCGTGCCAGACGGCCAGGTCTTGGGTGCATCAGCCAGCCAGACTCCCCTTGTGAGACGTTGTTTATTCCAGTTGACTCCAATCCATTGATTTCACCTCTTGTTACTCATGTCGTTACTGGAACAAATGCGAATGTTTTTAAAGTATTAATGCTATTAAAGTATTTTCTAGTATAAAATATCAAATAAAATATATGGCTCCTGGCGTAGTTTCAATATTTTCATCGAGATAATGATATTGCTATTTTTATATCAATCGCGTGGCGTGATGTCACCGTGAGAAATACTTCAAACGATGATATTACGTTTATCGGATGTTAAGAAAGAAAATGGAACCTCACGCACATGTAGTAGTAAATACAATCCTTCATTTTAAGACGATCGCAGAAAAAATACATTTTTGCCACTTCGCCTTCTGTTTGGAGACAGTGTCATTTTAGTCGTGTGATTCCTTTTATGGTAACCGATGAATGGAGATGTTCTCGAACTCCTTCGATTGTAAACGTAAAACGCTGTATTGATGTCATGCCCTCGCAACACATTCAAGTGTGGCTCCGGAGTGCGAACAGGTATATCCTTACTACCTTAACCCAGCAATAGAAACGTGGGGGTCTCTAGGACCCCCGCAAACCTTTCCTCCCGCTTGCTGTATTTCCCACGTGGGCTACCCTGAGCATTGCATTAGTACCTTTCTGTTTTTCTTTCATGATATTTAATATGCTTTCAGTTTTCCAATTTAGTGAGTTTTATACGTGTGGCAAGCCGTTGTTTTGTTTGGGGTGCCCAGGGGCCCCCGCGTTACCTTTATGTTAGCAAAAGTGTCTTCAGTATCGTAAATTCTATGACTTTGGGAACGTATTGCTGTACTTTCATGTCAGGATACCTCTGCGAAGTTAATACTGAGTGATATTCTCATCTCATTTTGTGTATGTAATTATTGACGAGGAAAATTTTGTATGTGAATAGCAGTAAGACCTGTGTTAATGTGTACTGGTAAATCGATCCAGGAAGTGTAGGAAAAGTTAAATTTCCTAACAAGTTAGGTGAAGAGTGAAGTCTTTATGCAAACATTTTTTTGCAATTTTTCTAAGAAATATTACCACTAGTGGATTTGCATGCGTCCCAGCGCGCAGTTAACAATTTGGTATTTTTTTGTTTTCCTCTTTTCTGTGACAGTTTAAAGGGTTTAATTTGTGCAATACTTTCTAAGAATATATTACTGTTTTTACCTAATTCTGTGTCTGGGTGTATGTCTTTCTCACACCCCAAAGATCCTGCTCCCCTGAGATATTCAAAACTCGAAGGAGCATTCTTTCCGACGACTGCCACGGTAGCTGGTGGCGTTATGACGTTGGAGCATGTTAGCAAGGATTAAAAAGGGGGTTGTTGGATCTAGCTATTTGTTAGTTATGTTGAAGTTGAATGTTATTATACAATGACATATGATTTTATTAAGTGAAATTCTTCAATGTTTGGTTGTAATTTGTTGTAATATGGTCAAACATAAATTTCTGTTCATTAACAAATATGTTTAATTACAAATACAATATAAAATAGGTATATATTTTATTTTCATTTTCTATAGGGAAACATTTACAACTATTACCTATGACCAGTGAAGTCTGAAGCAATGGTTAAAATTTCCGTTTTTGTTCGACCATTGTTTCGAGTTTATTATTTCTTATATTTCCGAAATGCCTTACACTTCTAATGGGAGGCTTACCCAGGTTCGCCGAAATCAACGTGTTAATTTGTTACTCAATCCAATCAGGTTTTATTAAAGTCCATATGAGGTGTCACAGGGTATCAATTGAGTTACTGCTGTTCCTCTAACCGGGAGGTACTAGGTTCTAGTCGTGACGGTGCACAGTGGTGCATTTTGGCGATTTCCTGGCCAAAACCTCTGAGAGCTAGAGTATGTTTTCTACGACGACCAAAATTATTTTGGATTATCTTTATAATGTAAGGGATCTGGTAACATAATACCAGAATAATGCACTTCTTAAATGTGTGAAATATAAATATATATTTTCTATATAAACCTGGTTACATTTTATCAATTCACAAAATTGATTTTAGAAAACCGTAGGGATTACTTACATATTAATTGATAACATTTGGCATAAAGAAGCATGGTATTAATGCCATCTCATGCCCTCTGTCAGAGAAAATTCATATACAGTATCCGAAGAACCGGAAAGGAAGATCACATTTTTCACTAGGGTACATTTCTCCCTACGGTGATATTTGGCTCAGGCAAATGAGACAAAGCATATTTGTTCAAGAATTTTAAGTTTCTTTTGGAAACATCCCTCAAGTTGGAAATGAAGGAACAGAAAATCTCAACAGACGATTAAACATCTGGACTGGGTGCAGTCTTGAACATGTTCGCGGAAATCCTTCTCCATACCGCCTTATATCTTTGTGAATAGATTCTATGCATGAATTACCATGAATATTCGGTTATTTCTGAGGAATATTTAGATTTCTTAAAAAGCGTCATGCTGAATTATTGTCGTTGCTATTACCATAATCTTGTTTGGAAGCTCTCCATTCAGACCATTTTTCTTTGAATTGCATTTGAATAAGTTTCTTGACCATATTCAAACTGTAGTTGCAAGATTATTTCATAAAAAATAATATAATACTAATTTTATAACAATAACAATCTAATATGAATAATTGTTGGTATGTAACTTAGGAGTTAAGTAAACAAATATTACTTTACGATCAATTATATTTTTGATTTGTTTTTTAAAGGTGGTATGATGAGTTTCTTTGATATCACGTACGTATTTGACCTTTCATCGAGCGCACACCCTTCCTTAAGACGAGTTTTGATGACACATATTATGTAAATATTACTTTATGTACAATTTTAATGAAATAAAATGTGCGTAATCCAGTCGAGAAGATGTAATATGTACATTAATATTATATTCATGTAATATTAGTGAATAGTTATAATCTGTTACAAAAATTTAAAATATTAATTTTTTGTTTATAATATTGAGTAAATTTGTTATTTCAGTAAAAGGGATCAAAATTTTCCGCTAGAAACAACATTGTAAAAGCAGTTTCCGTTCTCAGGACGGATCTCGACGAGTCATATTCGGCGGTCACGCGTGCTTGACGAAAAGTTAATTCTTTATATTTACTAATGGGGCAAGTTGGGGCATGATTTTATAACTGGATTCCAAAGAGGATAGATTCAGCTAGTAAATGAAATTAGAAACATCGCGGAATTCCGCGAAATTGGTAACTTTCAGCCTACGTGAACTTCTTAGTAATTAAAATTATTGTATTAATTTCATGCATTTTAATAATTCATCCCACGTCGGTATTATGCATTAATGCATTATAAAACAAACATGAAAATACTCTACAGACCTGCAGGAAGAGAATCCAAACTGCCAGTTTTCTCTGCACAACTTTGTATGGCCACCACTTACAAATAAAGACGGTCTCTCTATGTTACTCTCGCACTGCAGGTGTACCGAACGCCACGAAGGGTAAGTTCGGGTGACTACTGGTGCCAGGGGAATTGACCCAGAGACACGAAGTGGGCAGAAACAGATGCCCCCAAGTATACAGTGTGTCGTAGTATTCGCAAAAGTTCAGTAAACGCTATTTCATTTTTGAGGTTTTGGCCAGGATTTCGGGAAAATGCACCACCGTGCGGTGGCAGGATTTTCAACACTAGCTAAATAACTAGGTCGAATTCAGCCGCTCGTCTGGAGGAGAATTCAAGCGGCCGGCTGATCTGATCAGTAGATTTTGTGGTTTCTCCGTTTAACACCAGGCCAGTGGAGGTGCAGTACCCTAACGAACGGGCCCCAGATGACGCGCGATCTTCTCTTCCTCTTACTTGACCTATCTTCAACCCTTTCTTACACACTCTTACATCCACTACACTACCACACATACAGGGAGACCGGCCAGGACCATAGAGCTTGTCCGCCTGGGGCGGTGCCCCGCTGGTGGGAGATACCTACTTGGGGATAACCTCGCTAGCCGACGGTAGGTCAGCGCCGGACATCACTATCCAGCAGGGGTGAAGATTACCACGACATCTCGAGAAAAATATGCCCTACATTTACGGGTCTAATGACCTTAGCAGTTGATGTTCTCGGAATCACCAATCAATCAAGTGAACTCCATGTAGCGAAATCTTGTATGTGAAAATGCTGATCGTATTGTAACAGAGAATGATAGATGATTTATTTCCCCCTGGAAACGAATGCACTACTAAACTGATATGACAATCCGCAACTCCTTTCATTTTATTGACGTCTAAAATAATTTTTGTTTGTGTGGCTATGTTACTTTATTTTTTATCTCGAGGAAACTCACTGAATTTCTGTTTTTTCATCCGTCGAAAATAGTTACAGCAAGGAATACGAGGAAAAAAAGAAATAATTTGCACTTTTCTGTTGCTTACTTGAGTACAAGGTCTGGCTTCATTTTTGTCTATGTGCCCAGAATTTTCATTTTTATTTCTAGAGTTGTTCAAAATTCCATGACGCACAGAAATAATGATATTTAAAATTGTTATTTATGCTAACTACTTACTAGACCAAGCTGGTCTCTTTTACTCTGATTTTACTCTCCCTTGTCTCTATGAAGCAGGATTGAGCTTGCCTGTAAACGTTTATGTTATAAAAACAATTTTACTGCATTATTTCATATTCTCTTACCTTACATGCTAGTTCAGTTGATTTTTGACAATCATGTCATAACCCGAAATATGTAACAATCACATTTTTAGGAAAACTAACAAAGTCCAGCTTATGTTACAATGACTGTATTGTGTGTAACAAAAACAACGTCTGCAGACAAATATTGTAGGCGACTTAATCGCATAGAAAATAAATCTATCTACTCGTATTGTGCAACTTTTCTCAGAATACCTCTGGTACAAGAAAGATGTTTTTCAGATCGTTTGTCGCCCATTTATGAGATGTCAAAATCTATTTTTCAGATTTCTTACCTTGCCTATGTGATTTATTCATATTTCAAGTAGATTATCTCGATAGAAACTGAAACAAGCGCTGAAAAATGAAAATATGACTATTCGCAATGAGTAAAATTGAGTATATCAAACAAACTAAAGACTGGGTCAAGGGGTAAGCCATCCTCGTAAGTAAAATTCTGTATTTTTAAATACGTTTCACAAGCAAGTCGCTCTCATTCATATTATAATTCACGTTCCTATTCCAAGAGTGTTGTACAAGAGAACGGCGAATTTGCGTGTACAAAGGCGCCAGGAATGTTATCATTTGGTACGATTTGTGTACGAAGTAATCATTGCCCCAAATCTTTGAACAGCACCCTTGGTTTATTTTACCTCGATATCACCCGTTGCCATGTTTCATGAACTAGACATTACGAGTTTTCCCGCATTGCAGTGCGGCCCTAGAGTACACAGAGGTCTCGTATTCGCAGTTTGGATCAGATCTGTAGCACGTAAACGCTCGTTTCCTTGCCTACAAATACACTGTATCACGCGTTGCGTTATTGTGTATTATGGATAGGCTGAAATGTTATTGTGTATTATGGATAGGCTGAAATGTTATTGTGTCATGTTTGTCGTCAATCTTTAGCATTAAGCTCAACCATCAATCTTGGCTACCATTTTATATTCTTATCTTCGTTTTCTAATGTAGTGAAACAATGCCTGGAGTGTAGGTTTTGTGAGGTCGAAATTCTTACAGTATTGACTTATTTTATTACAATTTTTTCGTAGAGGAATACGTGTGCATATTTCACTCCGTACAGTATTATTATTATTATTATTATTATTATTATTATTATTATTATTATTATTATTATTATTATTATTATTTTCATATTTCAAAATTTCACGCTCTTCCGGAGTTTTCAAGTATAACTCAAGGACAGAACGTCAACACATATGGTGAGACAGATGGTGAGAAGTTCTTGCTCCAGTGCACTCAGGTTCCGCTTCAATGATTTAGGGAGAGAACCTTGCGCACTATGTTGGTGGTTGCCAGCAACACTGCCTTCTGCATGGTTCTGAGGTGCCACTCATTTAGATGGAGTTTTTCTTTCACAATCCTCCAATCTTCAGTCACAAGCCCATTAGTTGAAATAACCACTGGTACAATATCTACCTCTATTAGTTTGTACAAGTTTTTCAGCTCAACTGAGAGTGGCTGATATTTTCTCCTCTTTCTGCAATAGTTGTCAGCAGATTATGATCCAGTGGGACTGCGATATCAATTATTATTGCCCTACGATTAGTTTTGTCGAATACGACAATATCAGGCTTATTTGCTTCCACTGTTCTATCTGTAAATAATCTGTTTGTGCCAACTGAGAGCATCCATTAAAACTTGTTCTGGTAGATATTTGTAGTATGGCAGGCTTTCCTTTATCAGGTCCGATCTTTTAGCAAGAGCTTGGTGGATGATTTTGGCTACATTATTATGACGTTGTAAATAATCTGTTTGTGCCAACTGAGAGCATCCACTGCAGATATGTTGGATAGATTCGGTGGCCTTCTTACATAGGCGACACTTGTCACTGATGTTCTCTTTAATAATATATCGCCTGTAGTTATTAGTGGCTACTACCTGATCTTGAATGGCCAGTACAAATCCTTCCGTTTCGCCAAAAAGCCCAGCTGTTCTCAGCCATTCAGTCGATCTCTTCATATCTATGGAGGTACTTTGAAGAGCAGTAGCAAACCTGCCATGGAGTTCCTTTGATCTCCACTGCTCAATTCGGTCCACAGGTTTCGGAACTCTTGGATTGTGATCTTCCTGGAGCAGCTTCAGAGGTGTATAGCCGTGATCTTGTGCACAAATGGCCGTCATGGATTCGTTGTTGGTGAAATAATTTCTGAGCTGTTTTTCTTGCTGGCGACACATAACTTCAAGATTTAACAGTCCACGGCCCCCATGATGTCTTGAAAGATACAGCCTTTCGGTGGAACTTCGAGGATGATGCATCCGATATTTTGATAGAAGTGTTGTATTATTATTATTATTATTATTATTATTATTATTATTATTATTATTGCACACTTGCAAATAATAACTCTGTAGAGAATTTTGAGTGTGATTCGAAATAACCAAGAACAAAGATGATTAGGATAAGGCGTCTTGAACTAAATAAAACGTGCTCAGATTATACTTTCTCTTACGACACATACAGTTTTGCAGTTTCTGGTGATATATAAAAAATAAATTAATAAATAATTTCACCACATTTGGCATCAGCTTGATTGTCCAGCAACTTAGACCCCGAGTGGTCTCTTGTTCTCTGAAGCAACGATTTCAACTCGTTTTCCCAGCTACCCGCATCCGCCCAGCAACACGCTTGCCCTCCCACGTTACCGCATCGAGAGAGGTGGTGCAGGTCATCAACCGATGTCACAGTAGTGCCTTTGACCAGGAGGAGGTCCTGGGGTTGACGTCCCGACGGTGGCAGGATTTTCGTCACTAACCAGGTTGCTAGGTTGAGTTCGGCATTATCTGAAGAAAAATTCTAGCGGCCGGTTGCTCTGAGCAATAGCTTTTTGTGATTTCTCCGATCATCACCAGGCGAATGCCGGAGTAGTACCTTAACAAATGGGTCGCGCGCTGTCTTTCCTTCCCCTGCCATGGCATGTCTTCACCCCTTACTTACTCACACACATACACTTAAATGCACTATCACACATTTCGGGAGACCGGTTGCGAGCCGGTCAGAGTCGAGGAAAAAAAACCTGCACTGCACTTACGTGACTAATGACTTCAGCAGTTTACGCGGCCGGAATCACTAATAACCAACCAACCCACTCTACCACCCACCAGTCGACCACAGTGTGTCCGTTCTGAAATTACCCTGGCCGGCAGAAAACCATCAGCACGCCCTCTCCCCCGCCACCCCCTCACGAAGCCACCCCAAGGACGGGCGCGAAAATTGAAATGCACCCAATGGATCGGACCCAGGTCTCTGGGATTTATTATGAGAAGAGAAATAATTTTCTTTATTAGGCTACGAGTGAAATGGATAATTGAATGATTATCATACGCATGAACAAGAAATACATTCTGTGGTCTCATTGTGTTGTTCAACGAAGAAAATAAAGAGCGTCTTTCTGTTATGTTTTAGTAGAAACTGCTGTCTAGATCGAATGTCCAGTAAAACTAGCTCAATACGGAAGGTGTATAATGCAGAAATCTGTTATTTGCGAACAGAAACAGCGGTCGTGACCCAACATAATAATTTAAGGATTAAGTGAAGAAATGTTACAATTGTTTACTCCGTCATCAACCTTGATAATGGAATATATTTTGATCTGCGTCGGTTGGACTCAGGCTGCGATTATGCATTTGGGAAACTCGAAATGTAAATATTTAAACGAAATGAAACTTTGTCATTTATTAAAATAGTTGACTCGGCGAGATAAATCTAGTTTTAAAAAAATATTTTTGAGCAAGTAATACATTAAGCCTCATGCAACTAGAACAAAGCTTTTTGGTGTATAGCTGTGTTCGTGTTTTATACAGCTTTGCTGAAACTTTTTTCTGAAGCTTGAATTTGTTAAATGTGTCGAGTTTGGTATTATGTAGTATTTTTATTACTAATTTCAAATGCGCGCAGAAATTGAAACAAAATTCTGCATTCTTCGAATATTTTAGAGGTTTCTAAGGTTTTGTTAGAAGCCCAGGAAATCGGGGAAAATCCAAAACAACGAAAAGCCCGGTAAATATGGTGCAGTTTTCTGCAGATTAGCCGTACAAAAATACGTTCAGTGCAGACTGCATTTTTCTCTGCCCGAGCATGTTCATACTTTTTCATGCAGAAAGCCTACAGTTTGACTCAAGCGCCTCTAGTGGCTGAATCGTTCACTAAAGGTAATCGGTCATTTCGAAGTTGTGGTTAGGTGGGTCAAGGTGCGATTGTGTGAAGTGATATATTGTGTGAAGTGATAAACTTCCTTTTTCCCAATTCCTGCCAACTTATTTTTATTCTCTATGCTCCTCATGGTTAATACTAAATAAAATCACAGCCAGAACGCACGCACAGAAATACCGCCACTGAAAGTACTCGGACGCGCAATTCAGTTGTTTCTCTTTAGACCTCCTAGCGGCGCCTTGTGGCGATTCGTGCAGAAAACGTTCAGTCAGTGTATGCGATACTTTTGGCTTTTATACTTCTAGTTTGGGATCTTGAAGTTTCTGTTCAGAAACTGTATGAGAATGTGGACTAAAGCTGTACTGTATATACCTGGCTAAAGAATTTAGATTTTGATAAAAATTGCAAATATTTGATTGTGTTACTTCGCCTTTTCTCATACTGCGGAGGTAATTTCATACTCAGTCACTGCTTATGACAGTGCTGACGTCATGCGTCAGCAAGATTCCAAGGAAGAGACTGTTCGCCATTAACGATTCTGCGTTGATCTATTCATGTATTGCGTTATGGTAAAAACAATGTTTATTCTTGGAATGAAAGGAAAGATTGTACTGTATGTATTCTATTATATTTTTTATATACTATGTGATGGCAATATTCTTGAAAGACATTTTTGTTGAAATATTGAATTTATTGCAGTTATTCATAGTGTTTTAATTGTGGAGCGTGCATGCTACTTTCTTGGCAAACAATTTTCTTGAGCAGCAGTTTTCCTGCTGAAACTACCCCTACTATTCGCGCACATTTATTGAGCCCTCGTTTCGTTTAGATACATGCGTGAGGAGAAGGGGGTACATCATCAACAGGACAATTACATCACATCGGTTGCTCGTTTTTCGATGCAAAAATCATTTCTTTGATGTAGGAGGGAACAAAGCTCATTGCTAACATTTATTCTCAATTAATCAATTGTCACAAAAGGAGTTCAGGGGCTCAAGAAAACGTGCGCGTATGCAGGCCCCTAGTATCATCATCTATATGTGAAAATATTCCTATGTGCTATCAATTGCATTTGGAGTGAGTAATCAATCTGTTTAAATAATTTCTATTACTGCTTTTCGAAACAGGATGTTTTTAGGAATGCCATGACAAAATCAAGAAAACGAATTATTTTTTTAATGAAGCAAATTGGCGCATCATTGCGAGATTTTATCTGAAATGTAAAACGCGAAAGTCATATCTCAATACGTCTTTCACAGTCGAAATTAAACCAGAAAACTAAGAGAACCATAATTTTTGCAACATTCATTATTAAGTAAATGTTTCGCAAACGATTGGGCGACCTTGGGCGCGAAAAAAAATCACTTGTCAGAAAAAAAAACCTTTGAAATAAAAAACAACTTTTAAGCCAACTCTTTCTTTTGAATTTTCCCAAAAAAAGATGGAAGAGTCGAGCAGGTGTAAAATTTGTATTGCAGACTCTACTCACCACAGGCGACTGAGATCAGAGTTCCCGGGCGGAATTCTAATACGTGTGCTCGTCTGTTGTTGCAAATCATAGTGATTGCGGTTGCTGATTTCATTTTATTAATACGGCTACGCCGTGGTGACCGACAGATTCAACCTCGGTAATAATAGTTATCCTGATGCTTTTGAAGTGCAAGGGAAGCATACGGAGGCATCCGATCTTTTTTGTCCTTTTTTTATAAGGGGTGAGGGGATATGGGAGTAGATTTTTGTTAAATAATAAATATTAGTTGTTATATTATATATAATTTATGTACCGTAGATTTGATGCTATACAATATTGTAGTTTAATAATTACATAATTCGAACATAAGTAAATCAATTTTGCCAAAACGGAAGGTAAACGAAAACTCTAGACCAGGTCTGCAGAACATGTTGCTCTTTGACTGACCTCGCGAGCCTCGCGCGAGTAACTTCAGTGCAAATACGGGCAGAGCGGCAGGGTGCGGATGACGCTCATTCTATGAGTGGGAACCGCCAGTGAGACTGCAATTAAAACCGCAGCGCATAAACTTAAAGAGCAATCTGCGAGAACATGAAGGACTGTTACAGACAGTTAAAGTATCACTACATTTTATTTTGGAAATATTTGTTCTCGATACATGACAATGTGAAGTATGAACCTCAAACGAATTAGATATATTTGATTTGGTTACAAAGTGTAGTAATTGGTTATAGGGCTGATAATGTAATTCGTGTTGCTATCATGAAATCACTAATTTACCGTAGTGCTAAACACAATATTGTAATAATGAATATTTTTGTTTGATGACAGTATTTTTTTTCATTAACTATGGTTAATGAAATGAGACTGTTCTATCAAAGGTAAAAAATTTTATTCTTAAAATATCATGATTACTTTCTGCTCTAATTTCTAACAAGAGTAAATTATGTATTTTTATTTTCAAATCAAGGAACACCATTCCCTTGACATAATTCTTTAGTACATATAAAAATGATTAAGCACTTGGCGTTCTTTTCAACAAGACTCATAATAATCTGATGATTGCCCGTAAAATATCGTAAGAGAGGTTTGCTCGTTGGTGTCTCTTATTCGGCTTCATAATGAGAGAAAAATGGTGATAAATATATGTGCCGCTAAACATTCCTCTTCTTCAAATTGCCTATAGTTCATTTTATATCAATCTCGATGTGAGAAACCGCTCTCAATTTACCTCTTTTTGCTATCATTTGGAGATCACAACATTCCTAGTGAAAAATCAATTATTAAATTGTAAATTTTTGTTATAATACGTAATACTTTTGAAAAGAGTCCACTATTTTAAAATATTGTAAAATAGTCACAATGAGCATAAAGTTAAAAAATAAAAGAAAATATGTCGATATATAGCAGTACACAGACGAATATACATACAGGCAAATATGGTCCTTGTAGCTAGAAATACGGAAGATTCCCTGTTTATTTAAACACAAAATTTAGACACAAAATTTCAGATCATGCAATCATTGCATTAGACGCCCAGGCATTCGATCTGCGCGCCGCGTTGACCCCGCCATGCAACGTCAGACATCTCCCTTCGCCGCAAAGCTGTCTACTCCCCACTACTTGCACTTTCGTCCCTCGCGCGGGCAGACTGACGGCCCTTGAGTTCAGAATGTCCGCGGGAGCAGGCATTATGCAGGCGTGCTCTAGGTCTTTTGGGAGCCCATGGAAAAGAGAAGAAGAACAGGATTGGGAAGGAGGAGAAGAAGAAACAGGATTGGGAAGAAGAAGAAAAGGATTGGAAAGGAAGAATCGCGCGCGGCCAGTTGCCCACATTCTAGGCCGCCATTCCAATATTTACCTGGAAGCTGCGAGGAAAACCAGTGATCGGAGCAGTGCATCTACGTCTTGCAAAGCCTCTTCCCCAAATGTAAAACAAATCCCAATAATTTACTGATTTTGACGAAATATGCAAATTACTGTGAAGGAATGATTGTGATTAATTGTTCTAGGTTTGTTATAATTTTTGAAGTGTTTTCACTTGTGCATAAAACAATAGTAGTTGCTAATTACCTCAGCTGTTTCTAAGGACGCCTAAAATAATTGTAAAAATCCCTAATTATCAGCTAAAAAAGGTAAAAATCATGGAATCAGATTATTGATAGAAAAAAATTGTATCGCATGCGGCAATGGGGCACCTTGGAAGGGGTTTTGGAGGGCCTCGTCCTCCGTACCCCTCTGCCCAATGCACGCCAATGATAGTCATGAACCATCATTGGCCAGTACGTCTTTCTCTACAGATGTAAACGATTTTAGAACCAACAAAAAAATTAACAAATAATTCTAGAAAAATGTTATTTTATTCTATAAATATAAATTGAATCCTAGAGTTTGTGAATTTCGTTTTCCTATCCTGTTCGTTGTCAAATCATCCGAATGTTTAGCATGTTTGCTGTTGTAACATTGCAGACACGAACTTCCTTTGTCGCAGGAACTTTTGTGTATAACAACATAACATTCTTTTGTATAGTAATTGTTAGCTTCGCTGTGTGCTAAAGAAATTACGAAATACTCTAAAAGAAGCGTTCTGAAATACTAATGATGAAGATATTATGAAATGTGATGAAAATGTTGAAATGAATGAATCAGTATAAGGCGAGTGTGTAATGTATGAAGGTTTAAGATGTTGCTAGCAGTAATCCATTAGAATTCAAATAATACGATAAAAATGAAAAATGACTTTGTAATGTTTTTATTTTCAAATGTAGGGTAGTCTACCGGAGAGCAATATTTGTATGAATTGAGGATGTTTATTGAAAAACACAATTAACGTAGATAATCATATCGAATCTCATATTACATTGCTATAATATAAAAATTATATTGGTTGAAATTATCATTGTTCATTATTACTTATTAAGCTTAACTCAAAATATCATGTTATGAACATTAAATGAAAAATAATGATTACGAGAATTCCGGGAAATTCCAAACAAACTCGATTCCACGTTCCCGATTACCGAACTTTTAAATATATCGAAATGAAACTCCCGCGCTGATTAATGATGATAGCGCTCGCCGCAGCGCCAGCGGCTATCCTATAACGACGTGAACGACGGTGGCGCTGCGGGCGGGCGGGGTCGGCAATGACGTTGGCGGTAACAGGGTCGGCGGAGGCGGCGCCGAGGGCAACGAGCGGGTTCGCTTTCAACTAACGTAGCGCGTGAATTACCTCTGATACGAGCCCGCCCTCGCGCTTGCACCGCCATCGCTCCCCCTCGCCCCCCACCTCGCCCTCCCACTCGCTCTCCACCACGCCATCCTGGCATCCCTCGCCCCCCCCCGCCTCCCACACCACCCTTTACTCCCTCGTCCTCCCCTCGCCACCCCCTCCCTCCACGCCCACCCGCTCGGTTCCCGTCACCAACTTCCTCGCACTCCCCCTCGCCCTTTGCCTCCACCACGCCTTCCCTCTCGACGCCCTCGCCCGCCCCTCAAGCCGTTCTCGTCCCCCTCCCTCTCGCTCCCCCCCTAGTCCACCCTCTCCACCTCGCCAACCTTCTCGCCCTCGCCCTCCCCTTCCTTTCCTCTTGGTTCTAAAGCCTCCAGGCGAGCGAGCAGGTGGCCTCACAGCCACAACCAAGCTCCGTTAATTATTCTGCGCACCGCCACTACGAAGAGACTTTCGATCGCGACATTGCGATGCTCCCTGTCAATTTTATTTTATTTAGATTGAAAACATAACAATATATATTTCTTATATTGAATTATTTTCAAACCTCTGACCTTTGCAAACATTTTACTTTGATTATGTTATTAAACTGATTGAGTCATATTTCTGGATAAATGTGTCATCTCATGGCTTGTTGTAAGAAAAAATGCCCGGGAATGGTAGAATGTCAAAGGAGTGAACCTCTTAGGAAAAAAATATTTTAGGAAACCAAGTAATTTGTAATACGAAGCCTGAGAAGAAGGGTTTATTTAACTTCTACTCTATGGTAATGAACGCGTGTCTTTTACTTCTGCTGTAGAACAAATGAATGCTAATTGCTTTTTAATACCTGCCACATTTTATGAATTTTTCTGTCCACAGTTTTTTACTTAGCATCAGATTAACATTTCAAGTTAGATATTTCTTTCATCGCATCGCATTCTGAGAAAATACACGCGCCATTTATTCATATTCATACCGCACGTCTGGAAACATACAAATTCAATAGATTTTTAACACGGACCGCATTAAATTTATATGTTCATTGCAAGTGAGGTGAAGAACTGAAATGTTCGCACGAGATGAAACTTTCTCGACTGACGTTGCTTTATGGTGAAGACGGTATTCGCGCACGCTAGTCTACAGTAGTGCCTTCAACTTTTCTGCGAGCAGCCGGAAATTATCTTTCCGTCATTCTCCGCAAGTCTCGCTCTTGGCGCAAACACTACGACAATTATTCATGCACTCGCGAGCTACTCGTTTGACCGCGCGTTTGGGCTTCGAAATCCCACCCCAGTTCGAATGCCAAGCGAATTGTTAGTATAAGAGATAGCCGGTCACGACATCACACACTGGAAGGACAGCTCGCGCCGACCTCGTGATCAGGCGAAGCACGCCACCGAGCCAGCAGCAGCAGTGGCTCAGGCCAGGCGGTTTCGTGACGACGTCATTT
The DNA here is from genome assembly GCA_964035755.1 of Teleogryllus oceanicus. NCBI lineage: Eukaryota > Metazoa > Arthropoda > Insecta > Orthoptera > Gryllidae > Teleogryllus > Teleogryllus oceanicus. The sequence continues at coordinate 74,219,754 of CAXIVR010000012.1, forward strand.
CCCGTTGTATATAATTTGTAAATAACCGAAAACTACTCCGCGTCGAATGAAGAACAAGGTACGTGTATGAGGAACACGAGGGTAATTCGAAGGGCGTTGAAACCCTTTCCCTTAAGCTGACCAGCTCGCTGATTGCTCCGGCATAATCTAATGAGTTGTTTGTCTGGCGAGACTCGCAGAAGGCGGGGCGGGATGTCTATATCGATTGAGATAATAAGAGCCCCGCACGAACCGGCGGGGACGGGTGTTCGTGACCAACCACTAGCACGTCAGCGCGCGCCGCGTTCCCACCCCAATTCTCCCCACTTCTGGCCCCCTACCCTCCCGCGCACCTCCACGAACTGAGATAACTCCGTGCGGGCCACTATCTGCCATCTTCCCTTTGTTGCCGCACACTGATGCTCTGGACGGCAGTCTCTAAATCTCCTCCTCCCGCCCCTGCTCTTCAGTTTTCCTCCCCACCCACTTTCTTTTCTCTGTCGTTACATTTATATGCGTTGCTCTAACTTATTCTTAAACGCTTGTCCTTGTTATCTGAGTCCCTGGGACTGCTTTTGTGTTCGTCTTACGTTACAGTTTATCTTTCTTTTTCCGCGCCCCCTTTATTACACTGCCTTCTTCGTTCCGCTCTTCGTATCTCATTTTAATTTTTGCCCTGAGATGATTCATGATTTCAAATTGGTAACTGAGCAACTGCGCCAGTGAGGTCGACATACTCTGCGAGAAGCCAGCGTGTCGTTTCACTGCCGGGAAATTCGTTCAGCACGAAGTGACTCATAAACTCTGTCGCTGCGGGCGTTTGCGTGGAGGGGATTGCTGGCGTGGGGACGGTAAAAGGAGTTGTGCACTGTCAGAAATTGTACTGATTTTAATGTATATTTAATGTACGTCGTAATGAGAATTTAATGCCACTGTTAATTAAAGAGGTTAATACATATATTTAAATTTAATGCTTAAATTAAAATCAATAATTAATGATGTATTGTTATTAACGTCTTTGGTGTACATCAAATTTAATTGCACACGTACACAGCACGTACGTTATATTAAATTTAATTACATATGAAATTACTTTCTATGCATTTTTTAATAAAAGTAATGAGAAATGTGTTTGAGAATATGATGAGGACACAGGGAACAAGGAATATCCAGAACAGGTAGCTATGGATCTGTGTGGTAAATGTTTGACTTCTACACTGCAATGTTCTGCTAATGGATATTGACGCACTCATCAGTAGCGCGTTGTGTAGGTAAAGCACACACTGCATACCAACTAAACGTTTGCTAAGGTAGATTTACACTGCATATGTGCAAATATTAAATTTGATTGATGTTGTTGATTGTTCTTATAAGAAGAAATAAGAGAAAACACTGTCAACATATCAGCCATTCACAGTCGCTCGACTTTGGCTGACAGCAGCGAGGTTGGATGATGATAAGCAGCTGTTGAAAGCTGGCTATCTTAATAAAGCTGATATGTTGACGAAGATGACTTCTTTATTTCTTCATGTGCAAAACAAATGACTATTTACACCTGTTTGAGATATTTATAGTACACCAGAACATTATTGCGTTTTGTATAACTCACACATGAAAGATTACAGGATCGTTATGTCTGATTGTTCTACTTCATGAGGTGTTGTTGAGGGGGACATAGTTTCATAAATAATGTATTTGAATCAGTACATTGGCATTGCTACAACACTGTTACATCGTATGAAAAGTGATTATCTATTAATTGATTGTCCTTGTATTAACAGAACCTAAGATCCTTCAGTGAGATGCAAATGTGATTGATCATAAAGGATAAGTAACATTATGAATCAGTTTAATGGGAACGTGTTTCATAAAATAAAAGTAATGAAAGAAATAGAATTATTTTCTATAATTAAAATATTTTTTATGAATCATTATTTTACAAATTGTGCTGATGAGGGTTTACATACAAGATCATATTCAGAATCATGTTCTGTCAACATCATTATTTGTCATTGTCCGTATTGTAGCCATTACAATGTGATCTTTGTTTCAAAGCCAGTTATATACGTACATTAAAACAATTATTAATCATTTGTTCATTAAATATCGAAAATTAAATTGAAAACCGCATCTATCATATCAGATTTGCGCATTTTAGAGAAAGCAGCCACAAACGTGCAACTGATTCTATGATCTAACTGTTAAATAACGATTTACTGTTATTTCAAGAGGAATTTCAATTTGTAAAAATATTTTAATTATGTTGAGAGTTAATGATTTATCATTTTAAATTATTTTTATAATTTAAAATATAATGAAAATCAAGAAGACTTTTGGAAAAGATACGGTCCATCTGATATAGACGAAATATTCACTCGTTTCACTCAAGAGCTTCTTTTCTTCTAAATTGGTATTTAGTTAAAGAGGTATTCTTCCCTGCTAATGGTCTAGCGAGCGGCTCAGTGACCAGCGATGCTACTGCAGTGCATCTGACTAGAAGGTTCGAGTCCATGTAGAACTTTTGACGGGGCAGATCACAATCAACTGTCTGAGGAGAATCTGTTGACTGGCTGTTCTGATTGGTGTTTTCCGTATTTCCGATCAACAGCATAAATTACTGGAAGCGTATCTCACAATGGGGCCACCATGACCTCGCGATCTTTCCTTCCTCTTCTGTCCTATATCATCTCTACACACACATATGCATTCATAATTATACACTGCCGACAGGTCAGCTTAGATTGTAACACTGGCGCAGCCCTGCCAGGAGATACACTGCTGTGGAAACCCTGCAGCTGACAGGCAGTTAGCAACCCGGACTGCTAAATCCAACTGGCGATCATTTCATTCCACGATAAAACGTGCTCTACAATTTACGGACTAACGACGCTAAGTGTTGAAACACACCAATCCTCATGCAAATATTGTTTGTAATCGCGAGCGGTTCCAGAAGTCCCTCTTTCGACCAGGAGCATCATTGCGGCGACGAAGGGCGTGTTGTTGCTGCGGAGTGGAGTAGGAAAAACCAGGATTTATAACCTACTAAACATCGTTACACTGGTGTTTGAACACTGCATGATTTGATGATGATGATAACATCGACGAAAAAACATAGATAATGAATATAGACCACAAACATTATATTTTCCTATCCATTTTTAATTACAGCATGTAAAAGGGATAGTATTCTACTGTAATGTTACCAGCGTGTTGTGCGGCTGTTAATAAACATTATTATCGAAACGTAACAAAATCACAATAAATGTCTCATGTCTCACCACGACCAAATATCGTCGATGTTTTTAAAGAAAACATCGATGTGAAGAAAGAACAGCAAACATCGATGTTACGGTATCATGTTCTGGTGGAAAGATCGATTTCAGCTATCTGTAGGGAGTAAGTATGGCGGCGGACGGAGGCGGCGGTAAAGCCCTGAGCATGCAATTGGTCCTCCGGCGGGACTGTTTCGCCCCAGCCCCGTTCGCCCCGCCCACCTGGCGCTCCTTGTTAATAAATTCAACCCACACCAAAGAACGACGAGGATGAATGACTAGAGCCAGCGCGCGCCGCCCGCTCCTGCGGATTATCACCTTGCGGCGAGCCTGCGCGCAGCCCGCTCACCGCCTCCTTTGTGCCAATCACCCGGAGGATCAGCCGGCCCTGGAAATGATCATCCTCGCCCGCCACCCATTTCCGTGATGTCGTTGGTACTTCTTCTCCGCTTCTTACGTTTGCGCTTACCTCTGTTCTTTCTGCATTCACTTTAATCAGTTAACTGTTATGAGTGTTCGTATGTGATTATCTTATTTTACATTATATGCCGGAAATACGTTACTTACATTAACTTGATTTTTGATTGTTTATTCTTTAAACAAATTGATTACAGAAAGTTGCAGAACTGTTTACAGGCTACTGCTTGTAGTACATTTACTGTGATTTGAGACCTCACAACTCCAATGTATCTAATTTCTAAAACATTAATCTGGAAACTATACATGAACTCTCTGAGAAATGTTGTTGAATCATTTGTCTTATGAATATTTTCTCACGAATATTTCCCATACTGTAGAGAACCTATCATTCAACTTCTATTTACAACCAACCAATGTCCATCATAATTTCCACACCACTGACTTTTCATACGTCCATTCACCTGATAACTGTAATTTTCAACGTCTAGAAAGTGCAGTGCATTTTCCTTAACGAATCACTGTTGTCTTCTCGAGTGAAAATAGATTCCGTTAAACCCAGCATTCATTTCTATGCTCAGAAGTTGTGTCTGCAACTCATTGCTGTTTTAGTTAATCGCAAGCTACCTGCCGGGCGTTGAACTTGAGTTGAATTTTGCTCCCCTGTCCCACTCACTGGGCGGGCGTGAGGCGGGGCTGAGGGGGTGGTCAGCGAGGAGCCAGCATGCGGGAAGGGACGGAGTGGGGAGAGGCAAGTATGCTGAGAGGTGGGGAGAGAAGGTTATGTGAGGTGGGGCGGGAGAGTAGAGTAGAGGAGGTGATGGCAGAGGAGGAGAGGAGAGGAGGGAGCCGACACAGCGAAGGTGTCGGGATGAGGTGGGCGAGAGAGGCTGAAGGGAGAGGTTGAGGGAGAAGGAGAAGGGGGCAAGAAGCACGAAGGGACAGAGGACAAGCAGAGGAGGAGGCAAAGGAGGAGGCAGGGCGTGAAGCAAACAAGAGGCGGGGCGGAGGAGAGTAGAGGGTACGAAGCGTGGAGAAGAGGAAGAGGAGGAACGAGTGGGGAGTGAGAGGAGAGAGGCAAGGAGGCAGGACAGCAGAGACGTGAGCTGGGGGAGAGGTGGGGAACAGTCGGGCAGGACGAGGAAGGAGAGGACGGCGCGCAGAGGAGCGATTGGGAAGGGCGGGGTGGCGAGGCAGTGTGCAGGCTGACGCGAAGGAGGCGCGAGGGGCTGTAAGAGCGCCGCGGGCGGGGCGCGGTGGTGGTTTCGCCTGCACCATCAAGCGCCAGCGCCGGGCGGCGGAGGTGCAAAGGTGGGGAGTGCGGGGATGCGCAGGAGGAACGTGATGTGGGGACGCTCGCTTCAGTTACCTCAGCCCCACTGATTTTGTTTGTTAAGAGGTTCATGGAAATGGAGCCAATGAATCGATGCCACCGAAGGCACGTCATTTTGGGATTTGTTTTGAGCAAAGCACTACCGCTTTCGCCAACTTCGGTTTATAAGTAGTATCAGGCACACGAATCGAATTTCTAGCTGAACTAAAATAGCATTATTTTCATTCTTCATACTTGCTGGTTTCATGGATATCCTGTGCCAAACAATACAAAACAGAAACTGATACGTCATCATTCTACATTACTAAAAAGGAAGTATGTTGCTGCACCATCTACTTACGTTTTAAAATGTAAATCTGCAGTACAAAGTGCTTTACGTTTATGTCTTGTATCATTAATTTCTTCCGCTATGTAATTCTTTGGCAACTTAGACCACTTGTCAGCTGACGGAGCAAGTGTAATAATGAAATATCGTCATGTTTTGCATATTTCTAACTGTAGTTAGTACTTTAATTTAGAAAATCATATAAGATAAAATATTTAAGTTCATATAAATGCATTCAGTAGTGTCTTCTTCTCGGTGTTGAAGGCTAGAGCATCACCCAGAGTGACTGCGATGCATTTCCAGCACAAAGGTGATATGGGGAGAAGAGTGAATGGGCCGGACAAGGGAGGATTATGAGGCGGGCTGCCCTGCCCTGGAAGCCAGGAATATCCTCCGGGCCGCGCGGTGAGGCAGGCAAGAATGGCTGCCGATGAGATGGCGGACCCTGGCCAAACGGTGTGGTGGAGTGGGAGTGGCACTATCAAGCTCCATTCCACATTGTACAGTTTATTCACAGGATCAGAAATTAGTTCAAGAAATACTGTTGTAGTGAATTCTTAGGAATGACCTGGTCACATCACGCCTGGATAAATTCTGTATCCAAAGTCATTACAGTTGGCAAAAAAACGAAATTGTCTTATGTAATGCTGATATATTAATTCTACTTAACCGAAATCAGCCGTCTGATTATACAAAAGATAAGGATAGAGATGTTAAAATAAAAAAATTAATTACATTGAGAATCGTCATTTTTTCATAACTAGATGACTAAAACAGAAAAAATCTATTAGTACTAAAATGCCAATGGCATTTTCGACTTCTTTAGAGCGTCAAATACTTTGAGTAATTAATTAGGAAACAGCAAACAAAAGTGATAATTTTGGTTAATTTCATTGTTTTTTTAAAATTGTTATAAGCACCTTCGATCTCAGTCTGCGTCAGGAAGGAGCAACCATGAGGACCTCGAGCCAAGACGCCAGCGCTCTATATATTCGAAGGCACGCCATTGATGTGTGAAATGGAACTGTTGTAAACAACAACGTACGCCCAGTCTGAAGCGGTCGCGATTATCAGCTAGTGTAGAGTCACACCAGCGAAGAAAATGGAATGGCTAGTTGTGCTTCGCATCTGACCTTCAGGCAGCAAGGAACTGACTGCTAAGTTGATCTAATAATTTATAGAAAATAATCCTGTGGTAAAAGATTTTGTTATCCCATCGCACAGCGACTTTCTTGTAAAGCTAGGGATGTTCCCAGAAACGATGAGGTATATCGACAGCCCAAAGTAACCAAATATTCAGGTAATCCAGAGCACTTACACTGTTTGACCACAATTCTATGTTAAGAGACTTGATTGTAACTTCCCGCCAAATACAATATGATTTGTCAAAATTAATGAAATACCCATGAGACGAAAGAAACTTAATGTCTGAAACCTTGGATTCTGAGTGTCACAAGGTCGAGACGCTTGATCTTCTGCCGTGTTTGTAACAGTCATCCAATTGGTCTGATATTTTGGTGCGTATTTGGTAAACAAAAATTGCTAAAGAGCATCGGTGAACAGTCTTAAAGGAAAGAAAATTATATTTGAGGTTCCTGAAATTTTGGTCACACATACCGTAAATAATGAATTTTCGTGCACGGTACCTGGACGATCGAAATGTTCATTTTCGCATACTATGGAATTGAGTGACGCGCTGTGTCAGCGTTGATGGTCGACGTCGTTTTAAAATTACCTGAGGGGAAGGGAATCAAAATCCATGGTTACCGATGGAAGTCCCGCGTGGCTTCCACGGCGAGAAATGTTTGTGATGAAATTATTCATTGGTCGCAACAAACAGGTTGAGGCGGCTCAGGGTATCAACTACGTCATGGAAGTGCCTCTGACTGGGAGATTAGAGCTAAGACCAGCGGTGTCAGGGATTTTCGACACTAGCAGACAGCTAGGTGGAATTAACCACTCTGACGGCGTTTCTGTGGTTTCTGCGATCAATACTTCCGCTGATTGCCGGAGCGCCCGTAAAATGGGCTGCTAGACCGCCCATGATCTTTTTTTTTTTTTCATTTTCCCTTCTGGGTATCCTCAACTCACTCACTTATACTTATATGCGACCACAACTGTCGTCAAGATCTGTCCTGAGCTTACACTTGGTCCCGTCTGGAGCAGCGCCGTTTGAGAAACCTAGTGAGGAAAACCAGTCCATGTGGATTGGCATCAGATTTCTCCATCTAGCGAGATGATCACACCAACACCCCAGAAACGAACATTCACCACTTCAATGGATCTAATTACCTAAAAGGTGACGTTCAGAAACACGAAGTAATTAATGAATCGATCAACCTGTCAAACAACCCAATAATCTATGTATTTATGTCATTGATCGTAGTCCGACTTCGCTGGCTAGCTACTGATGTCCCTATGCCTGGGCTTCTAAATCTCATGCTTGGGGGTAGACACGAGGCGAACATGACGTACTTCACTGCAACTGGCAAGACCACTGCTTGAGCTGTCATCAGCCACAGAAACTGGACAATGAAGAAAATCATAACTTATTGCCTCTGACGTAACCGAACCTGGGACCGACAAAAATAATCATTTAAAATGATAGGGTCGCATTTTCTACTCAATTAAAAACACGAATTTAAATTTGAGCACATGATCTGTAAGTAATGACATGTTCATGGTAGACGCAAATCATAGCAGTTATTTTGTGAACGGCTATCAAACAAAGGGCCTGCCTGGAGTCCAATCTTCCAGTTCCGTCAAATTCTGGAGTGGAACGATCATTATTTAAATACAGTGATTACAGTTTTGGCTTCTAGCGTGATAAAAGCTGGTAACTAAACATTCTAACTTAAAAGCTACTTTAACTATTTGAGCTACTAGCCTTTGTTGTATCTATTTTAGTTTTTAAAAATATCTTGAAATAAATGTAAACGACTTCGTTGCAGTTGGCTCTGGGACCACAGTTTTGATTCACTATCGAGGTTCATCATATCAAGAGTGTCAAAATTAAATAGAATTTTACGTGTCAATATATTTGACATTATAGAGATACAGCAGTACATTAAATGTAATGAACTGTAAAATTCTGCAATCATTTCTCCATAAAATCACTATATTCAATGTTTGTTTGTACTTTTCCATTAGTAGTTCCTGCAGTAGATCCTTCTCCGAGTCTGTGCTCTCCGTACTGATCTACATTGTCCTGAGTTCAAGTGACTGGAATGGTGACTTTACATACTTATCTAGAATGCCTGTTGCCCTATTAAGAAAAAGCATCCACACTTTAACTCCCTAATGACGTACGAGATGCTTTTTGTAGCGGGTTGGCAAGTGGCCACGGAACTGATATTTTCTTCATATAATATCTGGGATAACATTACCGTGGCAGTCACGTGCTTCCTGCTGGCCAGCAATCAACGCGTTTTGTCTGCGAACACAGAAGAACAAGATTGAAACCCTAGCAAGAACGCGCACGCCCACGCCAGACTCGGCTCACTCGCAGCAAAACCACGGCACAGACTCGTTGTGCCTTCGTGGTCCGCTACCTCAGCTCGGGGGAGACTCTGAGGATGGAAGATAGAGGACGAGTGGAGGAGGAGGTACCAGGGTGACAGGCCATTTTCCAGAGGGAATGAATTTGAACGTTGTACGTATTTCTACGTTCATTACAACTGAGGCTCAGGTTCACTATAAAACAATGTCCGAGTTCGTTGTAAACTGAGTCACTGTTCGTTAACTGTTCTTTCTGTTCTATTGACCTTCATCTACCTACCCATTCATTTTTAACTCATACAAACACGTCTACTCGTACATTCATGCCACACAGCAGGAGGCATACCGCTTATGTCGTCATCCCGTGCCATATGGACGGGGTCAACGCAGAAGCCAATGAAGGCGCAGGCGCTGGCGCCGAGAATGATCGAGGAGCGCGGCGCCCAACAAATTTCCAGACGCTGGCGCGCGAATGAAACCAGTCACCTCCGCCGTGTTTACCGCAGCGCGTGCGCGGGGTGGGGTGGGTGGGCGGGAGCGACGGCGACTGCCTTCTACGCTCGGTGTATATGCGAAAGGGAGGCGAGCGACACCATGGTGAGGCGCCTGCGCGCCTGTGGACCCCCACGGGCCTCGCCCTGGCCCTGGCCTCAGGCCTGGCCCGGCTGCGGCTGCCGTTCGTCTCTCTGACAGCCGCCGCTGCAGCCAACGTGCGCGCGCGAAATATCCCAACCCACCGTTATGTCCCTCGCTTTACATACCATTGCCCTGTTCTTAAAATAATAATACTGTTGACAAAGGATGTTTCCGAACAGCATCTGCTGTGGTCCTGGCCCGTTACCGCAGTGAATGCTGTTTATTGCGGCTGTGTGCAACCCCGACAAACTCTGATAAAGTGGATCTGGCGCTGACCTTCATGACGGACAGGGCATTTTCACCAAAATATCTCGCCTAGCGCGGCACTGCTCAACCTGACAAGCTGTGAGCTGATCACTGTAGACATCTGTGGTCGGTATTCGATGGACGTGTGTGTGTGTGTGTGTGTATGTGGATGGGAGAGTGATGGACAAAGAACGGATGAAAGAACGCGCACGGCACTGCTTCTTTGTTAATATATTACCCCTGTATTCGCCTGAACATTTGATAATCCATTGAAAACTATCGATCAGCAGTCGACCTAGAATTTCCAGACAGTGGTTGGAATTTGCTTATGTAACTGTATCGAAACTTAACCTACTTGATTAAATGATGTTTTAGATTTGGTATATACTAGTTAAACGAAGAAATTCACAATCTTTTAAGTTCATTGAATTGACAGGAACATTTCTCTACAACCAAAACTGTAACATTGGTTGTAAATGTGTTATTGATACACATATCATTTTTGCAGCTCTATGAAAATGAAAATCGATTGAGATAAAATGTATAAAACAAGTTGTTTTTAAAATGTATGGGTCAGAACTCATTAAAATGTATTAAAACCATAGATCGATTGGTTTTTTAAAATAAATGAGTACACCGTGAGAATTTGAGAGAGAAATTGTTTTTATCAGGAGAGAATGGAATTGAATTGAATACAACTTGTTTGCTACTGTTAAAACCTAAGTTGTTGCAATTAGTATTTGTGCAAGTTCTGTAGGGAGATTTGAATATCCATCTATCTGCCTTCAGCAGAAGTGCCTCCAGCTTTCAACTGAACCCAGATCTGATTCCACTCGGCCGCCTGCAGCGGTCAGTCAACATGGCTTCAGCCAGGCACTGGTAACACTGAGCCGTTTCTTCCCAACGCGGGGAGGGGGCGGGGGCGGCCGAGGCGAAACTCTCGCGCCTATTGTGGCTAGGGACTGTAATGCGCCAAGGGCCGAGACTGCCCGCCCCGCCTCTGCCGCTAACGCAACATGTCCTTCGTCGGGGTTGCAATCCACCTAGAAGCACTTCTGCCCCTGCACTTTCGGGGCCAAGCAACCAGGTGATATCTGTATTTCACCCTCCTCTCTGCCCTGCCCCACCTCCAATGTCGTTCACTGCCGTCCGCTCCGCCTCCCACACTCCAACAAGGGGTTTTCCCACTGTATTGGAGCCTATCTAAATATTTTACCTGAGAGACAGTGAGATAGGAACTGAACTGATTTCCTCTGAGCTGTAATGGTAGGAAATAAACTTACCACCTTTCCTAATTTGCTTCTGTAAAGTAAGTGAATCATTCTGAAAACGTACACCACCTGGGAGTACTTGCAAAAGGGAGAGAGAGATGTGTCACCACAAAGGGTCCACAATTGAAATTGCCCCAGGAATGAATCGTGGTAAGGGTGAGGGATACAGACGCTGTTATACCAAAAAAAGTTTTAATGAAGTCCAGTAAAATCTACATGAAATTCACATCGAGCGTAAAATGTATGAGAATCAACATCTCTGGGATGTATTCGACAAACGTGGCCTTAACCTACGCCTTGCTGCAACCTCCTGAAAAATTTCCCCAAAGGTGAAAGTTGACCTTGCATCTCTGCACTATATTGACAGTGTGAAGGGAGGGGGCGGGAGGGGTGTATTTATCTGTGATAGCCTCGTTGGCAGAGCGCAACATCGCCTTAGGTGAATGAATACAGCAGAAGGAGACCTCAGCCAATAGAAGTCATGAGAGAGGATGATCTCTGAAACGTACTAAAGAATGAATGAGATGTTAATAGAGAAAGAAATAATATTGTTTAATGGAAATGAATGAGTGTTAACTAGTGGTGCTACAGAATGGCAACAATGCACTTTCATGTAAAGTTTTCTAATTTGGTATGGACTGCTATATTGGTCTTGTCTCATCCTCTTGGCAGCTGCTGCTCATCGCTGCCCAAAGTGCATTTCTTTGCATGTTTTTCAGCTACAACTAATAGTAGAATTGATATATTACTAGAATATTAGTATATCATCAAAATAGCAATTTTCATTTAGAACGATTGTTTTTATGAAAATGGTGTTTGGCGTTACTGTAAATGCGAAATTTGAGCATTCTTTCAGAGATTTTAATTTTCAAAACTTCATTTAAAATATCTAAACTTTGTAATTGAAAATTAGAGTTAAAAGTGAAATCGACCTATGTTATTTTCATAAGTCTATTTTATCTATTCTTACAATAACTGAAGGAAAAATTTGAACCATTTGAAAAATTGAAAATGTCCGTTAAGCTTTATGTAAAGTGCCTATCGTTTTAAAGAGTGTTTTTCAAATTTAATTTCAACTAGAGCTGATGGATGGGGGTTTCTTCAGTTTGAAAAATACTGTAATTTCATGGTTTAGCGCCAGTGTCTGCAGACAGATTGGACGTGGACGGATATTTGCCTTCAATTGATTTTGCAGCATCAATAACCTAATAAAACAGGGATTGTGGCGCCTCACGTATTCGAGGATTCTTTCAATGGCAAATTGCCTTATTCACTTTTCGTTTCTTATCAGCATCGATTTTTTCGCTGAAAATCCGCCGTTTTTCCAGTAATATATATAACTTTCTATAATGCTGTATATGCGTATACAGGTATAGAGAGTAATATGGAAAATGAGGAACATCTGTGTGTAAGGTAAATCGAATTGAAAATATGAACAAAATGAATTTGAAACAAGCACATCTCGAGAGTAATACACAAATGAAGTGTCTTTCAGATATTTCGAAGGGCTAGAGACCAGAGATGCTTTGAGAATTCATTGATGGTGGAGTGAATTTGTAGTAGAATGATAAAGATCTGCCAGAAGAAAGAGCATTTTTCAGAGGTGGCTGAGTACTTCAGCAGTTATTTGATAAGGAAACAGACTATGTGTGAAAAGAAGAAAGAGGCCACTGAATGGTAACAGTACTAATCTGAGAAAATCCAATTTAACAATAAAACATTTTGTCCGGGAGATTTTTGAGATGAGACAACGTGTCTGATAAATGCCACCAAACCTTAATGATTTCACATGTTTACATTGACTTGTCCATCACTTTATATTATATCCACATACTTATTTGTCATGTATTACATTTCAAGGATGAGAAACATTCTCCTGATTATTAATTTGGAACTGTTTGACAGAGGAGGTCGTTAAAATGGTATTTGATGACGCATGGGGGAGCAGGAAAGTAGAAACAAAAGCAGTAGAAGATAGGTGGAGGTGAGATCGAAAATGGCGCACCATGGAATGAATGGTTTGTTGTGGTGGATCAAGGGCGGAGGTTGGAGCCTCACAAGGGGGTGACCTCTGAGGCTCCATCGGCGGCGCGCATCGTATTTGTACTAGTAATTGTATGTACTGGCCTCCACGGTTTTGCCTTCAGGAATACCATATGGTCTCGTTTCTGCGGCTTTAATGCAATGGATTGGTTGCTAGGTAAATGCTGGGTACAACAGATTACGCCACATCTCCCTGTAAGATAGCATGTTCTTTTCTTTTTCCGAGATGGCGGTGGTCTTCCTTGCGGATATGAGATTCGGCGCCGACTTCACTGTTTGGCTAGCGTTTCGCCCTAACCCAGGACTCTCCCAATTGGGCACCGCCCCAAACCGGGACAAGCTCAGCTCCTGACCGGTCCCCGGAACATGTGGTGTAGCATAACAGTGTAGATGTGGGTGTGTGTGTGTGTAAGAGGAGAGTATAGACAAAAGAAGAAATCATGCGCCCGTACTGTCGTTAGGGTTCTGCTCCGGCATTCGCCTGCGTTGATTGAGAAACTACGAAAATCACTGATCAGAGGAGCCAGCGTTGAAATTCTCCTCCAGACAAGGACTGAATTTGACCCAGCCAGTTAGTGTCGAAACCGCCGCCGTCAGACTGAATAGGACTCCTGATCAGAGGCGCCGCGACACAGTTGACGTAATTGAGCTTCCGCTCCTGGTTTGATGCAATGGAGACAATTGTCCACTTCAAGAACATCGCGCATACCGTTGGTATTCCATTAACAAGCGGTGGCAGAACTATTTCCCATAAGTTTGATAACTTCAAAACGTTATTGAGGTTTCAGCTTAAAAGCAGATGCGAAAATTAAATCTGATTTACAATGAGAGCGCTGTGTTTATTGGGCCCACCGCACTGCAAGCGCTATGGAATTATGGTAGAGCGAGATATTTGAACAGTTCTTAAAGGTCCAGAGAATGCGCCAGCGCAGCGAAGGCACGGTGCGTTAGCCTCGATAATCTAGGTTTCGCATGTGGTGAGAGGGAAAATGCGGTCTGACGGTCGCAGGCATCGCAAAATATTGCGGTATCAGTCCTCTCTGATCGTTCGTGTTACCGCTCTCAAGCGTTTGTAAATATGTGCTAATAATCCAGACGCAGGATTTGTAATGACCTAGAATACCAGGACGAATTTACATTAGCTCAGTAAAGTCGAAGAAAGACCATCAGAAGTAGCTACCTATAAAGTGCAGTACTTCAAACAACGGATTCATTGGATGGAGAGTCTATCAGTGAAATACCTAGAATTCAGCAAGAATGTGTTAGATGTGGTATTTAAACATGTAAAGCATTTGGGCCTAGCCACATGGTATCAAGCATGACTATGTACAATGATTACCACAACAAAAAGAACTACAGTATTGATACAGTACTGGCGAAGGTAAAAAAGAACAAAGAAATAGAAAAAAATATTGTACTTTATATAACGAACTTTATAAAAGAATATTCTCAAATGAAAAGGTCAGAAATTACGTAGTTTGAAAGGATCCTAAAGATACTGTAAGTTAAAAGATAGGCCAGAATAAAGTGATTTGTTTCACGAAGTTAGACTTAAGAATTAATAATAGAACTCAAATACCATGCTTGATTGAAATTCTCTGCTTGCACAAAAACAAGGATGTCCTGATTGAACTTACTAGAGTTTTCTGACCTCTGCCTCTGTTCAGTGGACTGAGCGCTGACCAACTATTTAGCTTCATTCTAGGAGATGTATCTATTCATCTGGAACATTACAAAATGGCAGATGGTGAGTTATATTATAGTAAATATCGAATATAAATATTTAAAATCACCAATAGTTCGACATAAATTTTGTATATACATTTAATTACATAAATAAAGGTACAATTTCAGTAAAACATATTTTAAAACTGTTATAAACGGTTTTGGTAAAATAACACTGGACAACGACTAATAAGCTCCATGTCTATATTTCGTCGTTTATTATTGTAATATTTAATACAAATGCAAATAATTGCATTGTATGCATTGTCTAACCTAGTTATTTTGTATTAGTAAAATTATTAACTTAAAAGAAATACGTTTATATCAGTTTCACAAACAATGTTCTGAGATAAAGAAGCCAGTTGTGAAAAATTCATCATCAATTTCTGGGATGACCTAAATTAAATTTATTATATGGTCATAACATTATTGTAATAAAACAGTTTTGATATGTAAAATACTAAATAAACTTAAAGTACGAAAGTTCATTAGTCAAATGAAAGTTTTCTTCTGCAGACATTACATCAGGTGCAGCTGTAAGCAAATGAATACTTTGATCTTTATTTGTATTACAACAATTACCTCTTCAATTCAACGTTAGGAATTGCATTTACTGTCTTACTGCAACATTAAAATTCATATGTGATACCTATCTTGAGGGTTTTTGTGAGAACTCAAAACGATATATGACTTTATATAACATTTTAATATCTTAATGTTTGGTAAAAGGTAGAAACAATTAGCTTTCTGTCTATTGCAGGGAACATTGAGGAATACACACACACACACACACACACACACACACACACACACACACATACACACACTCATATCAATATATTACTTACATGTAATTTATGTATGATTTAACCAACGCAAATGAAATTAATACATTTATACTATTATAGTGCATATTTTACATCATTGATATTTTTACTTTCGAGACGAGCAATGCAGCACAAGTTTTTACATGTCATCGAAT
Organism: Teleogryllus oceanicus; assembly: GCA_964035755.1. Classification (NCBI taxonomy): domain Eukaryota; kingdom Metazoa; phylum Arthropoda; class Insecta; order Orthoptera; family Gryllidae; genus Teleogryllus; species Teleogryllus oceanicus. The sequence continues at coordinate 74,235,481 of CAXIVR010000012.1, forward strand.
GTTATAACTAATTTTCTAGATAAGCAGGAACGTATGCAACACTGTTTTAAGTAATCCATTAAGAATCATGATATCTCCTCTGTCATAAATTATTTCCAAACTTGTAATTATAATAATGTTTCAAATTTTGTCAAACTGAAATCTGTGTCATGGATAATCGTTAGAAAATGAATAGGATCTCTTCTGTAAAATACACACAAAATAAAATTCTCTCTATTTGTTACATTTTTATTATCAAAATTGCCAATTTATTGATATGTGTTCTACTAACTACTCCTAAAAACATTGCACCGTATATTCATAATTTTTAATGAATTATTAATAAATATTAAACAAAATAAGTAACAATTTTTATCAGAAAATTTCATTGTTATCATTTATAAAGTACTTAATTAGTACTATAATATGAATTAAGGTTAATTTAAAACTATAATTCATAATGATGATATTGCTGAAACGCATTAGCATACTTATATTACAACAACGTTTTAAAATACTGCTCATTGATTGATAGTCGTGTTCGTATATAGTATATTCACGCAGAGATTGATTTACAGAAAAATCTAAATAATAAATGAAATAACTTCAAACTTATAATTCATTACATTTGTCGCACACTTCATACCACTTTAATGCAAGGTCAAAGAAGGAGAATCTGCGCTGGGTCTGTGTTCAAATCTCAGGTCACCATTGGCGTTCCTTTTACTTAAGTCTTAGGATTCCGAAAGTGATACTATATTCTAAATATTTAACTGAGAATACATGCTGTATACCATGAGAGAAATGATGAACAAATGTCTGAGTTTAAAAAAATCTGCCTTTGAAATACTGCATCAAACTCACATTGTAATACATTTTCTGTCATTCGTCGATAACCGCCGAACACTTTCCATTGTGTTATCGCCAAGCAAAGCGAAAGATTTGTAAGAAGAGACCCACATATGTTATTGGTGGATCAAATAGATTTTAATTGTGAATTGATATTATTCACAGAAAACATACAGAATGTGAATTACTATTTAAAGTAGTTTTCACTTAGTCCTGTCAATTTTGAAACATAATCCAATTTTTTTTTACCTAAAATACAATATTTACTTTGACCTGTCAATTCAAAGAATAGTTGTCTCATTGAAAAAGCGATCATGCTGATAAATGTATTGAATAAATATCATAAATACCAAATATAATATCTGATATTTGTTATCTAAAGTGACTTCTAGAAAATAACTTAAATTTTCTTGTTTTCATTTAATCTTTCAATAAGAACGTAACTTTGTTTTGGTTTATTCCGCAAGATCTACAGATCTTGCCCTCTTACATTTGTGCCATATTAATAAAAAAATGCGTTTCTTCTATCCGTATCTTCCACTTGGTTTATACTTATTATTAATTTAAGTTATATTTTACAAATCTAATGACCGTTTTTCGCAATTTACACTAATAGCGCTTATTCCACAGGCATCTTCCTCTATTCTTGTGCCTCATTAAGTCAACCATGACGTACTTACAAGATTTCCTGGTTTCCTGTTTTCTCTTCGAAAGGGATTCACCAAAGATAATTTTATATTCTGTCAGCATGCATTCTGCAGCATACCATTGAGCATTTGATTCACATTTTGACCACTTGTCTCAATCATTATTATCTGTCTAATCTCTTCACGGTATTCTATCAAACAGTATACTGACAACATCAGTCTCAAAATTCATTTTCATAGTATCTAAACTGAGAGTTTATTACCATTTTAATTTAATTTCCATCTACAATGTACATAGCTCTCCACCATTGTCTGTATATTGTCTCTAGTTTGAAAAATGTTTGTTTTATAAAATATTATGAAGTCTACTAATAATTGGCCTTCCTAGCTTATTTTAATAAAGTCAATACATAGTCCCCTGCTCTAATAATCACCTGATATATTTAAATTTCTTTCCTACTGGAAGAATTATTTGCTCTAGATCATATCGAGATTTCCTCACAACTATAAAAGTCTTGACTTTGTATTATTTATTTGAATTCCATTTTTATGTTTTATAATTTCTGATTAAATGTTGTGATACAAAAAAATATTATTTTTCTACCTATTTTTCAAGTGATACGCTGACCTAAAAAGTTGGAAATGTATGAATTCAAAAGGTTTGCAGCTGTCTGAAGTCTTAAATGATATCCACTCAACATTTTTGTTACTTGACTATGCACTAATCAAAACTTTCAACATTTTGTTTTACCAGTCTTGTATGACTTATTGGGTGTCTCCTAAAATAATGTACTGCATTAACGTCGTTATAGAATCACTTGATGAAATAATATTATATAAACAAGATTTTATCTTCATCTTCACATTAGTTTACCAGTCTATTATGAGAGAGAGAAATGAATATTTTCTAGGACAGAAGGAGAGGCATGTGGACTTGAGTCTTATTTGGATCCAGGTTGATGCATTTAGTAAAATAGTTTATATACTCTGAATGAATGACTATAAAGAAGACACAAATGGACTTGTTTATTAATCAACATCATCTACAACAATGTAGTTTCAGAATGTTAGCAAATGGGCATGATAAACATATTTACTTCAACTAATAATCGAATATTTGTTATATAAATAAGGCTGGCTTTAAAACCAAGAATTATTTTTCAACTTATCACTAACTTATTCCTAAATTTATCTGACGTATGTTAACAAACACTGATATTACATTCGTATACTCACGCATACAGAGTAATATACGGCATAGAGAATGTTATATAATGCTGCGCGAAAACTGGTACTGCGAAAAATCATTGCCGCGCTCTGGTGACGAAAACTGAACTAAAAAATTGCTAAATTAAGAGAAAAAGTCTTCAACACGCGGTGTAGCTACAATTCCAGTTTTGTGGATTCGTGATGCCAAAACCAATTGAAGCAAAACGTCCGTCCGTCCAACTGATACAACTCTAGCGCCTAAATCCATGCAGATTTTCCAAACGAAGAAACTTGTCGTTTCGCCTGAGCTTAGTTTATGTGATTTTTGAAAACATCTATTAATTTTGGGGACTATTTCAGCCTGACATCTTTAAATTTTTTCAAAAATGGTCTAAAATTGTTTCTGTAAATTTCTTGTAAGGACTAAGCATTTATAGTAAAATATACTTATAAAGGAATATGTCCACTTCATGGTTAACCTGAATTTAAAAACTCAAAATTTAATATTTTGTCTTATCAACTACAAAATTCAGATAGAGATTTTTGGTTTCAAATGAAATAGGTTACGAGTAATTAGATCTTTAATAAGGTAATAATTTTAAGTTTTAGTTGATTGCACAATAAGGCGTGCAATATCTGTAATTTTAAAATTTACATAAACAAGATTTTCTAAAATGGCTCCAAATTTTTCTTTAAATTTTTATTAGTAATGCTAATGGCATATCCGATGACATAAATGAGATATTGCTCATTCTATTGTTTTAAAATTACACAAATGAAATTTTGAACACTTCTACGCTGTTAAGGTTTGAATAGATTTATAGATTATTTAATCGTGAGTATGTTTCAAATGACTTTAGAGGAAGTTAAAACTGGGTTAGATTCCTGTAAGAGCTATTTTGAACTGAAAGCAGAAATGTCAAAATGTATTTTGTGTATGATAGATGCTGTCATAAGAGAACGATAGATCCTGTGAGCTTGGAAAGAACCTTAAACCAGTCCAGATAGGAATATAACATTTGCATGAGAGTCTGTCCTAGATTCTAGCACTCTAGTTCTTCATTTTGCAGTAGCTATGTGTTACTTTAATTCAGCAAGCAAAGAAAAATTTATTAGAAAATCTATAAAAGTGAGACAAATAAATAAAGCATCATAAAGGACGTATACTGTATTAGGGATTGGGAAGGAAACGAAATCGTTCAATGTAAAACCAAAACGGCCTTCATGAACAGGAAAAATATGGAGAGAAATGAAATATCTGGTAAACGAGGACCAGCACCCAGGCACATCAACTCCTTCAGTTTTGTATCGGCATCTTCTTTGCAGTTAGAAAAGAATGTTGAAGATTCTCTGACATCGTTATTAGGAATTTCATTTTCATTGCTCACAGTAAAACTGCTTGATATCGTACGGATTTCCAAATATGTTCCTCTATTGTGAAGCCACAACTGCTGACGTAGCACTAACACAGTCAATGTTATCAGAATCCATCAACAGAATCTTAGAACTTTGTCTTCAACTCATTGTTTTTCCACTCTGCAATTTAAAATATTAAATAAATTAATGCAGAGATAAATAAGAAAAAGAAATCCATGCGGTACCAAAATAGTTAATTCTACTTAAGAATGTTTCAGTTCAGTACTATACTTCTTTGCAGGCGCTTCTGACCAGCCTGACGTTTAACCCTTTATCACCTCTGCCCAAGGTGAGATTATTGACGATAACGTTGGGCTGGGCAGACAAGTTTCGATAATGGCCTGACATTCAGAAATTCATCTGCTGTGCATCATTAGAATCTAAGAAATATTTATTGACTTCAAGAAAATTCATATCACGTAGCATATCTTTGAATCATTCACTCACATTTATATAAAATAACCTTTATTTTCTCAAAAGTTATTGGTAATGTTTTCTTAATATATAATAAATGTTAACTATTACTTCAATTCATTCGTTTTGAAAATCCTCAACGACAATCGTAATGCACCTTTAAATTATTGAAAAAGGAAAAAGTATTAATTAAAAATCTCACACATTGTCAAAAATAAAGGTATGAATAGGCCAGGACGTAAACTCGAGTCTTCCACTTTCAACAGCACCTGAACCATAAGGATTACCCCCGTAGTCACTTATAATAAAGGTTTTACATATTAGAAGGTACATGAGTGATACTTGTTGAGTTTTGCTAGCTGAAGACAGGGATGTTGCTTGTAATGAAAGAAACAGAAAAGTAATGATTTGCAAAATCGATTTTGGAACGTTTTAATAGTAAGAAAAGTTATAACGAATAATAGTAAGCTGTATTTAAACCATTCTTAAAATTGTAAATATTGTTTAAAATTTTTGTAATGAAAATGCCATCATCAAGAAAGTTTCATATGATTACAAAAAGAACGAATTATGGACAACACCATTTGAAAGATAAATCTGTTTTCACTAGTTGTAGAATATTCAAATGTTCAAACTTTAAATTGAAAATTCAGAGCAATTCATGAAATTGGAACTGTTTATCCTCTGGCGTATTTTACTTATTCTACTAGAAAATTCGGAGTCGTTTTTAGAAAATTTTGAAATGTCCGAAAGGTTTACAAGTAAATTCCTCAACTTCAGATTTTTCAAATCAAAACAATTATGTTGAAAAATCGGGTTTTCACTCAAAGGATCGTACGTGGTTTAGCGCTAGTAGTAATCATAGACGGATGGACGGACGTTTGATAAAACCACTTTTTTCGACTCCAAAACGTGGCTACTGCTTAACGCAATCGATTTTCCATTGTATTACATAACTTTCTACATGTATACGTAACGAATATACTGCATGTATACGTTACATACGAATATATCATTTATACTACGTATATTCGTGTGTATATGAGAAAGTAAAATGAGAAGTACAAGTTTTGTTTTGTGCTGAGATAATGAATATCAGTTCAAAATCCATCTAAATGGCTATATGTCTCAAAAGGTGATACAAAAATAGTATTAGAATTTTGCATTACTGATTGTCATTTGTTAGTGAGTTATTTTTATATAAACATCTATATTATAAAAATATGAATGTATTTATCTAATCAAGAAAATGAGGTAATTTGTCACAATCTGGGTAATGATGTTGTAAAGTCACAACTTTATCAATTATTAAAGGTCCAAACTTCCTCATATTGACTTATGTAAATGATGAAAGGGTGATAAAGACAATGTGGGAATATATTTGTCTAAGAATCAACTGTAAAACGCATTTTTCGAAACTGTGGTTGAGCAACTGTCAAATCGAATGATGGGTTTGATTCCTGTCCATAAATTACATCTTAGTACTTCAATTATATGGTTATCAGGTCACAATATGGATAATACTAACGACCTGGATAACATTTCATATCATTTCCCATAAAAGTGAGACAGACAAACTTCTTTAAAGTGAATGAAATGTATGTCAAACGTTCACTATCTTAATCGCTGGAATAGATTAAATTCTACTAACTAATTATAAATAAATGGTCGTTTACAAATATTTAATAAAGGGATCAAATTCAATTATACATATATAGTATAAAAGTTCAAAGATCTTGGCAGCAATAACAAATACACACGTATTTTCCGCTAAACATTCTATCTTAATTCTGGGGACTTAGGTAAAACAGAACGCGGAATAGAAGAAAGGTATCGCGCAGAACCGATCCTCTAACACTCATCGGAAACTCCGCACAAACGACTCAGCCACAGAGCCATTGGTCCTAGCAATCTGCGTTTCAATGTATCACGAATACAAAATATCGGTTCTGTAATTCCTCCATCTTCTGAGTAACATTTAAGACGTACAGAAAACCATCTAAACATATCTGTTCTCAAGCAGTACACCCCCAAAATGCATTAGTAACTGATGTTTTAACATGATAATATATTTATTTATCAACTCGTTAATATATTTATGAATTTTATAATAAATTTACATTTAGATTTGGGGTGAACGACTTTATCCAAGAGCATTTTGAGATCCGAAACTCCTTTGTTTTTTCCATATTGAGACTAAATGAGTGATTTGTGCATTGATACCCATACAAGTATTATGATTATCATTATTATAAATCTAAATAATTGTACCTTATTTCTTTGTGAAAATTGGACTGATTGAATGCTCACTACTTAGTCCTGCCCACTGCACCAAAGATAAGCCACCAAACATTGTTTGTTTAAAATGGATAATAAAAATATTGACTTTTCACATGATTCATGTCAACCGTACTTTCATTATGTTTTGGAGTTCATACATTTTGAAATGGCTCCACTCTAATGGAAGACTTACATTAAAAATTTGGGTAAAGACCATAAGAGGTCAATTATCAATTGTTACAACAATTATGATGTTCTGTTAGCATTATCAAAGATACAAACACAAAATGGTAATTTTAATGAGTTCGTAAGAATTCTAAGGAACTTATTAAACGTAAAAAAAGACATATTCTTTCTCAATTAATAAAAGAACGAAGAACACTCATTGCAAAATTTATAATAAACCTACAGACTTATGATTTTTTGACTGAACTGTTAAATATGTAAATTACTAGTGATTATACAACTTGGTAGCAGACTTTTTCACATTTCTGTAACGACTATACAAAATATGATAATGATATTTAAATTGAGACTGTTAATATTTTAGCCATCTCTTCCAAATTCTGCTCACACATTGCTTGAATACAAGATACCAAACACAATCTTAATATAATTCATATCGTTTACAAAATCAAGTTTGTTCCTCCTGCAAGAATTTTAAATGTCTCTCTGCATGATAGTGGGATTAATGTTCTGCATCAGGTAAAATTATATCTGGCAGGATTTGATCTAAGGTCCATTCCCCATCTATACAGAATAATCCACGGAGCTATTACAGTTGTACTTTACTGCACTGATGAGGTGCTGTAGAATGAATTCCCATCTTGAAATTTATTGTTCTATGATGTACAACATTTATCAGGTTACAGCAAACTCACATTCTTGATAAGATTGTAAATCACTAAAGATATTTATTCTACAGTTGATTCAGTTAGAAGACTTGATCTGAATGTCTTGTAGGGCTCATGAAGAAGTTTCATCCATGAACTACTTGCCCCTCCATCTTCATGATCTCCACATTACGCGATAAGACTGAATTGTAACTCGTCGTGAAATACCAGTCTGAAATACAGAACCGTGTAGTATTAAGGAAGTAACTAAGGCATTTTTAAAACCAATTAACAATCTAAGAGAATTTGACAAATTTGTATCTGTTAATTAAGGAAAACTTGTAATCAACTGAAATGATAACACAATAATATTTTAATTATTCGCAAATAGCGATTGATCATTTCTAAAGAAATTATACGTTTATAATGTAAACAATGAAGTAGTTGTATCTACAACAGCAATATACTTCTTCTAATGTCATGTTCTGCAATATTATACATTACATGAATTGGGAAAAAGAGCTGAACGTAAAGATTCTATTTTAATTGTGGTCTTGAAAAGTTAACTTTTCACCTTCGTACAGGCAGAGTTCCTCGAATAGACGACCAGCGCCTCGGTCAGATAGAACAGAACGGAGGCTTCTGGTCGTCAAATGGATGGACGACAAACTCATTCTTTACGGCCCCAAGTCTTTCTCAAAATTAATATTAATTACAAAACATTACATTACTACTGAAACTACACCATAACAGAAGAAAAAATACCTCTGACTGGAACTACGTTAGTAAAGCTCGATATACCATGACGTTAACCATTCACAAAGCGGTTTCTGTTTCAGTTGCCACTTAGAAAAGTAGTTAAATATAATAAAACTTATGCAAATAGGAACATAATCGTTTCAATATATTTTTCTGTTTAATAATTCAACTTTTGGTTAATCCAATGTCAACTTTTTAAGTTTAAATATACTGTGACATAATACAATATAAAATGTATAACATAGAATATTAAATACATTAATACAATATAATTATATTTTAATAGAATGCGAAACTTTCATATAGAAAGAAAGTATACATTTGTATTTCTTCCTCATGCGTACTTCAGTACCACATTGGGTTACAATAAAACTGAAAGGGACTGAACATTCGAAAGAATCCAATGTCTAGAAGTAGAGACAGTTTTAAAGAATATTTAAAGGATGCTTAAACAGCGTACTTTCTCACCCGCATTTTCAATGGAAACTGCTGAAAATACTAAAAGTTCTGAAAATCAGATCCACTAAAATTAATTTAGGTAGTCAGAATCAATTAAGATTATTTAGCACACAAAATAGTTTTGAAATCAACTGATCTGCAACATTAAATATCACCACCCATCCATAATGTAATAAATTATGGAGATGGTCAATACTTGCACGTAACAATTATTATCATCTAAATCTACGTAGTGTTCAGTATACTTAGAAATACTAATTATTTGGCGGCATCCACTACATACTACAACACAATACCATAGTATGGACTGACACATCCGATTTAGGATTTTAATTGCAAAGACACATTTTCTTCAACAGACAAAATATAAAAGTTCTGTGATAATTGCGTTATATACGCAACTTCACCCTGCTAAAGAAAAGTGCAGCCAATATATGAGAAAATTTAGATTATGTTCACGGAAAATCGTATAGCCACTAAGCAATTTTCCAACTTGCAAAATATTTACAATTTGCAATCATTTTAGACCAGTTATACTGAGAAGAAAGAGCAGAGTTCATGAGAAATTTGAAACAGATTAGTAATTGTAATATTGAAAACTTGAGATAATAAAGGTGAGCATTTACTACAGTATTTGTAATAATGTATAGTGTATCTGAATGAAGAGTGTAAGTAAAAGAAAGAGTTCTTCAGAAAGTTTCAATAATGTAATATGAAATATATAAATATACATAACATATATACATGGAACATATATATAAATTGAAACATATAATGTAATATACCTCCAGAATATTGAATATCATTGATCTAGAATCCTAAATGAACCTTACTAGTTAATATCAATTTGAAAGAATACATCATTTAGGTCGTAATGTTTTAATTTTTTATGGTACCATGCGTACACAGGTCCTTTCCTACAATTGAGTCTAAAAATAAATACATGTCTGCAGAATCTTTGAAATATTTTTGCCTGTGGATTTCCAAAATCTGAATTTTCTCCAAACCTGGAAATACCTGCTTTACTTGATATCATTGTTTCTGTAAAGGTGTATCTGAGAATGTAAATAGTAAAGTTTAATGAAGTCTTAACTCAACATTATCCAATTATTTGTCACTGTCTTCAGCTAAAAAAATCTATGAAATATTAAATGAAAGAACATTATTAAATCTGTGGAATTTGTTTAATAAATATGTTATTTTACCAATGAAATAGAGAAAGTGAATAAAATATGGCTACAATAAATATCATTGTAATATTGTAGGAATTTGAGAGAGATGGAATATTGTTATAACACATCAATTGAAGGATTCATATAAGGAAAATTTCATTTTGATTAAATAACTTCCGTTTTATAATACTATTTGCCTAGGGAATAAAGTCTAGTTTTATTAGGCACCGATTATTGAAACGATTTCAAATATGTGAAACTTCTCTTTGATAAATTGAAGTTGTTTTTGTATATTTTTAATGTCTCTTTGCAACTACTAGGTCATATAATCGACACTGTGACCTTTATGTTTGGGGTTTCTGTGAGAATACGCGCGACATCACGAACACACATCTATGTCTCGAGGCGAACCGCGGTTCTTCGAACTCAGGTTACGGCCTTGTCGTCCATTTCCTCTGTCTCCTAGTAAACCTTTGACATCATATCCAACATCAAAATACATCGAAGATATCAATTCTCCATCATCTGAATTGATACTTTTCCTGTGTTCCTGGCCATGGGATAAGTGGAAATGAAACTGATCAGGTAGCAAAGTTACCTGAGGAAGCCAGAAGACATCTTATGGCAATATCTACTTCCACTACCAAGATTTTATCCAACGTTGCATTTTGAGTGCAAGCAGAGTGGCAGAATTTTTCAAACTCACAAGGATCATAAGACTTGTCGGTCAACCTGGTGGTTCTGCCTGAGGCAAGAATTGTTATTCACCTTCGGATCGGGCACTGCCACTTTCGCATCGACATCCGCAGTTTCACCCACCCCATCCCCAGAAATGAAGCATCAGACCACTGCTCCTGTGCACGATGATAATGAAAGATTAAGAAGGCATGGCCATCGATTATAGAGGAGATGCTACAATGTCCCGCAAACTCTAAACTTTCAGCTATGGATTTATAAATCTAATACGCGCGAAGGGGATGATTTTAATGTCTTTATAACTAATTTTGCGCTTTGATGGGCACTGTTCCTACATTTATTTCATTTCCAAAATTAGCTTCATATTTTTACTGTTTTTACCTTTTGACTCACTAATAAAAATATTTTAACTGACTTTTATCAATTTTCTAGAAAATTATGAATAATAATAGTCCATGTAATTGACAAGATATTTGAGTACACATACAAGCCCTTTATACATTAAAGAAGGTATGAAGTTTCTACTTCGTGAAAATAATAGCATCTGCAGTTTAGTTTGGGATTTTGAGAACTTGTGATCTCACTGAACTTTGTGTTTTCCAAAGTTGATCTGAAACCAAACATTTGTGGTCTGATATGTATCTGCATTGGATCTTATGGAATACACCTTTGTCATGTATATCTTACAATGGCAAATTATTTCACAATTAATCATAAAACAAGGATTTGTGTGTTTCCGTGAATAAAAAAACTGTTCTTACTTCAATATCAGATAACCAAAATAAGGCTCTGATGTTTGAATTATGAGAGATTTAATCGAACTAACACCTAGAAACGTTTCTGGGGTCATACAAAACCTAACATAACTGGAGATAATAATGATCTGAAACACTGTGTCTGCTTAACATTTTAATGGAAAATTGTCCTGGAATTGAAATTCTTTAACTAAATATCAATTCCTAGTTTATTCAAACAAGTTTTTGTTTCTTTTCAACAGTCACTTAAGAAAATTACATTGATCTGTAACATTTTGCTTTCTAAATTTATTCTTTTACTATTGTATATTCAAAATATTTAGAAAATATTTAATCAGTGTAGATTTCACAAATTAGTAAAGAATGGCATTTGTTGTTTATATTATTGTGCTATTTACAAAGATATCAATTATTATAATTCTATAATAATATGTAATGTGATATGTTGAAAATAATTAATTATGTTAGCGTCATTCATTATATCAGATTTTGTAATTGCCTAGCATTAATTTCAAATAAATAATAAAATACTACTGAAGTACATATAATCTTCAGCAGTGCAACAGAGTGTCAGCAACTTCAGCAAATATATGAAGAATAAGACACTATATTTTCAGAAATATTTCTAATGAAATGTCTTGTTCCTTTCACTGATTACATCATAAATTGTACTAATTTACAAATAGTCTAAAAATATTAACACAGTAATTCATATGATAATCTATTTGGGACACCCAAGTGATTTTTAATTACTAAGGAAATCACTACATGCACCTGCTCATATAGAAACAAGGATTACATTTTCATAATGTAAGAAATGTGTGTATTGCTTGTACTTAATAAAGTATGTACAATGTTGCAATACAAGTTTTAAATATTGCAATGTTTTCTAATTGGTTTGATAGGAAATGTGAAGTATTATGGAATGTATTTAAATGTGTTTCCAAAATTATTATGTAATAGTTAAATCTTGCTCTAGAACACATTTTAAATAGTGTTTGTAAGAAATAAACTTTCAATACTATTAATTTAATCTACAAATTTCTCACAATATTAGATACCATAATTAGACTTCATTTTCATGGTAAAGAACTTGATAAAATGTCACAGCTTCTTCTCAGACCCACATTCTGTCTGCATGTCCACGTTCAGGCCAACGTCCAGTGCAATTGATGGAGGATCTGCGCCTAGCAAGGCACGAATCCGTTTCACTCTGTGCCCTCTCCTGTGCTCACTCTCCCACTTCCTCTCACCTCCTCCCAGCCACCCTGCTCATGTTGGTGAGGCAGCGTCACTGATCTGAGAAATTGCCCGCCACTTGAGATAACTAGGAGGAAAATTGAGGGGAGGAAGGGACGTGGCCTGAAAACTTGAGCAAAAGCCAATGATAAGAGTGATACGCTTGACGCCAGGATTGTCGCAATCATCATTGTTGTCCAAGCTGTGGAGTTTGATTTGGCTGCACGCATCGCTCATTCGTGAGAGGTACATTGGAAAATGGTGAATAATATATTTGTTGTCGCTTCCACGTTTCTGTGCCAACCGCGCTTCAACTGGGCCAAGTATAATCGGAATATTATTTTAGAAAGATCTATACAATACTTTGATATTCGCGAGGCATGTAAAATATTCCCATGTGATATATCCTACACCAATATAATAAAATGCACACTTTTAAAAAATACTCATTCTTCAATGTTCTTACAAACTACTTTCTGATTTCCTAATATTTTAGTTTAAGTATGTAACGTATTTAATATCAAGGAAAGTAAGATTATAAAGAAATAGGGATCAAGTATTTTCCACCTCAATTTTCAGGTGGCCATCTAATACCAATGTATTTAGATCAGTACATGCCATCGATTTTGGCTAAAGGCTACTGCTTTGTTAGAGCTGTAATTTTGAATAAATCTGCCGTTTTGAGACAGAATAAGAGAACCATACCTTCTACATTTATATTGCATTCTTCAAAACCAGCTGTCAGTCAGAAAGATCCCCTAGATGGCTTCAAACTTATTATTTTTCAGCATTTTCCAGTTATTTACTGATATTTCTGGCAAGAAGAAGCATATTCATTATTCTGTGGAATTATTTTTACATCTTTATGCTCATTTCCAGAACATAGCACATCAGCTTTCAATACTAAAGTGATCCATCGGCTTCCTTAATTTTGGTCAAATGTTATCTAGAGTTTGATTTTGAATCGGAACAGTTGAATTTTTCACAGTAAATAGAGGTTAACAAATCTTCTACAGGAGTTCATTTCATTCACATGGATCATGTTTAACAAATTGTTCAATTTTTCAATTTATGAATTTTTCTTGTTTCAGGTGCTGTCGAATATGACCTCATTGATTCACCTGGAACTCTTACAGTTCTGTGGAGATCTTACATGCCATGAATATATGTAGTACAACATTTTCTAAACGAACTATTTAACTTTTTTCATTAATTCATCCATTGTCAAAGGGAAGAGGAAATGTGAACCTTCACATTCGTAAGATTTATTTTAGGTTGTTGATGCAGTGCAACTACACAACTGCTATTTTGTTAATGTTACTTGGTGCGTTTTAAATGTTTTACGACCTGTAAATGCAATGGATTTTAATGAGGAATCAAGATCTTATCTCTCATATTCAGTTCAGCACTGGCAGATCGTATCGTGAAATGTCTCTTTCAAATCTGATCAGTTGACTGGTACGAATTCTGTCCATTGCCGCAGTCTGGATTGAAACCACATACTTTCTATTTGACTCTCGAGTTATGTTTGATCAGCAATCAGGCTGACTGTTCTCATTATTTGTTAGCAAAATGCAATGGCCACGAACAGTTTGTACTTGCACCAAAGGGCTACTTCCGAAAGATTGTTTACGATTCCATTTGCGAAACATGGCGTAATTGTATCGATTTTTGTTGAGGTAGGCTATCCTGCCCAAACTGTATACCTAATCTCTTCTGGGTTTGATCAATCGGTTACAGGAGCAACGAGAGGAGAGTGAAAATTTATTCTAATTTACATGATAAACTGTGTCGAGCCAACAACACTTCGCGGTGCAAAGCACTAGCCAGACAAATTTGGGACGCAGCATATATTTGAGAACCTTTCGTGTTTTTATTCGATTGAATTTTTATATTCTCGTAATCAATTAATGCCAATACGTCCCACAACGAACTGCGTACTGATAAATTTTCGCCAATTCTTAGATCCGGAGATTTTAAACCGCATAGGTCATACCACATGACCTAACACAGTTCCGAGCGATTGTTCACAAGTGGTGGTGGAGAACCTGGCTGGGGGAAATCACCAGCCCACGGCAGGTCGGCGCTGAATGCCATCTGCTGGGATATCATCGCCATCTCCTGAGAAAAGCATGCAATTACTAACGGGACTAATGGGACCAAAGCATGACGCCTGAAACGAAAAAGCCAATCAATTAAAGAGAAGTGACGAAACGCATACAAAAAATTAAAATAAAATGGGCATGTATGGTCATAAAACAGCATACAATGGGCGTTAGGAAGAAGCTGCATCAGCATGCTACTAAAAATTTATCAGAATAACAAATTTTATTCAGAAGAAAACTTACTAGAATGTACGACCTCAGTGGAACAGGGGAAAGTAGCTCCGAGTCAAAGAAGAGGAGGCAGATGAAAATAGTTTACTATAATTATATCTTAAGGAAGGGGAAACCAAAAAGGGGTTAACTTATTTATATACTGGTATCTTTATCGTGTACAAAATTTAAATGAATCTGTTTCCACTTCTTTGTTTGCATTTCCATGAAATTTTGCATTTACTTTGCCCATTCCCTGCTCATTCAACTTCGTTTTAATTTTATTCGTTTTGAAGGGAATATTGATGTTCATTCGAATCGCAGCTTCGGGAGCCCGAGGCTGTGATGGTTGCTGAACCGCAGAGAGGCAGCGCTGGGCAGTGCCGGAGCTAGAGAGTTTTTGGCCCGGGGCAAAACTGAAACATAACCCCCCCACCCCACCTCGTAAAAAATTAAAAATGTGCAAGTTGTATCAAGAAGTTATGCGAAACTATATATTTTAAATATTTTAAAATAAAAGTATTTAGTGATGAAATAATACAATTCCTAAGATGGGTTTAAAATGCTAAAAAAAAATCGTATTTAGTTTGTGTTTAATATAGTCACTTGTTAAAAACAATAAATAATAAATATGAATTTCAGTAAAACTTTTTAATGTTAGCGTATTAGATTGATTTCCTAGAGTCATGTCTATACTGAACAATTTAAGGTATAAAATTAACTGAAAATTTTATGAAATATCAGACTTCTGTACTGCGAGTTACATAATTACAATAACGATATTCTCGAGTGCTAATTTCTTTTTCGATTTTTAACGTATTTTTCACTAATTTTTTCCCGTCGGTGCAACCATCACTTGACTTGCTGGCCCCGGGCGATCGCTCGGCCTGCCCAGGCCTCGCGCTGGCGCCGGCGCGGGCCCCGTGTTCATCCCGTCTTATCGACTGCCGATCTGCGGCCTTATCAGAGCCC
Source organism: Teleogryllus oceanicus (assembly GCA_964035755.1). Taxonomy (NCBI): domain Eukaryota; kingdom Metazoa; phylum Arthropoda; class Insecta; order Orthoptera; family Gryllidae; genus Teleogryllus; species Teleogryllus oceanicus. The sequence continues at coordinate 74,251,475 of CAXIVR010000012.1, forward strand.
CGCATTCAGAGGCGGTGCGTCGCTTCGGGAACCCAGCGCCGATTTCGCGCCTTGCCGCAATTCACCCGAGACCGTACGTGCCGATCGCGCGCGGCTGTTTATTTTCGCCGGGAGACGGAGTGAGTGCGTATGTGTGTCTGTGTGTGAGAGAGGGACGGAGGAGCGGGGGGAGAAGAAGGTTGAAAGGGCGTGGAGTGGAAAGAGGGAGCTGAATGAAGGGTCAGGGCGCGGGTGGGGACGTGAATTACGACGCCGCAAAGGGTCGTGCGCAGCCCTTCTTGCCCTTGGACTTCCCTATTCGCTTCGAAAGCCGCGACCAGTCCCTTCGGGAGCATCTTTGCCTCCATACGGAGATGCGGTGGAGTTCATTGAAGGATTTTGGAGATGGCAGTTCAGCACAGAAAAAGATTCGACAGATAACCTTGAAGCTTTCGATTATCCTAACGATCACCACAGATTATCAATGACTCCTTTAACAGTTGTTTCCCTAATAAAATAGTGTATTTTCTAATAAGTACTTAAAAGTTTTGTATTCGTGAAAAATATGTAGTACATCACAAGTTATGCCAACGATGCTTATTATTTTAAATTACCATCCCTTCTGTACAATTCAGGTTAAACCACCTAAGATATTGAAGATTTATTATTAATTATATTAGAATACTCTATATTAAGTATTTGGAAGATTTTATTTTTTGGTTTGACACACTTTCATTGATTTCATTTTCTCTGGTATTCACTACTAACGTCAGTTTCATTGAGCGTCTCATCTTGCCTCGACTTTGTTTTTGCATTATATCATACTAGCTGGACTCATATGAAAATTCTAAACGTCATAAATCATTGTTTTGAAGGTGAAAATAGCTTCTTATTAAAATCCAGCTTCGAACAGCCGGCTCCTTTTCTCCTGAGAAATGAAAATGTCTGATTTGTGTTACTTTTCTTGGGCCCGACAATCTACAGTGATTCTTCTTTATCACTAATTGCAAGACTAATATATATTCTAAACTAACTTCAAAATTAGAATGTAGGGTCATTTTTAGTAAATTTTTCTTTCTTGTGTGTGATTTTATGCTCTAACATACTTCGCTTGTGTCAGAGTTGGTTTCAAATGTTTAAAGTGAATTTATATTTTGTGGTCAGCAAAAGTAAATAATTATAGTGTTTTAAATATCTTAATTCTTCTAACCGTGTAATTTTTAATAAAATACTTTTATATTTTCTTACTCATTTGCAGTTAGTTTCGAATTGGATCTCAGTAATTGGTTGGTGTATATTGATACCTCCACTAATAATGAACAGAATACTTGTAAATGATACACCGTTAATTTCGTGTAGAGGATTTGACGATTTCGATGTTGAAATTAACTTTTTCATTTTAAAGACAAATGTGTTTGATTTGTATCTCATTAATATCCCAAAGTTTTAAAACCGGAATAACGCCGACACAAATTCCAAAACTCACTTGTAGCTTCATATGTACTTTCCGAGGTCCGTTGTGTGGAACTAAATGTATGGCCATTTCGTCCGTCGGTTTTAGAATATAAAAAAAGTGTTCCAATTAACAGTAGCGTTATAAACGTGTGAATGCTCATTTAACGCTTGCGCAAATATGTAATTTCTAATTCGACAAATTTTCTCTTCACACCTTCACAAGTTTTGAATGATATTTGTATGCATTAATGTTCTGGGGCTTTCTGTAAAAATGCAACACGTTTGAATTGAAAAATGACGATTCATCTTCGTAACCTGAATTCAAACTAATACAATGAATGAATATTATTCTAAATTCATAGTTTCGTGAAGTCCCAGAATAAACCTAGTTTGAAATGTTAGTTTGTAATGATGTTCATATTAAAGGTAATTTCAGAAATTAATGCCTACTCGAATGCAAGACAATCTTGCTTTTTGTGGAAGGCAGCAGAGCTGCGTTTCTTCATCGACCTTGACTCAATCAGAAGGCGAAACCCGTTCATCAAACTAGGCATTGATTGACAGGGGTTCATCTCCAAGAAACTCTCGTGACATGTTCTGCCCGCGTATTCCGCTCTCGTCATAGGAATGACAGGCCGATTCGCCTTCGAAAAATGTCTCCGCCTGCCTCTTGTGGTTCCATAAGCATATTTTTCGACTTGGAAGACAAAGCTTCGACCTTTCATGGTTGTGCTTTAGAGTCGCCACGGAATAATCTCTTTTTCTTTGGGTGTTTACATAAAGGTGATTTCGTTCTGATGATTCATTCATGCGTGTTCGTTTCTATCTTTTTTTTTTCTTTTCTTTTTTTTGACTTTTTCTGTTTGGTCGTGGTGCACTTCCACTCATTCCAGATATTTTCGGAAACCTATCAACAAGTCAATTTTTAATTTTACCGCGACTGTGTTAAAACGAAGCCAAACTAAACGCACATGTAAAAGTGCAGGCACAGAAGAAACTAGTGGCGTGCAGCAGCCCAAGTTCTGCTTCAAAAACTGCTTACGTGCTGCTCGACAATATCAAATAAAATACTGTAGGACACTGCAACCTATTAAATATTTTGTGTGATTGAATTCTGGAGTGCAGAAAAACTGTGTACGGTGATGCAACAGTGGATGTCAGCACTGTTAGACGATGGGGTCGTTGCTGTAACGAAGTTGGAAGGGCAAGCGACGTTGGCTGACGAAAAGCGGAGAGCAGGTCTGTGACTGCAGCCACTCCACGCCACATTGAGGAAGATAATATGACACAATTCATCTGCAGTCACACGAAGATCACCACGAATAGTTTCATCGACTTGCTGAATGTTGCATGCAGTGACTGCAGTCACCGACTTGCCCATCTGCTTTTCGTTAGTGAACGGTGATTGCCCTTCAACTTCATTACAGCGACGAACCAATCATCTAACAGTGCTGACATCCACTGTTACTTCACTGTACCCTATTTTTCGTGTTTCATGAATGTAAATGGGTATTTCGTTTTCTGCATACAACAATTCAATCTCACAAAGCTGTCTCATACGAACATCGATGTCAGCCACTTGTAAGCGACTGCTCTGCTGCCACGTGTTGACGCAGAAAGTTACAGCTGCAGTAGATTGTAAAAGAAGGTTTGAGGAATAGTGTCAAGTTCAAGTTTTTCACTTAAATAGTTTCATATAAGTAGAAAAAATATGAGGCATTATTTTGTGACTGACCTACGTAATTGTTTTACATACAACTGGTGAACTTTAAATGTGGACAATTCGTTGGTGTGTTTGGGTAATGGAAGTTATATCATGTTCTTGGAAGATTGAATTTTGTTGCTTATCATGTCATGATCAAATATATAATATCATATATATAATATATATTATCATGTCAAAATATATAATATCGCAAATCAACAAATAAATGTAGCGAATTTTATATTTTTTGTAATAAATACCTGCTTTACAATGATCACGCGAAATTTCACCTCCAGTCTTTTTCAAACTCATTTTTATGACTTACTTTCCTTTAATCGATCCCAATTAAATTGCTTATGAACACAGAACATCGCTTGCCACGAAAATGCAGGATGCCTAAATGCTTTGACTGAGGTGCAAGAGTCTTTCTTACATTAAATATAAAATGAAATACAATATATTGAGGTGATTGTTTCGGCTAACAAATCAATCGATCACCAATTGCTAGTATCACATTAAAGGAAGCCAATATATGTGTAAGATCAGTAATTTAAAATATACGTAGTTAACATAAATTATCGTTGTCGGAAAATACGTTGCGTTCAGAAATACATTACTATGGAGGTGAAAATTTTTTAAAGGAACAAGAAATTTCTTCCAGTCTTGTCAGGCACGTGTCTTCTCCCTCATTATATTTTAAAAAGGATTCATCTTTGCTTCAGGGAAGTCAATAAATTGCTTTAGTGTTCCACGAAATGCACTCAGAAGGAGGAAGTAATCGAATTCGTGCAATAAAGAAGTGGCGGAAATGAACTAATTTCCCTGCTGCCTGACCCTCCCCACGGCCTCGTCTGCCGCAGGTTGCGTGAGCCCCCCCCCCAATGCAAAACCGCACGTTGGGCAATCCAAGTATCAGCTTATCCCTCTGGTGAAGCAAAAAGTTTGATTGTGACATTCTCTCGTTTTAATTTTTTCACGAGCTAACTTTGTGTTCACGAAAAAATAAAATGTAACATTTAACTCACAAAGCGAATTTCATGCATCAATTTGTTTTCAATGTGCGTGTATCGAATTACTTACATAATACCGCGCGGTCACTATTAACTAAATAGCATCTGTTTAATGCATGAAATATTAGTACAGAAGAGTTAATAATTAAAACAAAATCAAGATAAACATCATATTAATATTTAACGACTTACTTCCAACGTGACACAATTAAGATATATTAAATTAAGATTGGTAGAATTAACACAACAATAATAGTGTTTGGCAGTATTAAAATGTGAATACTGTCCTTTTTTATTTAAAGACAGTTAATTTGAAGCAGTAAATTTTATTTTTATTTATTACATGATGAATGAAAATGGCATCGTTTTTCAAACTCTGAAAATATTTTATAAAAATTTTCAAATTATGTTGCTAGTTTTGTGAATTAATTCACGGAATGGTGTACGAGAGATTATTTTTCACACAAACGAGAATAAACAAAAATAAAATTTTTTGCTTCAAATTAAGTGTCTTTAAACAAAAAAAGACACCTCACATTTTAATAAGATATATTTAAGTGAAAACTATTATGTACAGATTACACAAATCAAACATCTTTCTTTAATTAATCAATTTACTTAATTTTCCCTCTAAACAATTTTAAACCTTCCACCCCTTTGTATCAATAACATGATTATAAAATAGACTTCCACAAATTATAATTCTGGAAAATACCTAGGAATCCTATTTGGAGCTAAATTATTCGGGAGAGTTTACATCCATAACATTGCAGTTTCCACAACAAAACAGTTACCTAAGCTATACCCGCTACTAAATCACAGTTTGCTATTTCTGCTGATACTACCATCTTAATCTTGAAATCAATCAGAGAGCTAATAATATGCGGCTGCGCTATCCGCGAAGGTGCAACAGTGTTTTCAATGAATTATGAATAACCCGTCTCAGACAAAACCTTAAAATACGCACGGAGAGCTTCCTGTTATGTCTCTAACAAATACAGAGGACATGACAACTCTAAAGAAAATGTAAACAAAATTACCTGTCATTCAATCAACTCTCTCAGTATATTCTGCTACACACTTCCCTCGGCTTAACAGCCGCAAACATAATTAAACCACGTCTTCGAGAAGATAAATGATATAAGATCTAAAAGATTCCAAAGTTCGAACAACAGTTAAAAGACACGCTTAAAAAACATCCTGTGGTTGTATCTTTTTCTAAAAGTCTGTATTTTAATTTTATTACTATAATATTATAAATGATTGTTATATGCCACACTGTTATATTAATAACTTAAACTCCAATCGCAGTACACATCGCATCTGTGTGGCTAGTTCTCCTCGACTGTGACAAGTGGTGACGTCATCTCGCTGGGCTTCTCTCAGGAAACACCCGAACGACGCAAAACAGAACCCAATGTCAGCACAGTGGTGTCACAATACGCAGTACACATCGCATCTGTGTGGCTAGTTCTCGACTGTGACAAGTGGTGACGTCATCTCGCTGGGCTTCTCTCAGGAAACACCCGAACGACGCAAAACAGAACCCAATGTCAGCACAGTGGTGTCACAATACGCAGTACACATCGCATCTGTGTGGCTAGTTCTCCTCGACTGTGACAAGTGGTGACGTCATCTCGCTGGGCTTCTCTCAGGAAACAGTGGTGTCACAATGCGCAGTACACATCGCATCTGTGTGGCTAGTTCTCCTCGACTGTGACAAGTGGTGACGTCATCAGGCCGGACTTCTCTCAGGAAACACCCGAACGACGCAGAACAGAACCCAATGTCAGCACAGTGGTGTCACAATACGCAGTACATATCGCATCTGTGTGGCTAGTTCTCCTCGACTGTGACAAATGGTGACGTCATCTCGCTGGGCTTCTCTCAGGAAACACCCGAACGACGCAAAACAGAACCCAATGTCAGCACAGTGGTGTCACAATACGCAGTACATATCGCATCTGTGTGCTAGTTCTCCTCGACTGTGACAAGTGGTGACGTCATCACGCTGGGCTTCTCTCAGGAAACACCCGAACGACGCAAAACAGAACCCAATGTCAGCACAGTGGTGTCACAATACGCAGTACACATCGCATCTGTGTGGCTAGTTCTCCTCGACTGTGACAAGTGGTGACGTCATCTCGCTGGGCTTCTCTCAGGAAACACCCGAACGACGCAAACAGAACCAATGTCAGCACAGCGGTGTCACAATACGCAGTACATATCGCATCTGTGTGGCTAGTTCTTCTCGACTGTGACAAGTGGTGACGTCATCTCGCTGGGCTTCTCTCAGGAAACACCCGAACGACGCAAAACAGAACCCAATGTCAGCACAGTGGTGTCACAATGCGCAGTACACATCGCATCTGTGTGGCTAGTTCTCCTCGACTGTGACAAGTGGTGACGTCATCTCGCTGGGCTTCTCTCAGGAAACACCCGAACGACGCAAAACAGAACCAATGTCAGCACAGTGGTGTCACAATACGCAGTACATATCGCATCTGTGTGGCTAGTTCTCCTCGACTGTGACAAGTGGTGACGTCATCTCGCTGGGCTTCTCTCAGGAAACACCGAACGACGCAAAACAGAACCCAATGTCAGCACAGCGGTGTCACAATACGCAGTACATATCGCATCTGTGTGGCTAGTTCTCCTCGACTGTGACAAATGGTGACGTCATCTCGCTGGGCTTCTCTCAGGAAACACCCGAACGACGCAAACAGAACCCAATGTCAGCACAGCGGTGTCACAATACGCAGTACATATCGCATCTGTGTGGCTAGTTCTCCTCGACTGTGACAAGTGGTGACGTCATCTCGCTGGGCTTCTCTCAGGAAACACCGAACGACGCAAACAGAACCCAATGTCAGCACAGTGGTGTCACAATGCGCAGTACACATCGCATCTGTGTGGCTAGTTCTCCTCGACTGTGACAAATGGTGACGTCATCTCGCTGGGCTTCTCTCAGGAAACACCCGAACGCCGCAAAACAGCACATCGCATCTGTGTGGCTAGTTCTCCTCGACTGTGACAAATGGTGACGTCATCTCGCTGGGCTTCTCTCAGGAAACACCCGAACGCCGCAAAACAGAACTCAATGCCAGCACAGTGGTGTCACAATACGCAGTACACATCGCATCTGTGTGGCTAGTTCTCCTCGACTGTGACAAGTGGTGACGTCATCTCGCTGGGCTTCTCTCAGGAAACACCCGAACGACGCAAAACATAACCCAATGTCAGCACAGTGGTGTCACAATACGCAGTACATATCGCATCTGTGCGACTCGTTCTCCTCGCAACGAGGACACTTGCCTGGAGACCGGTGGGGAGCTTAGAGCTTGCCCGGCAGGGGTGGTGCTTCGCTGATGGGAGGTAGGTCGCCATCTGGGGGATGAAGGGGAAGATCACCGCCACCTCGCGAGTAATAAGAGCGTGCACTACACTTGAGGGTCTATTGACCTAAGCAGTTAATGTCCCGGACGACGCACTGCACAGTGTAAATAGTCTACATGCGGATCTGAATAGCCGATGGGGCTAAGTGCGTGTACCGACTCAGCACTTCGGTCCGAAGGGTTCGAGTGCCGCCTTGAATATGGTGGTTTGTCCCTTGTCTCTGATGTATGTGTTGTCGCGGAGGACCTCGCGTTCTGCTGACCCTACATGAGAGGAGCCCGCAAGTATGTTGGTGTCTAGTGTATAGTCCAGGCCGCGTATTAGGCCGCACTAGATTAGCAATTCGGCAGCATAAACAATTTCCCGTGGGAATAGCCAACTTATGAAACTATTACTCCTATCAGCTCTCTCGCTTTTGTTTTGTGTCTGATCATCCACACTCCTCGCGCGGTTGAGAGACTGTTCACTGTAAAATAATGTATGTCTCGTTTTTCGATAGAATTACAGAAAGATGTTCATCTATAAACGAATATTAACTCTGTGAATAAGTTAATTAAGTTACCATTATCAATAAGTGCGAGCAAAACAGATGTTAAAAAGTGTCAAGTGCAAATTAAAAATATAATCTTAAAAGTTATGTCGTCAAATTTCTGTGTTAATGACGCTTTTGAGATTGTAGTATTATCAATTTCTATATGTCACAATAATTACATCACAGCGGCTGCCAAAACAATTTCTGAGAAAAGAAATCGAAGAGGCTACTGAGTAATTCTGTGAAGAACATTTGTAAATATTATTTCAAGGAAGTACCATTAAAAAGGACGTTAAAATCGATGAAATCAACAAAAAATGCATTAAAAATGACGTAAAACGGTATAAAATGACTTATTAGTCGAAATCAATAAAAAATGCAAAATAATGACCTATAAAAATGGGTCAATTCCTTTTGTCATAACATAAAATGAATTTCTATACTAAACGGCATTGTTCTAAAGTGAAAAGAAAATGAAAAAACATTTCTTTAAAATCCGCCCCTGCTAATAAATGAGCGCCTTGCCTGGGCCGCTGGCGGGAGAAAATCATAAAGCCCCGGAAATGGACGCGGCCTTGTAACAAGGCCTTCACCCGCCCTTGCCCTCCCGGAGCGGCCACACCCGAGCGAGTGAGTCGCCGCCGGCCAAACAGAGGGGCAACCGACGCACAGTGGGGCCAGAAAGGAGCAAAGTTGGCAAACGTATTTTTAGAGTTTTTCGGCATATTCGGCAATAAAACATATTTAATAATTTAATAATGGCTTATTTAATTGTTTAACCTTTACATATTTATCTACCCCTCCTCAATGTCAGAACCTTTATCATTTGACTCTCTTTCAAGAAGTGAATTGGAACTTGAACCCATTAACATTGGTGTAACTTCTAGATCCAGTGCCTTTGTGATAATTTTTCTCTATTCCATTTGTGAAATCAGTGGGTCAGATGGAACTAACAGCCTGCGAAGCACGTTTTTTTCCCTTCCAAGTTCCAGAAAAGAGCTATTAGTATCAGATCATGAAGGAAATATTAAAAAAAAATAATATTGTAGGTAGAAAGGCTAACAAAACTAGATGTGCATCATCATAAACAAAGTATCTTAAGGCAAAATGGGGCAAACATAGGCAAAGTTTGATTAATGTTTTGACTAGATGAATTCCAGAATCATATTCAATTTGACTATTCAGATTTAATTTGAATTTTCATAGCCCGGAAATGCCCGGAAGGGAATTAAAAAAAATATGAAAAACCGTATTTAAAAATTTCATTCCATTGTAACACGCGGAGTTTCTACTTCGAATTACGAAATTATTATTCCAGGAACATGTTTTTTAGAAATACAGATTTCAAGTACATATTTCCAGGTATCCTATCCATAAAACTTACGATTCCGCTAGTCGAGAGAACAAAAATATTTGCATCGAAAAACACACCTCTCCTTGATGCGCGTGCGAAGACGTGCGCCGCGTATCACTTGTGCAAGTTTAAACTTGCGCTGAATGCAGTGGCGTCATTCCCCCTTCCCTTCCTGATCCCCTGATCGGAGACATTTTTCTACCTCTTTCATGTGAAATGGAACTTCTGAAGTATATTTTTATTTAGGACGAGTTGCCAATTTTTCCCTCCTCTCGCCCCACTGTGCAACGTGGTGGCTGTGGAGGGTGGGGTGGAGTGGAGTGGAGTGGGAAGTAGGCCAGCTTTTCGTTTTGAAAACATTGATATTTTCCCAAATCATTCACGGATTTAACATCCATTTTTTGAAGTCGATGTTTTTTAACATCTATGTTTTGTGTTCTATGTTTTTACATAGTTGATATTTTATTTTATAATAAAAAAATCATAAAAATCTGTAATGAAATTCAGATTTTCATCAGTTGAACATTGTTCAGCTCAATGTGACCAAGAGTGAGAAATTTCAAGATGGAGTTGTCATTTTTGTAAATGAAGTCTACTTAATTTTTGAATGATGGAATCTGCTAAAATTTTTGTTAAATGTCCTGATCAGTTTTTGGCTATTTTTTGTTAATTAATCTCAATTAAAAATGAATAAACGCGACAACTTTCCAACTAAATTAGTACCCTAAAGACTGCGGTAATGGTTACTTATGTAGTTTTAAAATCATCATGTCTAAAAACATAGTCTTGTGGCGATGTTTTATTAACATCGATGTTGTAATTTTGAACATCGATGTTTTGTTGGCGATGTCGCTTCCCTACCCAGAGGGAACAGGTTAAGTGTTAAGTGAGGGAAGAGGCAGACAGTGGGGTAAACGACTAGCAATTCTTGCAGCTGGGGCAAAGTAACTTAAGTAATTAGTTGTGTAACTTGATTGTCGATATGAAATGTCATTCATGCCGTTAAGTGTGAATGTGGTAATCTTCGAAATTTTTGGTGATAAAAAATTAATAATTGGACATTTTATCGTCAAGAAGAATCAAATCATGGAGAATATTTTGTATTATTTTAATAAACAATTTTTAATCAGTGACGTCGAGAAAAAATGTATCTTGAAGATTGTACAGGATAAGTAAAAACAAAATTTCAAGAATTTATCGGTTTTCGACTGAAATTCATCAGAACTTTGAATTTCTTTTAAAAACAGAAACAAAACATTTTTTGCGATTCCAATTGTTGTGCCTTCTAAAAACGATGTTAGAAAGAGTTTTATGGTCGGAAAACTACTCAATGAGTGATTCCTATGCCCGTCAGGATGGCCGGCACGGGGATTGATCCCGGGCATTGCGAATAGGAAGCTAGCGCGCTGCGTCCTGAACCACTTTTCTGGGAAAATATGTGCTGCAAAGTAACTTGACAAGATTCGCCCCTACAGTAGAGCACACGAACTTCTAGTCTCACGCTAATGATGGCAAATTTTGCCAATACATCGATGTTTCGATTCATCGTTAAGGGTTTTCCATGTCGATGAAAACATCGACGAGAAAACATTGATGTTTAAAACATCGATTTTTTAATTACAGACATGATATTTTCCTATCCATTTTTAATTACAGTACAATTCCTTTTACAAGGAATGTATTTTATTGTTCGGTTACCAGCATGTTAGTAGTATGTTAATAAAAATCATTTTTGAATGCAATGAATGAAATTAACAATGAAGAACATCGTGTTTCGATACTCCAGCCTTTAGTCACTTCCATTCACACACCATCGAAGTAAAACCAAATTCCCTCAGATTCCACAGGCGAAATGTGCAGCGTGATGAAAAGGATGACGCAAACCAACGATATTGCTATGGATTGCTGCTACTCTACTACGTGCCTAAACTCCTTATTTAAAAACAATGTAAAAAAATTAAAAATAAGATGTTTTTGCAACACTATATCGATGTGAAGAAGACATTGAATGCAAAATATCGATGTTTCTTGTGAAAAAGTCATTGTTTTAAAAACATCACGGCGGCAGGATTTTCGACTCTAGCTATTCAGCTAGGTCGAATCCGGTCGCTGTCTGGAGGAGAATTCTAGCGGCCGGCTGCTCTGATCGGTAGTTTTCCGTGGTTTCTCCGATCAACACCAGGCGAATGCCGGAGCAGTACCCTACCAAACGGGCCACGGACCGCGCGCGATCTTTCCTTCCTCTTCCTTCTCCTATCCTCTCCCCTTACACACACACTTACACTAACATGCACTACACTACCACATTCTGGGAGACCGGTCGGGAGCTTAGAGCTTGTCCCGGCTGGGCGGTGCCCGCTGGTGGAAGAGTCCTGATTATGGGAAACCCCACTAGCCGACGGTAGGTCGGCACCGGATCTCGCCATCCAGCGGGGGAAGATAACCGCCATCACCTTAGAAAAAACATGCACTGCACTAACGGGACTAATGACCGAAGCAGTTGACGCGCCCGGAAACACAAAAAAACCAAACCAGTTAAAAACATGGATGCCATGGATTTTTGCCATGCCTACTCACGACTGTCGAGAACCTGTGGCCTCCAATCACGGTCTCTGCCCTCCGGCGCGGCGGGCGGGGGGCGGGCGGGCGGGCGGGCGATGACCGCGACGAATCGCTCGTCTTCACGGCACGCACACAAAGCGCCCTCCGCCTTTTGTCCCGGGTGGCCCCGGCGGGCGCCCGCCCGCCCCTTGGCCGCCGTTGCCAAACCGCTGCCGCCCCGCTCGCAACACGCCTCCTGCATTACACCCCACGAGGACACGAAGTGAATTGGGAGATCGCTCATTTATAATGAGTTGTTGGGAACGGCGTTCTTTGGTCTTTTCTTTCTGTTTTCGTGGCCCAAAAATTGGCGGTCGCCAGAGCGTTTAGGGAACTTTCCGCGAATTGAAATTGAAATGCCGCTATGCTTGTCTACGTGTGTGTCTCCCGCCTAAGAAAGCTGTAAGCCTAATTCGTAATGTAGTATTCGGAGAAGAAAAGCATTTATATGTACTCTTGTTTCTCACTCTTAGTCGAGTTTTAGGCAAACTTATTAGATGTGTTTTTCGTGGTAATTGTACGACTAGTAAGGATTGCATTTGTAACTTAACAACAGATAACATTTTCCAGTCGTGGCGAACCATGCGATTGTGTATTAGAACGGAAAACTCGAAGTTATCTTTTCATTATTCAAACAGTCACTAATTACTCAGACAGATTATGCTGTTTACATAAAATTTAATGAGATTTGATATTTGGATGGTTACTGACAACAATCGTCAGCAGACAACACATTTCGTGGAGTTTTTTCACGCATAAGTTTCGAAACCAAACCATGTGTTCTTGTGTCAACCAAACCATCCTTAATCCCTGTAAAACCATATGCTAGTGGCATAATACATGCTATTGGTTCAATGTTCATATTCCCATAAAATAAGGAAAATTTCGAAAAGTGATGCAGCCTAATTGGCGTCAAGGCAAAATCGGTCTAATTTTCTCTTCTCGAATTCATTATAGCAATATTTATAGATTGCTTACGTACTTAACCATTAGGTTATTACGTGAACTACAATTATGGCGTTTGTCTGCCTTTCAGCATTCTACTCGTTAGAATAACGAGGTTTCGACTCACAAACTCGAATAAAATTTTAAATTCTATCCGACTCGGAAAAGCTGAACCCCCGTAGCTAAAGGAGTACTCGTAGTTAGAGAGATGAAACTTGTGCATTGATTTACTCGAAACGACTGGCTTGTTTGAATCGTTGCTAACAGTTGGTAATAACTGTTCGGATCACGCATTGTTACAATCGGCTGTATGAAACTGGCATAGTATATATTCATTATGCTAAATTTTATCATTGAACTGAGGTTAAAAAAGAAACTAATATTTGCTCCTTTTTATTAAAATATAATTCAAACGAAGTTTTTTCCAAATTGCCACTGTACAACCAATAGTTTGCAATAAACCCCTTATGCACATAATTTCCACCCGGTTGCACATAACGACCTCGTATTCTTTTTGGTTCTGCAAAAGTCGAATCATATGCATAGCTTGTGCTAGTAGTGCGATCGTATTAAATCACTAGCGGATTTATATTTAATGTATTTACTAAAGAGTAAAGCGAAGTGTGATATTAATATTTAGTATGAACATGAATTTCATCAATAATTGCCCGCTCAAATGCGGTGCATCACGTCATTAGGATCAAATCCCGCACGTAGAATTCGCGCGGACGATTCGCATCCCCGAGTTATGGCGGGGGGGGGGGCTGAGCGAGTGATGGGGGTGGGGGCGGGGCGAGAGGAGAGCGCGGCAGGATAGGGCGAGACGGAGGACGGGGCGGGGCTGGGCGGGACGAGACGGGACGGGGCGCAGGGCGGGACGCTGGCGTGACGCGGGGCGGGTGCGAACGGGGCGGGGTGCAGGGCGGGGCGGTAAGTGGGGCGGTAAGTGGGGCGGTAAGTGGGGCGGTAAGTGGGGCGGTAAGTGGGGCGGTGAGTGGGGCGGTGAGTGGGGCGTTGAGCGGGGCGTTGAGCGGGCGTTGAGTGGGGCGTTGAGCGGGGCGTTGAGCGGGGCGTTGAGCGGGCGTTGAGCGGGGCGTTGAGCGGGGCGTTGAGCGGGGCGTTGAGCGGGCATTGAGCGGGCATTGAGCGGGGCATTGAGCGGGGCATTGAGCGGGCATTGAGCGGGGCGGTGAGCGGGGCGGTGGGCGGAAGGGGCGGGACGAGACGGGGCGGGCGCGACGGGCCGCAGGACGGGGCGCAGGGTTGGACGCTTGCGCGACGCGGGCGGGGTGCAGGGCGGGCGGAGGGTGGGACGTAGCGGGGGCGGGGCGGTAAATGGGGCGGTGAGTGGGGCGTTGAGCGGGGCGTTGAGGGGCGGTGAGCGGGGCTGTGAGCGGGGCGGTGGGCGCGACTGGGCGGGGCGGAGGCTGGGGCGGAGGCTGGGGCGGAGGCTGGGGCGGAGGAGGGTGCGGTGCGGGTGGGGCAGGGCGGCGTGCGGGGCGGTGAGCGCCGCGGTGGGCGGGGCCGTGGTTTATCGCCCGCCCGCGGATGTGCGGTCTGCAGCGCGAGTTGGGGGTCGAAGGGGCGCCCCATGTCCCTGCGGTGAGGTTACGACGATCGCTTCGCTTCGCCTCGCCTCGCGTATAAACTATCCTTCGGGGGAAATGGCTCCTGAATTGTTCCTACTACGATGGAAGCGGCTGGACCGGCGCTTCCGAGAGATACTGCTACGGGAAGTTCTGCCTTTGGCTTCCAGCGAGAGGGGATGTGCGAGGAAGCTGAGCTGATTAATGTTGTCGAGTGGTTATTTGTGCGGTACAATTGCTATGGGTGCGGTTTGAACGGTGCGTTTGTATATGCAAATTCCTCTGAGAAACAGTTGAAAGAAATAGAAGCAAATGGAAAGATCTACGTTGAATTAATATGCTGGGTGTAGCCTAACATCAAGCGTACTAGTCGATATTTTTCGTATTCGAGTTCAAATTGCGTTCACCACATGCAGAATATTTCGTTGGCAAAGGTCGCTGTTTTGGCGTTGTTCATTTCTTCTCCAACTCATTTCACCATTGTTCTTCATCATTACCATTTTATTCACCCGTTTATCTTAAAGTTCGTTGAAATTAACGTAATCTTTTAATATCCTTGTAATGTCTTTAAATGTAGGTTCTTCTCCAGATGTCATAGAAATTATATGGTCTGTGAATCCACTGTGCTACTTGAAATAGTATATTTTTGTTTATGTGCAAGATGCTCTTAACAATTGATGGCCATATTTCTCAAATCTTTTTCCATTCGTCACATGTCTTAATAATCCGTTCTAGTTTCCAATTAATTGCTGAATATTGATGACTTTTAATGTGTTTCATTTCAAGAATTCCAGGGAATCCTTCGACTTTTTGTGAGAGAAAGAATACAGTTCAATGGGTTAGATAATAACTACCCAATTCATTACATGTTTTGGAAAGATTTTTTTTCTGTGAGATTGGTATTTAACGAAGAGTCGCCGCATTCCTGAATTGTTTGTGTCTGTTACGCGTCCGCTGGAGGTTTTACTCACCAAGCAACTTCTCATTGTTTTCGTACTGGACTCTCCGAATCATTCCGAGTTCTAATGAGTTTCGGCTCGATACAACAGACTAGCGTGGGAAGGTGGTTTCGGGAAGTAACATTGCTCCTGATTGGAAACCATTTTCATTTGGCGCCATCAGACACTAAACTTTGATCATCCAGAAACTCTGACGAAGTAAATCGATCGTGGGGGAGATGTTACTCTCAGTTTAAATTTGGAGTTGGTTAGCAATCCTAATTCTCCGAGAACTATTTTTGAATTTTAACAGTTTTAATTTGCATCAGCTTTTAAAAGATACAAATATGAGTGTAAAAATTTCAACATCTAACGCACAAAAAATTATCACAAAACACTTCTTCCGTCCTTGATAAACGTTCGCTAATAATCCATTGTTGAAAAATGTAGATTACCAGTGTGAAGAGTTAAAGCAATCACGAACTTTCCCAAAAATTGAGAAGGACGTTCTTAAATTTAGTACAGGTAGAGCACATACTATATATACATCACCACTTAGTACGGTTTCTTTGCAGGCATGGTCTTGATTATTATGTAATAGCAGAATTATTAATCAAATTTGAATTAACGTACACGAAGGTCGTGTTCGTATTGAAATTACAACCATACAACTAAACATTACTTTGATTTAAAGCGTCTTTCATCTTTGTTTTAACGTTCTTTTTTCATTAAATGAAAATAAACACACGACAACATTTTGAAAAGGTTATGTTCGTAAAATTCTACCACCATCTCCGCCCCGCTTCATTCTGCATGCTCATCTAGTACATCATTCATACGTATTCATTTCTCTCAGCGACCAAACTGTTGGTAGAACGAAACTTCGACGGTAAAGTCTGCGTCTCTCACATCTCCGAAGCTGATAGAAGTCGTACCCGCGCGAGAGGTGCAGTAAAGCGAGACCATAACTTGACGAAATTCGCGTGCAGTTGACCGGATGGAAATTTCGCAGAGGAGAACTGACATTTAGAGCCCCCCACCCCTTCCCCATCGGGAATTCACAGCACAAACATGGCGGCGCGGAGGGGTGCGGCGCGGAGCGGGGCGGGGCGGGGCAGGGCAGGGCGGTGCGGCTCGGCTGAGAAGCCAGGCACCCGGGACGAGCGTCGGGGGAATAAATCTCGCCAGGCGATGCTGCCAACATTCGTTGGTAAAACGTTAAAATGTCACCAGATGAAATTCGGAATCCCCCTCAGCTAAGTGATGCAATACTCTCATGGTAAGCTTCGAAGAGATTCTTTCGAGGTGAACGATTCCGTTGGTGATGTGAAAGTAATATGTTGCGTATACCGCAGTTTGTGAATTGTAACTCTTTTGATATTGATGTTTTGACGCTTCGGCACTGCAATTAATTCTTATAAATATCATGTTGGTCTTCTTTGGGATTAATATTTTATATTACTCCTCCTATGTCCTCAATAACAGCAATATAACATATAATAATTATATGCTATATTGCTGGTACAATAATCTTTATTGAATAGCAGTCCAGCACCAAATAATAGTATTTATTATTATTATTACTATTATATTTATTATTATTATTACTATTATATTAATTTTACAAGAAAGGACCGTTGGAATTGCGTCAAATACCTTCAGGAAAGTTAATGCTGCAATACCATTTATTTTACTTTCAATTACTACATTTCATGATTTTTACAACTACAAGTAAAAACCGTTGAAAGAGTTATCTTATATGCCCTGAAGATCATGAAACGAAGTGATCAATAATGTAATCAATAAACCAAAATACAGCAGTAACACTCCTGAAGTCACTTGACTTCAATCCTCTCGTGCCAATATTTGTTTACTCTCAAAGTTTTTGGTTTCATATGGATACCACACTACTCTCAAAGTTTTTGGTTTCATATGGATACCACACAGATACAATATCGAAGCATGGTAGCACTGACATATTTAAAATCTACAAAACAAATTAAGGCATTCTAACACAAACATAAAATAACAGTTTTCAGATGTAATAACAAATGCAATTTCAAAAATGAACTTTCAAAACCCAACATGTCCTCCCATGAATCTCCTGACTAGTGAGCAGGTACTGATTATAACAGACTTCTGGGGCCGATGATCATGCTCTTCTCCAAGCCGAGTTCTTCCACCGATCTGCAGAGAGTTTTTGGTATAACACAGTTGCTGACAGTACAATTGGGATAGTTTTAACATCTGACACTCGCCATTGTTCTGTTAGGGCAAATACTAGTTCTCTGTATTTGTCGATTTTAGTCTGATATGTTGTCATCATGTTGCTGGTATTGACGACTGCAAAATCAATAAACCAAACCTTTTTTGCAGATTTGTCCCAGAGAGTAATATCAGGTCTCTTGTGCTGAATTGTCCTGTCTGTCAGAATACTGCGGTCCCAGTATAACTTATGTGTCTCATTTTCTAGTACAGCTTCTGAATGATACTGTTAAAATGGTGCATCCACTTTCTGAGGTAGCCTTATTTCTTGACTAGTTTGGAATGGATGATGTGGCCCACTTGATCGTGTCTCACTGTATAGTCAGTGGGAGCTAGACAACTACACCCTGAGATAATACGCTGAATGGTTTCATGATCTCGACCACACATACGACATTCATCAGTTAGTACTCCTGGGTCTTTGATGATATATTTTAGGTAATTCTTTGTGGGAATCACCTGATCTTGTATTGCTATTATGAAACCTTTGCTCTCAGGGTACAAATATCCTATACTGACCCATTTGTACATTTCCTGGTCGACATTTGAATTGGCTACTGCAGCAGGATATGCACCGTAGAGTGCTTTCTGTTTCCAGGAATCGATCTTTTGCTGCAAAGAGAGCTGATGAACTTGCATATCTTGTTTTAGATTGAGGGGCGTGTAATTGTCATCTGCCTGCACAAGTACCTAGTGGAGTCGAGAAATACATGCCTTTTCTGCGAAATACTTCCTCATGGCTATTATCTATTTGGCATTCATGAACTTCACAATACCATACACCCCCATTTGTCGAGGCAGTGTGACCCTTTGGATCGCACTTTTAGGATGGTGACAACCGAAGCGTGTCATTTAAACTCTTACAAGTCGTTCCAATTCCTCTAGGTCGGTTGCGGACCATCGAGAAGGTGATAATGGGTATGGCATACGAGTTAATAGCAGTCGTGAGGTTTCGAGGGTTGAGGGAAGTTTTAAACACTGACTTGAGTCGGTTGGCAAACTCTGTTTTCAGCATACCCTTCAGTTGATGATGTGCAATCATATTTTTTTGCTGTATCCCAAGGTATTTGTAGAGCTCGTCAGCTTCCAGAGCAGTGATTGTTTCTCCATTAACAGTCTCGTATGTGACTCACTAGTCAGTTTACCCTTCCGTAGCATCGTACCAGAGTAGAGTTTAATGTCGTCCATATACACTAAGTGGGCTATTTGCAATCTTTCAGTGCCTTTCAGTTCGAAACCTAATTTCAAGTCTTCTAGGAGTGTCGACAGCGGGTTCATTGCCAAGCAGAACCAGTAAGGGCTCAGGCTATCGCCTTGGAAGATTCCGCGCTTTATATTTATTTCCTTGGTAACCATTGTTTCATTTCTCGAAGTGACACGAATAGTTGTCTTCCATTTGCCCATGATGGATTTCAGGAAATTCACGATTGTCGAGTTCACACGATATAATGACAGCACATAGAGGAGCCAATCATGCGGAACCATGTCATAGGCCTTTCTATAATCAATGAAACAGGTGAATAAATTGCGTTTCTTCTTACATGCTTGTGACATGACCACACGCCCGATGATAAGTTGCTCCTTACATCCAAGGGAGCCCTTGCTGCCTCCCTTCTGAGCTTCGTCTAAGATAGTTTGCTACACAGTATTTCTCGATAACCATTGATAAACAACTTGTGATGACTTTATAAAAAGTATTGAGACAAGTGATTAGTCTGTATTTCGTAGGATCTGTAGGATCTCGTGTCGTATTGGCTCTATGAATGGTGTCGTATTGGATTATATGAAAAATGAAAATTAGAATTTCAGTATTAGGTATAGTTTATATTATTGACAAGCTAGTTTATCAAAAAATAAAAAAGGAAAGTTAATTAAATTATAAATAAAACCATATTGCTTTAGCTGTGTGATAGGAGTTCGGCGAGAAACAAATACCTAACGGTGAGAGAACACTCTCCCCCTGGAGCGCTCTTAGAATAGAGGATTCCCCGGAGGCCACACCTCCGCATTCCCAAAGGTCCTTCATTTAAACATCGCCCCCTCCTCTCTCACGGCTCTCCGCTCCCGCGAAGCAGTTTGGACAGCCGCGATGCGCGGAGATACGGAGGCGCGCTCCTCCATAAATCATTGTTTAGTACGTGCGCAAGTTTGCCGCCGTTCGCCTAGGGCCCCGCGCTAAATGTAGTCGGCCACGCGCACAGTCGGAGGGAGCGCTCGCCTCGCCGCGCAGGGAGGCTGGGGCCGGCTGCTTTCGCTTCGGCTGCTCTAGTCGGAGGCGCCTAGCTCCGCCGGGGAGACGGCAGCTGTCCCTTCGAGTCGCGGTAATGGGCGGAGTTGAATAACGCATCGTGTCGGAGAGAGAGCTGTCCGGTTGAAAAATATCGTAATTAATTCGCGCGAAATCGGCGGCGCGGAAGAGCGTGGGCGGGGGGGGCGAGGGGGGAGATGGACGGAGGGGAGGTGCGTTCCAAAAGGGGGGGGGCGGAGCAGTGAGGGAAGAGGATGGATGAGGGTGGTTGTGTGTTGTTGGGCGACGGAGGGGTGTTTTTGTGTGTTGTGCGCTTAAGACGGGGTGTGCAGAGACAGCCGTGGCGGTCGTTGTTGGCCGGTCGAAGCAACGCTCACAGGTTCAAAGAAATATTTGGATCGTGAAAATGATGCCTCCAAAACACTCATTTTGCAAAAATGAGAGGAATGTTTATTAGTTTGCGTACATTGTTTCACTACGCTGTCTTAGACTCGTATTGATGTGATTTTGACGTGAGGCACTGCATACGTTCTACTAGAACGGAGATTCTAAGACACATAAAAGATTGTATCCCTTGCACAACATTGAAAGGGTAATAAACCTCACTCTATGGTGTTTTAATATTATAATAAATTATTAACACATATTTTAGTAATTAAAAATTAATTTAAATTTACATAATAAGTAATTGTAAACACGAGCATGAAACTGTTCTTATACATGTAAATCATCACAAAAAGGTAAGTAAAGTGTTTGTGTTGATCGTTCGTAATAAAATAATACAGCGTTTTCTGATTATACAAAAGTGTACAGAACACTAGGTTTTTGTATCGGAAATGTGGTCACAATTAAACATAAGACAGAACGGAGTTAACTTTGCATTTCAGATATTGAATCAACAAAATGTTCTGGGAGATGGATGTGAATTTATATGGTTGAAAGTTTCTAAAGTTTCTGCTTTTTAGTTGAAAATTCAGGTGAGTTTCTGACTTCAAATTGTGCCTATTTCGGAACTTTCTTCTCCTAGGTGACCATGAGTACGATAAAACTGGGGGATTTGTATTTCTATCAATGTTGAAATTCCAGACTTTTTCAATTAAATTGTTAAATTTTCCGAATTTGACCGCGGACGTTCAGACATGTACTTTGCAGTTCACAAACCCATGCAGTGGAGGATTCAATAAATATTAAAATGTGTAGTTTTTTCTTTCAAATTACATGGAATTTAGATACTAATTCAAATCAATTTTAGCTTGCATTAATTGAGAGGATTAATTCTACATATTATAGATGAAAAAATCTTTTGGCAGAGCATGTCAGCTCACTAATTGCAACACAGCGTGTTCCTGATTACATCGTTCTTTCATATTCTTTAAATGGGTTAAACAAGTTGGTCAAATGGAAATATTTTAATATATATTACAAATTAAAAGACGTCAGGAATAAATTGTACAAGTTTACCATTACATTATGTTGAATCATAAAGGCATTAATAAAGGATTTAATGCACTATTTGTCAATACAGAGAAAAAATGCAATCCTGGGTAAGCTATCAAATTGCTGACATTCGATTACATCGTGAAGGTCGGGCTCTACAACTGGTTCATATTCGTAAATTAACGCATAAAGAAGTTGTTCAACTGTAGTAAGTGCATCAATCTCAGTTTACGCGTTGGAAATCATTGAGGATGTAAAATCCAAATAGCTTGTTTACCATGACTCTCTGGAATGGTGCACTACCCAATATTATTCCACAGACACCACCAAACCGGATTAGAAGTATTTTAGTCTACCCAGTGGCTTGCAAAAGTCCTCTACCACGTATCTCCCACCAACGGGGCACCGCATCAGTCGGGACAAGTTCTAAGTCCCCGACCCGTGTCCCGGTATGTGGTAGGTAGTGCATGTTAGTGTACGTATGAGAAAGGGATGAGAATAGGACAGGATCGGGAAGGAAAGATCGCGCACAGTCCGTGGCCCGTTTGTTCTGGTACTTGCTCCGGCATTCAGAGAAACCACGGTAAATTACCGAACAGAACACCTGACGCTAGAATTCTCTTCCAGACAGCGACTGAACTGACATAGCCGTTCCAGCTAGTGTCAAAAATCCCGCCACTGTCGGGACTCGAACCTAGGACCTCCTGGCCAGATGATGAGGATGCCCTGAGCCACCTCGCCCGATGCGACGTTTGAATCGCAGTAGCGAAAGCCGAGGTCCCCCTCCCTCGGATGTGTTCTCGCTTGCACGCGTTCACCGCAAACGATGGCAGCGCGCGGCGGGAGGGCAAGGATCTGAATGGCTGGCGCCGCTAACTCCCTGCTCGCGGGGCTTGAGCTCCTCGCGCGCTGCCATCGCAGGCAGAGCGGCTCTTCCGGAAAGCACGCGCCTCCCACCGCATCAGCTATTCGCAGGCCCTTTGCAGGCATCGGCCCTACTCGCCGGTGCGAGCGGTCGAGGTGTGCGGAGGAATTGCAGGAAAACACTGAATACCCGAAGGGAATATAGGTCGATGAGAAACGCACGCTCTACAGGCGTCCGTAAATGTTAGTAAGTTCTGTAATATTTGAGGTAATGTAAAGAAAGGGAACTAGAATGTTATGGAAGATGTATTATTAAAATATTTATTTTACTGAAACAATTATGACAGAAAACAAAGTATGAATTATAGTTTTTTCCAATATTCGATCTTATTAAATAAATACATAAATAATTCTTATTTGATTCATTATCCAATTCCGTTTTCGGAGTGATTCTGCAGTTTCCCAATTCCTTCAAAAAATGTGTAATAACTCATATGTAATTAATTCATATTTCCTTTTACTTTCATTCCTGCGTCTGAATCAACGAATGAACAATGAATGAAAACTCAAAAGACAGTTTTGAAAATAGACGCCACTTTGTTCAAACACTCGTAGTTATTTCTGATAAAATATTTACAGAATCACATACTGAAAATTACAGTCAATAGCCAATAATTGACTATACACTGCAATGTAACCGTAGAACTCTGAAGCAAGAAAAAGTCACACAAACACGAGTCGATTGCTCGTGCTCGTTATGCAGCACCGTACATGCGGTAGTTTTCCGCTGGTGCTTTCCGTTGCTAGTTTTCCTCGTGTGTGGCGTCAGACGCTGTTGGATGAATCGGTTTTTTGCACGTTTTCGTTCTACTGCAGCTCTAATTACACTTTATCCTTTTTACACAAACGTGACGGTTCCAATGAGGCAATTCTCCCAAAACGATAAGAAACTAAAAATCTTTATTTTATGTAGTGAATTTAGTAATGTAGTTTTAATATTCACCAAATGTTTTGCAAATGTAGGTCGTAATATTAATGTATTTGAAGAGGCTTTAATTCAAACTATTGAAATTATAGAGCTATTACTTTGTTTTGTATACCCACTCTCACAGAATATGGCGATGCCTTGTGCGGCTAACCTGGCTTTTTCCACAGCTTGGACAACCATCGATGGACACTTGACCAATCCCCAAGTGTCGAGGCGCATCCGCTCTTATCTGGCTTTTGCTCCGTTTTCAGACACGTCCCCTTTCCTCCCCTCGAAGATTTTCCTCCTGTTATCTCCAAAGGGGCGGAGCAATTTCTCAGGTCAGTGACGCTGCCTCTCTAACGAGCAGGGGTAACAGGAGAGGGAGGGGTGAGAGGAAGAAGAGAGGAGGTAACAGGAGAGGGCGGTACAAACAAACGGATTGGTGCGCGCGGGTGCGAGTGATCACTCCGCCAATTGCACTGGGACGTTGGCCCTGAACCCCGTGGACGCTGACGAACCAAGGCAAAGTGGGTCACGGGAAGGGCTGTGACATTTTTATCGAGTTCTTTACTATGAAAATGAAGTCTAATTTATGTATCTAATATTGCAGGAACAGCATTAAAATTAATAGTATTGAAAGTTTCGTTTCTCGCTAAAACTATTTTAAATGCTAATGGTTCTAGCTATGAACACTAACTATTTATTAACACTTTGGGAAACACAATATAATGTATTTTATGTTATACACATTTTCTATCACAAATTGAACGCCATGTTCACGTATTTAAAAATGTATTTTGACATTGATATGCCTTTATTAAGGAAATAAGCAATACACATTTTATTACGTACTATGAAAATGTAATCGCCCATTTTTCTATATGAGCAGGTGGTGCATGCAAACAGTGATTCTTGCTAATCAATTAAAAATCACTGCCGGGTGTCCCAAGTAGATTATCATTGCAAAATTCAAGTATTGTTAATATTGTTTAGATCTATTGTAAAATTGATGCACTTATAGTGATAATCGGTGTAAAAGGAACTAGGGAACCTCTCATTAGAAATATTTCTTGAAAAATATAATTGTCTTATTCTTCATATATTTTTCAAAAGTTGCTATTTTTCTGTTACACTGCTGCGAAGATTATATCTATCCCTTCCCAGTGATATTTTATTTATTTATTTATTTAAGGTAATATACAGGCAACAGTACAAATCTGATATATTCTAGAATAGGCGCTAAACATACCTAATTATTTTCAAATATATCACATTACATATATTAATAGCAAAAATTGTAATAATTGATATCTTTAATAAATAGCTATCAATATAAACAGTGAAATTTTTAATTCTCTTTAATTTGTGTAAATCTACACTGAAGTTAAATATTTTCTTAAATATTTTTGAATAACCACGTAGTAAAAAAGAATAAATTTGAAACCTTAAAATGTTACGAATCAATGCAATTTTCTTTAAAACGAGCTGTTAAGAAAGAAACAAAAACTTGTTTGAATAAACTTTAAAGAGATTGAGTATTTAGTTAAAAAATTTCTCAATTCTGGACAATTTTTCCAATTAGTAATATTTAAGCGGAACACAGTGTTTCCTGAATCGTATTATCTTTCCAATTTATGTTAGGTTTTTTGAATGACCCCAGAACAGTTTCGGAGTAAGTTTAGTTCGATTCAAGAAGTTTCCTCGGCAATTCAAACATCTGGAAACTCTGGATACGGTTATCGATATTGAAGTAAGAAACTTGTTTAACTGACAGGAAACACACCGTCCTTGTTTTGTAATGATTAATTGTGAAAATAATTTTTTATTTCATTGTAAGATATACGCATGACAAAAATTTCAAACCATAAGATCCCAATACTAAATGCATATCGAACCTGAAAATACATTTGGTTTTAGATCAACACTGGAAAAACACAAGAGATTCAATGAGATCAAGTTCTCAAATCTGAAAACTAAACTACAGTCTTTATTATTTTCAATGAAATGAAACTTCATACCTTCTTTAATAATATAAAAGAATCAGGTATTGTGCTCAAACATCTTAATAATTGTCATATAGTCTAATATTATTCAAAAATTTTTTTAAAAATTAGCATATAAAAGTCATAAAATATTTTTATTAATTACAAGATTAAAAGAGAAAAACAGTAAAATATGACTAATTTTAAAATGAAATAAATGACAAAGACACAGTGTGTTACATCAAAACCCAAACAGTTATAAAAGGCATGTTAAAAATCATCCCCTTCATGGCTAGATTTTATAAATCCATAGAGCTAAGAAAGTTTAAAGAGTCAGGAGGACAGTAGCCAGCATCTCTTCTATAGTCGACAAACTATGCCTTCTTTCGGTTCTTTTCATTATCGCAGTGCATGTGAGCATGCCACAGTAAGGTCTGTTCTTCATTTGGGGATAGGGGTGGGTAACTGTGCACCGAGATGTCTGTGGCAGAAGTGGCAGCCTGGATCCGAAGGTGAATAATACCTGCCTGGGTCATAGAGCCACGGATGACCACGACAAGGGCTCCAAAGGATCCTCGTGAGTTTGAGAGTTCCGCCACTCTGCTTGCACTCAAAATTCAACGTTGGGATAAAATCTGTGGGTAGCAGATATTACCATAAAGATGTTCTCTGGCTTCCTCGAGGCCAAATCCTTCTTACTACCTAGTCAGGAGGTTTCATTTCCACCTATCCCCACGTGGCCAGGAACACAGGAAAACGTAATTCAAATGAGATGATATCACGCCACTTGACAACGATGCTATTACACGCATGTCATGTCAATTAGGAGAGAAAGAGGAAATGACGACAAGGCTGTAGCCTTTGGGCCCAAGGGCCGCGGGTTCCGTCTTCGACATAGATGTGTTCGTGATGTCCTTGGCGTATTCTCCCTACAGAAAACCCCAAACATAAAAGTCATGGCTGCTATATGACCTAGTAGTTAAAAAGAGACATTAAAATATATAAAACAACAATTTCTCCAATTGTCAAGAGTTTCACATATTTGAAATCAAGTTTACATCGTTGCCTAATAAAACCTGGGAAGGACTTTATTTCCTGGGCAAAATAGTATTATAAAACGGAAGTTTATTTAATCAAAAATGAAATTTTCATATATGGTCAGCTAATCTACTATTATTTATAACTTACATTCATCTCTCTCAGAGTTTTCTTACATACTGTAAATATATTTCATTGTAGCTAATACATATTTTATCTACACTTTCTATTTCGTTGGTAAAATAAAACATATTTATTAAATTGAGTAATGAATTTAATAATGTTTCTTTCATTACAATATTTCATAGTTTTTTAAGCTGAGGAACAGCATTTGGACAATTGACCATTATTGAGTTAAGACTTCATTAAACATTTTACTATATTTTACATTCTCGAATGCGCAGCAATAATTACAGAAACAATGATATCAAGTAAAAAATAGCATTTAGGGGTTTTGAAGGAAAATCTGGCTTTGAAATCACGAACTCCAAAAATATTTCCAAAGACTCTTGGTGAACATGTATTTATTTTTTAGACTCGTTGTAGGAAAAAGTGACCTAAAAATGCACAGTACCGCAAAAATTAAAACATTACTGGACTTCTAAATCAATGTATTCTTTTTTCAAAATTGATATTATACTAGTGTTCATTGGGACTTGAATCCAATGATATTCCAATATTTCTGAGGGTATGTTACATTATGCTCATATTGCATTATTGAAACTTTCTGAAAAAGAACTTTCTTTTTATTTACACCTTCATCTGAATACACTATACCGTTATTACAAATACTGTAGTAAATGTCACCTTTATTAATATTCTGGATTTTTCAATACAGCAATTACTAATCTGTTTCAAATTTTCATGAACTTTAGCTCTTCTTCCTTGTATAACTAATTCTACAAAATGAAGTTATAAAAATTGTATAAATAAGCTTTGGTAAAATTTGGAAAATTGCTTGCAGTGAAAGTGCATGGCGAAATTTTCCGTGAACGCATAACTACCTTCATATATTGACTGCAATTTCTCTTCTTAAGTGAGTAGAGAAAGTTACGTAATGCTACGCGAAAAAACGGCGAATTGTCTGCAGAAAAACGCATATTACACGGCCTCTTGTGACGAAAAATGGATAAATCCACTTGCTAAATTTAGAAAAATCCTCCAATCGTGGTGTAGCCAGAATCCATGTTTTGTGGGTGGTTGATAAGAAACGACTGACGGTAAAATGTCTGTCCGTCCGTCCCTGAACAACGCCAGCGGCTAAACCGTTCAGCTGATTACCAAAATTAATACCCAAACGATCTGGCTGATAAGTGTGGTGCGCTCAATTTGAAACCGATATCAATTAGGGGATGGTACTTTACTTAGCTTCTCTGTATTTTTCAAATGTTCAAACAAATGGCTCCATAATTTTTTATTACATTTATGGGTTGGATAGTGGGAAGTGCATTTAAGAGAATACTGCAGGTCTATGTTCGTTTAAAACTGATTTTCGTAAGTATTCACAAGCAAAATATTGAAATTTGAGATTTTCCCTTGATAAAACTTCTTCCTTAAAGATAAGATTTTTAAATAAGATCATGCAATTTTTCGAACCAGTATTTTCAGCATAAGTTCTGGAAATATGGTGGATAAAGTACGCGCTGTTTCTTAGCATCACTAGTATCTTTAAACTGTCCTACTTCTCTAGACATTAGACTCCTTCTCGAATAATTGAAAGTCCTTTCCAGTTTTATTATGACAATGGTACTGAAGTACGCATGAGGAAAGTAAAAATATTGTAATTTTTCTTTTCGAGTAGAGAAAAGTTCGGCATTCTATTAAAATATAATTATATTATATTAATATATTTAATATTCTCTATATTATACATTTTTATATTATAATATATATCACAGTATATTTAAACTTAAAAAGGATTGACTTCATGAAACGAAAAATATATTGAAATTATTTATGTTCTTATTTAGCATAGGTTTTATTATATTTAATCACTTTCTTCATGGCAAATCCGAAACAGAAACCGCTATGAATGGAATGGTTAACGTCATAGGTAATGCTGTCAGCTTGCTAACGTGAGTTCGAATCCAGAAGGTGATATTATTTCTTCTGTTATGTGATTAGTAGTAATATGTCCAATATTTTGTAATTACTATTAATTCTTTGAAAAGACTTAGGGCTGTAAAAGCGCTAGGTTTGTCGTCCATTAGTACGACGACCAGAAGCCTCCGTTTGTACCATCTGACCGAGGCGCTGGTCGTCCTATTTTCGAGAACTCTATATATTTTGAAAAATTGAAAAATTTAATTTTTCAAAACTACAAAAATTGAAAATAGAGATTCTACTGCTGAAAACTCTTTTCCAATTCATGTAATAGTATAATATTGCGGAGCAGTGACATTAGAGAAGAAAGTATGTGCTGTTGTAGTGCAACTACTTCGTTGTTTACATTTATAAGCATTATAATTTCTTGAAGAAGCAATCAATCAACTATTTGCAGATAACAAAATATTGTTAGCATTATATCATTCAAGTTTAGGTTACTAAAGTTTTTCTGCTGAATAACGAATGCAAATTTGTCCGGAAATTTCTTTAGTTGTGTTAATTGGTTTTAAAAATCACATAGTTACTTCCTTAATACTATTGCGGTTCTGTATTTCAGACTGGTGTTTCACGACGAGTTACAGTTCAGTCTTATCGCGCAATGTGGAGATCACCCTTGAAGATAAGGGAGGGGGCAAGATGCAAAGCCGTGCAGGACAGAAGCTACTTCGCGAGCCCTACACAAAAGACATCTGAATCGAAATATTTAACTAGAATCAACTATAGAATAGTATCAAGGCTGATGATTCCACATCTATCAAGAACGTGAGTTTGCTGCAACTCCGAAGTAAATGTTGTACATCATAAGAACAATAAATTTCAAGATAGAATTCATTCTACAACACCTCATCGAAAGCTGTAAGGTACCTCGGTGATAGCTCCGTGGATTAAAACGCGTAGTAGATAGAGGAAATTGACGCCGATCAAACCCTGCTGAATATGTATTTTTTTTACCTGATGCCTGGAACACATTAATAATTATCATCACGTGAGAGAGACATTCCAAAATTCTTGCAAGGAGGAACAAACTTTGATTTTTGTAAACGATAATGTGATTATATTAAGATTGTGTGCTGGTATCTTGTATTCCAAGCAATGTGACGAAACGAAATTTGAAGAGATGGCTAAATATTAACAGTGTCTCAATTGCAATATTATCATATTTTTTATACCAGAAATAATAAGGAAAAGTCTGTACTACAAGTTGTATAATCACTAGTAGCTTTATATATTTAACAGTTCTGTAGATAATCAGAAATCCTTAATAAGTCTTGGTTTATTATGTACTTGCAATAAAGGTAATTTCTTCTGTTCTTTATTAATTGAGAAAGGAATATGTCTTTTTACAATGTTTAATAAAGTACTAGAGACTATTACGAACTCATTAAAATTACCATTTTGTGTTTGTGCCTTTGTGATAAATACAATAGAACGCATCCCCTAATTGTTTGAGAATAATTGATAATTTTATTTCTTTTATGGTCTTCTTAAAATTTTTAACAAATTCGGTAGGTGAGCCACATTTCAAAATGTATGAACTCCAAACATAATAAAGTACTGATTTGACGGTCATGTGAAAAAGAAATCAATATTTTTATTATGATCTCCATTTAAATAAACAATGTTTTGATACGGCTTATCTTTAGTGCGGGGTAGACTGAGACCATGGTTACCATTCAATCAGTTCCAATTTCACAAAGAAAATAAGGAATTTTAATTATTTAGTTATATATCCAATGATTATTCGCCATGCTTGTGTAGGTGATCCAAATGTAATAAATCACCTGTCATTTAGTCTCAATATAGGAAAACAAGGAGGTGCGAATTCCTGGATCTCAAAATGTCTTGATAAAGTCGTCTTTAAAACGAAATATTAAATTTATTATAAAATTCATAAATATGATAACGGGATTCGATAAATAAATATATTATCATGTGTATTGTTAAAAACATCAGTTGCACTAATATTGCATTTTCCTGAAATTGTACTTCTGCTTCTTCTGAGAAAACGAATATGTTTAGAGAATATGACTTATTACGTCTAAATGTTACTCTCTAGAGAAAATGGAGAAATTACAGAACAAATATTTTGTATTCGTAGATACATTATATTTATAGATTACTGAAAGACCAATAACTTCTGTAGCTGAAATCGTTTGACACTGGTTTTAAATCGGAGGTATTGAGGGATCGAGTTCTGCGCGATGCCTTTTTTCTTCTTGTCTCCGTTCTGTTTTACTAAGTCTGAGAATTAAAAAGATAAGAATGTTTAGCGGAAAATACGTGTGTATTTATTTATTGCTTATAAGATCTTTATGAACTTTATACTATATAATGTGTAATTAGTTTGATCCTGGCTTTATTACAAATATTTATACAAATGTGCATTTATTTATAATTAGTTAGTAAGAATTTAACCTAACTCGCTTGGAATTAAGATATGAACGTTTTGACATACATTTTGCATTCACTTCCAGAAAGTTTGCTGCTAACTCTGTCACTTTTATGGGAAATGAAACAGAGGGAAATGTTTATCCCGTTCGTTAGTGATATCCATATTGTGACCTGATAACCGTATTAATTGAGTACTAAAGATGTAATTCCCTTCGACAGGAATCAAACCCGCATCGTTCGATTTATTAACAGGCTGCTTCTGACCACTGAGCTTTCCGGAAAAAAATGCGTTTCATGCCAGTTGGGTTCTTGGGCTCGTGTATTCTGACGCATTTGATATTTGTCACCGCTTTTACACAACGTCGTGCCCAGATTGCATAAATTACTCTGTTTTCTGATTAGATAAATACATCCATATTTTGTACATGAATCACTATGCAAAAATAAATCACCTTGAAAATGACAACTGCAATGCAGTAGTACTCTCAGTAATTGTTTTTGTATCTCACCTTTGGAACTGCTGTAATACGTTTAGATGGATTTTGAACTATGATAATTCAAGTTATCTCAGCACAAACAAAAACTTACTTCTCGTTTTACTTTCATACGCAATGAATATACGTAGTATAAGTGTATATTCGTATGTGACGTATATACGTAGTATATTCGTGCGTATACGGTATAGAGAAAGTTATGTAATACAGCGGAAAAATCGACTTCGCGATTAAACGGTAATACACGTTTTGAGTCGAAAAAGTGGTTTTATCCAAAACGTCCGTCCATCTGGTTCAGACACTACTAGCGCCTAAACCACACTGCAATGATCCTTTCCAAACTGAAGAAACCCGTTTCATTGTAGTTAGCTTGGAAATTTTGAAAAATCTTGTAAATTTAGTACTTACATGAAGCCTTTCGGACATTTTCAAAATTTTCTCAAAAACGGTTCGAATTTTCTTGGTAAGAATAGAGTAAAATACACTTAGAAGGATGATATAGTTCCAATTTTTTCATGGTTAACTCTGAATCTCTGAAAATTTCCAAAAGTTTTATTACTGGGGCGTCTTCCCACAACTACAAAAATTGAAACAGATTTGTCTTTCAAATGAAATTTGTTGTCCATAATTGTTCTTGCATAACAATCATGTAGGCTTTCTTGAATGACATTTGGTATTTTTCGTGCAAAAGTGCAAGCACATTACAATTTTAAAGAATTGTTTGAAATGCAAAACTGCAATGGAAACTGCTGTTTTTCTTTTCTTACTATTAAAACGTTTCAAAACCGATTTTGCGAAATCGTACTTTTACTGTTTTTCGTTGTAAGCAACATCCCTGTCTTCAGCTAGCAAAACTCGCAACAAGTATCACTGCCACACCTCTAATATATGTAAAACATTGTATAAGTGACTGCGGGAGTGACGTCATGTAGTTCAGGTGTTTGTTTGAAGAACCAAGACCTGAGTTTATTGTCTCCGGCCTGTTCATGCAATCTCGCTTTTTGACAATGTGTGAGATTTTAATTAATACTTTTCCTTTTCAATAATTTAAGGTATGCTTACGATTGTCGTTTGAGAGTTTCAAAAACGAATGAATTGGTAATAGTGCATTTGTTATATATTAAGAAAATATTTAACAATAACACGAGAAAATAAGAGTTTATTTTATAAATGTGAGTAGATTGAACAAAAAGATAATAACTGCGTAACGATATGTGATTTTTCTTTGAAGTCAATAAATGTTTCTTAGATTCTAGTAAATTACTTGCAGCAATGAATTCTAACGTCGGGCCGTCGAAACTTCTTGTCTGCTAGCCCAACGTTATCACGTCTAATAATCTCTACCTTTAAGTGTAGAGTATGTAGTGGTTAAGCGTCAGGCTAGAACCGGAAGCGCCTGCAAAATTACATAGTACTGAACTGAAATATTCTTGGCGCAGAATTCAACTATTTTATAGTGCTATGCAGATTTTCTTGCTTTCTTACTGTCTCTTAGGAGGTAATCATTAATATTTTAAATTGCAAGCGTGGAAAAGCAATGAGTTTGAAGACAAAATTCGTAAGATTCTTAATTGAGTAAAAGTTCACTGGAAATGCTTATTGCAATACTGTGTTGGTAGCGCAATCGCTTAGGTGCGGGCTTCACAATAGGAGGAACGCGTGTTCAAATCCGTACGATATCATGGATTTTACTTGACGAGCAATGAAAATAAATTTCCATTAACGATGTCGAGAATGTTCTGTAAAGATCTTTGCAAGAAGATACCATTACAAAACTGCGGGAAAGAATTTGATGTACTCGATTACTGGTCGTTTACCAGATCATTCACTACTCCATATCGTTCATAGGTCGTTTGGTTTTTACATTGGTACGTTCGTTTCCCTTCCAATCCCTACGAGTATTACTGTCCTTGTAATTAACTTTATTTATTTGTGTCTCACTTTTGGTCGGTTTTCTAGCTGGAAATTTTTCTTGCTTAAAAATTAAGAAACATGCTTTCGGCACTCTCACAATACCAAAAATATGAAGAACTAGAGGTGCTACAGAATGGGACAGACTCTCTCGTAGCAAATGTTTATAATTTCCTAAGTGTGGTGGACTGTTTGTCTTTGCCAGCTCACATAAGGTTCTGCTGTTCCTCTTGCCAGCTGACACTATCTGCCGCACAAAAATACATTTTTTTACATTTTCTCAACTTTTGGTTCAGTAACAGCTCTTTCACAGGAATCTGACTAGCTTAAAACTCAAAGCTTTATTTTAAACATTGCTGATGTGCTGGAAGCAACCCAGGCAAATCTATTCAAATGCTCATATTAACAGCGTGGAGAGGTATTTCAAAAATTTCATTTGTGTAATTTTTAAAAACAATAGAATAGAGCAACATCTCGTTTATGTCAATGGATATGCTGAATTTGGCATTACTCCCAAACTAAAAATTTAAAAGAAAAATTTGGAGCTGTTTTTGAGAAAATCTTGTTTATGTAAATTTTAAAATTGCAACATTGCACGCCATATTAAAAGTGAAATCAACTAAAACTTAAAAATTGTATTGTACTTTATTAAAAGATTCAATTATAAGCAACACATTTCATTTGAAGCAAAATCTCTATCTTTACTTTAGTTAGTGTAAGACGCTGCAAATATTCAAATTTTAGCGATTTTTCAAAATTCCGAGTTAACTGTGAAAATTGGACATATTTCTACCTTTTATAAGTGGTTCTTACTATAGAGTAAATAGTTCGGCAAGAAATTTACAGAAATACTTGGGAGCTGTTTTTGAAAAAAATTTAAAATGTCCGGAAGGCTAGAATTATCTCTAAAAATTGTCGAACAGCAAAATCGCGTGTGAAGCTTCAGCTCTCCAGGCGAAAACGACAGGGTTTCTTCAATTTGAAAAAATCAGGCGTATGGTTTATGCTTAGAGTTAACAGACGGACAGATTGGACGTTTTATTTAATTGGTTTTTTGGGATCACGGATCCACAAAACTGAATTACATACACCGTGCGTTAGAGGACTCTTTTCTTAATTTAGCAATTTTGATTCAGTTTTTCGTCACCAGAACGCGGCAATGATTTTTCGCAGAAAATGCCCAGCTTCTTTTCTTTTGCGCAGCATTATATATAACATTTCATACTACGTATATTACCTTGTATATACGTAAGTATACGAGAATGTAATATGTGAAGTGTTTGTTAACATGCGTCACGCAGATAAATTTGTATGAAATATGTTAGTGATGAAGTTGAAAAAATAATTTGGGTTTTTAAACCATGACATTTATATAACGCTATCTGATTATTAGTTGAAGTAAATATGTTTATCATACCCATTTGCCAACATTCTGAAAGTTAGCTACATTGTTGTGAATGACATTACTAATAAACAAGTCCATTATTAACATTCTTTCCTAATCATTCATTCAAGAGTAGTGCCAAACTATTTTACTAAACTATCCTAAACTGCGTGATCCAAAATAAAAGACTCAGGTCACGTGCCCTCTTCATCCTAGAAAATATCTATTTCTCTCTCATAATGAACCAGTGGTAAACTAGTAAATGAAGATGAAGATGAAGATCTTTATTTATGATAATATTATTTCATCAGAGCCAGTCTCTTACCCCTTAACTTGACGCTGAAAATACTTGTTACATTATTTTAGGAGACAACTCCAATGTCATGCAAGACTGGTGGAAACAAAATGTTGAAAGGTTTGATTATGCATAATCCAAATAACTAAAAATGTTGGTGGATATCAGTTAAGACTCTCTGAGAATGGCTGTAAACCTTTTGAATTCATACATTTCTGCTTTTGAGTCAGCGTATCACTTGAAAAATAGGTAGAAAATAATATTTTTTGTATCTGTAACATTTAATCCAGAAATTAATAAAAACATAAAAATGGAGACTCAAAAATAAATAATGTAAAGTCAAGACACATGGTTGTAGGGAAATCTTGATATGATCTAGAACAGAAATAGTATATTTCCAGTAGGAAAGGAATTTAAATATATCGGAGTGAATATTAGAGCAGGGGACCTAATAATATTGACTTTATTAAAATGTTTGTAAGGCAAATTATTAGTAGACTTCATATTTTATAGAGCAAACATTTTCGAAAGAAAAACCAAGAGACAATATATAAGACAATGGTAGAGCTGTGTTACGTATGAATCGGAAATTAGAATTAAAAATGATGCAATAAACTCGGTTGAATGCGAAATGAATTTTGGAGACGATGTTGTCAGTATACTGCTTCAGGAATACTAACGAAGAGATTAGACAGATAATAAGTCGATTGAGACAAGTGGTCGAAATGTAGAATCCAAACAACTCCAATGGTATGCTGTAGAATGCATGCTGACAGAATATCAAAATTATCTTGAGGAATCTTCGAAAGAAGAAAACGAGGAAAGCCAAGGGAAATCTTGTAAAATGTCAGTGGATTTGACAATGAAGGGTACAAGAACAGAGGATGATGCCTGACGGAATAAAAACATTGGTGTAGATTGGTGAAAACGGTCATTAGAACTTCAAAATACTCGCTTAAGAATTACAATAATTACTCTAAACCCGAAGTGAAGATAATGATGAAGAAGCCTTGTTTTTATGTGCTGGCAATAGAGCAGTAAAAGATCTGTTAAGATTCTACGGAATACCAAACCAAAACCAGTTATGTTCTATTTGAAAAGATTAATGAAAACAAAAATTGATTATTTTCTAGAGGGGGAGTCCTCTTAGATCACAAATATCAGATATTACTCATTTGGTATTTATGATATTTGTAAACGTTGGTTCATTTATCGGGCATGATCGCTTTTTCAATGGGAACAACTATCTTTCCGAATTGACAGGTCGAAAAGTAAATATTGTATTTAGGTAAAAGAAATTGAATTATGTTTTCGAAAAATTGACGGGACTGAAGGAAAGAGAAAAACTAGCACAAAATAGTAAATTATATTTTCTTGCATGTTGCACCAATGAATAATAAATGTCAATTCCATAATTAAAAATTTCCACGCTTGATCCACCAACAACATAAGGCCCTTTAACCTGGAAGGTACCCGCTTTAGCGGCGATAACATAATTCACCGGAAAGCAAGTTCGGCAGTTTATCGACGAATGACAGAAATGTAATTACAATAGCCAGTAGGACTGATGGTATTCCAAAGGCAGATTTTTTTAACCCAGACAATTGTTCATCGCTATTTCTCTCATGGTATGCAACATGTATTCTCAAGTTAATGTTGAAATATCTAGTATCACTTTCGAATCCTAAGACTTAAGTAAAAGGAACGCAATGGTGACCCTGAAGATTTGTTACGAACCCAGCGCAGATTTCTCTCTTCCTGACCTTGCATTAAAGTGGTCACTGAAGTAAGTGACCAAATGCCAATGAATTATAAATTTGAGGTTATTTCGTTATTATTTAGATTTTCTTTGTAAAATCGTCTCTGCGTGAGATATACTATATACGAACACAAACTATCAATCAATGGCAGTACATTTTAAAACGTTACATTGTAATATAGTAGCAATGCGTTTCAACAATAATAAATATTGTAGTTATAGTTTTAAAATTCAACCTTAATTCATATTATAGTACTTTAATTAAATTACTTTATAAATATTGATAACTTAAATGAAATTTTTCCAAATAAAAAAAAATTGCTTATTTTGTTTACAATATTTATTAACAATTCATTAAAATTATGAATATGCAGTAATATTACTGAAGATGCGTTAGTGAACACATATCCAATAAATTGGCAATTTTGTATGAAATGTAAAATGTATGAAAATAGAGAAATTTTATTTTGCAAAAATATTTTCATGAAGAGGATCCCTATTCATTTTCTAACGATTATCGTGACACAGATTACCTAAGTTTGACAAAATTTTGAAACATTATTAACAATGACAATTTTGAAATAATTTATGACAGGAGAATCTCTAGTGATTCTTAATGGATTAGCAAAACAGTGTTTGATAGGTCTGCTTATCTAGAAGAAGTGGTAAATCTCCGATGACGTAAAAACTTTGTGTGCATTGCTCGTCTCTCGAAAATAAAATATCGTAATGTAAAATATACTTGCTATAATAATATAAATATATTAATTTCATTGCGTTGATTGAAATCATACATAAATTCATAAGTAAGTACTATTGATATGAGGTGTGTATGTGTGTGTGTATGTGTGTGTGTGTGTGTGTGTGTGTGTGTGTGTTCCTCCAATGTTCACACAATAGATGAAAGCTGGTGTTTCTACCTTTGCAAACATTAAGATATTAAAATGTTATATAATTTTGTAATTGAAAGACATCTCGGTTAGGATGCACACGTTAAAGGTGCTCCTACGACGAGTACAAATATGTCCGGCATTCAAAAAAATGAAAATGTAAGTTTGATGCACCGCCCCTCCCATTGCATGGTTCACCTTGCATCCCTTGCCTGCTGCCTGTGTTCAAACAGAGACGCTTCCTGACAGTCGAGAAAGATTTAAATTGGGAGATATTTTGTCTATTTTCTAGACGCATTCCGTTTCATACTTCAATCATAATGCCAAGAACCAATTTGAAACCTATGATGAAGTCTCAGGTTGCTCCGAGGCCTCGAGTGCAAGAACGCGCAGCCCTCCGCTCCTGAGCTGACGCAACCCGCGTGCGGATGATTGTGGCTCGTTGGCGCCCAATCGGCTTACGGCTTACGCGCGCCGGTGCTCGGGCTGGTACAGTATTGTGTGAAACAGCGCTGGCCATTGGCGTCTGCGCTCAACTTGTGCGTGTTGGATAGATCGCCAGAAGGCGCGGGCGAAATCCGCCCTCACATACACACGCTCATTCTCTTCGATACCCGCTCGCTCGCCTCTCGCCCCTCCGACCTCTCTCCGACCTCGCTCTCTCTCCGACCTCCGCTCTTCTCTCCGACCTCTCGCTCTCTCTCTCTCCGACCTCTCGCTCCTCTCTCTCCGACCTCTCGCCTCTCTCTCCGACCTCTTGCCTCTCTCCGAACCTCTCTGCTCTCTCTCTCCGACTCTCTGCTCTCTCCGACCTCTCGCTCTGCTCTCTCCGACCTCTCGCTCTCTCTCCGACCTCTCTCCGACCTCTCGCTCTCTCCGACCTCTGCCTCTCTCCGACCTCTCGCTCTCTCTCCGACTCGCTCTCCGACCTCTCGCCTTCTCCGACCTCTCGCCTCTCTCTCCGACCTCTCGCTCTCTCTCCGACCTCTCGCTCTCTCTCCGACCTCTCGCTCTCTCTCTCTGACCTCTCGCTCTCTCTCTCCGACCTCTCGCTCTCTCTCCGACCTCTCGCTCTCTCCGACTCCGCTCCTCCACCTCTCTCTCCGACCTCTTGCTCTCTCTCCGAACTCTCTCTCTCCGACCTCTTGCCTCTCTCTCCGACCTCTCTGCTCTTCCTCTCTGCTCTCCGACCTCGCCTGACCTTCTCGCGCCTCTCGCTCTCGCTCGCTCTCTCCGACCTTGCTCTGTGGAAGCAGCCTGCGCCACGATTGGTCCTGGACGTAACTAGAGCTTTGGCTTCGCGAAAACAGCAGACCACCTCGGGCTGTTTCGCAGAGCGCTCGGAGTAGCGCCAGGTCATAGCGCCAGAGTAAGGTATCTGCGTATGCACTAACAGTCACATGACCGACCTTGAAGTCATAACGTCTTACAGTAAGGCACAAGGTTATCTATTCGTTAAAAAAATGAAAATATAGAACTTGGTATGAGTGTCCCAACACTTAACGTAAGAGTGTGTCAACACGAACAATTGAATACTGTCTGCGGTTACTATAGAGACGAGTTTGTTTAGGAGACGCTGGCTAGAGTTCGAAAGAGAAAACTGCATGGCGATAATGTCGTGATATTTAAAGTAAAACTCTTCTAATGTGCCCAATTATTATCATCTTCAAGAGATTAGAAGATTGGCGAAACCTTGAGGAAGGTATTAGTTATAATTAATCGGTGATCAAGAATAAAAAACACAATATTCGTAGAAGCAAAGCAGGTAACAGTTTCCCGATTCATTGGCCATTCATAACTTACTAACTATATATTGTGGGAATTGTGATGTGGTGTTGTTGACGTTATTATACAAAGAAATAAAACAGTTCATCTCCGTCGACTTAGTAAATTTATTGAGATAGCCGGCTTTCGACGGCTTTGCCGTCATCATCAGTCTACTATGTACTGGAATCAAACAAAGAGAAACTATCTTCGTCTTCTTCGCCTGTATTTAAAGTACTTTAAGTACACATACTTTACGTATTTAAATACAGCCCTAAAATACATGCCAAAGAACACAATAATACAGCTTTTCAAATACAAAATGTATGAAAATACTCAACGTCATAAAACTCTCAGTGAGAAAACAGCATTGCAACCGTGCAACATCTGAAATAAAGGCGGCATTACAGCTTTCGGCGATGCATCAACCCAGCAGCCAAGATCGTTTGCATTAACACTTGAAGTAGTAATAAGAAAATTGTGATGGAGAGGAAGATATGGAAAGAGCACGTGAACTTAATAAACCTTTCTGAATAAACAAAAAAAGTTATTGCAAGAGTGTATTATTAAAATGACTTTATTTTGCAATCAAAATGAGAAATTAAAAGTAAAAACTCAACAATTAAATAAGGCATATGTTTAATATAAGTGGCCATTACCTTGACTGCAAATGACCTTCAAAGGACTAAAATAATAGGTGAAGAAAATACATATTCAATAGAGTAATGATTGAATTCGCAGAGAAACCAGTGACGGGTAGCCACAGGAATTCGCCGAGCGAGAAATGTTTGTTTCAGAACGCTTTATTTAATAATCCCCGCGCACCGTCACCGTTGGCAGAATATCGTACAAGAACCGCGCGCAGTGAAGGGCTGGAGCGAGATCGGGTGCCAGCGCTCCACCGGTGGCGGTCGGCTGCAGAAAGCGCTCGAGCGTCCACTCTGTACTCAGATTGAAAGTTAGTGTTCGTGTTAGGTCATTAGCTGGTAGAACAGAGGAGCCCTCATCAAATCGGGAGTTTCAATACCCCAAATTTAAGTCGTAACGAAGCTCCCGATATGGTGACAGTGTCTCCTCTCCTTCCATCTCGTGATCTTGAAGAGACGCTTCTTTTAAACCGGAGTGTAGATGACAGACAGACAAACAGAACAACTAACAGTGTCTGTCTAACTGATTGACGTTCGGTCGGTCAATCGGTCGGTCAATCGGTCGGTCTATCGGTCGGTCTATCGGTCGGTCTATCGGTCGGTCTATCGGTCGGTCTATCGGTCGGTCAATCGGTTGGCAATCGGGGTCGGGACGCGCGGTGCCCATTACGTCTCGCGCAGCGGGCAGCGGCGTGGCCGTTGCGCGGCGTGGCTTGGGGCTGCGGGGAGTTTTTCTCGGTCGCCGCGCAACCGTGCGTTCGTTGTCCTCGCTCACGCCGCGCCGACCTCGCTGCTCTCGACGAGGCTCTCTATACTCCGATTTATTTAGCGCGGCGCCTAAAGGCCACGAGGTGCACGAAGAGGGGGGCACTGTCATCCAAACGGTAACTTGGTTACGATTTACATGTTTGGTTTGGAGCTAGCGATTGGATGACAATGTGCACCTCTCCTTCCAGCTCGTGACCTTGAGGCGCCACGTTAAATAAACCGAAGTATAGCTCCTGGTTCCCGACGGGGCGATATCAGCGTCTTTGGGCGCAATGAAGATTAAGGATTCGACTGAGTTCAGTAGCCCTATATTCGTTATAATCAAAATTAAGAATGTCATTGATTAATAAAAAAATATTATTGAAGTTGCTATTATTGAATAAGCTACAAAACGTAATAAATTACAACTTTGCTCGTCTTCTTTTTTGTTTTCTGTTTGAAGTTAGGATGTTTGTCGTTTGACGTTTTTTTGTTCTTCGTTTGACGTTAAGAGCCAAAGAATTGTAACTCGATGATTGTAACAGTATTCTATAGCACAAGAAAATATTCTTACCATGTGCACTGCAGACATGTATTGTACATGGTTTGTGTAATTTCCTGCCAGTCGTTAAGGTAACTGTCTACCCGAGAATGATGAAAAATCGGGAAATTTCTTGCTTTTCAATCTTTATTGGGTCGAATGCTGTTTTATTCTCTTTTAAGTGCTAAAATCGTTTCTGACTACGTTTCTTAGTTTTTAGGAGAACTTTTTTAAAGCCAGTGTCAGCTGTGAAGCTTTTAGTGAGTGAACTCCTGATGCATTTTCCTGAATTGGGAATTTTCAGCACATTCATGCGCGTCAAACATCCTAAATCATAAACTATTAAAGATAATCATACAATTCTCTTTGCATTGTAGTTTATTCGCCAGAATATTCAGTTGTGATTGATTAAAAGAAAGAATTATCAGAACATTTGTTGTAGAGTTATGACGTTTGAAGTAAAAACCTGCATTTCGCCAATTATTATAAGTAAATAGAAAACACTTTTTTTTATTATTTGATCTATAAAAGCATAAAGAAAATAAATGCACTATGAAAAACAAAATAAACCCAAAATTTAAGAATTGTTTTTCTCAGGTAGTTACATTAATGCTAATTTTGTGTGTTTTATGATCATGTTGTGTACTAAACATTAGAAAGAGAAATGCTTCAGAATCGATGAAGCGAGCAATTCTTCCAGAAGGGCAAGAACAAGCTTGAGAATCTTAGCTCGAGCTTCGAAGAGTGAATAAACCCGTCTGAATAGGACTTTTCTTCGGCGCACCGTGATTTTTTTTCGTCTTCGATCTTCTGAGTTTCACAGTTACAGTGTATACATTCCATAATTGTTCGTCTATTGTATAGTTAAAACGTCTATTTTATTATTGATTCAAAATACCATATTGGTGCCACATTTTGATGAACATAAAAAATATGCAAATTTTTTGGAGTTTTAAAGTTTTGAAATTTCTCTTTTCACAATCAATAACACTTTAATTTCCTTGTCCACTTAGATTAACGAATGTGTCACTTTCGTCACTTTATGAGTAGCAGATCAATTTCATCATTTTTAGATAACCACATACTGTATAACGTAATGTAATATAACTGATTTCAAAATTTCACGTGCACCTCTTTAAATGCACACTTACATAAATAATATGTAATCGTGACTGCAACATTACCGATACAAAATCAGATCATTGAGAATGATAATGCAGCCTCTCTAGCTGAGAAAGTCTCGTCTACCAGTTGTCAAATCGCATTAGGAAATTGTCGCATTCGCCATGACGCGTTTACCCTTACGAGACTCTATCGGCGATCTCATCCCTTGGTAGACTTCAAATCAACCCATAAAGTACTTAGGTCATCTTTTCGATCAATGTCTCACCAGGCAAGCCTGTATCAATTACGTCCGAGAGAAAGCGACAACTAATTCATTCTACCACCTTTTTAACACAGCATCTCGATTGAAACTAACAATCTCCGTCTTTTAATACAAAACCGCCAAATGTCACTCTTACTTACGCTTTTACAATTTGGTCCATATCTTCCTACAACCCCGTCATTTTGAAAGATTCCAAAATAAATTCCTCGATGAATAACCAATGCACCCTGGTTGTACGCAACTAAAAACTTCAGGGACTTCGGCATCTTTTCAATAGAGTCTTTCATTCATTCATCAATGAAGCTCAGTATTCTTTTGCAGACTACCGTCTGCCCCAATGCATAATCTGTACCACTAAGAAAAACCTTCTCAACTTTTCCGCTAAGTCACAAAGCCTTCCCCAGAGACCACGTGCCCTGACAACACTCCCTCCGTATACTTGATTCCCCACAACTCATATCGTGGGGCACCGTGGCAGAATTAAACAAATAGTCAGTGAGATCCTCAGTATTAGCTCTCTTTAATAAGATAATAAGCTCCTCAGTAATAACTCTCTTCGTCATATTGGGCCTTGAAAAGTAAAGGTGTTAACTTTGAAATTTTTAACACCATGATTTTGCAATTTTCCCTGCTAGAGCCGCTTGTAATTCAATACCGGAACGTTCTTATCATATTAGTATGAGGAGAGAAGATATGACAGCTATTCGTAACTGCTGTAAGTTATTCGACAGCTTGCTCGAGAAAGTTACAAAATTAATTTTGAGGTCGATAGAAGTAAAACATACTTTACCATCGCACGAAGTTGAAGTTCATCGTTAACGAAGTTACCCACAAAGTTTCGGAAGGTTTCAGATTCCAGAATAGCATCTCCTACTTTATTTACAAGGGCAAAATGTTCTTTCAGAGAGCGCTAGCTTGTGTAGAGGATCTTAGCTATTAATGGAAAAAGTGGGATTTCACCATTTGGAATTTTAGGAAATTATGGTCTTGCTGTATACGAAGCTAAACTTTTTGAATCGTTCATGAGATTTTTGGTGGAATAGTTTTGCAACGAATCGATAAATTACATTGCAATTTATAATTATAATTTAATATTAATATAAAATGCGGCCACTAGCTCGAATTCAGAAGGGAATTGATAACAACTGAAATGTAATTATATCTTCAAATATGTTTGGAAATCCAAATGTAAAGTATGTGGCCATAGTATAAACTTCATTCCAGATACAAATTGTAAAATATTGTAAAATCTAGAGGTGCATTATCATAAAAAGAAGCAGGACTTTTTTCAGTAGGAACGGTTCGGGACGGCATTTTCGGTTCCTTTCTCTGTATATTATTTTCAATACTGCCGCAATACTGAATATATATGATAATTTTATTTATAAACGTCTATTTAGAAACATAATGTTATGGGCATTTATATATCAAAACTGTGTGTATGACTTTCGTTCTACTGTTATCAGCTCTTATCACGGCAATTGTAAATTGCCTAATGATTCCTAGCTCCTAGTTTATTGAAATCTCTGAATTTCCGAAAATCGCAAAATTTTTAAAGTTTTAGGCGTCTTCATAAATCTACAATATTGAAGTTCTTCAAAAACACATCACGTACAATTTTTCGAAAATATTCGTAGTTTTTGCGTAAATTTGAATGAAATGGAGGCAACTATTAAACAATTATTTTTTCAAAAAGGGCTACAACATTTTCCTTAAATTTAATTTCTCGTATATAGTAAGGATAGTATATAAAAAAGATGCTCGTCTCATTTCAGCGCATTTTTTATTTCGAAAATTGCAAAAAGTTAACATCGCAAAAGTATAATATTAATGAGAGAGATACTTTACCTTTTACCATTAAACGAAATCTGTTCTAAAAAGTAGTTCTTTA
Organism: Teleogryllus oceanicus; assembly: GCA_964035755.1. NCBI lineage: Eukaryota > Metazoa > Arthropoda > Insecta > Orthoptera > Gryllidae > Teleogryllus > Teleogryllus oceanicus. The sequence goes on from CAXIVR010000012.1 coordinate 74,295,987, forward strand.
AATAAAGTCACGTACATTTTTTTGACAAAACAATAGTATTAGCGTAATATTTGCAATGCAGTTGATAATAAGAAATTTTCAAAGATGCTTCAAGTTCTTTAATTTTTCTTCGTAGTAAAGGAAGTACGAATTAAAAATGAAGCAATTATCATTTTTCTTGAACTTTCTGAATTTTGGAAATTTTCAAAAGAAGTATCTGCTGTTGTAGACACTACTTGTTCTTTTTTAAAGTGCCCTGAAAATAAACATTCACATCGAGGAAACATGTACCCAGTTAGAAGGGTATAGTAGGTAAATAGCTTTAAGGGACTATTTTACTATATCGTACTACTTTACGTTTTTTACTTACGCATTAACAAAAAATGTCATTATAGTAAAACGCGTTTGGAATAAATGTTTCAAAATACAAACGTAGTAGTATACCAAAGTTTGCACGCAAAATTAGAAAGTGTATTTGTACATACAAATTTATGTATGATGGCGTTATCAATGTATGATTGCGTTAATCAAGTTTTGAGTGTGGTACCATTAAGTGAAAGGCTTCAGAAAAGTAATAACTATATACACAAATCGATCAGATGGGCAATTTTTAATATTATTGAATCGCGGTAAACAGAATATTCGTTGGAATTTGCATTTCACATTACTGTCCGATAATGTGGTTAAATTCAAAATGTCGCATTTATTCCTATTGCAATCACAAATTCCCATTTCAGCATAAATAAAAAAATAGAACTAATCTATTTAAAATGTACGGGCTTCTGAGTTATCATATAATTAATTTATAGACACACGATTTATGATGTGTCTGTCGCTTAGTACGGAATATAAACTCTTTTCAGCAAAGTCTTCTTTTCAGAGACCGGGACAATTTCAGCCATTTCACTGCTCGGTATCCTATTACAACGTGAGTTATGTGTGGAGCCCCCAACCATCTTTATTTACGACTGCTAAATCAAGCGAAACTGAAACACCGCAGTGACGGGTTAATTCGTTCTTGGTTAAATAATTACGGCAAACTGTTTGACGTCACATGAACTCATCGATACAAAATATTTTACGCTTTGCTGTTATTAGCGCGGTAATTGAGGCAAATGGGAGGGATCGGCCTCAGAATTTCTAATTACGGGTCGGTTTCGGATGTCTCGTTGCGGGAAATGTCACGCTATAACCGCGTTCCGTCCACTGGAGCTTCGCACTACCACGTTAACTTCTTGTTAACGGCTAATCGCGCCCTGGCGAAGGGAGATATCGAATGTGGCCATTACCCACCCGAACAAGGTAACTGGGTTTATACTGAACACGCTGGTCATCGGCATAGGTCCAGGTAGAAATCATGCGTTCGGACGCTCTGGTGTGTCACTTTTTTTATATTTCTTCCTTTTATTCATTTGGAAATTTTGCTAAATTCTGAGACATTTTTATATTGTTTTCGTTTTCGATGAATTTTACCTTAGTTTTTATTTGCTTTAATGGGTCGTCGTTATTTTTGCCGACACATATGATTCAGAGGTAATAGTGGTAGATGCATCCAAAAGGTACTCTTTACACTATCTCATCATTATATTTAGTGAGATATTTGTGCAAACACGCATGTTTCAGCTTGGTTTAGAGATTCAAATTTTGTTTATATTCAAACAGTTCATCGTTGCGAACAGTTCCGTCGATTAAAACATTGTGTTGTTGAAGAAAACTGCAAGTATTTCAATATTTAAAAAATTCTGTATCACATATCAGTCGTTTTGTATCGGCAACATCTTTTGCATGAGCGGAAAAAAAGAAATGGTACTGTTTGTTGCATCTGATTCTCAAGAGGTGAATGTCATTCTTTCAGACCTTCAGCGATTTTTTTCTTTTGGTCACGTCTTTTGGTTTTCACGTCTTAACGTGAAATTCTCTCTGTAATAGCATATCCAGGACTTGTGCGATTCGTGGGGTTTAAATTAACTCGCTCTGATAAGGGCATGATTACAGACCCGCATTCCAGCTTTACGCCACACATTCAAGTACTTTTAGTTTCTTTTGTTTGAAGTTGTTTGCCTCAGTAACTTTTCTGACCTCAATGTTGTAAGAAGAGTTCTAGATGCCATATTCTCTCATTCCATAATTTCTTCATGTTTGTGATTTCGTTTTATCAGAAAAAATATTCTTCTAAGAAGAGTTCCAGCTGCCACTGTCGGTTATTCTGTAATTTCTTCGTATTCCTGATCCCATTTTATCAGGCAAATATACATGAAGGGAACAGTCATCCATTAAAAACGGAATAAAGTATTACTAAGCTACAACAATGTAGAAGGTAAGAACATTATTTATTGGGGAACAAATGGGTTAATAATAAATTTTACCCTTTACAACCTGTACATTAACACTTATTCACATGCAGAAAGTATCCACACATTTTAATATACTTTTCAATGTAAACAATTTTTCCTCATTGTCTAGGTAAAAACCAAATTGCAAATAAACAAGTACCTCATGTGAAGTCATAACGGTTACGTTAAGCTTCAGTGAAGCTTTATGGTCAGAATCGTAACCGGCAAGCACAGGGAAAAGGTTGGGTGAAGCTTAAAAGCAAATTTTCAGTTGAATAAGTTGCACTATTAACAGATAGATACTTAGGCGTTGTGGCACGGCCGATATTCCAACCATCTATATTATTTCAGTAGTATACGTACTTTTTGTAGCTGTCACACGCCACCAGTCTTTGTAAATGAGGTCTCTAAAGAAAGAGAATTTACACGTAGACGTGACTAATTACACTTTGACTTCAGAAATACCAAGGATTTGTTGAAGAAAAAAAACAGGATCCAAATATTCATGCGAAATGCAGCCCGCAACACCCGGGCAAATTTTTTAATCTATATCGTTCAATAACTTTTAAACTAAGAGTTTAGGACTTTAAACTGTAAAATTTTGAGGCTTAAAATAAACGTTATTCATTCCGAAACCTACCGGAGGAGATCATCTTAAACGTTCTATTACATTTTTACATGTTTCGATGCTTCTCGATTCTACCCCACCTGTTCAGAATTTGTAGAATCAGCAACTGTAGGTGAAATTCAACTACCAATTTACTTGATATTCTATGAGACTGGATTACACGGATGTGCCTTTCTGCTCGGTAATAACGTTAAATAAGAATAGTTTGAATGATAAGGGTGCATTATATTGTAATCAATTACAAGGGAGACATATAGAACAATTGACGGAGGATAAGAGGGTCTTGAAGAAAAATACATATTGCATTGCAGTGCATTGCTCTAGTTTTTCAGCTAGGTCGAATTCAGTCACTGTCTGGACGAGAATTCTAGCGGCCAGTTGCTCTGATCGGTAGTTTTCCGTGGTTTCTCCGATGAACACCAGGCGAATGTCGGAGCAGTTCCCTAACAAACGGGCCACGGACCGCGCGCTCCCTCTTCCTTCTTCTATCCTTACCCCTTGCACACTCACACACATTACACAAACATGCACTACACAACCACACATGCCGAGAGACCGGTCGGGAACTTAGAACTTTTTCCGGCTAGGAAATACCGGGTTGAGGAAACCCCCGCTAGCCGACGGTAGGTCGGCGCCGGATCTGGAACCCCCGACGGGGGAAGACCACCGTCACCTCCGGAGCAAAAACACACACTACACGTGTGGGACTAATGACCATAGTAGTTGACGCGCCAGGAATAACTAAATAATCAATCAATTAATTCACTGCCTCGACACCCGTTGCGACCCGCCGCCACGCAGATTCTTGCACCATTAGGCGAACTTCGTTTTTTCCCAATTTTCTGTGACGCCGTCTTCCGTGACGTCCTGCCGACTCGCGTCGCGTCGCCCCTCGCGGAGAATGAAAAAAAAAGTAAATTGAGTTTTATAATTACTTCGCAAGTGGACAGCTCCTTTCTGATCACCAAATTATTATACGGAACTCTCATGATAGAATTTCTTTTTCAAGCAAATTGTTGTTATTTTTCTTTACCGATATCGAGAATGTGTAGCTACTGGTATTGGTAGCAAAAGCTATCGGTTAGAAGAGTAAAAGTACACCAATACTCTTTTAATTTTGATAAATTGAGATAATATTAAGAATAGTATCCCTAGAAAAATTTCAGATCAGTATTTTGATTGCGTTAGATTTTATCATAGTACATGAATATGAATCACCATTTCCAAGAATTGTCGTCCGTGATACTGTTTGTGTTCAAATTGTTATATATAATACACTTGCAGTAATGACCTTATAATTATCAATGAAAAGATTTATGATTTAAAACTATTTTATTAATTGATATTATTTTCAGGAAAAGTATAAAACCTCTAAAAATACAATATTTATTTTATAAATTTTCCTATTTTTTGTCAGGGTCAACGATTTGACTGTAGTAATTAATTATAACTGTCTTGATCAAATCATGCCGACATTTCCTGAATTTTTGGATGTTCTACATTTTTATAATTAACGTATATCATCAGAATACCTGTAGTGTTTTTTCGGAAAGCTCTTAATATAAATGCCATTAAAATCTCTCCAGTCAGCACTGAAACTAAAATGCGGAATAATTGATTTCGATTCTAATGTATCGTCAGGAACAGTCAGCAGTGCCGTATGACTAGCGCTTAAAAACAGCGTTTAGAGAGCAATCGCCGAAGAATTGGCACAGAAATTGACAGCTGTTGTCGAACGACATAGCAGTTCATACCTGACAGGCGCTCAGGAGAAATCAGTTCGTCTATTGTTTGCCAGGCGCCCTGGAGCTGGTTGCTGATCGACTCCAAGCACCACGGACAGAGTACTCGCAGAGGTGAATGTGCCACCGTCTGAACCAGTTGCTGAACGCCAAACGCTCTTTCCATAACGCGATTATTTATGGTAGATACTCAATTCGTTCAGGTATTTGAAATCAATGCCAATCTCGAAACAAAGCATCGATACAACCAAACTGTCGAGCTTCACATATCGAAAATTCCAAAGTCGATGGGTTTGAGTAATCATTTAATTTTCGGATAAGTCTTTATTGTGGCATATTATTATTTTTATTTATTTAGAAAAACGTTATAATTTTGGGAACTAGTTTTCTATATTTATTTCATATTTAGTTTTCAAAAAGCTCTCTGAATGAACATCGAATGACGTCGTTCCACGGAACAACGTGAATTGCCCGAAAACAGGGGAGAACATCAATTATATTAAACTTTTCAAAGGCAAGTAAAATTGATGCTGCGCAAGAGGTTCTTTTTATCTTAGATTTTAAATGAATGTTTTTGCGATTTTCATAATTGTGTGCCATAATGTTTCAGTTTTTGTATACAAACATTAAATTATATAGTAAATGAGGAAAGAATACAAGTGTCCGGGGAGGAAACGTCGATGATGGTCCATAATAGTATTTTCAAGATCTAGTTTATAACGGTTAAAGTTTTATTGGAATACTACATATTTTGAAAACTAGTGACGTTAGGAACGACATAAAAGCTTTATTTAGATCAATTATTTATGAACCGCACCACATTATACTTAGTGAAATACATAAATTACACACGGATATTGCGTTTTTTAGACATCTTCCGTCTAGCAAAATTCTGTATCGAACTTCGAAGTGATGTTATTAAAATACAGTGACAGTTGTACTAAATGTACCTCACATGGCATTTCGTTCATGATGAGTTCGTGAGGTCTCATGTTAGCGGGAAGCCGCCTTTTGCCTTGCGAGACCGTGTGACGCGGCGTGGAGCGACCACCGATCTTGTGCCTTGTGGGACACCACCCTTGTGCCACCGACCCACGTGCCGTGGCGCGGACGCATGAGTGCATCTTATGCGCGTGACAGCGCTTTGCGCGGACGTGTTAGTTAAACTACTTTCGCGAAACCGTGGCGCGGCCGCCCTTTTGCCTGTGTCGTCGCGTTGCAAGGGCGCCTTGGTTGTACCTTTTACCTGTGACGACGCTTGACGCGGACTCATTAGAAGTACCCTGTGCCTGTGACGCCGCTTAGTGAGAACACATTGTTGTACATTGTGCCTGTGATGCCGGTTGGCGTGGACATGTTAGTTGTACCTTGTGCCTTGAGAGCCACGCAGAGCCACGAGGACTGCTGCCGCCGCCGGCTTATTCCCCGAATACACGAGCGCACGCGCTCACGTCCAGACTGAGCGCAGCCACTGCCTCACGCTCCGCGCTCGACCTCTGCCCGCACCGTCCTTTTCGCTTTACCCCCATCCCCATTCATTCCCAACATTGAGACAATCCAGCGCAAGTATTTATTACAATTTTCTTGACCTCTGATATAAAAAATACCAACGAATATAGAATATCAAAAACACATGTGCACTCTTTCGGAGTGTTCTCTTACGAAACTGAGAATTTAAAAAAATAATAATAATGATAATAATAATAATAATGATAATTGGGGTCTATTGGGTGAGTTATTGTGTGGAACGATCAAAGCTTGAAAACCTTCACTTCCCCCATAGCAACCCTGCGGCTTTCTGTGCGTGCCCTTAGGACCCCCGGTCTCCATTCAATGCCGCGCCGTCGTTGCCACGCCGCAGTCGTTGACACAACTCGGACGTCGCCGCGCGCGCCACAGCCTCCACCGCCTCCGCGCCTCCGCCTCCGCCGCCGCCCCAGCCACAGCCTCCGCCACCGCCACCGCAGCCACCGCCACCGCCACCGCCACCGCCACCGCCACCGCCCCACCGCCCCACCGCCCCACCGCCACCGCCACCGCCACCGCCACCGCCACCGCCACCGCCACCGCCACCGCCGCCACCGCCACCGCCACCGCCACCGCCACCGCCACCGCCACCGCCACCGCCACCGCCACCGCCACCGCCACCGCCACCGCCACCGCCACCGCCACCGCCACCGCCACCGCCACCGCCACCGCCACCGCCACCGCCACCACCGCCTCCGCCTCCGCCGCCACCGTTGCGTCCTTGCCGCGGCGCGCGTCCGGAAGCTCGCCGCGTGGCTCTGCGCCACTCACAAAAGGGCGCGCCGGGCGCACGGGGCGGAAATAACGCGGATTATTATTTCAGCGCTCGCAATTTATCGCCGCCACTCAGAGGAGAGGGCGCCCCCGCGCCGACGAGCCACGCCCACCTGCCGACCCAACTCCCTCTCTGCCACGTTCATTGTGCTTTCGGTTGCTTGTTAGTGATTCCGGGCGCGTCAACCACTCAAGTGCATCCGTAAGTGTAGTTTTTTCCTTGGGCAAGTAGCGATGATCTTCCCCGCTGGATGGCGAGATCCGGCGCCGACCTACCGTCGGCTAGTGATGTTTCCCCAACCAGGTATTTCCCGCCAACGGGGCACCGCTTCTCCTAGGACAAACTCTAATCTCCCGACCGGTCTCCCACCATGTGTGGCAGTGTAGTGCATGTTAGTGTAAGTGTGTGAGGATACGACTTGGAAGAGGCAGGAAAGATCGCGCGTGGTCTGTGGCCCGTTTGTTAGGATGCTGCTCCGGCATTTGTCTGGTGTTGATCGGAGAAACCAATGAAAACGACCCATCAGAACAGCCGGCAGATAAAATTCTCCTCCAGTCAGCGACTGAATTCGACTTAGCTGACAAACTAGTGCCGAAAATCCTGCCACTCGAACCTTGGACCTCTCGGTCAGAGGGACTGCAGTGACACCAGTTGATGTTCTGAACAATCGTTCCGGGTTTGTGCTTTTACAAGGTTTAGGTAGACAGCGAGTCTCTACGATAGCAGGAATTGTGACACTATTTAGATAGCTAGGTCGAATTCAGTCGCTGTCTGGAGGAAAAATCTAGCTGCCGATAGCTCTAATCGGTAGTTTTCCGTGGTTTCTCCGATGATCACCAGGCGAATGTCGGAGCAGTACCCTATCAAACGGGCCGTGGGCCGCGCCCGACGTTTTTTTCGCTTTTTTCTTGCTTTATTTTCACCCCTTACTTGCACGCACAACACATATGTACTACACCATCATAAATGCCGGGGGAACAGTCGGGAGCTCAGAGCTTGTCGCGGCTGGGGGGGCCATGCTGGTGGCCTGATAACAGGTTGAAGATAAAGCCGCAAGCCGACGAGTATGTTAGCACCGGATCTCACCATCCATCGGGAGAAGACCACCGCCACCGTCAATGATAAAAGCGTACACTACACTTACGGGAATAATGGCCGAGCCGTTGACTCGCCCGGAAACACCATTCAATCAATTGCACTACAATGCTCACTCTGTTTTCTTTGTTTCAGGTATGTCACGTGAGGCGCATCGGCAGTTGGCAATCGACCTCCACGACGGTGACGTAAACGCAGTTTTACATATTATGAATATCAGAAAAACTCGGGACACATCTCCTGAACTCTGCGAACCACTGTGTGTGTGTGTGTGTGTGTGTACGTTCATGTGCATGTGCGCGCGCGGTTACAACGCATCGATAATAGCTTTCCAACCTCCGCATCTAAACTAACTTTGTGAACGGACCGCACGCGAACTTTCCTTCTTCTTCCTTGTCCTTTCCTCACCCCTTACTTAAACACATTCACATCTACATACACCACGCCACGACTCAAACTGGGAGACCATTTAGGACCTTAAAGTTTGTCCCGTGGGGGAGATCACCGCCACCTCCCCTGACAAAAACATACACCACATTTACGGGACTACTGACCTTAGCAGCTGACGTACCGGAATCAGTAATCAATCAGTTCCCGTAGACATTTTAATTGATCAATTGTGTTTCCGGACGCTCTAACTACTGTCATTATTAGTTTTGTGAGTGCTGTGTATGCTGTAGCGGGGAGGTGACCGTCACACAACTAGAATCTGATATCCGGTGCTGACCATCACGTTGGCTTTTCAGCTTTTCCTTCACCAGGTGTTTCCCCGCACCGGGCTCAGCCCCAACCGGCACTAGCTCTCGACCCGTGGGAGTCCTGCACCCAGTATTCACCGATCATTGATCGCAGACACCATGCAAAAGTGCCGAACAGCTAGAATTCTCTCTCAGAGAGCAGCAAATGCGACTGCCACCATAGTTGTACTCAGATTTAAATATAGTGTTCCTTCAAGGTCATGAATTGGAAGGAGAGGGACAAATACTTTGTTTTCGGTGTACATGCCCATGATCAAAGAACTGTACTCAGTAATGTCTATTGCATCTAAATATTACATTTTGGTGTTTATAGATGAATCGCGTGAAGAAAATCAACATTAAAGATACTTGGGTTTCACTGCCAACAGCGTAATCGCACACGAGCTCGTAAGCTGCTCCATTTTAGTGTCGTTGGACGCGTCGTGACGTCTGAAATGCGAAGCACGAAGAATGGATTGTCGGTCACACTACATTAACGTCTATCGGGATTGTAAATGTTTTGCATGATTTGAAAAACAAGATGTAGCCTTACAAATTGAGGTTATCTTCTATACTGTTCAATAAAACTGTATGTACTCTACATATACTCTTTGTTATGGCACATTAACTTTCGAACTTCTTCTTACTGTTCTTTTACTTACATACTCTTAAGGTCTCGTAATCAATATTGACAGGCTTGGGGTTAAAATGGTTCTATGACACATTTTGGTAAAAATTACAGTATTACCAACTACACCGCCCCCGACTTTCTAGTCTATCCCTATAATATTAATTGTGACAACCAGTTCCAGAGTAATACAGTTACTTTTTTAGAGATTCTTTGTAGTTTTAAGAATAGTAGACACATTTTGTTTTAATTTAAGTTTCTTTGTAGAATGGATTAGGACTATATATCGTGGAATCATTGAATGACCTTAACAGGTTCAAAATATAATAAATGGTATATTGCTTGTTATGTCGAGTCAAAATGAACATTAATTACTTAAGCAGGGACTTCAATCACAGTTTTAATTTTAATTTGTCTGTATGTGAGAATATTGATCATTTGGATAAGGAATGAGAATCAATCCGTATCTTACATTAGTTTTGAAGGTTTGACACATTCGCTGCCGCCAATTGCCGATGCAACGACGTCAAGGCAATTTCCCTGTCTTGCGACTTCTGGCACTCGCCTGTCTCGCCTGCCCGCTTCTGCTGTGGCCTCTGCTTCGCGGGGCGGGGCAGGGCGGCAGGGCGGGAGGCTTCAGTAGCTTCTAATTTATGTAAGGACCGCGCCCAGCGCTGCCCCGGTGCGACGCAGCCACTCGCCCGACGGAGCAGCGCCCTCCCCCTCCCACCTCTTTCCTCCCTTCACCTCCTCCCCCTCCCCGCCCGTACCTTCCCATCCTCCATCCCGCCATTCCCCTCCTCCGCCTCTCCCTTCCCCTCCTCCATCTCTCCCTTCCCCTCCTCCATCCCTCCCTTCCCCTCCTCCATCCCTCCCTTCCCCCCTCCTCCCCTTCCCCTCCTCCATCCCTCCCTTCCCCTCCTCCATCCCTCCATTCGTCCCCTCCGCTTCTCCCTTCCCCTCCTCCATCTCTCCCTTCCCCACCTCCATCTCTCCTTCCTCCTCCATCTCTCCTTTCCTCCTCCATCCCTCCCTTCCTCCTCCATCCCACCAGGGGTCTTCCGGCCGCCCTCCCATCCCTTCCGCCACCGCTCCAAACCCTTCACCGCAACCCCCTTCCCCCCTTCCCATCAGGGGTTTTCGTAGTTTCCTTGACCGCTTCAATGCGAATGGCGGCGCTAGGCCATACACCACATGCGCCACTTTCATTTTCCGGTTCCTATTCTCATTCTTGGACTAGAGTGTTGAATTTGATCACCCATCCTTAATTCCCCCACTGGTCAAGAGCACCAACGTCGGGACTGTGAATTCCCAGAGTCTCTACGTGGCTTCTGGCGGGATAACCGGATTAAAAAAGGTTTAGTGATGGATAAGAATGTGAATATCTGGCGGATATCATGACATTGAGACAATCTACGGTTTTTGTTTTTATGTCCATTCTACTGTTTTCACTTAAGTTTTTAAAATATCGGAGGTATACATTGTACAGAGCTACCGAACTGTATTTTTCTACTTATTCATTTATCACACTCCAGTGGACTTATTGAACCTCTTCCGCCTCAAAGTAATAGGCGGCCTGCGGAGATCCAGTCCAGCGACATTGTTCGTCAGGTGCCGCCCGCAGCCGCGTGAGCGATGCCAAGCAGGGACAATATTACAGGCGCGTTGCTCCTCTACATTCTGTCTCGCCTCGTCCCACCCGTCCCGCCTCGTCCCGCCTCGTCCCGCCTCGTCCCGCCTCGTCCCGCCTCGTCCCGCCCCGTCCCGCCTCGTCCCGCCTCGTCCCGCCTCGTCCCGCCTCGTCCCGCCCATCCCGTCTCGTCCGCATCATCCCGCCTCGTCCCGCCTCGTCCCGCCTCGTCCCGCCTCGTCCCGCCTCGTCCCGCCTCGCCCGCCTCGCCGCCTCGTCCCGCCGCCGTCGCGCCTCGTCGCGCCTCGTTGCGCCTCGTCCCGCCTCTCCTCGCTCCACTTTATCCCACCCCCAACCCCAACCCTCTCGGTCCTACTCACCCGCCGTCACCGCCCCGGCCCCCCCCCCCCCCCCCCCCCCCGCGTGAGCGCGGCGATTGGGAATGACCGGCCTTGTCGATCGCGCGAAGCTCGCGTCTTCTTCTTGGCCGTTTGAAGCGCGGGCGCGGGCGGGCGGGCGATCTTGCATGCTGCTGTTAATTGCAAGGCTGAACGAGGCATCCTCCCGCAGGTGCGGTTCTTAGTAAGGAATCCACAATACATGTGTGGAACAAACGATTTCAAACGGATCGAAATATCTGTTGTGCAGGTAGATGAAAATAAAATGTATCACCAAATGACCAGTGATCGATATTCGAGAGCAAATATTCTTGTCTGTAAATGCTGAAAGTATAAAATTAACGTTGAAATAATTGTAAAACATCAAATATAATAATTCTCTCGGCAATGGAAATTTCAAAAAATGTATTTTGTGTCGATATTTTTTGCTTTCAATTAATGAAGTGAAGAAACCTTGTTTCACCCGTTAAACAAGAATGGCTTGCGTGAAATGAATTACATTTACTTTTTACAGTCCATATATACGTTAAACTTCTTTTTATGTATTTTCTTGTCACTTTACAATTAATGTTTATGGTTGTAAACATTTAAAGTCAAGTTAACAATCCATTATTTAATATTCTTGCGGAAACAAAACCTTAATTATGCCTGTCATAGTATATTCCTGCTCTGACTAATCTAAAATGTGTACACTTCATTAAAACTATTAAATTTACAGGAACTGTAGATTTTAAACCACATCTAACAATTTGTAGTTTAGCATATGCATATTATTGATTTTGAAAATACACATGATGTGGGCTGTCCGGGTGACGCCGCGTCGAAGGCTGGGGTGCCGACGTTTCGACCGACATATCGCGGTCCTCTTCAGGGCTGTACTGCGGGGTACCCTGAAGAGGACCGCGATATGTCGGTCGACACGAGCCTTCGACGCGGCGTCATCCGGACAGCCCAGATCATGACTCTGGCCGCGGAAGCCTACGATACCAAAATACACATGAATTCTCGGATAACTCAGTACCCTCTGGCCAGGTGAGAAATATCCAGGACTTCTGCAAAAATCGAAATAGATTGAAAAAGATGAACTGCGAAAAAAAATTGAATTTTGATTCAAAAATACAAATAGGAGGTTTTATTAACCCACAATTTCTCAAAAAGCTGATTTTATTACTTACGACACAGAGACGTCATCCAATGAAAAAAAGGAACTTCAGTATTCACATGCACCGTTTTAGAACACATTTTTTTCCTGCTAGAGGTCGCCAGTTTGCATACACGAGACATTTGCAACCATTTTTCTGCTGCAGACCACTAGTGTTTTTAAGTTTTTATAAGCACTCCTGTTCACTTTGTGGTATTCAGTCCAAGAAAAGAGTAGACTTGAATAAGAGCTTCCATAATGAAAACGAAAACGGTGTGAATCGGCTTTGCGCATCCTTAAGGCATTTGTTTCATACAATCACGATTGCAACATCTATTTGGGAAAGGAAAGAAACAGGTAAAAAAATTCCATCCAACAGAGAACACTGTGCAACGAAACCGTTTTGTTCTCTCCAGCATCGCCTAGCTTTGTTTCCTTGACTTCAAAGAACAGAGTCAACACACAAGGGACCTGCACATTCCTTCTCCGAACGGTCAACAAAAAGCAACCCCTCCCCCACCCACCCCGACCGTCAGCCCGTTTCTCTTTCCCCTCGGTAGCTGCTGCGCCCGGGCTGTTAACAATGCATAGAGAAAAGCCGCAAAAGGTACCTGTGCGGTCCGCAGGTGCAGCTAAACGCTCGCTGCTGAGGGTCGCCGTAATCGTGAGCTCAACTAAAAGCTGCGAGATTACTCTCCGCGCGGGGCCTTGCGGGTCGTGGCAGCACTGGCGGACTGTGGGTTCAAAGCCTGGGGAGGCCCAGACAAATTCAGGCGCGGAATCATATTGTGAAATTGAAAGTCAGTGACCTTTAGTTTATTGGTAAACTGTCGACATTCCAAATAAAATAAGTAGATTTAATATTTCTCTTCTTTTAGGGTCACTTCTCCGCGGAAACGACACCCCCAGTAAAAATTTTATTGTGTCCGCTGAAATACTGGACCTGCCACACTATCATCACAACCCCAGGGCACCCACTGTCCATAACTGCAACACGGCTTCACAGGAGGAGCCTCCGTGCCAAACCAACTAAGCTGTACCAAATGAAACTTCTCTTTTCCTATTGGTTGAGGGACGTTGGCGTGGCAACAGAGGAGGCGCGCGTCAGCTTAGGCCACCTGAATCCTGCAGGCACAAGCAGTGTCGACACTAGCTTTTCAGCTAGGTCGAATTCAGTCGCTGTCTGGAGGAGGATTCTAGCGGCCGGCTGCTCTGATCGGTAGTTTTCCATAGTTTCTTCGATCAACCCCCAGGCGAATGCCGGAGCAGTACCCTAACAAACGGACCACACGCGATCTTGCCTTCCTCTTCCTTGTCCTATCCTCACCCCTTAAACAATAAATTACACTAACATGCACTACACTACCACATATGCCGGGAGACCGATCGGGGACTTAGAACTTGTGGCAGAAGCTGGGTCAGTGGCCCGCTGGTAGGAGATTCTTGGTTAGGGAAACTCGTTAGCCGACGGTAGATCATCGCAGGATCTGGCCATCCAGCGGGGGAAGACCACCGCCATCTCCCGAGCAAAAACACGCGTTACACTTATAGGACTAATGACAGCAGTAGTTGACGCGCCCGGAATCACTAACAATCAATCAATCAATGAAAATTTAGTATTGTTGTAGGGAGGTCTAGCCTCCTCCTAGAAAACCGCCACTGACTGGGGGCGGGGCACAGGTCCCCGCTGGGTTGGTTGCGGTAGAGGGGGTGGTTTGGTGTTGGGCATCGATGCTCGCCGCGGGTGCTCTGCGATGGTGCCCGTCACTTCACAGCACCAGTTCCGTATAACCAACTCGTCATAACACTGAACGTCCGGTAATCTCCCTGGTACCGTTTATTTGCATCTATTCCATAATTCAAGGCGTGCGATGGTCGCTCTCCCAATTTGAAGTGCTGAGCTGCTTGGGGTCTGCCCTCCGTAGACCCAGTGCTCTCGACTCAACTCCGTTTCCCATCCCCAGTCATCCTCATCCTCATCCATCCCATCCCCATGCTCACTCCACTCGATCCCACCCCGTCTCCCTTCCCGCCCCGTTAGATGCAGCCAGAAAATCCGCTTTGGGTTATGCTACCTCTTCGCCACTTCCGCGTATCGTTTAGACAGACTAACCGCGATCTCAGAATTACTTCACTCTGCATTCTACATGAAATAAGTCTGTTGCATTATATTTGTATTTCTGGGGTACAAAGTTAAAAATCATAGAAATAAAAGATCAAAATGATCTTTAACAAACTATATATCTCCACTCCACCTCGTTCCCTGTTATGCTAACTCTTTACCTCTTCCGCTTGTCTTTTAGATAGACCGACGGCGATCTCACTGACAAATTAGAATTGCATTACCCTGCATACAAAATAAAGTAAGTCTATTTTATTATATTTGTATTTCTGCGCTTATAAAGTTCAACTACATAAAACTACATCAAAATGATTTTTAATAAATAATATATTATTCAAATTATGAGTATTTGAAATTAAAATGAGATAATGTTTATGAATATTAGTTTTGTTCGAATTGTAACGTCGTAGGTTGCACAAATCACATACAATATGGCTTTAGCATGTAGTATGTATAGGTTATTTAGATACATACATGTGAGCAGTTCACGTTCAATTCGGTCACGATAGCTCAAGTTAGCATCTGCTAACTTCCGAATGCACTGTTCGACATGAGCCTGGCCCACATACTCGCAAGCTTGCGGCCTCCCAAAGCTCTCTGGTGACTCTTCCCAGTGACAGAGGTTTATGAACCAATGGTCCCCTTTTGCTGGGCCCATCCGCCCTTATGGGCTCCCTGTGACCACGTCGCCACCCCCAGTCACAACTGCGGGTGTTGCGACACATCTGGCGCCGGCGAGGCACCTACCCTTGGGCTCTTCCTTCCTCGTCCTGCCCATTGTGGCGCATTTCATACGGTGGTGAAGCGAAGTCGCCTTGCGCCCCTCACCGCTCGCCCTCCGCTCTGGTCGCGATGGTATGGGGTCCAGATGTGCAGAGTGGCCGCTCGCCACCCCGCACTTTTTATTTTTATTTTTAATTTTTATTTTACGTCAAAAACAGTTAAAACTGCGTATGACGTGCTATGGGGAAAAGTGAATTGTGTGCACATTTTCAAAATTCTGTGATCCCTACACTAAGTCTTATACTACTTAAATTTTGAATTTTTGAAAGGAGAAAAACAAAACTCCCATGCAATAAAATATATTTTCAAGGATAAACAAGCAATAAATTTTGAATTTTGAAAGGAGAAAAACAAAAAACTCCCATGTAATAAAATCTATTTTCAAGGATAAATAAGCAATAAATTTTGAATTCCTGTGTGTGGCCCCCAACTAGGGCAACGCCCCATCGCTGACGTCGGCCTCAGAAGCGCGTATGGCCTCCGAAGTTTCCCGCTGTTCGTGAGTGGGGTAGTGATCGCCGGCGTCCGACTCCACGGTTGCCTTGGGGTTGACCGAAACGGGAATCGACGCCCGCCAACCTATTTGCCTTCGCCGCCGCCTTTGCCTCGACATGGCGACGACCGACTGCATGCTGCGCTGCGTAGCCTTTGTTAGGATGCTACTGTACTTGCAACAAGGGCTCACAATAAACCGCTTTTAATCATCACCTTTCTCCCATCACATACTCTCTCCCACAACACGTGTCCACTCCGGAAGTGTCAACGCTGTCCCGCTGTGTACTGTGTTGCTGCGTGATGACTAGCGGACGCTAGAGAATCTGCTCTTGAGGAAAGTCTGTGTTTGAGTGAGCAGTACTCTCTTCCTTCTGGTCGTGCTTGCATTGGCACTTCCCATAACACTGAAATCTGCGTATGATTTTTGCCAACATTGCATTTTTAAGGGTTCTGCTGCCGTCCCCAGACGTCCTCCCGCCCTGCCCCATTCCCAAGCCCTCCGTACATCACCCCTGAGTCACCATGATTTCGCCTGATGGCACCCTCATAGCTCCGTACGGACTCTCGCTGCTTCCCCTCGCAGTTTCTGCTCACTCCCCTCTACCCCCTCCCCTCGGCGTGTCCAGTTCGCGCCATTCCCGTTCCTGCTGCCACTAGCTGCGATAACTCAGAGAAACATCCGTTGCCAGTGCAGCGACGCTGACCGGAAGCTCTATGTTTCGAGTCCCGACGGTGGCGACGTTTTAGCTAATGTCTAGGAATTTATCCCATGCCTAAATACGAAATGTAGCGGCAGGTTGCTCTGTTCGGACGATTTCCGTGATTTCTCGAAACCGGACCAGTCTCCTAACAAACGGACCATGGACCGAGCGCTGTGTTGTCTTCATCATACTTGTCTCCACCTCTTCCCTTTACGCTTTACTTCCCCTTACACACGTTTTCAAACACTACAATACACCCATGTCGGGTGACCCACTGGGTAGATAGCAGCATGTTCCAGCTGGAGGGAGATAGCTGGATTCGGAAATTCTCACGACGACGTGTAGGTCGGCGTCTCATATAATGTTGCAACCAGGGGCAACGCAGCCTTCCGGATAGAACGTGCATAATACGGGAGTAATGACCATAGCAGCGCACACGCCCGAAAACATCGATCAATCAACCGTTCCCTCGGGAGAGGTGGCTCAGGGTATCATCTGATGTGACTGCTGTGCCTCTGACCGGGAGGTTCTGCGGTTCGGGTTCCGAGGGTGGCAGGATTTTCCACCCTGCTAGGTCGAGTTCGTCGCTGTCTGGAGAAGAATTCTAGCGGCTGGCTGCTCTGACCAACAGTTTTCCGCGGTTTCTCCTCTCAACACGAGATGAATGCCAGAGAAGTACCCTACCAAACAGACCACGGACTGCGCGCGATCTTTCCTTTCTATTCTTTGACCTATCCTACTTTCACTTACATACACTACATTACCATACGTGCTGGGAGATCGGTCGGGAGCTTAGAGCTTATCCCAGCTTGGGCTGGTCCCCGCCAGTGGGAGATACTGGGAAAACCCTCCTAGCCGACGATTGGTCGGCGCCGGATCTCGCCATCCAGCGGGGCAAGATCATCACCACCACCACTTATCCAGCAAAGATCATACAGTTCAGCTACGGTACTGAGGACCCTAATTGACGCGCTCCGTGTCACTAGTTATTTATGTAACCTATTCCTCATATTCCTGTCGCTGATTTGCTATAACCCCCTGGCGTTCGTCGTTCCCGCCACCTTCGTCTTCATGGTTCTTACCGCGCTGACCGATCTTTCCCGGCCAACATCCTCGCCGGTCCGACCTCTCCGTCATCCTCTCGCAGCATCCCCTAAACCTCCTCCGCCGCGCGGTCCAGGGGGAAAGCTTCTTGCTCCTTTGCGCCGCAGGTGCCGCAGGGAAACTCGGGCAGTCCTTCCGCCGCTTTCTCGCCTTCTCCTGACCTCCTCCCCCGCGCCGCCACCTCCGCCCCTTGAAGAAGTTGCGCCCGGCTGACCGAGCGGCCGAGCGGCCGGGTGGCTGACCAGCGGCGGCCCGGTCCTCTGACCAAGATAGCCCCTCACCCCCGGCCGCCCCGCGCCCCTAATCCGGAATTTGCGCGCCCCAACTTGCGCCGCTGGAGGCTGCGAAGGGAAGGGGGCGTGTCTTGTGGGCGGGGCGCCGCGCCGCCGTCCTCGCCCCGGGCAGCTGAGGGGGGGGGGAGCGGACGCCGGCCGGGAATCGAAGGCACTTTGCTTTCTGAGCAGGGATGAATTGTATTATTTGAATTATTTTCTTGTTATTTTTTATTTTTTATAATTTTTAAGTGACGCGTTATTGCTTGTTTTACCTTCGATACGGAGGCCAATATTCACATATTCACTGCATAACTTACCTGAATAGAGAGATCCGTGGTAACGAGGGAAATATGAAATCTTCATGTTCTCTTACGGAGGGAATTATAGGAGGGAAATATGAAATTACAAACAGAGTAAAGTTAAAAGCTAGTTAATTAACAAGTAAGTAAATATAAATACTGACAACTAATTAGTTGAAAACTAAAATCATGTATGCACCATGGGCGTTACCTGTTTCTAATGATCGACCAGCGAAAATAAGCAACACTTCTCCTGACACAATTGATAAAATCGGTCTTACGCTGTGGTTAATTTCTCATTAAAATATGTTTAATACTATAGATTCTTTTCTAAGTGGGTTTCATATCTAGGCTCATTCGCCTTACCTAATTTCCCCCTATTCACTTTGGCTAAGTGATTTCAGTCCGCTGCGACCATTGGCCTTTCAAAATATGGCACGAGTCCTCTAGGATTGAGCGTGTTATAGAAACGCGGGAATTGAGAGTGCATGGCCTTCCGAGCATCCTTCGTAATATTTTCGTAAACCCTTGGAATCGAAATCATGTTTAGTAGCAGCAGTAGCTTTGTAGTAATAACAGCAACCTGAAGAATGAGCATCTATAAATATCGAAGGCTTCGAACTCCCAAAAACGGAAAAATCTTTGCAGTTCTTTGACACTAGAAGTAAACTTGATGGCCTCTTACACATTCTAAATAATACGAATTTCTTTTGCGAATATTTTCGTTAGAATAATTTAATAGTTTTCAAATTTAGGAAATAAATAAATTTTATTAATAATAAAACGTTTATCAGTTGTCTCTCTTCAATTTCTTTTTCACTTATCGCACTATCACCATTTTATCTGTCAGGCATGGACGTCCAGATTTACTATTGAGGAGGGCATGACATGCAGTGACGTCGGCGTCGTAGGGACAAGCAATGTAATCATCCTAAGGAACGGGCAAGCAGTGAGGAAAGGAGCAAGCAGTGAGGAAAGGAGGAAGGAGTGATATCATCCTATTAAATTTTATTCAATGCAAAAGGAAACAGAATTAAACTTACAAACTGCTTTACGAATTTAATTGTTTGGAAAACGCGAAAATTCCAGTACCAAGGCTTTTAATAATTAAATATTTGCTCTCTAGACTGTAAAACCAATGGATATTGTAATTCAAGAGATTGCTGTAGCATGCGCGCTACGTTTGTAGTTTTCCTCGAGCACAAAAACCGCATTTTTTGTGTCAGCACTAAATTGCGTGATTTTCGTATTTTCAAATTTTTGTATGTTCCTAAAAGCATCGCAAGACGGTAAACAAACTTGGAACTACTCGCTTGGAATGTATTTATTTATATATGTAGCTAGATATTAACATTTAGTGACTATGTGCAATTTTCAACTGAAAAAAACTTGTTCCAAATTATTAACATATGTTTTCAAGTACAAATTATTTCAAGCTTCAGTTTGAAATTAATGTATTTTGCTTGCATTCAATTGTTTTCAACTTCCATATATGTTGTGGCAGCTATAGCTGTTAATTCCGAGAAAACTTATCTAAACTGTGTTCATTGCGGACAAATTATATTTCAGTGCAAAAATTAAAAATTACGTGAAATATTTAAAAAATGAAGCAATGAGAGTCAATAGGGTTTGCCATTCCATTCCGCTTCAATTCACATTGACATGGGTTTATATTTAGCCGAAAGCAATTGGTCACGTCTGACCACATTTAATTGAAATTTCATTGAAATTACGTGACCAATGAGTTGAAAGAGCAGCCTTCTACATATCCATATACGTCAATTTGAGATTAATGAAAGCTTCTATTTCTGAACATACCGCACAATTCCAGTGTTTGCTGTTTGCCCACATGTATCCTTAAATGCGTGGGATGCGGGAAGCGAAAAGGGTTACCTATATTGCGAATTATCGATGATTGTGAGATTTAGAATGCGGCGGGTCCCGTGTGAAGTGATTACGGGCGCAGCCACGAGCTGCGGGGTGTGCAGTTCGAATCCCACGTTGCGTCTTTGTAATGACGCAACGCGTCTTGATAACCTCATCGGGCGTTGAGCGATTATTATTACTATGATAAGGAATAATCCTCCGTTACTTTTATATACGTCGTAAGTCGTCAAGAGGACCCCCATGTAGCATCTCCGCGAACGCGCTTGTTTTATACGCGCTCCTACGTCACTACACAGCGGCCACAATTGGGAAGTAATTAGAATAGGGGTAGGGTTTACGACACTTCACAGGGGTTGGACTAGCCCTTGTGAAGCAGCCAAACCCGTTTTGTTGGAACAAATTTCACATGAGATTCGACGGGAATCGAACCCGGACCTCAGTGGTGAAAGGTTAGCGACTTCGCTAGGAGCCAAGAGAGAGACTGGCAGCGAGCATGAATGTTTGCTTTAGTGTCGTGACATGTTGGGGCTTATCCCATCCACCATGTACTCCTTTTTACCTTTTCCCGTTAATTTTATTGCATTTTTCGCTGATTTCATGGATATTAACATCATTTTTATGACACTTTCTTCAAATAATATTTACGAAGAGCAACAAATGTTCTCCACAGAATTTCTGAATACATATACCTGGTATCCTATTCGATTTCTTCGCTCAGAAGTTGTTAAGTCAGCCATTGTATGTAATCTAAGGTTCCTGTGACGCCTGTTATCGCCAATTGGCGGTTCAGCCGATTTTGGGGATAACTAAAAAACAACTAATGGCGACAACTATTGGAGTTAACGTTATGGTAATTGTGAAGACAAAACTATATGGTGATAAAGGGCGAAAGGAAGAACACAAATACAACCGTGCCCGAGGCGGGACTCGAACCCGCGACCCTTCGTCCCGACATCGCTACGACACTACTGCCTTCGCAATCTCGGCCACCGGGTCGGCAAGGGTATTTTATTGATAATTTTAGCAATGTTTTAAGTCGTCAAAATCCGCCCCCTAGCCATTATCGTTTTCTAACAACTGCGTCCGTCGCTCCCTGACGGGCAGCTGGAAATCAACGAGGCTAACACGCCCGGCCCGCCCTCGCCCCCGGCGGGGCGCTCGCGCTGTTTGGCGGCGAGCCGCAGGCATGCCGCGCCATGCCTATCGAATGAAACCCGCGCCCCGCCCCCGCATCCCACATTCAGCGGCCTCCGCTTGCTGCCGCCCCTGCGTGCGTGCGTGCGTGCGTGCGATGGAATGCGACGCGAGGCGCGCGGACGCCGCGGTCCACTGGGCGGGGGGGGAGGCTGAGAATGGGGACACGACGCGGGCGGGGGCGATGTTGAGCATGGCGACGCGAGGGTCGAGATCGTCATGAGAGTTCGCGGTGTTGAGTTGAGGACTCGAGTTGGGAAAAGCAATGGCTGTTTCTGGGTTCATGATAACTAGGGGGAGGATTTTGATGACCTAAAACATCGCAAAAAATTATCAATAAGATGCTCTTAAATTGCTTGAAAATGCACTAAAAAGAACGAAAATTGTCATAAAGAATGTTGTCAAATCCAGTTCGGATGAACAACTTAAGCTGTTGGATACGTTACTGATGCAATGGAGGGTCTTCCATTCGTTCGAGTGAACTCCGCTTGAAACGTATGGTTTGAATTGTTCTTCGTCTGGAAATCTGTCTTTAGAGTTATCCCGAAATCGGACGAACCAGCAATGACGTTGGTATACGCCTCAATAATTACATCACAACGGCTGGCAAAACAATTTCTGAGCAAACAAATCGAAGTGGCTACTGAATAATTCTGTGAAAAACATTTGTTGCATCTCGTACATATTACTTGAAGTAAGGACCATTAAAAATGACGTTAAAATCGATTAAATAAAAAAGGCATTAAAATGACGTAAAAGATTAAATTAATAGTGGAAATCGACAAAAATTGCCAAATAATGACCTATAAAACTGGGTCAATTCCTTTTGTCATAACATAAAATGAATTTCTATTCTAAACGCATGACACTGCAATGCCAGTAACTGAGATAAAATATCACTTGTAGCGTCACGTTGGCGGCCCTGCGTGGGAAGAGGACGTGGAAAGTTGGCATGCCTGAGAGCTGATTAGCCTCGCGCCATGGCGTGGTGTACGGAGATTTTGTAGACCATGTGGACGCCGGCGTTGCTTGGACTGTCACGTGGTAGTATGCAAACCTCCCTCCTGCGCTCAACAGCGGTCACGTGACGGTAAGACGTCAGGTATAAAAAACGAGCCGACTCGCTCACGCCGGCGGGTTTTGTATTAGGAAACCTCGGACTTTGCGCAAAATTTACGCTCAGTATTCGGCCGTTGTACGGGTGACAAAAATCACAGGCGTGGCACCCTACGAGCGGGGCTTCACTAGAATATGTGGTGTATCCATAGGCGGGCAGTTGGGAAATACCGGAAAGTGTGTATTTACGGAGCAATGAATGTAATTATTGTATATTCTTTGTAAATAAAATTTGTACATACTTTTAAATGTGCCTGCCATTTTTATTCATGACGCCACACACTACACTTACGGAACTAATAAGCTTCGTCGTCGGCGCCAGGAATCACTAATAATTGAATCGCAACGTGTGTGTCAGCCCCTGCCGTGAGGAAGGGGCAGGAGGGGGAGTTTGGCGGGGTGGGAGGTGGGGGAGGTGCGGTGCGTGGATTTGCGGGCGCGCGACTCGCGGCCAGCGCTTCGATGACGCGGGCAAAGCCGCGTGAGATCCCGCGGTATTCATACACACGCGCCGGTCACCGCTGCTGTTTGCGATGGCCAGCGGGGCGCGCCGGAATGAAAAGCGATACGAGAGGCACGGGCAAGAGGAATGTTGCAATGAATTCGCGTTTTAATATTGGGAGAGAAAAAACCTTCCGCAACATACCTTGGTGCATCGCGTTAGGGAACAACACGGTATGTGTCAGCTTTGGGGAAAAAAGTGATTGTGTGGGTTGTTGACGCGTGTAGTTTCAATGCGCCACATTTTTACGGTTGGTTAGAGAGATGCATGTCGTATGTTGTTAAGGAATTTTCGGGATAAAGAGATCAAGCTAAGAGCGAGAATTCTTTAAAATAATATTTGTAATTATGCAAAATGTGAGTAGAAATTTTCTGCTTATATCAGACCTCGTTATGGAGACAAACACGCAATATCTGATACTACGAAATAAGGGCAATGAAATTACTGTTAGCCAATGTAGGTTAAATGAATGTAAAATTAAAGAATTGTCACCATGACCATATTCTTACTAATTGTAGAATGAACAATAAATCTAAATCTAAATTAAAGGAATCATAGGGAAAAAGAGAACAAGACTATTGCGTATACGGGAAGGATGAATTGTGTTACACAAGTACTTGTATTATAAAATAATGTTCTTTATTTTCTTTAATGCGACATAAAATCGATTTAGCTTCATTCGCATTGGGAAGAATATTTGGAAAATATTAGTACGTAGCTTTTCTTGAAGAACGAGAAACTGTGGGAGTTGAGATAACGTCTTTAAAACGTGAACTTGAGTACAAAACATTGCAAAATTGGGTATATTTTTATAAAACATTGCTATTAGCTTTTTTATAGTGTAGAAACAAATGGGGTTTAGTCTTCCATGCGGGTATTGTTGTGACTAGGGGCGTTTATTCCATGGAAGCAAAATATTGCTTCCCCTATCATTTCCAAGGATATCTTACATTTTAATATTACTCGACTAGTAATTAAGAATCATTTACTTGTAATCCAAGACAAAACAGTTTAAATTGGGACGCCCAATCTTATCGATACAAAAAGAGCCCGTAATTATTGTCACCAATAGATAGGTAGAGTTCGCCTGTAAAGCTCTTTGGATGCACTGGGCTGACTGCATCCAGCATCTCATAGGGAATGCCGTGATCAGCAGATGTGCTGGTGCGTGTGGTGAGCGCGCGCAGGCTCATTCAGTCGAGCTCGCCTTCGGAAGCAATCGCCCAGTTGCATACATTGTGACTACTGCGCGCGTATGATGGGCTCTGCATGTGCTTATCTGTTCAATGTTTAATCATCCATTTGTCGTCTTATTCATATGAGTAATTAAAAATCTACCATTTGAAATATAATTGCTTCGCTAGAAAAAAATTTCACCACACACCACTGGTTGCGACCGAAGAAGAGGCTCGTGCACATCGAAGAAGAGGCTCGTCCCCCAGCAGCGTAGGCATGCGGCTCGCTACCCTCTGCTTCAGCAGCCAAGTTGGATCTGGGCGGGGAGAAGAACAGCTTTCGCTGTAAATTTGAGTCTTAAATTTTGAAACAGCCTCCGCACGTCCCCGCGCCGCCGCTCTTTATCATGGCGCGGCCGCGAAGCGAAGCGAGGGGGGCGTCTCTGAACCGGTGGAGGGGGAGCACGCGCTGCGTTTCCCAGCTCCCTCCCCCCTCCCGCCTCTTCCAACCCCTCCTTGCCGCTCCCCTCAGTCACCACCCTTTGGACCGGGAGAGGTGGCCCAGGGCATCAACTGATGGCGCTGCAGCGCCTCTGACCGGGAGGTCCTTTGCTTCGAAGCTGATGGTGGCAAGCTTCTCGATTGTAGCTTGTGGGCTAGGTCGAATTCAGTCGCCGTCTGTAGGAGAATTCTAGAGGTCGGCTGCTCTGATCGGTAGTTTTCAGTTTTTTCTCTGATCAACGCCAGGCGAATGCCCGGGCAGAACCTTTAAGAAACAGACTTCTGACCACGCGCGATCTCTTCATTCTTGTTCTATCTCTTCTTGTTACATACACTTACAGTTATATGCACTACCACACACGTCGTGAGCGTAGAACTTCTCCCAGGTAAAGAGGTTCCCGCTGGGGGAGATACCTGTTCGTTTTTCGTCTTTCGTCTTTCGGGCATTTTGACAGGTACAATGTTACATGCAATGATTTGGCAATTACTTGACAATCCTCAGGCAAATGCGGGTCTCGGTATAACCCTTCACTATTTTTAAAATTTCATATTTGTAGAAATTGATTAAGGGAAGTTTGCATATATTGTTTAGAAGTGGAGGGGTGTGTTTTGTGGGAAATTGTAGCGAATGATTTTTATGGATTAGGGAGGACGAAAGAGGTCTTTGGGGAATCTGGATCTAATGCGTGAATGATGATGAGCGTTTTGACCGGGATTGAATATTGGAGTGTTGGGAGGATAAACTCCAAAGATTGAACACGCATTTTTCATTTCCTTGTAAAATTCATAAAATATTTCAATCGCCAAGATATTTCTCTATTTGGTAGCAACAAAGGAAGGAAATCGCCTTGGGTGATTCTGCTCATATTTACTTGAAGAGGTGCAAGGATATTTTGCAAAAATACCTCCTTGACTTCGGTATTTAGTCAAGTTTCTTGCAAAATGAATTAATGAAAGTTAAAAACAATTATTTGTTCTTCGTTAGCACGAATGTAGTGCTAACGTATATTTGTATGCCGTATATTTGTAGGCCGTAAACTGTCTTGGATCTAGAATACTATAAGAGATGATTTTGAAGATCCTTCATTTTCTTAATTCTTATTAATTACTGGCATTCGCTTTGCAAAGCATGCTGGTTTGTTTCTTTTTAGTTCTTATCTGATATATTGAGTTTGAAATTGATGAGGAATAATTGTTCTAAATTTTTAAATGTTCCCTAATAAAAAATCGACCTGAAATATTAACATTAGCAGAGTCAAAAAGTTAGCGTTTCCAATGTCTTATATTAAAAGAAGTTCATGAAACTTTTCTTCAGAGTTTTCGAGCACCCTTTTCCATCTACCCCATCCCTTGCGGACCGTAGGGTTTCAAGAAACATTTTGGGAGCCTGTTCCTTCTACAGTAGAATCTCTTTAACCCACCCTCAGTTTAACCGATACTGTAGTTGAGATTCCACTTGCTTGAGACCAAGGAAGCACCGACATAATCGCCGACCGGCCATAGTGGACGTGTCATTGACTAATCGGTTGTTGTGTAACGTATGTGTATTACATACTCAAGCTAAGGAAGCTTTTGATATTGCTCTACAAAACCTCGAACACAACGAAAATTTTCTACCCCAAGGGTATCTTACGAATCTAGAAATGGAGGAACATAAGGCAGTTAAGTCTAGACCTTAAACTCTCACCTTGCAAACAAAGATTTGTTTGTGTAGTTTTAAATTATTTTTTGTATCTAATAAATAGTTTCAATAAAACTTTGACATAATATTTTATTTTATTTTAATTGACGTTCCTGCATTCCAACCGTTCTCTCCGACTAAACGGTGGTGTATTAGTGAGGTTTTACTGTGTTATAATCGTATATGCACATATCCATGCAAGTCGTCATCATCCCCGCCACTGCCACATCCACAGTCAAGACTAAGGAGCGGATTTTTTTACCCAAAACATGGCCAAAAGTGAACAATAAAATGCTCTTAAGATGTTTTAAAAATGCCCTAAAAACAAAGAAAAATGACATAGAAAACGTTGTCAAAACCAGTTCGGATGAACGACTCAAGCTGTTTGATACGTTACTGATGTAATCGAGGCATCTTCCATTCGTTCGAGTGAACTCAGCTTGCAAACTTTTGGTTCGGACTATTGTTTACCCGGAAATCTCCGTCTTTAGTTACCCCGAAATCGCCGAACCGGCAAAGCCACTGATATACGTCACATGAATTATATACATCGGCTATCAAAACACTTTCTGAGCAAACAAATCGAACAGGCTACTGAGTAATTATGTGAAGCATATTTGTTGCATCTTGTAAATATTATTTAAAGCAAGTACCATTAAAAACGACACTAAAATCGATGAAATCAGCTAAAAACGCATTAAAAAGTACGGAAAAAGGTGAAAAGTGATTTATTAGTCGAAATCGAAATAAAAGCAAAATAACGACCTATAAAATTGATCATTTCCATTTGTCGTAACATCAAATGAATTTCTATTCTAACCGGCATTGTTCTAAAGTGAAAAGAAAACAAATTGACATTCCATTAAAATCCTTCCCCTAGTCATCACTCTGTCCATTCCCGGCCTCCGCCAAGCGTGCCTAGCCCCGTTGTTCCGCCTCCCCTCCCCTGCCCGTCTGGCCCCTCCCCTCCCACCCGAGCAGGCTCTTTGAAAGTTTCACGACGGCGCGCGCGCCACGGCGCGTGTATTAGCTCCCCGTCGCCGGCCCCTCCCCTCCCCTGCGGCCCGCGCAGCCTCATCGCGCGCGCCTTCAAATATTCACCGCTTACATAAATAAGCGATCGCGTGGGCCTCTCCGGCGCCACGGCCCCCACGCCGCCCCGCCCCGCCCCCGCCCCCGCCCCGCCCCGCCCCCGCCCCGCCCCCCCCGCCCCAGCCGGCTCGCGCTGCTCATCTGTGCTGGGAGTTGCTTACCGGCGGGACGTGATACTGCGTTAGCTTGCGGGCGGCGGAATTTTGCTATCCGTCGTGCGTTTGACGTTGAAATAGTCAATGAGGTGATGGATAGTCTTAAATGCATGGCAAGCGTTTTCTGAAAGTTGTCGCTATCTTACCTAGGGCCCATGTCAGGTTTCCATGTGCGTCACAGGAAGAATGTCTTTCTGATGCAAGACGAAACGCTGTTTTTGTTGTTAATTGCTCTCTTTCGGGACTAACACTCTTCCAGAACATTATGGTTCGGAGAGCACTTGCGTAAATCCGAAGGTCGCGTCATCAAGATGAAGCGAAGCAATTCGCAAAACCATCAACTGTTTTCAAAGCGCTCCGTGCACGCCTTGCTGATAAGGCTGAATAGCCCGTTCCACCTTGAGTACGGCTCTTCAGATGCGGGCAAACCACACAATGCATGTTTTCGCACCTATCGGTGCAAGCTTCAGCTAATGCTCAATAGCTTCTCGGCTGGCTGCGTTAAGTGGCGTTCTTGTACGAGGAAGTCTCATCCTCAACTCTCAGGCATCGAGGAACTCTCATCGGCATTCGTCTGGTGTCTGTCGGAGAAAGCAAGGAAAACTACTGATCAGAGCTTCCGGCCGTTTGAATTCTCCTCTAGATCTGCATTTGACTTAGCTATGTGCCTAGTGTCGAAATATCCTACCACCTTCGGGATTCGTATCCTACGACCTCCCGGTTAGAGGCACTGCAAGGACATGGTGTAACGATTAGCGTCGATGGTGTAACGATTAGCCGTATGGCGTCGATGGTGTAACGGTTAGCGTATCGGACTGTGGCTACTTCAAATGGCTTGTTTCGTCGCCCAAACAATACCTTCTTTCTCCGCTAGTTGGTGAAAGGAGCGTAGCGAAATTTGCGTGGTCAGACAGAAGAGCAGCCCCCATGGCCGGAGTCTCGCCTCGTAAAATAAACCGA
Source organism: Teleogryllus oceanicus (assembly GCA_964035755.1). Taxonomy (NCBI): domain Eukaryota; kingdom Metazoa; phylum Arthropoda; class Insecta; order Orthoptera; family Gryllidae; genus Teleogryllus; species Teleogryllus oceanicus. The sequence continues at coordinate 74,324,642 of CAXIVR010000012.1, forward strand.
GAATGGTGGTAATAGGCGTCACAGGATCTTTAGATTACGTATTCACAAAGGCTGTCATTACAATTTGTGAGCGAAGAAATCGACTCTCAAATAGGCTACTCAGGTATTCTATGGAGAACGTTGTAAATATTATTTGAAGCAAGCACCGTTAGGATGATATTAAACTCGATTAAATCAGTGAAACAGTGCTTTAAAAATAACGGAAATTGTTAAACAAAGTCCTGTAAGTCGAAATAGAAGAAAAATGCAACAAAAAATTAGTTATAAAAATGGGTCATTTCCTTTTGTCATAAAATAAAATGAATGTCTATAATGAAAGGCATCGTTCTAGAGTGAAAGAAAGGAATACGTTTTATTAAAATCCCCTCCCTTATACACATGCATCAATTCAATTCAATACAATACATCAGTTGCTGCCCTGAGCCAGCGATGAAGTGGGCGCCGCTGTGCCGTGCCGTGCCGTGTCGCGCCGCTGCGGGGCCTATGAAAATGCCGGCTGCTGACGCGGCGCCCTGTCGCGTTAAACGAGCCGCGATTAGCAGCGCCCTGGATCGCGCGGCCTCCGAAGGGCGACACGCCAAAGCACTTCCGCTCGCCAGTGGCCCCTCGCCCCGCCACGCCCCCTTCCAGTCGTGATTGGGCAGTTTTCGGGCGGTCCAAACGAGCCGGATTTAGTCTGTGGAGTTACGCTGCCAGAACCTCCAAGAGACGGTCACGATAATTAGTTAATACGTTTTGCGATAATGTATTGGATTAAACATGCTCTAGTTATATAATAAAGATATTTTTAATTTAAATAGTGTTGAATATTTTTCCAATCCTAACCGTGAATGTTTTGAATATATTGAATTTTATTTATATTTTGTGTGTTGTGAATCTGTTCTACCGTGTATTTCATTCTCGAATATGATTAACGTATTTTTCTCTTTTTTTCTAATTCTTGTCAATATTTTGTGAGCCAATTTGTTTTTAGTACACTCATTTGCATCCAGTGGGATAAACGACTATTTTCGAATTTAGTTTGTGTACATATTTGAAATTAAACACGAATTAATACAGCCTGTTTAACTTGATGCATCTCGTTATTATTATTATTATTATTATTATTATTATTATTATTATTATTATTATTATTATTCTGAAATAAGAGAAGTCGCGTTGCGAGAATCTTCTAGAAATTATTAACAAAAGATAGTTCGTAGTTTCTACGTACTGCGTTCACTGCGATAGTATCCAATAAATAAAGTTTATGATAATATGAAATAAGATAAAACTTATAAATTAAATAAATAACCTAAGAAGAGTAAACTAATATAAATGCGAAATAATCTGTAACTGTGTTAATTTTATCTGAGTTCGCTAAGTGTACGTTTTTTAAAAGAGACCAAATATAAATAAAATTAATATAAAAAAGGAAAATAATAATAGAGCAATTACATTTTATCGAATAATCAGAAAATAAAAAAATGACATGTTTGATAAATATTCTGATTCAAAATCCGGTACATTTAAAATTGAAAAAATAACAATATCCTCTTACATGAAAAATCTTTCATTATTTTTCATACACATGAAACTGTGCTAATCAACTCAGTTTTCAATGTTTCAAATATTCGCGAGTCCGCGTGTGCCTTGCCGGGGAACCGCTTTTCGCTGAACCTTCATATGTATGAGGGGCAGATTTTAATGAAATGTTAATTGTTTAACATTTCCCGTTAGTTTTAAACCATTTTTTCGCTGATTTAATCGAGTTTAATATCACAAAAGAAATGACCCGGTTTTTATGTTGTTTTTTTTTGCATTTTCTTCTATTTGGACTTATAGGACATTGTTTAACAATTCCCGTTAGTTTTAAACCATTTTTTCGCTGATTTAATCGAGTTTAATATCTTACTTATGGTACTAGCTTCAAATATTATTTACGACGTTCTTCACAAAATTCCTGAGTAGCCTATTCGATGTCATCGCTCAGAAATCGTAATGTCACCCTTTGTGAGTACGTAATCTAAGGTTCCTGTGACGTCTATCAGCACCATGCTCGGATCGGCCGATTTCGCGACAATTAAAGACAGATTTCCTAGTAAACAACAGTAGAAACCAAACGTTTTCAAGCTGAGTTGACTTGAACGAAAAGAAGAAGCGTCGATTACAACAGTAACATATCGAACAGCTTGAGTTTTTCATCGGATGTTTTGATCACATTTTTACGTCATTTTTCTTTGCTTTTAGATCATTTTTAGAACACTTTATGAGAATTTTATTGATCATTTTTGGCGATGTTTTAAGTCATGAAAATGCCCCCCCTCGCCCTATTCTTCTGTCACTGAGATCTCGCCCGCTTGTGTACACTCGCCGACGCGGTGACGACTGTTACCAGACGCGCGTTTCCGAGATGCTCGCCTCGCGTGCCAGCAGCTGTAGCGCAGCAGCGATGAGCCAGGGCTGTAAACCTGCGACGGAATCGAGGAGCTGGCGGCCACGAGCGCGCGTGCGTGCGTGTATGCGTGAGTGCGTGCGTTGGCGGCGGACGCATAACGCCTTCTTAAAGAGGAGCGTACGGACGCGGCGACGCGGCAAACGCCGCGCTGGAGTGCTTTGCGGTCTGAATGCGACATCGACGACGATGCTTCCAACCCGCGAAAGGTGGCTCAGGGTATCCTCTGACGTCACTTCCGTGCCTCTGACCTACGTCCTAGGTCCCAGGCACGGCAGTAGCAATATTTTTGACATCAGCTAGTCGAGATAAAAGCTAGGCAGTCGAAAACTAGGTCGAGTTCTGACACTGTCTAGAGGCCGGCTGCTCTGATTGGTAGTTTTCCGTGATTTCTCCGATCAGCGTCAGGCGAATGCAGGAGCAGTACCTTACAAACGGGCCACGGACAGCGCTTGATCTTTCCTTGTACTATAGGAGATAGGAGAGGGATGGATTGTTCAATAAATTGTTTGGTGTCTCTGGGAACTGCTAGTCTTGGGACGTTTATGATGGGAATAGAACATTGTAGGGAACATCGATGGGAATAGAACATCTCCAAAGGCCGCTTGGGTATTTTTCTGTTCTGTAGCCACCACAATAATAAAATACTGTTTGTCTAATAATTAATTTAATTTTTCAGCACATAATTATAATTGAAATAATACATAATCGTAACTGAGATGAATATTTTTTTCTCGAACGTGTACCAAGTATCGAAAGAGGCCGAGCAGGGGCGGGGGCGGGGGCGGGGGCGGCCGTGGTCGAGGAGCGCGGCGCGCGTCCAGAGGGCCGAGGCAGCGCCGGAATGGACCTCGTGCCTGAGGCTGGAGAGGGGAGGGGGAGGGGAGGGGGGAGGGGAGCTGTTGCCCGGAAGTCGATGCGCGCGCCCGGGATGCTTCGAGAGGAGATCGCGTGCCGACGCGTTGGGCGGACGCAGCGAAGCGGGGGGTGACACAGCGAGGCCGAAAAATGGCTGACTGACTCTCCCCTCCCTCTGGCTTTCAAGATGCATTATGTAATTAATTAAATATGTATCACTTGCAACGATAAAGAATTTCCATTGGCGGCAAAGAAAACACAATACACAGCCCTACATGTCTGAACACTTTAAATCTATAATGAAATTAAATAATGAACACAGCTGAATGGAAATTGATTCTATTTTAATTGAGAAGACGACCGTCATTATAAATTTATTAATCATTTAGTTAAACTTTTAGATTGAATTTTCATTGTGTTTAAAATTTGATTTAACAAGTGCTTATTTATAATTAAGAAGTTAGACTTAACACTATTCCAAATTTCTGTTATTGACTGTGTGATATAGCAACATTCGTGCTACATTAAATGTCTCCCTTTGCCGTGAGCGAAATTACAAGTAGTTAGGTTACACGACATACCCAATTATTCCTCAAAATAATAACTGTTATTTCCGTCAGCAAAGTAGGAAACAAATAATAATAATAATAATAATAATAAAATAAAATAATAATAACAATAACAATAACAATAATAATAACAATAATAATAACAATAATAATAACAATAATAATAAAATAATAAAATAATAATAATAATACATTTTTAAAATTGTAAGGGCGCATGCCATTTATGGTGCGCGCAGCTAAGAGATTAAAATGTACTGTGCTATATTTAAATTAGAGTTATTTATTTTTCGGTTTGTTTTCTATTGTTTATTAATTAAGGGGTTTCATGACTCAGCGTTTTCTCACCACCTACGGAGAGTTTTTCTGCTCAGTACCTGTCCCTAGCAATACAAGGGTAAAATTCCAAAGAGTATTCAGGTAGGTACAGAGGCTGCACCGCATGACAGCCCAGCCGATTATATGTCAGGTCTGTAGAAAAAATGAAGAGCAAAACAGCATTTATTATTATTAAACAGTCAATAAATGATTACTACAATACTTTTGTTTGATCCGATCTGAAATGCAAGTGCTCATCTTGGAAAGGAGGTGGAAACGAAACCGCAACAATCGCTTCTGCGCTTAAGCCAGATCAAAAGCGCCCCGAATTTTCCACTCCCTGTCTTCTCCGTCCCATAAATATCCGCGTGAGCGCGCTGGCAGCGCAGGCGGGCGCCGCGTCGCGTAACGAGAAGCGAAAGCACCACCAACCGCGCCGCCCCGCGACGCCGCCCCCGCTTTCGGCCCCGCCCTCGCCCTCGCCCCCCCCTTGCCGCCTCCCCCCGCCCCCCCCTTGCCACGCTCTGCCCCTCGCCCCCACCCTCGCTCCCGCCTCCATCCCCCCCCGGACTCGGCCCCGCGTCCCCCCCCCCCCCCCCCGCCTCCACGCCCCCGCCTCCACGCCCCCGCCTCCACGCCCCCGCCTCCACGCCCCCGCCTCCACGCCCGCCTCCACGCCCGCCTCCAGCGCCACCCTCGCGCCCGGCTCTGTCCCCGGGGACGCGGCGGAGGCAACGGGCGGAGACAGAGGAAGCAAGGAGACGGCGAACGCGGCTTGGGCGTCGGTGGTGGGAACGGTTAGCGTGTTGGCCTGTTATTCCCAAGTTCGTGGGATCAAAACCGATTGAAGCTGCTGCTTTTTTATGGGAGAAAAAATCCTTCGTACGCCTTCCTTCGGAGTTGAAGTAAAGCCAGCTGTCCCACGTCGTAGATTTACTGCATTTAAATGGTTCTCAAGACTAAAAGAAGCGTCTGAGTAAAATGCAAATTGCCTATTTCGTCGCCCGAGTGATGACTTCTTGCTCCGCCAAATGGCGAAATTTGCGTGGTCAGGCGGAAGAGCAGGCCTCATGGTCTGAGCCTCGACACTTATAATAAGGTAAAGTTGATTGGTTGATTAAACGCGGCGGCGAAGGTATGGTGTAGGATAGCCATGCGGTGTCGATGTTAACAAATAAATTTGTGTTAAAGCAGCGATTGATTGAAGCCGGTGCTTATTAATATCGATGCTTTGTGTTCAATGATTTTACACGTTCTCGATGTTTTGTTTGTGATTGAAAAAGTTCCATTACCTACCACAAGTTTGTACAAATCAAATCATGAAATAATAACTTCCTATATCACTGTCAGTTCATCTGTTCAAACAAAGCAGCGAGCGATGTTTACGATTCGTTCATCGTGTCCACTCAAACTCACTCACGATTTCTACATTTTGCTATGGCGAACTGAGAAACTTTTGTCTTCTTGGATGATCCCGAGCGCTCAGGCATTCATACTCAGTTTGGTTCATTGTTCTTATTTTTTGTTAGTTTTGTCAGTTAGATCTTACTTTTAAATGAATAAACATGGCGACAGACAAATTAAATTCTCCGTGCGAATATAATTGTTAGAAATTACTAAACCTCGTAAAAATATAAGGTTTAAAGGTATTAGAAATATCGGTGTTTAACTTAAATGTCGCATGCTCGGGTCAGGAACAGATCTCGTGATAGCGATGCGACAACGATGTCAATGTTTTCAAAACATATATTTTATATGAACATGGATGGTTTTAACATCGATTTATTGAGATTGATGTTATCTTTAACATCTATGTTTTGTGCCCCATGTTTTGTTTTGTTCATATTTTATTTTTGAATGAAACATAATGAAAAATTACAATAATTTTCAAATTATGTAATTTGAACATTCTTCGGACTTAAGTCACCAAGTGTGAAAAAAAAGTTAGTCGATTGTTCGTTGATAAATAAAGTTAATTATTTTTGTATTATCCAAGAAGATAATAAACTTTTTGTTCTGAGATTTTGTACTTTGCTTTTCGGGTTAATACGCCGTTATAAATTAACAAACACGATCACCGTGACATGAAAACGCCCCTCCATCTGTTTGCCCAGACGTAGAGGAGTTACTTTAAGAAAGCACCAATTTGACAGGTCGGGAAATAAATGAACGTTATGTAGGGCGATAGCATTGCAAGAGATAGAAATAAGGTCATACACAAATAAGCTAACTGTAAACAAAACCTGCACTCACATAATGAGAGCGTGGACATAACCTGAACTTATGTTACCAGCAGTGGCCAAGCAGTAGCTCTCAAATATGTCCCTTCTTATAGTAACCTCTCTGTACTAAAATGATTTTACGAACATCGATGATTTTGGGTCAACGTATTTTGAACATCGATTTTTAAAAATTGGAACATCGATATGCCAGATTACGATGTCAGAGCACGTCTAAAGGAAGATGACCAAAGAAAATATTGGAATAGGAGCAGGATAGGATCAAGGAGCAGAAAGAGAGGAAGGCTATCTCTAGAATGGAGAAAATGCATCAAAGAAGTAACGGAGGTGAGAAGTTTAAGAAGTGGAGATTGGGAAAACCAACATCTGTGGAACTCGAAAACGGCGAACACCTGAAGGGGGGGGGGATAATGCCAAAAAAGAAGAAGATCAATATTTGGAAACGTGGGTGTTTCGTGGTCGATGCCCTGCCTCGTAGGTGGGGGTTGCGGGGGCGGAGGCTTAGGCGAATGCAGAGTGATGCGGGGGCGGGGCGGAGGCAGTGGAGGCGGAGAGCGACTTACGCTTGTCAATGTTGTTGGAGTGAATCCTTTCGTGCGTCCCCGCGCTCTTGCTAGCAGTCATATCCGATATCGCTCGCTTTGAAGCCGCTCTGCGGAGGACTTTTAGAGCGCCTTCGCTCCACAGCGATCCGCACAAATTGATATCTGCTTGGGGAGGAAATAAAATAAAGAATTACAAGAGGGAAAAAACTCATCGCTGTGCTTTCGACGAGGGTATTCGGTTATGCGGCCATGCTGGTGAAATTGAGACATAATTATGTGTGAAGCTTTTTCGGGGTATCAACAGTCTCAAAGTAGACATGCTTCAACTCATCAAAGAATGTTTAATAAACGTACTGTAAGTCGTATGGGCGCAAGTACTTTCTAATTTGTTTCTTCTTTGTTATAGACGATATCCAAGATGCGCTGAAGTGAACTTCAGACAAATAGATCTTAGTCTGTTTGTCTTTGAGAAGGAAATCGACAAGAGAGAGAATATTTGCTAATAAATGAATTTAAATCATTAGTGCTGGAATGCTGGGCGATGTTCTTTCTCGTATAAATGTCCAGGCCAGTAAGTTGCGAATTCGAAGGGTCGGAATGTATGTCCGAACTATCATATACATTTTCAAAATATTTCTTGAACGAGGAAAACTATGGGATGTTGAATACAATCGATTTGTACGTATCGGAATATTAATCCTTGTCTAAGACAACTTTTACGTTGATAACGGAAGATACAGTTGTTCTCACGCGAAAATAAGGGATGTTAAAATAACGTGTCTAGCAAACAAAACAGAACTGTATGAAATGAGATGAAAGGGTCGGTATTCTTAGCGTAGTTGATAGCCGCGGACTCTGCCGAACAAAACCCTAATAGGAGCATGCTGCCACATCCAACGTCCAGTACCCCCACTCCTCCTCAAGCTTCCATGGCCTCAACAGCACCAGCGACGGGCAGAACCGCGACAGTCCTCAATGCTATCCATTCCAAAACAAATGTATCCTTTGCTTAAGCGAAACTAAAGCATGAAACTAAATTAGTCCTAAAACATTGTGCTGTTGGTGTGCACAAATTAAACGATTCGATTTATTGCGAGTTTAATACATTTTGCAACTTTCCTCGAGATTGGTTTTTCTGGGGAGGAAGCCGCTCTAGCTTCCTTAAGGAGAAGCCTCCACTGGTCCGGCCCCTCAACATTGGATTCTTCATTTTCGCACCACGATCAACTGTTGCCTTTCGGGTACATTTTTAACATGCAAATTCGACGAAAATGAATAATGATACAATCTTGACAATCGACTTGAAAAAATATATTAATATAAAATTACAGAAAGTGTCTTCAATGTTAGCGTCTCATCTGTTGAGATGATTGTACGAAAACGTTTCTGATACATCAAAATAAGTTGATTTCAAAGGAAACTAAACTAAAAACCTGATTATTATACCAACATAATTTGTAGATCATCAAGATGTAGTTTGGAGATACGGTTCCTCTTTTAAGGATCTGGCTTTTGTCTCAAAAAGAAATAATCCGTTTCAATCTGTTTTGGGGATACACAAATGAGTACTATTTCATTACAAGGTATTGCAAGAGGCGAAAGTCCCGTCCACGTACTATCTGATTACTTGGTTCATAATTAGTGGAGGACAGACCATCATCGCGGCAGTTTTCTCGATACTCTTCCGCTTCCTCTACTTTAAACTCCACATCCTCGTTATCATCATTACAATCATCACCACAGTTGCACCCGACACTTTCAACACTCACATTCATTTCAGGGTTTAAAAAGCAGTATATAGCGGTCCCGCGTATCGCACGTCGTGTGATCTTTCAGCAAAACAAAAACAAAGAAAATAATATTCTAGCTAGCTACAGATCCAAACAAAATGTATATAATTAAAGTAAAAATGAACTTCTACAATCGTATATCCAATTTATATTTGTCTACATGTTAATCTATGAATATACTACGTATCAACACATATATACTTGTGCAGTCATATGCGAACACCTGCGCATATATAGTTATATGCACGTATTAAACACACACACACACACACGTTAATGTGGGATACATTGTGGTTTTCTGTGTAGTTCATGAAAAACATTTATTATCTCCTATCATTTTTGTTTCTTAATTTCGATGAAGTGTCACTTTTTGGAGGAACGAAGGGCATATTAAAAAATGTCCATCTCTCCCCGCAATCCGGCGGGGGCGGTGCTGCGAGTTGTGGCGTCGAAGCTTCGATGCTGTTGGGGCGAGGCTCATCACGCGCCGCAAATTTCATTTCGCGCAGTCACATCTCATTTCGTTCTTTGATGTCGTCTGTTTCTGGGGGACTTCTGGAAAGCCTCTGTGCCTCTCTCCGGAGACCCGCACAAATTGATGTCGCCAGACGCATCAGTAGTTTTATTTTCGGAAAAAGAAAATCGTATCAGCACGGCATGCTGGGGAAGTATGTCAAAGAAATGTTGTAATCCAAGGCATGGCGCGGAATATTAGTTTTTTTCGTTACTGGGCGTAGCGCACGATACGCGCTGCAGAATTAGTTATGAAGAATGAAGCACAAACTTTTATTAACGAGCAGCAATATTTTACAGAAGAGAACTGTATCAACGAGTAGTGTTTGTCACATCGAGAAACATTTCTATAGAAATAAAGTGGTTGTTTTAATTTGTGCTGAGTAGTAATAATTATAAGATGGGTAACAAAAATTAATTACCTCGATCATATGTTGTGTTAGCGATAGGATGAAATCCTTCTCCGTATACAGTTATAAGCAATATTTTGTTATGTTACAAACGTGTATTCTTAATTATTAATATTGCGCTTTTTACTATCGTCATAGATGCACAAAAATATGAAGTTGTTCTAGAATTTTCGCATCAATGACTCAGAACTCAAATGTTAACCTGCAGCCCAGGCATAAATATAGTAATCGTACAAATTAAGAACATAGTGCACTTATCGCTCCGTGATTGTTGCACTACTCGACTAGAAGTTGAGACTACTACTTGTTGTCTGCTGACACACAAAAGAAAATTTGGGGATCGAATTCACTCTGGAATGGTCTCGTCCGCCGCGACACCTTTTAAATATATCTCCGACCGTAAAAGCAAAGTTCCATCATGCGCCTCCACACTTTATGATTCTCCTCCTAGTCCCCTCCGCTGAGACTTCACAATCTTCTCCATTCGTCCGCCCGCACCCGCGCTTTCCTCAACTGGTCCACACGCCCGCCCTGTTCCCCACACATTCTGGAGTTAGTTAGTTAATACCTTATTTTACGTGGCGAGACTCGGGCCATCAGGCCGCTTTTCCGATTAACCACGCAAATTTCGCTACGCTCCTTTCACCACCTAGCCGAGAAAGGAGGTATTATCTTGGGCGACGAAACAGGCGATCTCAATTTTGCTCAGACGCTTCTTTTAGGCTTACGAAGGATCTTTACGCAGAAAATCTACTACATGGGACAACCGGCTTTACTTCCTCTGAAGAAAGGCAAAGATTTTTCGCCCTTAAAAATCCACGGCTTCGATCGGGTTTGAACGCAAACTCAGGTACATCTGTCCGGTACGCTGACCGTTATACCACCGAATCTGCATTAGGAGTTTCAGCGCCACTCGTAAGGTAGCGACGTTATACAAGCCTGGTGACTAGCGATAGCAAAAAACATCAATGTTTTTAAAACATCGATGTTTTCCACCAGAAACACCGATGTATTAACATCGATATTTCGCTTTCGAGGTTTTCTTCTCATCGATATTTTGTTGTAAAAACATCAATGATTTTTTAATTTTTAATTTTCTTAAATAAAAGGGTTTCAGCATGTTGTAGAGTAGCAGCAATCCACAGGAATATCGTTTTACGTCATCCTCTTTATCATGCTGCACATTTCGCCTGTGTAATCTGAGGAAGTTTGGGAGCTGCTCATATTATGAATGTATGTTATATCCAGACGTGTCATTGCCTGAATCGACAGTAAAACACGAAGTCGATAGCAACTCCTCATGTTCTTTATTGTTAATTTTATTCTTTACAGTCGATTATAATTTTTACAAACTACTAACATGTTGGTAACCAAACAATAAAATGCATCCCTTTTACGTACTGTAAATAAAATGAATAGAAAATAGCATGTTTAATAGTCTATAATTAAAACATCGATGTGTTCATCGACATCGAAAACCCTTTAGCGATCAAGTGTACTGAATAAAGTAAATTATTGCTACACTCTTAGATATATTATGAAACTTCTTTGTTCAACGCTTGAAATGCTTCTTTTGTACTGCATAACGAGTCGCAATTTCCAAAGCTCTTCTGAACGTTGTACTTAATGTCCGTATAACGTTGTTGGACACGTGAACAATAGAATTTCTGGATATCTCCTTACGCTTGGCGCTAAAACTCCCTATTAGTTCGGCAGCCCTCGAACGCCAAGATGGGAAAGCAACCCATTGCCATCCGTGCTCAGTCGATTGGTATCGCAAACTGAAGACAAAGATAGGTGGAATTCAGTCGCTGTCTAGAGAATTCTAGCGGCCGGCTGCTCTGATTGGTAGTTTTCCGTGATTTCTCAGATCATCACCAGGCGAATGCAGCAGCAATACCCTAACCAGCCACGAACCGCGCGCGATCTTTCCTTCTTCTTCCTTGTCCAATCCTCACCCCTTACACACACTTACACTAACATGCACTACACTACCACACATGCCGGGAGACTGGTCGGGGGCTTAGAACGTGTCCTGGCTAGAGCGGTGCCCCGCTGGTGGGAGATACTGGTTGGGAAAAACCCGCTAGGTCGATGCCGGGAGTCGCCATCAAGCCGGGAATGATCCCCACCACCTCCCGTGGAGAAAAATGTGCACTATTTAACGGAACTAATGACCTTAGCAATTGACACACCCGGAATTACTGACAATCAATCAAGTGAATACAAAGTACATTGTTTTGGGGGAGACAAGTCGCCTTTGCGGCGGTATTGGCGCTGCAAGTAGTGGATGTTCTCGCTGTGAAGGCAAGGTGTGTAAGCCACGACAATTCAATTGTTCTCTATTGCAGTGAAAAGTATCGCCCATATCATGAACCGAATCATTAGTTTTGGAAATCAGTAAGCCTGCCCAGATATCAAAATGACTGCGAAACTTACAACAAAATAAAAATTTTATAAATATTATTTAATTAATTGTGTTTAATAACAATAAAATCTGGAAATACAATTGTTACCCAGACATTTGAGATCTGCGTTTCAGAAACAGAAACAGATTCAGTAAAGTCAGTTTATGAAAAATTGAATTCGCGTTCTCGGTTTTACCACTGCTACAATTATACCCATAAAGTAAGAAAGCATGAATTTAAAACGAAAAAGTCAAAGCGTCTTTATACACAGCTAAAAATGTTTTCACGTTATGAAGAATCGTGTAGTTAAAAATATTGCAACTTATGAAAACATTTTAGTACTCAGTAATAAATGTCTATTTGCAAGATGTAACAAATAGTTGTAAATGTGTTCAAATGGATGGAATTAAAATCAAATATATTTATATCTGTATTTAGTCACCATTCTGAATATAATTTTTCTGGATGTAAATAAAGTATTTTTTGCAATGTGATTGTTGCATAGTATTCCAGAGGTATCTTGTGAAAGTGTTCAATTCGTGTTTAACTGTAACGTACGTAACGTGTTTCGATTTGTATAATGTTTAATAACTTAATAGTGTTTTATTTGATGTTAATATAATAAATTCTTTGACGTTATAATTTTCTTTGCTTTCAGGTATGATGGATATTCCACTCATTTTTGAATATTCGTCGAGGCGCTGATGACTCATCTCATTGAGATCGGTAAGGTAAAATGTCTACTTGATCTTTTTTAAATTTATTTATTTAAGGTCGCTTTATAACATCGAGGTCATCAGAGACCACTGTCATTATACATTTTGGAGAAAAAAACAACGTAATAGTTACATTTTTACAATTACATACAAGCTAAAGTTTTGCAATATTTTTAATTATACGTACTTTTTTAGTTTTGTAATTTCTAAAAGTTTTATTACTTTGGTATATCCGTCTGTGGAACTGGGTATTGATTTTATGGTGCCCTCCATTTTCAGAAATTTTCTCATTTTCTTTGTAAGAGCGCATTCAAGAATGAGGTGGGAGGTGGAAACTGCTGCACTACACTTTGGACAGGGTTGTAGATCAGACCTCTGGAATAAACGGCAGATATTGAGATTGAAATGACCTATCCTCTGTCTTGTGATTATAACCTGTTCTGTTATCGTAACTACTTTTTTATATAATATTTGCAGAAACATGTAAATAGGTACTGTATGGTAATTCTCATTTGAATTTGAATTTCTTTTAGCAAGATTGTTTTCATTTCTTCTGTCCAACCTGTTCGTATAAATTTTTCTACTTTCTCAAAGATGGATATACTTGGCTAGATTACGGGAGCACTAACCATTTTGAATGTGAAATTGACGCGCTGCACTCAATGTGGAGCGTGAAAGATGTGTACACGCTCTAGCATGACTTACGAGAAATCGGTGACCTAAATATTCAGTGCATTAAACTGCAATCTCTGAGAGACTGAATTCTAGAGAGAGCACGCTTCTTACCTCTCTGCTATTCATGTTGTTGATTGTTTTGAATTATGAATGATCCTTCGGGATTAACTTTATAGTGAAGACTTAAACCGCTGCGCAAGAGATTTCTTATTTTCATCAGCTCGTGTCTACGTAAAAGCGGATTAATAAAAAAGTATACGAATGTGAAGTAAGTGGGGCTGAAAATATATGGGCGAGAGAAAGAGATGGGAAAAAAGTGACGTCGTATTGTCCAGGATGCAAATTTTCTTCATGAGTTATGAAAATTATTTCATAAATCACAACAGTGCAGTATTTTCCCAACATAGAACAGCTCTTCGAATTTACGTTTCAATACTTTCAATTCGCTAAGAAATGTCATCGTCTGTTGGCTGCTTGTTGACAGCTCAAGAAAAAGTAGTCCAAAACGAATATAAAATACGATGGTTGCGGTTGCAGGTGTTAAAATATCCAGCTTCTTGCCCATGGCCGGTTCTGACACTATCGCGCAAAACCGAAGATTGTGTGACTTACCAATTTAAGCCGTAATACGTGGAAGGTCTCAAGTTCTAATTGAAAAAGTGTTTGTAATACTGTTGTCCCCTTCCATGAGCTCGAGTACTCGGAACCAATGTTTTTCAGTATTTGAATGCACATGCTACAGCTGTCTGAGGATACTATAAACAATATGTGTAAGTTGTTTATGTTTTCTCCGTAATTGTTTTCATAAACGTGTAAAATTTAATTACAACTTCTTTGACTTTGAATTTATATTTACGTAAAAACATTAAAAAACGAGTCTCAATGTCATCTCCGTAAAAGGGACGTATAATATTAATATTAATTTAGCATATTTTTTAAAATTAATTTAAAAAATAAAAGATGTTCAGTGGAATATTTGAAATCCTAATCTTTATTTAAAAAATGAGCGTTGTTTAGAACAGGTGGGATTAATAATCAAAGTATTGTATCCTACATAAGGCATGGTAAAATTTCAAACCTCATTTTTTCAAAACATAAAAATCATCTACACGCTCTTTTTGCTTTCTCGTTACAGATGTCCTGTGTTATGTATACATACACACACACACACACACACACACACACACTTTGTAACTGCTCAGGTCATACAGGGACTTTAAACTGCATTTTTAAACAGCATTTTTAAATACAGTGCGCATAAGAGATATATGTTATTGTTGGTAACAAACATATTAGTAGCATGATAATAAAAATTATTGTCCAATGTAAAGAATGGAGTTAACAATTCAGAACATCGTGTTTTGCTACTTTACCCTTTAGTCACTTCCATTCATACACCATCGAAGTAGAACCACCCAACATTCCCTCAGATTGCAAAGGCGAAATGTGCAGCGTGATAAAGAGGATGACAAAAAACAACGATATTGCTGTGGATTGCTACCACTCTACAACGTGCTTAAACCCCTTTATTTAAAAAAAAAATAAAGAGAATTACAAAACATCGATGTTCAGTGGAGTACATACGGACAAGATGATAAAAAGAGACATCTATGCCCGGGGCGGGATTCGATTGGCTCCGTTCGAGACGAGGCAACCACGCCCCTTTCGTACATGAATCACAAACAAGCTGCGTTGGCTGCGAGCAAGTGCGTTTCTCAATGCAGTTGAGAAGGCGCGGCGCGAGTCAAGTGCGGCCTGCCCGCCTGCCTGCCTGCCTGCCTGCCTGCCTGCCGCCTGCCCGCCTGCCTGGCGCCTCGCCGCGCGGTTGGCGGCGCCCCTGCCTCGGGGGGCCTCGGCGGCGGCTGCGCGACGTGCCCGCTGAGCGCCCCGCCCCCTCCCGGCCCGTCGCGCCGCACTGACATCTCGCAGGCTGGCCGGCTGGGTTAGCGCACGGCCAGCTTTGCCGCTCTGTCTCGCACTCTCTCGTACTCTCTCTAGCTCGCTCTCTATTTCTCTCTCTCTCTATCTCGCATAATCGGAATGAACGTGTTTGATGTAAAAAGGATAATATTAGATTGTACTGATTACTGTTTAAGTGAATCGAATAGGCAGTTTTGTAACAAATAACTCCCTGTCTCTCTCTCTCTCTCTCTCTCTCTCTCTCTCTCTCTCTGCTGCGGAGAATTCTAGTGGGCGACTGCTTTGATCGATAGTTTTCCATGGTTTCTCGATCAATGCCAGGCGAAAGCCCGTGCAGAGCCCTAACGTATATTGCGATATTTCCTTCTTTCTTCTTCTTCTTCTTCTTCTTCTTCTTCTTCTTCTATTATTCCACTACCTTATCCCACGAATCGGCAGGTTACGGTTTGACCTTGGGAGAGATACTTGGAAAACGGGTTACCTATGAAATACAACTTAGCAAGCTTAGTACTAATTGTTACTGGAGGGCGAGGATACTCCCACTGGTGACCTCAATAATCCATAGTGTTGTATGCGACAATGTATGGGAGAATAGAAGAATTACAGGAAAAAAGTAAAAAGTAAGTTTGTGAAATCATGCATTTCTCTTTAGAGTGGTTTAAACTTATCTTTTTGGAATCTAAATTTGATGTTTCGGTGTTGATAGTATGTTTTGGTATGTTCAGGTTGAACATAGAAGTTGCAGGGGAGGATGGTAGGAAAAGAAAAAAAATTATTTTATTGGTGGCTCGTATAGTCATCAATCGTGTGAAGAACAAACTCTCTGTGGAGTTGCTTGTTTGACACGTACCGAAGCGCTTTGTCAGCAGCGCGAAGGATTTTATTTTGGAATGTTTGAAGAGTTTTACGTACCTAAGGTGTAGCTCCTCGTCAGATCTATTGGGGCGAATGGCGGTTTTGTACAGAAAGTTGTGCCCGGAAAATTAACATCCTTTGAAAACCTCTATCATCCGTGAAAACCTCTATATATCTTTAACTCATGAATGCTGCCTAGCGGGGCTATCGGGCGAGCGGCTGCACCGCTCTGTGCGTCTATGGAGTCTGTGGTGCTGTACACTCCGGCGCCCTTGTGACAATGGCCTCGGCGCGGGGGCCGTCGACCCGGGGCGGAGGCGGAGGCGCGGAGACGCCGTGCGCGCTCGCCATAACCGGCGACGATTTTTCGGGAACACGGCGATAACCACGCGCGTCCGCTCCGCTCCGCCTCCGCGCCGCACCGCGCTCCGCTGCCCGCCGCCTCCGCCTCGCTGCCCACCAGTGTGTAAAAAAGGTAAAGGCATCCCTGTGCAGTTGCACACAAGCCGATGTAGCCCTACCGGGAGCGGTGGCTCAGTGCATCAACTGATGTCACTGCAGTGCCTCTGACCGGGAGGTCCTGGGTTCCAATTCCGACTAGAATATCACTCATATCATCACACTCTCCGTCGAAGCTTGTATTTTTGTGTCCATGGCGGAAAAATTGGAACTCAGCTTCACAGATATTCAAACACGGGTGTTTCAAACTACTCCTTCAGACGAGAATATATTCTGCATTGTTAAAAAAATTTTTTTTGGTTTCAAAAATGACTGTATCAAAATGCATTATTTTATCATCGTTATTATTAGTTCCAAGGCAATCATTTTATATGTATTTTAATCATATATTCAAGAATAAAATACCTGTCTGAAAGATAGGAATGCTCGCTGTCATACGAATGTGACATGAAAATATCGAAGTTATTCACGATGGATTAGCGCATGAATATTAGTTCAGGAGCATATTGTCGCATTTTCGACTCGCTTATTTACAAATCAAAGCAGAAAATTCCGTGGTTTATTAGCTATATCGGATGAAACATGATACATTTAAACTTCCATTGAATGTTTCAGAAAGTTATGAAATGTATCAGTGGAGGTATGTCCCACCATGTAGTCAGTCCGGCATAATGAGGAGTTATACTTAATTTTCAAAAAGAAAATCCCTCAAAGGCGGCTCAGGGCATCAACTGATGCCAGTGCAGTGCCTCCGACCGGAAGGTCCTAGGTTTCAGTCCCTACAGTGGCACGATTTTCGACACTAGTTACACACCTAGGTCGAATGCAGTCGCTGTGTGGAGGAGAATTCTAGCGGGGGACTTTTCTGGTCTGTGGTTTTCCGTGGTTTCTCCGATCAAAACCAGGGGAATGCCGGAACAGTACGCTAACAAACGGGTCAGGGACCTTTCTTTATACAGGATCTTTCCTTCCTCTGCTTTGCTTTATCGTATCCCCATACTTAGACTAACAAGCACTACACTACGACACATGTCGGGAGACCAGATGAGAGCTTAGAGCATGTCCCAACTGGGGTGGTGCCCCGATGATGGGAGATACCTGGTTGGGGAAATAACCCGATGAAGTTCGGCGCCGGATATCGCCATCCAGCAGACCATCACCGCCACTTCCCGCGATAAGGTCATGTACTACACTTACGTGACTAATGCTATCAGTTGACGCGCCTGGAATCACTAATAAGTCAATCAATCCGTCAACTTATTTTAAAACAAAACGGAAAGCAAACAACGCAACAAAACCCGAGCGACGCCCGAGAGCCAGCCCCTCCGCATGGCAGGGGAAGCGGATCCAAAACCCCGAAACGCGCGCAATCTGCGCGTCGTCGTGTACTGCGATTCGTCCCGCATGTCTGATTCCGTGCCGCGCCTTCGAGATGTGCAGATAGGCAGCGCTGCCGCGCACAGTGGCATGCGACGGGCGAAACGCGCTCGTGGACATTAACATTCAAAACGGATTTTTATGTTCTCGTACTTGGGATCGCTAGCAAATGCAAGTTTTCATCGTGCGTTTACATCTATGAAATAAGTTTAAAAGTAGATGTTCTAGTCCATCCATTCATTATATTACTTAAATAAAAGCTAACACACCTGTAAAGTGGTAATCCCACTGATCTGCTTAAAAAGTATCATTTCCACCACTAATTTTATTTGTGTGTTGCTATTTTATGTCGTATCGATTTTGGGAAATAATATTAACACATATCCGGAAGACCCACATATTTTAATACCATAATTAATTACCTTTTCCAATTAATTATATTTAATTTAATGACAATGTGTGTTAGCTTTATTTTGAAATGAAACTTTCACGAGAGGTAGCAAAAATATTGGAAAAAATCCCCTCATAATTTGGTAATTAGTTGTATTTTAACAGAAAAATCTTTAAAAATTGAGGTTCTCAGCAGCGTCTCTCTAAGTTGCTAGCATTTGGTAACTATTAGTAAAGGAGCTGACTATAAGTAACAAATGCTGAGATGGCCCCTTGTTTTGCTTTTGGACATAAATGTAACTTCATTTTCTGTGTACGTCTTCTAGAATTCAGTGGGAAATACAATTATTCAAATTACCGTTTCCATGTCGTCGCGCCAGGAAGTATTATTCTGAAGGACAACATGGATAAGAGCCAAAATTTATTGCCTTTTTATCCTTGAAAATAGATTTTATTACATGGGAGTTTTTTTCTTTTTTTTCTCCATTTCAAAATTCAAAATTTAAGTAGTATATGACTTAGGGATCACAGAATTTTGAAAATGTGCACACAATTCACTTTTCCCCATAGCACGTTACACGCAGTTTTTAATTGTTTTTTTACGTAAATAAATAAATAAATAAAAGGAAGGGTAAAAAGACAAAAAAATAATTATGTGATACCTAGTTTTGCCGTAAAATGTGTCTCAAACTAACAACGAATGTGGGTACAGTCAGCAATAACTTTCGTTAACTCCAACAATTCCTAAAACATGTATGAACAATACTTTTTTTTCGTACTTTCCCTCCCCGTACTAAAGTATTGGAATTGCCTCAACAATATTTTCTCTAATTTTCGATCGTAAAATCCGTGTTTAGGTTGTTTTCAGTTGTAACTCTGCACACACGTCAGAATAAAGGACTACATACTACTTCTGTTCCAAAGGTGGTTCGATTTGGTGGAGGTAGAGAGGAGGTATATGAAATGTTCTACCCGAACATCAAAATTTAGGAATCGTTTATGTGGATGGATGTGTCACCCTTACCTCTGTCAGATTAGATTTTAGCTGAAACTGGGAAAAACTGTGAATCAGGAGTAAAATGTAGTTGTGTCATTCCGGAGATTATTTTCATATTGTAATTTTTGGGGTTTCTTTACATGAAGCACTTGGGACATTTTTAAAATTTTCAAAAAAGTGGCTCCAACGTCTTTGATTTAATTTTTGTTCTTGGGTAGTGTGAAGGACGTTTGAGGGAGGTCTCATTTGTTGATGTTGCGTGGTCCAGGCGAGCGATGCGGACCACTGTGCGGGCAGTACCTGCCCCGTCGCTCGTCAATCGCTCGTCCTTCAAGGAACCTTCCACCGGAGTCCGCTCACCTTTTCTTCTTCTTCTGGACGTCCGGCGTCCGCCTGCCGGCCCCGCCCCGCTCCACCCGTCCGTCCCGCCCCGCCCCGTCCCCCCCCCCGGTTCCGCCCGCCGGCCCAACCGCACTTCGCCGCCTCGCCCCTCCCCGCCCCTCCCCGCCCCCTCCCGCCCCTCCCCGCCCCTCCCCGCGCCCCGTCCCCGTCCCGCCCGCGCTGCGTCGCCCGCCCAGCCCGCTCCGCCCGCCACGCCTCCCGCCCCACCCCGCCCGCCCCCGATTTCCCAGCCTTCTCCCCGCCCGCGTGTCGCCTCAATTTGGACACGTGACATATAGCTCCAGTTGCCAACGACGCACATTAGCGAGTCCGGAGCATTTTTCTTCCTGCGGCGCGCGGCGTGTCTGGGGAATGACAATGCTCGTGGGCGCATTAGGGTCAGGCGGGAGATTCGCTCTCGCGCGCAGCCCCGCCGCCCAACCACCTGCCCCAACCGCCGCTCTGTTAAGCGCGGCTTTTTATTTCGTTTCTCCCGTTGCACGCTCAATCCTTTTCCAGGGGGAAGATGGCGTATAACTTCTCATTTAGGACCGGCTGAGTTATCTCAGAGCCAACATTGCCGTTGTCTCTGCAGCGCCTTCGACTTGCTTTCCGTGGTTTCTCCGATCAACACCAGGTGAACACCAAGTGAATGCCGGAGCAGTACCCAAACAAACGGGTCACGGACCACGCGCGATATTTTCTTTCTCTTCCTTGTTCTATACTCACCCCTTAAACACACACACACACTAACACGGTTGGGGCGATGCCGCGCTGGTGAGAGATACCTGGTTTGCTTTTGGTGCACTCTTCGCTACTTTTATGGTTTTGTCTCTTTGATTCATTTGTTACACCTTTTTCGCTTTTTATTTGATATCCTTGCTTTATTGATATTTTGCTAAATTTGTTTCGTAAATACAAGGAGCATGAAATACAAGTCTGCTCTTTTGATTGAAATATGATAATTAATTCGTAATAAAACTAACATTAGGTTTTTAAAACAACCACACCCTGGGTTACAATATTATGTGTTTCATTGTTGCATAAATATTTGCAGTTTCTTGCCGCAAGTGGGGAAAGAGGGCTTTTATAATTAAAATTAGAGGATTTTGATGACCTCAAACATCGTCAAAAATGATCAATGATATGCTCTTAAAATACTTTAAAATGCCCTAAAACCAAAGAAAATGACGTAAAAAATCTTATCAAAACGAGTTCGAATAAACAACTCAAGTTGTTGGATATGTTACTGATGTAATCGTGTCTCTTTCCATTCGTTCGAGTGAACTCAGCTTACACTTTTAGTTAGACTGTTCTTCACCAGGAAATCTCTCTTTAGTTATTCCGAAATCGGTCGTACCTGCAATGTCGCTGATACACGTTACAAGAATTACATAACTCACAACTGCTGTCAGAACAATTTCTGAGCGAACAAATCGAATAAGTAATTCTGTGAAGAACATTTGTTGCATCTTTAAAAATATTATTTGAAAAAAAAGAGAAGACATTTCATTAAAATATGCCCTTTGTATAGTGTACATTTGGGTAAAAATAGCTTTATTCATGTATATTACGCCAAAATACAGCATGAGATGTTTAATAGAATATTGTCCAATGTAACAAGAAAATATAATGAAATTAGTTAAGACAATATTTCATTGTGAAGGTTCATCCCATTGAAAGTCTATTAATTAGATTTTACAAAATAAAAAAGAGACAGTAATTAAATGAGCTTTTCTCTGGAATGAACTATTCTCGTAATGAAATTAAATTCACTCATGCGAGAATTAAATATGAACATTGTGGTTTTGTATCACCAAACCGCGTCATTATCGTAATAACACTTACCTAGTGTAAAACAGGAATACACAGTTCTTATGGTGTGTATTTTTATCAATTTATACTTTCCAGACTAATGAACGGATAATATCCAAGAGAATCTCCCATAAATTTTATTGTTAAAATAATTTTCTGACCATCGTTACGTTCTCTCGAATCTACCATACTCATGAAAAAAGATTCGTTCAAAAATTTGGGGAAATATTCCTTACAGCACGATTATCTGTACCTTTTAATGAAAAGAATGTATTTTTAACAATGAATCGTGTATAGAGAAGCGTACTCCTCGTCAGAATGTGAGCAATCAGATGACGAAACGACCTTAAAGTTTGTAATATGAGATGATAAAGATTTTTTTGTACTTTTTTGAAATAATAGTTTTTGATTGCCTGGTAATAAATGTTATCTATTATCCATGAATACAGTTGTATACTATTCAGAAATGTTGCATTAGATCTGAAGGAAATAACGCCCCCTCAATGGACGGTAGTTGAAGCCTGGAGTAAGTTAAGCGGGAAATGATTAAATGTATACAGCATGAGCAAATCAACTAAAGAATTTGATATTGAATTTAAACAAAATTTGAAACATTTAATTGTGATGCATAAAAATGACATTGTTTGTGTAAATAAAAATAATACAATTGTCAGCTGAAAGTAAGTTTCTTCAGGATAGACACTTAACGCCTAGCTGAGGTACGCAATACTTCTATGTCCGCAATTTTAATTTGCAACGCTGAAAGTGGTGCACGATATTTCGATATACAATTTTAAATTGCGTGAAAGCAAATCATACGATTATTTTCATTTAAAAAAATATCACATTGATATGACATTGACACACATAATCATCTTAATAATCTATATAATGTTTCCTCCAGAATGTGTCGTGAATCACTACGCTAGTTTTGTTGTTTGTTTGTTTGTTTTTTGTTAAGAAAGAAGGCAGTCAATTTAAAGGCAGTCAAATACGAATAAAATATTTTTAGCTGGTTACCTTGCCCACGACCTTGGCATGGATCATTTAAATTGTAGTAATTGGAAAATTCAGAAATGCGTATGAGAGGGAAGTGAAAATTGCAAATAAAAAAGCAATAATTCAATTATAAAGAGTGGAGTGGAAGAGGACGTCACCCAAACTTAAGTCGCGTCTTCTTCCTTGCACCGCCTTAGATAGCTCAGGGCATCGATTGACGTCACTGCAATGCCTCTGATCGAGTGGTCCTAGGGATCGAGTCCCGACGGTCGCGGTGGCACAGTTTTTGACATTAGCTATTAAACTGCTGTCTGGAGGAGAATTCTAGCGACCGACTGCTCTGATCGGTAATTTTCCGTTTTGTTTTCGATCAATACCAGACGACTGGCGGAGCAGTACTCTATCAAAGGGGCCATGGATAGCTCGCGATCTTTCCTTCCTCTTTCTTGTCTTATCCTCACCCCTTACACACACACATTAACGTGCACTACATTACCACATATGCCGGGAGACCGGCCTTAGTACTTGTCCAGATTGAGGCGGTGCCCCGCTGGTGGGAGAGTCCTGGTTAGGGGGATCCCGCGAGCCGCCGGTAGGTCGCTGCCGGATCTCGCCATCCAGCGGGGGAAGATCGCCGCCACCTCCCTTGATAAAACATGCTCTACACTTACGGGACTAATGACCTGAGCAGTTGACGTGCCCGGCCATCACTCAGTTAAAAAGTGTGGAATGGAAGTGGGCGTCACCCACAGCCCCGTCGAGTCTTCCTCCTTGCACCTTGGCCCACTGAGGTGTCCCAGTGGATGGCGCGCCGTTGCGATGCAAATGCATGCAAAGCGCACTTGAGCGTGATTGGACATTGACGGCCGGTGGCGACAGCGCAGCGTTCGCGGTCAAGGACACTCCCCCCCCTCCCCCGCTAAGCAACTGCCCGAGGGCGGCGGCGAAGCGAATGCAAGTGACACGCCCGCTGGGAGAAAGAAGTTGGACGGCTCCTTGCCACTTGGGGAGTTAATTCATTGGATGTGGTAAGACAAGCCACGAAGTTTCCATTCCTGTAATATGCTCGAAACAGTACGAAGGAAACGACGAAGTGCGTAGGAAGGAAACAGTACGATTGAAATGGCTAAATTCTGGCTAGAAGATTTGTAGGTTCCACAAAAATAGCATATTTGTATCTTTAAATCTAATTTTTATTAATTTATCTCAAATATTTATCCCCCTTTTAAATCTTCACAGTAGAAGACCAGTCTAATTTGCAAGGATTTTAATAACTATATACTTCATCAGTTTGATTACAATTTTACCTTCAGTTCTGCATGTAGTGAACCAGTTTATTAATAGTTGTGTCTCTTTTCCTTTATGTAGAATGGACAAAGTGCTGCAATCGTGTGATTTCAAAATTTTGCCCGAAATGCATGATTTGGGGCATATTTTTTTTACAATAATTTTCTTTGCATATTTTTTTAAAAGGTTTTAATTTTTGTCTTTTCTCTTTCTTCTTTCAACCTTCCATTATGAAAGAAATGCTTCGGCAACAAGAGAATAGAAAGATGAGGGTAAGATCCAGACTACACCGATGATGTGTCTGAGTTCCGCCGAATTTTAAATCACATTTGCGACGTATTTAAAGACGTACCTTTTGAATAAAAATGAGTGAGGCACTAGACAAAACGAGAATGAGCTTGTGGTTGCGACGGCCACCACCAGAAAACCTACAAGCACCTATCGGTATTCGCCAAAATAGATTTAGAGTGCTCCTTGGGATGTGGACAAAACTATTAGCTAACGGAAAAAGGAAACTCAGCATGCTCCTTGGAAATGGTGTTATCTTAACATTTGTTTTGTTTTTCATGCACAAGGCATTTTATAAGATGTGCACAAAGTAAAGAAATAATAATATATCGAATAACATATGCGAGATCAGTAATACTAAGAATACCCGTCTGGGCGTGCCTGTACATTTTCCTGCGATTGCCAGTGTCTTAGTAGCTAACTAACATTACCATCGTCTCTGCTGTGATTTCGGCCTAGAAATCGTAGGTTCGAGTCCAAACGGTGACGGACTTTCGACACTAGCCAGATAACAAGGCAGTAACCTACCGCACAGGTTAAAGATCGCAGGCGTAATCTGATCTTTCCTTATCTTTTCCTTGTCCTCTCCCCTTACTTACACACAGTTACACTTCAATGAAGATTCTACCGCACATTCTTAGAGCTCTTCGCGATCAGGCGGTGCCCCATTGTGAGAGATACCTGGAGAGCGAAATCCCCCGCACGGCGACGTGTAGGTCGACGCCGGATCTCCCTGTCCAACGAAGACGAAACACCGCCTCTTTCTGGGATAAAACATTCACTACGCTAATGGGACTACCGGGAGAGGTAGCTCAGTGCATCAAGTGATGTCACTGCAGTGCTTCTGACCAGGATATCATACATTCGAGTCCCGACAGAGGCAAGAATTTCGGCACTAGCTTGTCAGCTAGGTCAAATTCAGCCACTGTCTGGAGGAGAATTCTAGAAACCGCCTGCTCTGATCGGTAGTTCCCCGTGTTTTTTTTATCAACACCAGGCGTGTGCCGGAGCAGTACCGTAGCAAACGGGTCACCGACCGAGCGCGATCGTTCCTTCCTCTTCCTTGTCCTATCCTCTCCCCTTTCACACACACCTACACTAACATGAACTACACTACCAAACATGCCGGGAGACCGGTCGGGAGCTTAGATTTGATTCCGGCTGGAGCGGTGGGAGATTCCTGGTTGGGGAAATCCCGCTAGCCGACGGTAGGTTGGCGCCGGATCTCGTCATCCAACGGTGGAGTGCTCTACACTTACGGGACTAATGGCCTCAGTGGTTGACGTGCCCGGAATCATCAACAA
Source organism: Teleogryllus oceanicus (assembly GCA_964035755.1). NCBI lineage: Eukaryota > Metazoa > Arthropoda > Insecta > Orthoptera > Gryllidae > Teleogryllus > Teleogryllus oceanicus. The sequence continues at coordinate 74,350,187 of CAXIVR010000012.1, forward strand.
CCAACCAACTTCATGAGACTAATGACCATAGCCGTTGACGTGCCGGAAAACAAGCATACCATCTGCGTGTGCCTGCCTTGGGTGTTGGTCGGCGTGCTTGTTTGCCTCCTCGTGGCCACGTGCCGTGCCGTGCGGGCGCGCGAGCGAGTGAGCCGTGCGGTGATGTAGCGGGCGAGGAGCCGCGGGCGAGGATTATGCAGCCCCATGTTAAATAGCGCGGAACGCGGTCTGGCGCAGCCCCGGCGCGGCCGGGCCGGTCGCGCTCGCCTCACTTTATTACGCCTGTAAAACAACTGCAACGAGGTTCTGACTTTGAGGGTCGGGCGCGGCCGGCGGCGGCGGCCGCCGCGATGGCGGAGATTTGGCCAACGCAGGGAAGAGGAGGTTGGGGCGAAATGGGAAGAGTGAATGAGCAGTAGGGAACGCACGTCGGGGAGATGGCGGGAGACGTGAGAAGTGAAGCAACAAAGTGAAACGGGAACGAAGGGAAAAAGGTCCCTGTACGTTCGTGAAGTAAGAGAAAAAAGTCCTATACTTGGATTTTTTAACGTGGCATCTCAAGGTCACGCGTAAAAGAGGGAGAGGGAAGGCAAACTGCAATAGAAAGCCGTAAAATTCGGAGCTGTAGTGGTGTTGCAGTGTCCTATTGGAGTATGACTTCCCTCTGCCTCTTTCGCACGTGACCTTGAGATGCCACATTAAAAAAAAAGTATAGTAAGGCACCGGGATAAAGGATAAAGGGAACCGGGAGAAAGAAGGAGATATGAAAAAGGAGTTGGATGTATAGGGCGGTTATATATGTGTCCCTTTACGTTCGTAAAAGCTCTTAGTAAGCGAAAGAACACGTCAAATAAAGTCGACAACTTTGTTACCATTATATGTATATTCCCCATAGTTTCTAAGCAAACGCATCTTGAAAACATTCGCAAATTTCAAACACCGTTTTTAAGTTAACTTGGTTTATGACACTTGTTTATGCTTTGCATTGCACTTCGCAGCCGAAAGGCTAGTCGAAGAGGAAACCTTTGCACATTGTATTTATTCAAGATATTGCTTTCATGTTATTTTCGAAGTGTTAACAATAAACTGAAGCAATGTCACAATGTTTCATCATTATTAAAAATTGTGATATTTACCTTATTTTCAGCGATTGTCTTAGTGCTGCTGCAGCACTCTGTGATATTCTCCACGTTAACTCATACTTTTACACCGAGTCTTGCAACCATTTTAAGACCTGGGGCCCAAATAAGAATATCTGGCACAGTTGTGCATCTGCACGACGAATTTGATGGTTGATAAAGGTTTATGACTGTGGACAAGGAAGAAGTAATACTTTTTTTTTCTAGAGCTGGGAAAAAATTTATGTTTTCGGAAATATTCGGTTTGGCGAAAACCATTATTCACCGGATGATAAGTGAGGATGTTACCGAGAGTTTCATATTCGTATAATCACAGTTGTGACGTTAATCTCATTAAAAAATGTACTGAAATTATTTTCGCGCTGAAATATAATTAACATTTACATTCATTTTCGGTTCGCCATTGATCAACATTACAGACATTCTAATGGAGTTACTAAAAATGTTTCAAGAAATGATGGGAAGTAAGCTACTCTTACAAACAGTTCCGCGTACAGTCGTTTTAAACCCCAGAATTTCACAATACATCAATCCAGGAATAGTTATTTTTGTAGTATAATTTTCTTCATTAGACAAAAATATTCTAATTATTCAATTATTTTACTAAAAATTGAAATACAAATACTGAATAACAGAAACTAACTTTATTGATTATAGTAACACTTGTTTCGAGGAAAGAAGAACAATTTTTATAGTACATTATTCCAATGTTGAAAAGGTTACGAAAATATCTGAGTTTATAATTTCTAGAGAAAAAAATTGAAATTTTTGGAACAACACAACAATTAAATGTCTGAAAGCATACGATTACAATATTATCTTCTGTATATATTATACGTTAAGAATAGATGAAAGTGTTTGATAAAAGTTATCACAAGAAACCGTTGACACAAAGCGCTGTGAGTGTTCTTATGATGGATAGAGAATAACACACTATTCTACATGCAACATATTTGAAATGAACAAAAAATTAAATGAGGAGATTATGGCGTACAAGCAGATTTATATTCTTCGATTAAAACAGGAAGTCCATTCAAGGTCACGAGCGGGCAGGAGAGGGGAGGTACTGTCATGCAATCGCCAGCTTCGTTACAACTGAAATGTTTGGTATTGAAACACCCGATTGGATGTCGGTGCCCCCTCCCATTTCAGTTGGTGACCTTGGAAGGAGTTTCTGTTTTAATCGAAGTGTACAGCACATTGTAATAGCCCATAATACGGAAACGATGTTCCCTAGGCCCTCAAACCAAGTTTTTGTGCCTGTGAACTGACGTGAGTTTTTTGGGAGGCAGGTGAGTCCTGTGAGGACACGAGTTTTGGGGACACATGTGAAATAGAGTGGAAATGACGAGGGACAGGTGAGAAATAGGACAGGGGATATGTAGGGGATATGTAGGGAAATGGAGGGACATATGGTGCCCGAATTGTTTTTTAAGCTGTATTCTACTTAAACGTTTTTGGAGATTTAGTTCTTTCGGGTGCCACATAGATGGGTAGAAAAGTTGAGATGCCCGAAATCTGTGCAAAATTAAAGTGAACGAAAAAGACAGGTTAATATTTTTATGTCCTTGTCAATTTAATACCAACGCCCTAGGAATATTAGAATGGTTACTCCCTTCCATGACCAGGTCTACAATGCTCTAACACGCAGTTCTGTGAGTGGCCGTTCGAAGTTCTATTCTACTATGAAGCAATTTTCAGTTTTAAAATAAATATTGACAAAGAGTGGATTTTTATTCTTCGTAGTTTTTATTTCTTGAACAATATTGAAACAATATTTTTCAACCGTACTATGATTTATAGATCGTCCCGACGGAAGAAAGTTTATGAAGAAGTGAATGAAGGTGCGAGATAAACTCGAAAGTCGAGCATGTGAGCATATGACGAAGGGCAGCTGTTGGTAACGGCCGCGAGTCAGCGGCTGCGAGCACGAAGCCTGTGTGCAGTTGGGCCCAGAGGATGGGGCGTCGAGACCAGACCAGACCCGGCCGCGCCTCGCCTCGCCGCACCGCACAGAGCACTAGCTGCCCGGTTGTAGCCACCGACAGAACATGCGCGGATTCGATGCGCTGTTTGACATTTTGCGTCGGGGCGGACCGCGCACACGGAGGCCCAACTCTGTCATTTGGTCACATTGACGTGCCCCGCTCTCTCACACGCCCACACACACACACACACACACACACACACACACACTTCGACAGGCCGTCTGCACGGGGAGCACGCGTATTTCAATCCTTTTATTCCCAATGTTCGTTCGGGGCTGTTGATTTGGCCGTTTGCGTTTTGTGTGCGGATTTGGACAGTGAGATTTTTTTTGCATGTAATTTGGTCACGGTACACCGTTCAGAGTTAATCTCAGCGATGTGTTTCGTTCGAGCGATCGCTGCGGAATTGATTTTTAAGGCGACTGCGTATGAGGGTGGGTGTAGGAGGAGCTGATTGCGTGTGTGCGCTGATGGCGCTGCGTTTCTAAGATGGGACGTGCGTGTTCTGAAGGAGTTTGGAGATAGCGGTTGTTAAACCCTCCTCAAGGCAGAGAGCTTTCCAAGAGGAAATTTGTCATAATTACTCCCTCCCGTAATTGCATGCGGGAATTTTATCTGAAAATTTCTTAGGTAAAATAAGACGATGTTAATTGTACAAGGAACGTAGAACTGAATATTAAATACGTTCTTTTAAATATAATATAAGATAATCTTTCTAAAATACGTTTTGTATTTACTTTACTAGTATTTTTTGTAGAAATTTCTTAGAAAGTAAAAGGAATGTAGAAACAATTCTTTTTCAGTTATATAAAATTCTCCCATAATGTAATACACAAATGAGTATTTTGACTTCACTAGATAAAAATATATACGGTTAATTGATGAATTGTGTTTCTGTCATATTAACATATTAGTATCGACAACCATGTCACTCACTCCTTTCAACATGCCCGGATTTCCCGAAATGGAATAACTATATTGTATCGGTTCACCTCTCACGTAACGATAACAATACATGTTTTAGGACACATTTTAAGTTTTAATAAAACGAACTTTATTATATTTCTTCAATATTTTAAACATTGTAATACAGCTCGTGTAAACTGGAGTGTTTTCTAAGGATGTTCCTTGCTCCTAAAATGTTAAAAAAATATTTGCAAACTTCGCAAAACGATATGCATCGAACAGAGAAAGAAATTTTAAACCAAAATCTTTTCACCTTTTCGAAACCAGGGCCCACAATAAAAGTTTTCTGTTAAAAATCGCTCGATTTCTCCGCAGCATTCCATTTTCTCTTTACTACGTACGTAGTAAAGAGCATTTAAGAACTCCTAATGCTGGTGGGAGATACGTGGTTGGGAAAAACCGACAAGCCTACGAGTAAGTCAACGCCGAATCTCGCCATCCATTGGGGAAGATCACCAAAGAAAAACTTGCACTTCACTTACCGGACTAATTACCTAGATTGTTTACGCGTCCGGAATTAGTAATCAATCAACCAATCAATCAATCGGAAGTGAGTGCCCGCTGTTTCAACGAATTTTGAAAGGGTGAGTTTCACTCGGTCATGCTATGGACAAAGTGGAATTTGTTATCGATAGTGGCGGCAGTGTGTACTGGAAACTCTATATTACCATGATGCAACATCAAGTGGTGACATTATACTTTGGTTTTTCTAACGTGGCATCTGTGGGTAGTATCTCCAAGATGGAATTCGGCACGACGGTTTGCGTCATCCTCAGTCCTGCCGCTAGAGTCGCTTGATCTGCAGCACTCGCGATCTCTTACGATCTCTTGCGACATCATTCGGCAGGACCAAGAAAGACGCAAAAAATCGCTCCGAATTCCATGTTGGAGATACTACCCACAGATGCAATGTTAGAAAACCTCAAGCATAAAGTCACCAACTTGATGATAAATTATTCATGGTTGGCTAAAATGTTGAGGAAGGCTTTAAACGGAAATCTATTTTTTATTCGGGTGTGGGTTGAATTTTTCGGTAGTTTGTAATGGGGTGCTGCTGGCATGTCTTTTCGATTTGGTAGAAGTTGGGCGATGTATGTGCTAGTTCGTTTGTTATTGTATTAATGTTTAATTGTGAATGAAGTTGTCTATTACTTATGAACCAGGAGACATTTGTGATTAATCTTAAAAAATTATTCTGCATTACTTCAATTTTATTGACATTTGTGGGGGCTGCGTTGCTCCATATGAGGATTGCATAAAGCAGTAGTGGTTTAATTATAGTTTTGTATATTGTTAAACACTTTGTGTGTGACACGGATGTGAGTTTGTTGATAAGTCGCCGGAGTTGGAATAATTTATTTCTTGCTTGTTCAATTTTGATATCTATACAGGATATCCAGGTTAGTATTATGTCCAGGTGAAGTCCTAAGTATTTTATGGGTTGTGATGGTGGGGTCCAGGTGATGGGGGAGTTGTTTATTAGCAGCGGAGTGGGGGAAGTAAACTTTCAGAGTGAGACGATTTTTGCAACTTTTTTGTCGGGATTGAGTTGAATTTCTCAGATGTTTGACCAGGTTTGGATGTTATTTAATTGACTTTGAATTTGTGATCGGAGATTATTTAGTGAGTATCCTGGGGTGAATAGGGCTGTATCGTTTGTGAATTCAGCTATATTAGAAGTTGTTGATGATGGAATGTCTGAGATGTATATGTTGAATTATGTTGGAGATAAAAGGGGAGCCTTGCGGGACGCCTGCTTTCATAATGTGTGGGGTGGAGTGGTGATTGTTGACTATTACTGAGAATGTACGATCTGTTAGGAAACATTGGATGATGTGAATAATGTAGGTTGGAATTCCAGCTTTTATTAGCTTGTAAATTAGACCCGGGTGGCGGATTCTATCAAATGCTTGAGTGATGTCAAGGACTGTAGATATTGTGTGTTGCTTTTTCTGAAACGCTGAGTGGATGTGTTCTGTTAATCTTAGTAGTTGGTGGGATTGGTCACGTGACGGCGTGCGCTCCGCTCCGCGGAACACTATCATATCCTGCAGGCAGGCATCGCAGCGCCTCGGTGCAGCAGTCCGGGCACCATCGCCTGCACCGTCGACCTCCAAGGCCGTATGCTGCGGCGCACTCTCCTCCCCCACCCCGCCCCATCCCCCCGGGGGGGGGGAGCAGAGCGTGCTGCCCCGCGCGCCCTCCAAAGGAACTAATTTCCTCCGCGCACAATGCGCCCAATCGGCTGGCGGCAGATGCGGAGCGATACCGGCCAGCCATCAATCACCCGAATCAGTTTGAATCATCGGATCGCACAATTCCTTTCCCGGCGCCATTGTAGCTCGGCCGCGATCGCACCGCACGGGGCGCCGCCCCCGCCCGAGTGGGATCTCGTGTTCATTAACGAACAGGGCGCGTGAGGGGGACGTGTCGTCTTAGACAATCGCCGTCCTCCGCCCACGTCCGCGTCTGCGGCGGCTGCGTGTGCGGGTGGAGTGGGGGGGGGGAGGGGCGGAGGCGGCGCATTTACATTTTTAAGTTTTGCCGCAAGGGGGAGCCTGCCCCGTGCGTGCGGGAAGAGATGGGGGCAGGGATCGTGTTTTCGGGTAAGGGTGTAAGCGGCGTTAAAGGACGCAGAGGTAGAGGATGAGATTGGACGAGTCGGTTAATTGCGCGAAAAAAAGGGAGATTGCGGGGACATAAGAGCACGAGGAGGGTGTGCGTGCATGATCTTAGCGGTTCTGCCTCCTCCGAAGCCCGTCTGCGTATGTGCACGTTCGCTAAAACGACGAGAAATCGACGCATGTGCACGTGCTAAAACGAACGTTGGAACTCGTTCGCCAGAAGGAAGCGTGTAAATCAGATCTAAGAAAGGTCGAACTGAGATTGAACAAAGTCGTCAGCGGACTTCTGAGAAAGCGACAATATGAGAACAATGATGGAGCATCTCTGACGCGGATCGTACCGTTTTACTGAAATTACGTGTGGACAGAAGAGACAGTAGTTGTAATATAGGAAGTAAGTTCGTAAATTCCCACAAGTCAGTCAAAGACAAAGCTGCGAAATAAAACAAAGTGGAGGGAGAAAGTCATAACTGATATTGATTGATTTCGAAGTTGGAGAGGAACCATGTGCCATTTATGCCAGAGAGAAAGAGCCAAGTGATGGGAAAGACATAGGCATCAATAGATGTGAAGGTGAGCCCAATGCAAGGAAATGTAAGAGCGACTGACTCCTTTGGCGTTGTGACGGATGCTAGAATGCTGTTAGAATGTCAAGGACATCAAGTAAAGGTGATAGAAAAGTGAGGAGCATGTTAATCATTCGACTTAGGTCAAGACGGCTCCACACATTTGACATTCGCCGTGCAGCTTGCGCTCGCCCAATCCCGAGCAGCTGACGTGTTCGGCGAATGTTCGCTCCTTTTGATGTATCCAAAAGACCGACACGCAGAGGGAAGGGCGGAACACCGAATGTTCGTCACTCGGCAAATAGCAAGCAAATCATCCACACTACTCGGGATTCGGCGAGCGGTTGCTCGCTGTTCGCCAAATAACGAATGTGTGGAGCCTCCTTTAGGGTTTTAAAATCTGGCAGTGGCGTGAAGTTGTCGCACGTTTCGCGTTATTGGGTTTGGTTACAAAATAAATACTATCAACGGTCGTGGAAAAGGCACAGATTTTCTTTCACTTTAAAAATCACCAAATCATAACAAACATATTCCTATAAATACTAACTAGTTATATTGTTATGAATCGTCATATAATAAGATATATTGAGTAGTTAATATTATTATTAAACTGAGGTCCGGCAAAAAGACCTCCCGTATTTCAAAAGGCCTTTTCTAGTGAGCCATCTGCAAATGACACATTTGACACATTCTGAAGTATAAGATTAATTAACTGCACAAACTAAAAAATCAATGTATTAATGTATTATGTACAAATGTCACATAAAAATTTCTCTAATGTAAATCTGTAATGATGTCGCTGATGACCATAGTAGTTAAAAGCGACATAAAATAAAATTAAATAAAAAAACTTTAAAAATACATATTTCAGTAACTGAACCTTCAGATCGTTCGCATTCTCAGAACGTTGCAGCTATACCTGAGAGATACATTGCGGGCACTGGCGTGAGTCTACCTATTGCGGGCGCTCCCGGGTTAAGAAAAGCTGGCCGCGGGCTGCAGTCGGTTCTCGCCCGAAGCGAGGGCCGGGCCGGGGCGGTGGCGTGAGGCGGCGAGCGGCCTAATTGAGACGGGCGCCGCGTGGCCACGCGTGGGCGGGAGAGAGAGCAGGAGGGGGTGGGGGCGCGGATATCCTGTGAGCGGGGCCCATTCGCCCGCGAAGAATAGGGACAGGCTCTGCTCCAAGCTTATGCCCCCCCGGGCCAGCCGGCCCAGGCCCTCCGCAACAGCTGTTGCTGAGCGATTCCACGGGAACGCCGGGGCAAGTGGCGTTATCGGCGAGATAGCGCGCGGTGCTCTCTTGGGCGATCTCTGGAGAGAGCGGCGGATGCGGGACGCCCAACGGGGAAGGTTGTACGAGGGAAGAGATTTCCATTCAATGGCCACGTCTTGCGCAGCAACAAGGAGCTGCTTGTCTTGCGTAGCGTTTCGACTGGGTTTAACAGACTCAGAATCGTAAAGAAGAGGCACGAAAGAGACACAAAGAAGAGATTCGTTTTCTTCACTAATGGAACTGGAAAGTAGTACGTACAGTATTCCGATGATTTCAGTGTTTGTTTATCGGAATACATGAAGATTTCTGTTGTTTCTTTTTTCCCCAACAAATATATGACCGACACAACTGCCAGAACCGTAGTTTGGAGGAAACCTTTATCCCCATTCGAAGATTTCATGTACTTTCGTTTTCTTAAGTAAATAATGTTTTTCTTAAAGTCTGTGCTGTTGTATAATGCT